>OX183131.1:15787466-16387466 GCA_945261195.1 Cryptosula pallasiana | reverse complement strand
TCGACATTCTAAAAGATAAAGTAAAAATCCATGTTATGATTTCTTTTTCAAACCAATTTGAAGATATATATACATATATATATATATATATATATATATATATATATATTTACTCAATATCATACCGCTGTTAGTATCTAAATCGATAAAAATTAAATTTATACTCAATCAAGTTGACTTACCTCCAAACAGAAAAGTCCTTCTAGCAGTTGTAGTAGATGATGTTGTAGTAGATCTTGCTCCTTCAGTTGCTAATGTCGAAGTGACTGCTTTCTGTGTAAAAACAGTGCTTCTTATATAGCTGAAATCATGCCATTTATCATAAGGTTAAATTAATGAAACATTGTTTTTACGGAAGAACACCAATGCTTTCGCGGGAATAAATAATTTATTTTCACGCGAATACAAACCAATGCTTTCGCGGGAATAAACATTTTATTTTCACGCGAATGGAAACTGTTGCTTTCGCGGGAATGAATACTTTATTTTCACGCGAATACAAACCAATGCTTTCGCGGGAATAAACATTTAATTTTCACGCGAATGGAAACTGTTGCTTTCGCGGGAATGAATAATTTATTTTCACGCGAATACAAACCAATGCTTTCGCGGGAATAAACATTTTATTTTCACGCGAATGGAAACTGTTGCTTTCGCGGGAATGAATACTTTATTTTCACGCGAATACAAACCAATGCTTTCGCGGGAATAAACATCTAATTTTCACACGAATGGAAACTGTTGCTTTCGCGGGAGTGAATACTTTATTTTCACGCGAATACAAACCAATGCTTTCGCGGGAATAAACATTTAATTTTCACGCGAATGGAAACTGTTGCTTTCGCGGGAATGAATACTTTATTTTCCCGCGAAGACAAACCAATGCTTTCGCGGGAATAAACATTTAATTTTCACGCGAATGGAAACTGTTGCTTTCGCGAGAATGAATACTTTATTTTCACGCGAATACAAACCAATGCTTTCGCGGGAATAAACATTTTATTTTCACGCGAATGGAAACTGTTGCTTTCGCGGGAATGAATACTTTATTTTCACGCGAATACAAACCAATGCTTTCGCGGGAATAAACATTTAATTTTCACGCGAATGGAAACTGTTGCTTTTGCGGGAATAAACATTTTTTTTTCAGGCGAATAAAAACCAATGCTTTCGCGGGAATAAATAATTTATTTTCACGCGAATGGAACCCGTTGCTTTCGCGGGAATAAACAATTTATTTTCACGCGAATACAAACCAATGCTTTCGCGGGAATAAAAGATTTATTTTCACACATTCACCTATATAGGAGACAACGGTTTCAGACAGAAAGCATCCAGTTCAACAACAGTGAGCAAAGGAGCAACATCTATCTACTACATCTTCCATTGCAACTTCTAAGAGTTCTCTCTTCATAAAGGTAAAACTTAAATTCAAATATTTCCGCTAGCTAACACAACTATCTGAAGGCTTTATGACATATCTATCTTTAAATTGGTTATAAAGAATTGAACCAATTTTTTCTGTTTTTTCAGAATGAATACTCAAGTCGTAGAAAGTCAACCATTGTATCTAAAGTCGGAATCTCAGCCTGATGAAAAGGTAAGAATTAATAAAAAATACTATTTAACACCTGTTGAACACCTTTAATTATTTTAGTTATCTAATTATCGCTTGTATTTTAGATTAATGCAACAACAAATCCAATCTACTTAAAGGACTTCCTTCCAGAAATGTATCATAACTATGTGATAAATAATGATGTTGTTGAAGAAAAAGCTGTAGAACGTTTGACATTTCAAGTTATAAGATTCTGTATAACTCAACACATGATGAGTATGGGGATGTGTTGTAAGAAACGTGATATATCTACAGAACGTTTTGATGACATTATAAAAAACGGTTTCGAAATCGTTTTGTCAATGGTGGAAGTCGTTAATATTAATAATTTTTTAAAAGAAATTGAAAGAAGTGCTTGGAATCAAATAGTTTTCAAAAAATTATACAACATGACGTGGAACAAAAAAACTTTTTATAAATTCAGAAAGCATATTTATAATTATGTCCAAATAGATAAAGCTCTATCCTCTTCTGTAGGTATTTTAGAACTAATGTTAGAAGCGTTTCATACATATTTATGAAAAATTTTTAGTTGTTTTTTATTATTTTACAATATTTTGTTCAAACTATTATATTTTATTTCTTACCAATTGAGATGTTAAAAGCGGTATGATATTAAGTAAATACATATATATATATATATTTGAATGCATCCTTTGTTGTCTGTCTCCACATCCCAATAGTTTAATAAGCACATTCTCAATCTACCATAACTCTATGATCTTAACTGCTTTTGGCATAAATACATATATATATATATAAGACACTCTAAGTAATAAATACACTCTTAGCCACTCATGCAAATATTACCCTTTTATTTTTAGAATGTTATGGATGCTCTTTCTGAAGAGCTCCTTAGCACAGATCCATATCCAACAGAAAATAAAATGAAAAACGGCAAAACATTTCCTAAGAGAAGGAAAACTGCTCCAAAAAAGCGAATAGTAAGGAAACGAAAACAAATAGTGAGAAAACAAACTACTTCAGTTGATAAGCAAACAATGGAGAGTGCAGCTATAACTCATTTAACAGTTGAATGTCTCAACGAAAGGAGAGCTAGGGATTTAGAAAAGTCTAAAGGTTCTCAAGTGATTGATTCACCAAAAGTTCCGATTTGCAAAACATTTGAAGATCTTCCTATCCCAAGCATTATGCGAGTGACTGGTGTGATACATCCATCAAGTAAGGAGAAGTGTAGATATTCTCAAGTACACTACCATGATCCTTCAGATATAAATGAACTCGAACCCAAAATACTCCTCTGTCCAGTTGAAATAGCTAAAAACTTCAACTGTGATAATTACCCCCCTCCGTTTAACGTTGTATATTTGGGTAGAAAGGGAAAACCAAAAAATAAAAGCGTTCTTTGGTATGATGTCAGACGTGTTACCAGACATCCTCTAAGCAAAAAGAAAGCTGAAGAGGAATCACTATATTTTAGTACATTGACTAAAGGTCAGCTCAAACGCTTCTTGAACATCACAATAACCACACCCCAGTTTTGATGCTAGGGCTGTAGTACACTCCGGCATCTGTTGGGCACTTGCCCACTCATCCAACGGGCATCCGAATCTCCTCACGATGAACAGATGAGAAAAAACCGGCGCCCGCAGTATGCCCACTGGCATTTAACTGCAGTCGGGCAGACCGGCTTCCTACCCAAAAAAGCTGACAGCTCCCTGTGAAGAAGCAGACAGCTGGTACAATTGACTACTTCCTAGCACATTCCTATAAATCAAGCTATTTTTTCTGGGAAGATGGAAAGTAGGCCGTTGTAGTAGTAATATATGAGCAGATCTCCCTACCAAGTGTTTTTTTGTGGATTCGACCTTGGAGTTGAGACAATGGGTTACGACGTTGGATGAATTCGCCGAGTTTATATTGTATTTTACTTGAGGGGTACTTGAGTGGCGTTTGAATGGCATTTAAGTGGCATTTGAGTTTTGATTAATTTTTTACTTAATTTGAACTTATATGGTATCTAAATTTTGAATGTATGGCATTTAGGTTATGATAATTATTACATAACTGTATACATAATTATAACTCATAGGGTCTCTAGATTTTGAATGTAAGGCATTTAAGGTTTGATAATTTTCTGTAATTCCGACTCATATGATATCTTGAGAGAGAGGAGATATATCTACATTGAATAAATACAGTGATTAAAAATGAAAGAATATGTGAATATATACATTTATTGTGTAATAAGTAGGGAAAATCTCATATAATATAGCTAGAGTCAGTAAATACTAAGTAATAACAATTAATACATAGTCTTTTTTTACAATGATGTCTTTGATGTAGCGATGTTATATCTTAAGAAGGGAGACTTCTGTTTTATGTGCTTTTGAATTCGTAATGAACTAAAATAAAAAGTTATGTATTAGTATAGAATGATTAAACAAAAATTTAAAATAATTACATGAAATTGAATTATAGCTTTAGTTACATTGGATAGTTTACATTATATAGAAAAGGGAAATAGCTCACCAAGTCACATTGTCCAACTTGTTTTTTGAATTAGAGACTATCCATCGCTAAAACACTCATCATTTTTTTTTTCAGCAACATATCCTGTCTCAAAATCATCAAAGTCTCCACATAGAAAATCTTCAAGTTCATCATCATCATCAATTTCTAATATTGTTTTGTTGTGCTTTGCTTGATCACAATATTGTTTCCAATACATTCGACCGAGACGGTATGGAGAGCAAAATGAAAGATCGTATTCTGTCTTAAATTTTCCGTGGGTTGTTTTTCCTCTGTAGATCAGCACACCTGGAGTATATTTGTTAGCTTCTGAAGCATATTTGTCTGGTATGGCGAGTGTCTTCAACAGCGTTTCTCCACATTGTTCAATGCTATAACGGATACAAATTACATTCGACTGCCCTCCTTTAAATCGATGAGGAACGAATCTATCAACATCTTGGTAAGGAAAAATAGCGCCGGGTTGAAAACTATTGAGGGTGTTGATGTTCAAGAAGCGTTTGAGCTGACCTTTAGTCAATGTACTCAAATATAGTGATTCCTCTTCAGCTTTCTTTTTGCTTAGAGGATGACTGGTAACACGTCTGACATCATACCAAAGAACGTTTTTATTTTTTGGTTTTCCCTTTCTACCCAAATATACAACGTTAAACGGAGGGGGGTAATTATCACAGTTGAAGTTTTTAGCTATTTCAACTGGACAGAGGAGTATTTTGGGTTCGAGTTCATTTATATCTGAAGGATCATGGTAGTGTACTTGAGAATATCTACACTTCTCCTTACTTGATGGATGTATCACACCAGTCACTCGCATAATGCTTGGGATAGGAAGATCTTCAAATGTTTTGCAAATCGGAACTTTTGGTGAGTCAATCACTTGAGAACCTTTAGACTTTTCTAATTCCCTAGCTCTCCTTTCGTTGAGACATTCAACTGTTAAATGAGTTATAGCTGCACTCTCCATTGTTTGCTTATCAACGGAAGTAGTTTGTTTTCTCACTGTTTGTTTTCGTTTCCTTACTATTCGCTTTTTTGGAGCAGTTTTCCTTCTCTTAGGAGTTGTTTTGCCGTTTTTCTTTTTATTTTCTGTTGGATATGGATCTGTGCTAAGGAGCTCTTCAGAAAGAGCATCCATAACATTCTAAAAATAAAAGGGTAATATTTGCATGAGTGGCTAAGAGTGTATTTATTACTTAGAGTGTCTTATATATATATATATGTATTTATGCCAAAAGCAGTTAAGATCATAGAGTTATGGTAGATTGAGAATGTGCTTATTAAACTATTGGGATGTGGAGACAGACAACAAAAGATGCATTCAAATATATATATATATGTATTTACTTAATATCATACCGCTTTTAACATCTCAATTGGTAAGAAATAAAATATAATAGTTTGAACAAAATATTGTAAAATAATAAAAAACAACTAAAAAGTTTTCATAAATATGTATGAAACGCTTCTAACATTAGTTCTAAAATACCTACAGAAGAGGATAGAGCTTTATCTATTTGGACATAATTATAAATATGCTTTCTGAATTTATAAAAAGTTTTTTTGTTCCATGTCATGTTGTATAATTTTTTGAAAACTATTTGATTCCAAGCACTTCTTTCAATTTCTTTTAAAAAATTATTAATATTAACGACTTCCACCATTGACAAAACGATTTCGAAACCGTTTTTTATAATGTCATCAAAACGTTCTGTAGATATATCACGTTTCTTACAACACATCCCCATACTCATCATGTGTTGAGTTATACAGAATATTATAACTTGAAATGTCAAACGTTCTACAGCTTTTTCTTCAACAACATCATTATTTATCACATAGTTATGATACATTTCTGGAAGGAAGTCCTTTAAGTAGATTGGATTTGTTGTTGCATTGTTCTAAAATACAAGCGATAATTAGATAACTAAAATAATTAAAGGTGTTCAACAGGTGTTAAATAGTATTTTTTATTAATTCTTACCTTTTCATCAGGCTGAGATTCCGACTTTAGATACAATGGTTGACTTTCTACGACTTGAGTATTCATTCTGAAAAAACAGAAAAAATTGGTTCAATTCTTTATAACCAATTTAAAGATAGATATGTCATAAAGCCTTCAGATAGTTGTGTTAGCTAGCGGAAATATTTGAATTTAAGTTTTACCTTTATGAAGAGAGAACTCTTAGTAGTTGCAATGGAAGATGTAGTAGATAGATGTTGCTCCTTTGCTCACTGTTGTTGAACTGGATGCTTTCTGTCTGAAACCGTTGTCTCTTATATAGGTGAATGTGTGAAAATAAATCTTTCATTCCCGCGAAAGCATTGGTTTGTATTCGTGTGAAAATAAATTGTTTATTCCCGCGAAAGCAACGGGTTCCATTCGCGTGAAAATAAATTATTTATTCCCGCGAAAGCATTGGTTTTTATTCGCCTGAAAAAAAAATGTTTATTCCCGCGAAAGCAACAGTTTCCATTCGCGTGAAAATTAAATGTTTATTCCCGCGAAAGCATTGGTTTGTATTCGCGTGAAAATAAAGTATTCATTCCCGTGAAAGCAACAGTTTCCATTCGCGTGAAAATAAAATGTTTATTCCCGCGAAAGCATTGGTTTGTATTCGCGTGAAAATAAAGTATTCATTCCCGCGAAAGCAACAGTTTCCATTCGCGTGAAAATTAAATGTTTATTCCCGCGAAAGCATTGGTTTGTATTCGCGTGAAAATAAAGTATTCATTCCCGCGAAAGCAACAGTTTCCATTCGCGTGAAAATAAAATGTTTATTCCCGCGAAAGCATTGGTTTGTATTCGCGTGAAAATAAAGTATTCATTCCCGCGAAAGCAACAGTTTCCATTCGCGTGAAAATTAAATGTTTATTCCCGCGAAAGCATTGGTTTGTATTCGCGTGAAAATAAAGTATTCATTCCCGCGAAAGCAACAGTTTCCATTCGCGTGAAAATAAAATGTTTATTCCCGCGAAAGCATTGGTTTGTATTCGCGTGAAAATAAAGTATTCATTCCCGCGAAAGCAACAGTTTCCATTCGCGTGAAAATTAAATGTTTATTCCCGCGAAAGCATTGGTTTGTATTCGCGTGAAAATAAAGTATTCATTCCCGCGAAAGCAACAGTTTCCATTCGCGTGAAAATTAAATGTTTATTCCCGCGAAAGCATTGGTTTGTATTCGCGTGAAAATAAAGTATTCATTCCCGCGAAAGCAACAGTTTCCATTCGCGTGAAAATTAAATGTTTATTCCCGCAAAAGCATTGGTTTGTATTCGCGTGAAAATAAAGTATTCATTCCCGCGAAAGCAACAGTTTCCATTCGCGTGAAAATTAAATGTTTATTCCCGCGAAAGCATTGGTTTGTATTCGCGTGAAAATAAAGTATTCATTCCCGCGAAAGCAACAGTTTCCATTCGCGTGAAAATTAAATGTTTATTCCCGCAAAAGCATTGGTTTGTATTCGCGTGAAAATAAAGTATTCATTCCCGCGAAAGCAACAGTTTCCATTCGCGTGAAAATTAAATGTTTATTCCCGCGAAAGCATTGGTTTGTATTCGCGTGAAAATAAAGTATTCATTCCCGCGAAAGCAGCAGTTTCCATTCGCGTGAAAATTAAATGTTTATTCCCGCGAAAGCATTGGTTTGTATTCGCGTGAAAATAAAGTATTCATTCCCGCGAAAGCAACAGTTTCCATTCGCGTGAAAATAAAATGTTTATTCCCGCGAAAGCATTGGTTTGTATTCGCGTGAAAATAAATTATTTATTCCCGCGAAAGCATTGGTGTTCTTCCGTAAAACAATGTTTCATTAATTTAACCTTATGATAAATGGCATGATTTCAGCTATATAAGAAGCACTGTTTTTACACAGAAAGCAGTCACTTCGACATTAGCAACTGAAGGAGCAAGATCTACTACAACATCATCTACTACAACTGCTAGAAGGACTTTTCTGTTTGGAGGTAAGTCAACTTGATTGAGTATAAATTTAATTTTTATCGATTTAGATACTAACAGCGGTATGATATTGAGTAAATATATATATATATGTATATATATCTTCAAATTGGTTTGAAAAAGAAATCATAACATGGATTTTTACTTTATCTTTTAGAATGTCGACACAAGTCAATACAAAACAACTGAAGAATAAAGAACCAAAACCTTCACAAGATAAGGTGATTGATGACAATGTACTTCTTCAACGCACTATGATCCCCTTTCAAAGCGCCAGTCTGAATACTCTGGCAACTCTCATCATCAAAAGCGCCTCTCTGTTAAGTACTCTATCTCCAGCTTCCAGAAGAAACATTGAAAACATAGTCAAAGTTGAAGATTTACCAATACCTACAGTTATGCAGGTGTTAACCGTTGAGCTCCATGATGAAACGAACTGCACCATCATATACAACTATAAAAAGGATGGAAAGGTAGTTAGAGTGAAGAGCACTATTCCATTAGCAGCGGGATTACTTGTCAATGAAGCTTCGCAAATAAGACCACTGGTTTTGATCTACATGGGTGTTGAAAAGACTGGAAAAGCAATTTTTCGTGCTGCTACAGAAACAGGAACTACTTTGAGGTGTAAGAATGTGTTTGATGTATTACCAGAAAAAAGTATGCGACAAATCAATGCTTATTTCGAGGTAGCTAATCTTCAGGATTTCCCAACAGATAGTGTCATATGTTTCCAAAACCCTGAAGTTATAACAAAGTCTGACAGGCGATGGAATGGAAATGAAGAAACTCTTCTAGTTCAATACAGAAGTGTTGTAGATGAAGAATTACTGATCGGAGATATGCGCATTCCTCATCAAATAGCTTCTGCTGTGACATCGGAGAGATTTGGAGTGATTTTGTTCAAGGGTCTGAGTCGAAACGCAGACAATTCAATTTTCTACATCAGTGTACTCGCAGCTCATCAAGCCTTCGTCCAAGCCTCGGAACTGGCTGATAATCCAAAATCTGAGGATTTTCTCAACCACTTCGATGATGCTGAAAAAGAAGACTGTGGAGAACAAACTCTCGAGAAGCTAATCTATAACTCAAGGGATTCATATCACTATAGGTAAGTTTTATTAATTTCTACCATAATTTTGAAAAGTTGATTTGTGAAAATTTTGTGTATTCTTACAATGAAAAAACCCCTTAAAATGATAAATTTGTGAACATTTTTGTAAAACATTTTTAAGTTATATATATATATATATTTCGAATTAAAAAAGGATTTTGTTGTGTCATCAGTGTATTTTTTTTACATAAAAGTTGGAAAAATAAGAAAAAGGTGATAATTATTTTACAAAAATGTTCAATTTTTCACATAAATGATCAACTCATAACCTTTTTTTTGTAAAACATTTTTAAATTATATATATTTCGGATTAAAAAAAGGACTTTTTTGTGTAATCAGTGTATTTTTTTACATAAAAGTTTAAAAAATAACAAAAGGTTATAATTATTTTGCAAAAATGTTTAGTTTTTCACATAAATGATCAATTCATAAACATTTTTTGTAAAACATTTTTAAATTATATCTATTTCGGATTGAAAAAAGGATTTTTTTGTGCAATCAGTGTATTTTTTTTACATAAAAGTTTAAAAAAATAACAAAAGGTTATAATTATTTTACAAAAATGTTTAGTTTTTCACATAAATGATCAATTCATAAACATTTTTTGTAAAACATGTTTAAATTATATCTATTTCGGATTAAAAAAAGGACTTTTTTGTGCAATCAGTGTATTTTTTTTACATAAAAGTTTAAAAAGTAACAAAAGGTTATAATTATTTTACAAAAATGTTTAGTTTTTCACATAAATGATCAATTCATAAACATTTTTTGTAAAACATTTTTAAATTATATCTATTTCGGATTAAAAAAGGACTTTTTTGTGCAATCAGTGTATTTTTTTACATAAAAGTTTAAAAAATAACAAAAGGTTATAATTATTTTACAAAAATGTTTAGTTTTTCACATAAATGATCAATTCATATACATTTTTTATAAAACATTTTTAAATTATATATATTTTGGATTAAAAAAAAGGGTTTTTTGTGTAATCAGTGTATTTTTTTAGCTAGAAGTTGAAAAAAAATCACAAAAGGTTATAATTATTTTACAAAAATGCTTAATTTTTCACGTAAATAACACGTTTTATCACATAAATGGCTTATTCATGAGTGTTTGTTGTAAAACATTTTTAAAATTATATATATATTTATATTTATACATTCCGAATCCAAATGAAAAAAAAGGACTTTTTCGTGTGTAATTAGTGTATTTCTTTTACATAGAAGTTGAAAAAATAACGAAAGTTTATATTTATTTTACATTAACTTTAATCATACTATACTAATACATCATTTTTTATTTTAGTCCATTTTATCGTAAAAAGAAAACAGAGTAAAGAACTTTCCCTAAGAAATATTGAGCTGAATGATGTAACTCAGTGAGTTATTTTCCTGTTATATATAATGTAAACTATCTAATGTAGCTAAGAGTAAAATTTAAATTCGGTAAAATTTATTTATATAATGAATAACTTTTGTATTTTAGTCAATTATTGGATCACAGAGAATACGGAATACAAGAGTTCCTCCCTGGGTCTAATAATATACCAGAAGAATATCGAGAAAGATATTGTTCAAGAAAAGCGCTTTGTAACCATTGATATCGTAAGCTATAGTAGTTTGTATTACAGAAAATTTACTATAAAACAGTTTTATGAATGTAAAAACTAGATATGGTATTTTCTATTACAATTATTTACTTGTAAATTTTATTCATCTAGAGAGGTAATTTGGTGATTTTTTGACAGTTTTTAAAAAAGTTAAAAAGTACAAAAAAAATCAAAAAATATCGAAAACTATATATTTCAATGATTATTTTTTAAAAAAGTTCAAAAAATGTAATAAAGCTCTGTTTTGAAGAAAATTTACTATAAAACAGTTTTATGAATGTAAAAACTAGATATGGTATTTTCTATTACAATTATTTACTTGTAAATTTTATTCATCTAGAGAGGTAATTTGGTGATTTTTTGACAGTTTTTAAAAAAGTTAAAAAGTACAAAAAAATCAAAAAATATCGAAAACTATATATTTCAATAATTATTTTTTAAAAAGTTCAAAAAAATGTAATAAAGCTCTGTTTTGAAACATAAAAAAATTTAAAAGGATTGTGTAGGATAAAATTCTCACTCAAAAAATTATTGAAAATTGAATGAAATAAAAAAATATTTTCCCAAATACCAAAGGTTTGTAAATATAAAGTGAAAAACTCTATATATATATATATACAATGTTTTTAAAATAATATCGAAAACTATATATTTCAATGATTATTTTTTAAAAAAATAAAAAAATTTAAAAGGAAGGTGTAGGATAAAATCCTCACTCAAAAAATTATTGAAAATTGAATGGAATAAAAGAATATAAAGTGAAAATCTCTATATATATTTATTTTTTTTAAAAAAATATCGAAAACTATATGTTATAATGATTATTTTTTTAAAAAGTTGAAAAAACAAAAAAACTTTGTAATAAAACCCTGTTTTAAAACATAAAAAATTAAAAAGGAATGTAATAAAAGAATATTTTACCAAAATACCTCATTTTTCTTGGAAATATCTAGTAAAAATTTCTGAAATATTGTTGGTGAAATTTACTGGAAAATGGTTTCAAGTGTGTCAAAGACTAAATATGATGTTTTCATTGAAATGTTTATTTTCAAAAGATCCAAATAATAACATTGAATCAATTAGTTAAATTTAACAGTCAAATTCTTTTTTATCAAGTAGGCTTAATGTTTCTATTGTGATTAATTCTCAAATATTGTAAACTTGAACTATCTATAGGAGTAGTTTGTCGATTTTGATGTGTTTTTTTTAAAAATTATCATGTAATACCACATACTTCAGTTCTAATTCGTTTTGAACAATTTCATGGGAGACAAAGAATAAAAAAGTTACATTGATTTAGTTTTTAGAATTAAAGTTGCTATCAAAAATGGTTTGTTCTTGTTTAAAAAAATTATTACGTAATACCCCATACTTCAGTTCTAATTCGTTTTTAGAATTGAAGTCGCCATCGAAAATGGTTTGTTCTTGAATGGGTAAATCCATAGCCTCCTCCTCATCATGACAAAAGCTTTCTGATGATTGCGTTTTGAAAAACAAATTACATTGTTTTAGTTTTCCGAATTGAAATTGCTATCGAAAATGGTTTGTTCTTAAACGGGAAAATCCATAGCCTTCTCATCATCATGTCTAAGTTTTCTACCTCAATATCTCCAACCTCTCAGAGATAGGAATTGTTCTGTTTAAAAAAATAATGGAAATTGTATATATAAATGATTGTTTTTGAAAAAAATGGTAAATTTTTGAAAAAAAATTCAAAAGGAAAATGCAGGATAAAACCCTCACTCAAGAAACTAATTTTGTATGATAGGTTGCTCACCTAATAATAAGAAAATAATGAATAATTTATATTTAAGCAATTATTGAAAGAATTAATGAAAATTGAATAGAATAAAGGAAATATTTTACCAAATAGTCTGTTTTTTTTGTAAAGATATACAAACAGATAAAATTTAACCATTTAAAGGATGATTTCTTTTTTGCAAAAAAAAAAATGAAGATTTAATGAAATGAAAGAATATTTTACCAAATACCTTGTTTTTTTTTGTAAATTTGTACAATTAGAATAAGAAAATAGTGAATAATGTATATTTAAGCAATTATTGAAAAAATTAATGAAAATTGAATAGAATAAAGGAAATATTTTACCAAATACCCTGTTTTTTTGTACAGATATACAAACAGATAAAATTCAACCATTTAAAGGGTGATTTCTTTTTTGCAAAAAAATAATGAACATTTAATGAAATGAAAGAATATTTTACCAAATACCCTGTTTTTTTGTAAATTTGTACAATTAGATGAAATTTAACCATTTAGAGGATGATTTGTTTTTGTAAAAAATTAATGAAAATTGAATAAATCGAAAAAATATTTCACCAAATACCTCTTTTTTGTAGATGTAAACAAATAGATGAATATCTAACTTTATCCATTTTTTTTCCATTTGGGATCATGTTTTGAAGGTTTTCAAGATAGTTTTTAGTAAAAGCTTATGCATTGATTGTCATTACAAGTTGTAGTGTTTGGCATTATTTAATATTTACTGACTCTGGCTATATTATATGAAATATTCCCTACTTATTGCACAATAAATGTATATATTCACATATTGTTTCATTTTTAATTACTGTATTTATTCAATGTAGATATAATGAGTCGAATTACAAAAAAATATCAAAACTTAAATGCCATACATTCAAAATCTAGATGCTCTATGAGTTAAAGTTATGTATATAATTATGTACAAGATTATCAAAACTTGAATGCCATACATTCAAAATTTATAAGTTCAAATTAAGTAAAAAAATAATCAAAACTCAAATGCCACTTAAATGCCATTCAAATGCCACTCAAATACCCCTCAAGTAAAATACAATATAAACTCGGCGAATTCATCCAACGCCGTAACCCATTGCCTAAACTCCAAGATCAAATCCACAAAAAAACACTTGGTAGGGAGATCTGCTCATATATTACTACTCGTTGTCTATACTAGTGAACACTGACTGTACGACAAATTTGCTGTTGCAACACAGCTATCAGAGACTGCCACAATCAATTGAGAACAAACTGCAAAACAGTGAGTCTCCTTGCCTGGTGGCTGACGGGTCACATACACCCTTTTATGGCACAATACAAGTGTCATTGCAACTGCAGACTAGCGAAAACTTGTTAACCAGTGATATTGACGAAGATGCCATCATTGGCACGCTATTCCTAACGTCGCATGAGTGCGTTGTGAGGCTTTAGGACTCCCCAGTCATCATTGACTGTCATGCATTTCCATGCACACACAAGCATTGGAGGCTGCTGCAAAACAGCGCTAGACTGGTGCCAGCCAAATCTGCGGAATAAGACTTCCCAGTATGTGAATTTTGGAAGAGAAGAGAATACGTTTGAAACTGTCATAACCCCTGAACGATTTTTCTTAGCCTTTCCGAATCTGGCTTCAGAAAGACCGTAAGAAGCACAATCAAGTTTTTCAAGAAGAAATTTAGCTATTGTTAACCTTTTTTTGTCCTCGAAAACTTACCTGCCCTAGTTGTTCTATTTTCTTGAATAAATTAGAAAACATGCATTTATTTTTTAAACCAAACTTTAAATGTTGGTAATTAATTTATTATCACAATATTCTAGCTAAGTTTTTTTTTGTGTGAAGAGGAATTTTTGAACTAAAGTTTTGCGCAAGAAAATTGTTTTATCGTGCAATCTTTCAAGTGATCGTTCTTATTGGATCTAGAGGCAGGTTACTGGGTGTGGCTTTAACTATATAGAAGCCAATATCTGAAATAATAACAACAGCTACCAGCACTACTAGGACTTCTCAGCATCAAGGTAAGATTTAATAGACAATTATTGAACACTCGTTAAATATCTCAACCAGTTACATTGGTGAAAGGATGTCTACCTGAAATTTGGATACTTCTTCATTCTCAAAACTGCAGAATCTTTGGGCCATGAGAGAATTAAAATTTTATAAAATACGTTTCCAAATTCTATTTATTTTGCATCCTGGTCTGAAGGAATGAGATCTACTGGAACTATTAGGAGTCATTAGCAATAAAGTAATACTTGAAAGAAGAGTATGCAATGATAGATGTAAAAAAAAAACAGTTGGTTGTGCTGGAAAAGCAGTCTATTTCGGATCAAACAATATCACTCTCTCAATTTTACTGTATTAATTTTAAGCAATACAACTTGTTTGAGCTATTCTTATACTATTCAGCACTTTTTTTTACTTTTGAGTTAAGCATTTCTGTCTGAAAGAACAATAATCATTGAAGCTACTAGGTCTCTTTAGCAATAAAATGAGACTTGATAAACATCGCTTTACACTACTTGAACAACTCAACTAATTGCGCTGGAGAAATGCTGTTCTTATCAAACGTAAAGAGTTTCTCTCAAGACTGCAACGTCTTCGAGTTTTGATGAAATGCAAATTTCATCGGAGAAGTAACTGAATTCTATTTATTGTTTTTGTTACTGTTATTGTTGCTGTGGTTGTTTCCTCCAAAGTATATTATTTACTACAATCTTACCAAACTAGGTTTTGTAACATTTACTCTGGTTCACTGTTTATTTATTTATTTTTTTTCTTCTATTGAGCCAACTAGCTGAGACTTAATTGATAGTTGATGAGCTAGTAGCCAATGACTTACCTGAGGAAACTTAAGAGCCTGTCGTCGACACACTCATACCACCAACAACACGCCAAAATTCAATGGAGATGAAATGTGCATTATTTTATACAGCGCTTCCAAGAAACAGCAGAAGCCAATAGATGGCCGGAAGATGAAACAACAATCCACTTCTGACGAGCACTAAAAGGGAAGGCAGAAGAATGCGCGCACGGAATAACCCAGCAAGCAACAATACAAGCATTACAATCAGGCTTTGGATTCACTAGGATGGAAGCCCAGATCAAATTGATGCACTAAAAAAAGCCACCTGAAGACACATTGAGAAAGCACGCCCTTGCTATAGAACAGTTGATTGAGGCCGCATATCAGGACTTACCTCAGAGGAACGGGACAGAGCTGACATTACAGACATTCCAAAGCAAATTGGGTCGTGGCTACTTACAGAGGCATTTGCTAGCCATCTGGCCCACCACTTTGGGAGACTCTTCTTAGGCCGGGTGTGAATTATTCCAGCCACAGTATCAACTTCCAGCACACAAATGTTCGGGTGGTACATGAGGATCAGCTAGAAGGAGCGACCATGGAACCAGGTCGCTTGCAAAGAATTAGAGGACCCCCTGGGAAAGATCCTGATGCCATAGCTGAACTGAGTAAAGAAGCAGCCGATCTAAAAGATAAACCATGAAACCCCCCCCCCCCACCCCACCCCAACCAAGCAATGCTGGGGGTGCCGTCAGACTGGACACCTCAGAAGTGAATGTAGGACAGCCCCCTGGATGAGCAAAAAGGAGAAACGAGTACAGCCCACAGCAGTAGGGCCACCTGTTGGCTGCAACAGGGTACCCAACCCCACCAGAGGCAATAAAACGGTCAGAACTCTCAGAGGAAACATTTGTTCCAGCCAACCCCAGCTCCACTCCAAGCACCTTCCAACCGGATTCTCATGCAGAAAAGAGTTCACTCCATTAGCGGAGGATGATATAGAGGACTACGGACTAGGAAGCAGACGAGGAAGAAAAAGTTCCACCGATCAAAAGTAGGGGAAAGAAGTGCCAGGAAAAATCCAGCCAGACAATTCCACCAATGGCAGCAGAAAAAACGAAACGCAAGCCCCTGCCTGGCCATATTAACCAGATACAACATACGTACAGATCCAGCTATTATCAACGAGTACTTGTAGAAGGACGGGGGGTGACAAATCCAATCCCATGTTGCCAAAAACTGGAGGAGAGCAGTTTCGAGCTCAGGATGCTGTATGAAAGGCATGAAATGCTGAGCTGCCGACAGACAATGTGTCGGTCATCCAGTTTGAAAAACAAGGCCGGACCATGTATTGTGCTGTGTGTCCCCATTCTTGGCAACAGAAAATTATATGGGAAACCCATAAGATGGCTCACTCAGAAATACACCGGACTAGAGCTCGATTAATGTTGGATTGGTACTGGTCCGACATTTCCGATATGACACGTCGACTAGTGTACAGTTGCGAGGTTCCCCAAGTAGTAAAAAGAGCCAAAGACTAGACCCCCAGAAGGCCAGAAGCTGTTTGCAGGGAGACCCTTCCAGAAGCTGCCAATGGACCTAGTGGCCCACTCCCACTGACAAAAATGAAAAGGAGATGGATCTTGATTCTTAGAGACTATTTCACGAAGTCGCAAGATGCCATAGCCATGCCAAACTCCACAACGCCAACCTTGGCAACAAACCCTGTACAAACAGGTTTTCGGCTACTGGGGCCTACCCGAACAACTGCACATGGACTAAGGGGCCTAGTTCGAGTACACCCTACTGGAAGACCTGTGCACCTTGTGGGGGATATGTATATCACAAACCATGTCCTACCATCTGCAATGGAATGGCATGGTTGAACAGCAGAACTGAACACCTTGCGACGCACTACGGACCTTGATGCTGACCAAAAGACAAGATGAGTGAGATAGATGACTCCCACAAATCATTTGCCCCAGCGGAGGAACCCCCAACTCCACAATTGGAGAAATGCCTAACATTATGATGCTGGGGAGAGAAGTCCAGCTTTCAGACAAGGTAATTGGGCTCAGCCCTGACCTTTGATAACTACAGTCTGACGGAACAGGCCATGCGAGTGCAAAAAGGCTGGAGCTGGCTCCCACATATGTCAAACAGAAGCAGCAGCAAACCCAGCATAAAGAGACAGGAGAATCTCCCCGGTTCAAAGAAGGACACCTGGTAGTAATAGAGAATAAAAAACAAACCAAAAGCAGCCAGCTGAAACCACAGGATAGTTGTATGGGCCCCTATAGTAACATGCATACCTACCCTAACCACATGTATAGACAAGAGAAGGACATACAAGGAACTCATACAAAATGGCTGGCGTCTGAAGCTGTACAGGATGTGCCAGGAAAACATTGGACGAGCACGGACAACCTGGAAACAGGCTGACCGACCTAACATGAGGGGTGCATGCAGGGAAAGAACATGAACCCCATTAGAAGAGAGACAACTCCAAAGGGAACCACCATGTCACCGAGTGGAGCCAAGTCCAGCCCTGGAAATCCTAGAAAATCTAACAGAAACAGGACCAGAAGTTGAGCCAGTAGAAACCCCCACTATAGGTAGGGGAGGACCAGGAATAAGGCCAGACACACCAGAACCCGTTACACTACAAACGGGAAAAAACCCAGTGAGACAGCTTTTTAGAGAAAGGAGCCCATTAGATCAGGAAATTCGGCCATCGTTGCCCAGCAAAGCAGAAGTAAATTCTAGCCAAGAGATACCTCAGCAAAATAGGAGGCAGCCAGTGAAATTTTCAGACTACCACTGCGACAGTACCAGAGAAGGAGGAGACAAGAAAGCAACACAATATTGATTGGAGTAAAGAAACAGGGAGACCAACGCACATA
This sequence comes from Cryptosula pallasiana, assembly GCA_945261195.1. Classification (NCBI taxonomy): domain Eukaryota; kingdom Metazoa; phylum Bryozoa; class Gymnolaemata; order Cheilostomatida; family Cryptosulidae; genus Cryptosula; species Cryptosula pallasiana. The sequence continues at coordinate 16,369,189 of OX183131.1, read as the reverse complement.
AATTCCACAACCAAAAGTGAGATGACAACTTCCTCGGCGAAAGACATAGAGATAACCACACACCATAGAGATAACAATGACCAAACCCACTCTCCAATAAGTCATATCCAGGCAGTCACGTGGCATAAAGAAACAAAAAAATCAAAGAGAAACATTGATCAACAGCAACGCGGACAACAACATCCACCGCGATGATAGAACTACTAGATTTTTTCCACCAACAATTTAAAGCTTGACAGAAGCAGGTTTCCACAACCTGTACAAAATAATTAATTTTTTTGAAAGAGCGATGGCTGAGAACAATGGGCAACTATCGATGTTGGAATTTGCGGTCACCACTGATGAAATACTAGGAGGTCTAGAAGATACTAAAGCCAAATTGAAAAGAAAAGGTCACAGCAGACTTTTGCAAAATGAAGAGAACAGACACCATCTCTCCCCTATGAATTAATAGGATAGCCATAGAAGAATCGTGTGTAGCAAGATGTAGAGCCAGGAAGAAAAACCAGCTGTTCACCCTGCTCCCACTACCAAGCCAAAGGAAGTATGGCTGTCAGTGAGTACACGGCAAATGATCAAGCAACCAGCAAGACAGGTTGAAGGTGAATATGACTGGAAATGCACCCTCTACCAGCTACAGTAGCCAAAGAAATGCATCGCATACCATGTTAGTAAACACTACCCTATTCTTCTTCTGTACATGTGAGAAAAAGAGTAGCTCTTGAGGCACCGTGTTGAAACACATCTGACACCAAGATGGTGCCATAGCACATGGATGAGATGACCAATCTTCATATGAAGTAGATGCAGCCTCAAACATGGAATTCTGAAAATACGCGAACTGGAGTTGACTCACTGCAATTGGCACATCTACTCTCATCATAGACCAGAACGGCAACCATTCACCCAGGAGTTGCATGAAGAGAAGGTTGGGACCGACACCAGATGACACACCACAAAAAGTGTTGAAGCTTGAACCTCAGACAGCAGCGACTGTCCCACCTAACAAGGAGGAAGCAGAGATAGGAATAACTAGATCAGGAGAAACGACATATTAGCCAAGGGATGCATCCAAAGTGAAAATAACGAATAGCAAGATACATGCAGAAAGCCCAAAAAAGAGCGACATGAAGAAGCTGCCTAAAAAAGATCAGAGCGAGAGCAGAATCAACAAAGAAAGGTAAAAAGAGAGATATAGGAAAATAAAAAAGTACAAATATGAGTTGTACCTGGTTACGAGAGAAACGTATTGTTATTTGCAAAAAGCAGAAGAGCTGAAGGAAGAGATACGACAAGAGAGATACCTCCTGTAAGAGGAAACAACTAACAATTTATATCATGAGCTCTACTTAGTAAGTTCTATGTCTGAGATTTTTGATGCTGTGCCCGGATTTGGTTATTGGGCTCACTTTTTATACTTGTATCATATATTTTATCGCCATTCACTTTTAGATCTTTTATAACAAGGAAAATTATATTAATCTTAATTATTAATTATTTACTCGAGAGATTTTCTGCAAAAATGTAAAAAAAAACATTTTTGGTCCCGTAAGGCGTGGCTCAAGATATTTTCATTCTAAGTTGTATTTAGTGACTTAACATTCGCCAAATAAATAAGTTAACTTGACTCTCAGAAGATACTCACTCTACACTAATTATGAAAGATGGCACAAGCAGAAGTGAAAAATAACAACAGCTTACGCTAGCCGACAACCTGTGCAGGTGAAGCTTGGCGGGAAAAACTCGGTAATTTTGACCATTGCTGCATACGGCTGCAAGTCAGCGTATGGCACTGTCTTCCAACTCTCACGAATTGTTCAGTATAGGTAATTTGACCCATGTGGTCTTAACTGCCAACCTAAACAGACAGAGTAACCTACACAAGTCAATGGCACTGTCTTTCACTGTCAACTGTAGAAACTTGTACAGGTGCAAAGCTACCAATAAACTTAAAGTCCTGCAAACAACTTTGCACCGGACAGCTTTCCAAGTTTAACAAATGCCAGCCAGATCAAAAATTCTGATCAGCAGTGAGGAGCTATGGGAGAAAGTCTTGTAGCTTAGCGCAGACGTATGAAAAATGGAAAGCTGATGCTTGAAAGTCTCCAGATACCTTCCCAAACAACGACATCCATCTCATTGCAAAACTATTGGTTGAATTTTTTCAACGGAGTGAAAATCCAATCTGCTGCATGGATCAACCTCTTAGGACTTTTTGCCTAACTTTGATGATGTCAGGAAAGAGCTAGCCACCAATGGAGAGATATTCAACAGCCTTCTCGACCAGTTCATCTAAAGGAGGGTACATCCAGCACTAGGTTAGGTGAAGGATCCGCTATTGTTCTCCAAGTTCCTCTACTGAAGCGGCCATCTTTCTTCCAGCCTGCTAGTATGCACACTGTTCCTGCAGAACTCATTACTTGCCCGGATCAATATCAGCCCTGCAAGCTAAGCCACTGGCAAAGCAACAAGTACTACCAGCACTGTGTCTTGTTTTTGTGACTAGGGTAGCACTTCATTATGTTTATTGCACTCAAGGTCGGTGCTATCAGAGTCAGTACGAGTTGCCACATGTACTTTGTATCTAATCCTACCACAATTTTTTACTTGTCAGTATTTATAGTCCGCTTATGTATTTGTATTTTGCTTGTATTTTTACTGAAATGTACATTTTTCTCATGCATATACAACAGCAGAAGACTGAATTTAAATTCAAAAGTTTCATTTGCATATCTAGATCTATAAACATGTCTGTGCTACTAGATTTGAGGTAAGATTTGTGCTGGGCCTCTGTAGAGTAAGTTGAATTGATGTCAGACTTTTTTTGCAGTTTTTTATCTTAAATGTAAGCCTTGAGTTTTATAGAGAAATATACTTGTATATAAATTCAAAAGCCCAGTGTGTTAGTTCTGGATTAGGGCAATTCTTAGCAATAGCAGTGAAAATTCCACTTCAGAAGCTTATTACCGGCTAGCAACTCCATCTTACAATAGATAGCAGGGCAGAAACTCTTTTCAAGAGTACTCCTTGAGAGTGTTCGGCAGCACATATAGCCTTTGGAATATCCCTTTGACAATAGGAACTGATCACAACTATAACTTGGGTCATGGTAACAAATTTTGATTTGCATCATGTTTTCTGATGATTGAAACTTTCTGTGATTGCAATCGTGATAGTATGTAAAAGGGGGTGACTTTTTCATTGATGATTGGAAAAAATACGTTTAACAAAAAAAAAACAAAAAACTTCAAATCAGTTTTTTTGGTAATTTTTGCTGTTAGCAGCGAAAAGGTAGAAATCTTTAGATGGTTTGTGTTGAGATGCCAAAAAATGTAGAAATTGACTTAAGGGAAGGTTTGGAACAATAACCAAGTACTACTTACAGAAGCAATTCTCTCCCAGTACACTAATCCATCTTCAAACATGATTTGGATTGAAGCCTCTAATGACGCCATCACCTCATCAGTTGATATATCACTACAGTGCACAGCTACTGCATCCATGTTAGCTATATCTATAGCTTTCCAGTTAGACTCTCCTGTAACAAAGCACCATACCAGCTTACTTTGAGAACTGATCGCTTACAACAGTGCACAGTCAGATGCCAGTATTAAAAAATTTTGAAGCAATAAAATAATTTTAAAAAGCTTTGTATATGAATGATCATAAAATTTTACTATTTACATGTCATAAGTAGTTCGAAGAACCATTTTTATTTGGTGTCATGTCCAAAGTAAAACAACATATGTTTCAACAGTTCCTTGTTGAAAACATGTTCGAGCAAAAATTGTTTATTCGTTAGCTGCAAAAATGGTTCTTTGAATAAAGACTGTAAAAACTTTACTGCTCTCAGTAAATTGGTAATGGATGCTACGGAATTGGGAGATGGATGAAAATGCTAACTATTGAAGAATTATCATTGACACAGAAAAAATGCGAAAGTCAAAGACAATGAAGGTATTCGAAAAGCACCACTCTGCACCTGAAGAGACAAATTTGTGTTATAGAAAAGATATCAAAAGATTTATGTGAAGCCATGAAGACAAAAAAATGGTCAGGTCAAAATCTTTGTATCACTCTATTGGCCTCATACTTCAAGGCTTGTCCTAATAATTTTTATAGTATTTTTCACTTGAACACAAACATTCCAGTGCACTTGGGTTTTTCATACTACAATATGCTGTACTGAGAATGTTGGAGCTCTACTGTTACTTCATGGTCGAATCAGTACGCTGCTATTTTAGACTTGATAATTTTTGTATACGCTAATAACAAGCGTAAGGTAGTCACATTCTTGTAGATTTGTTAATAAAATGTATTTCCAGTACAGAAAGTTGGATATGAGTAGAACGTTGACGGCTTTGAATAGATTACCAGAAATTTTGGTGGAGACAATCAAGCATGAGGAAAGAGTTTGTTGACATTTAAGCTAAATGGTTACCATGTCTATACAATGATAGGCATTGGGAGGCTTATTTTAGGATTAAAATATTAAGGATAGAAGGAAAAGCCCAAGATTGTTGTGAGCAGGTGCTAAAACACAGTAAAAGAACACCAGGTTATTCAAAAAAGAGTTTACAGAGGATGAAGCTGTCGCACTGAACTCTAAACCTGTCGACTGTTGGAGTGAAGGAGGTTACAAGTTGAGTTTGAAAAATTTATACAGGAGAAGTAGCTATTTGAACAAAACAGTTCTCTTAGCTTTATGAAAGATGGAGAGATGCTCACCTAAACCCAAATAAAGTGAGGACTACTTTCTATTTTTGCTAAAATTACGCTACTACGGTGTGTCAAGAGAACCTCTTAGCGCATAGCAACCTAATCATACTTTCTGTGAAACTTGACAACACTTTATGTAAATCATTTGAGATTTTTATTCTTGCAACAATTTGCGCACATTTTTTTTATAAACATGACAAACTTTTAATTCGTAACTGTTTCATTAATTCAAAAATTATTTGTTGGGTTGATTCCTGGGGAAATGCCGAAACCACTTACCTTAACCAACTCAACCTTCTGCACGAAAAATTGATACAAATAGTAACAAGTCTGTTACTACTCACACTTGACGTAGTTTCCAAAATTTTACCTGTTCATTCAATATACGAATACGAAGTACTAATAGTTGCTCACAAAACTCTCAACTCTAGCCAATCTAACATGTGCGCTTCTCAACTTAACATTCTTATACCAAACGTAACCACTGCTGCAGAACATCGCAGAGTGAGTTACCGATGTGCTGCTGTGTGGAATGGCTGCAGAGTTGGATTCGATCTATTAGGAGAGGTAATCGCTTCTGGCAAGCTCTGAGGCATCATCTACTCTACATGATGTAGAGACGACTGCTGACTGGCAACACATTGGGCCTGGCTCCTCAACTAGCTGCTGCGCAATTGCGGCGTGGGCCCCTACATTCCTTCTGCCCAAAAATTGCTTGGCGGGTCAGTACAAAACATTGTAGTGGATTTTTTTTAGAAGAGGGGAGGGGCGATCAAAGATCCATCAACAACACTTCACTCCAGAGGTCACCTTCAAATCTACTTCCAACGGAGGAGTTTGCCATCTCCACAACTGTACTCAGACCCCACAGCTCAAATGCGTAACTCAGTGTCTCACTGAGTAAACCATATTGTATTATGCAACAGCAACCCAGTGTCGTATAAGAACGGAAATGTATCTTGCCGCTTGGAATAGTCTCAAGCAGAATACCAATACAAGTACAAAGTATAGCAGGAAAGCTGTGTTTTTTTATAGGCAGGGCAGCAAAAAATATATGCCCAAATAAGGGCTCAACAACTCACCGGTAGAAGGAAGTGATTACACAGATGAAATGACAATATATAAATAACATAGTATAAGATTCGCTGTTACAGGATTGAATGCACAAAGTGCCCAGAAGCAAGGGATAGAGCTTCACAGTCAATAGTGCTTAGTCAGTGGTGGTGCAATAGTAGCATAGGTTCCTGGCTGTTATGGTTTGTCGTCCTTATCTTGCGTATATAAATAACATATTTTTGTAGTACTTTAGGGCCACAGGCTGTAGACATTATCTCCTCCCCGGCCTGGCACAGGGTTGGTAGTGATACTGCAGGGCCGGTAGTGAATGCTGCAGGGCCGACAGTGATGGCTGTGGGCCGGTAATGTTCCTGCAGGGCTGGTGGTTATTCTACCGGCTTCCTCACGAGGTTTTCTGGCTGTGCCAGACTCAATTTAGATGTACCCGACACTCACAAGTTGTCAGGCGGATCTGTACAGATGTAGTGACCATAAAAACCTACCACAGTATCAAATACATCTAAAGTATCAGATTACGCACTCACTTGACAAGCCAGATATCAGACATCTGTTCCTATTATTCTACTTGAGTTTTTTAATAAATAACAAGCACTAGAAGCTACATCTAATCCTTCCGCATTATTGCGTGACATCGATCATTTTTTCCTTCGTTCAGTGACTATCAAAAGATCCCACTCACCTATAAAAGTTAACTTTTTTGCCACCTCTATTAGGTTAGGTGGGGAAAGAGGGCTTCTTAATTGCAGGAACTTATCAAACATTTGTTGATGTGCTATATAGACACCATGAGCCTTGATGATCAACCTGAAAAAGAATTAATTTAATCATCTTCACTGTATAAATCTTTAAAAACTATTGATGCTGCAAATACCGGTGGCTTATTTAAGATTAAAACTAAGTAAAAAGTGGGCATTCAAAGGCAGTATTAGATGATAAGACAGCTAGATAAAGTAAAGTGAACATTTACCTTTGCCACAAATACACCTTAATTACATCTTTAGATTGTAGATCTATTGAATCGGCAGCCTGCTGCAGGCTTTCTCTGTCCATATTCTTGGAGTTTTTTTTGATTGAATGTAATACCAGAACTTCAGCAATTTTGTTTCTTTATATTAATCATTCCTAACATTTCATAGATTCCGAGCATACAAGTAGTAAGGTACAGGCAAATCTTCCTAGCACACATATTCCACTCAAAAAAATGAAAAATGTGTTTCAGGATATGCGGCTGGTGTTATGGATGACAAAGTCTTTTTCATTAAGCGTTTTGTAACCTGTAACAATTTGCAACTTACTGCATGCTATAATACAAGATAACATATAATACTGAATACAGACATCAAATAATAAGCAGTTCAACAACTTACACATTACAAGTTACATCCAATCGTTTGTCAAATAGCATATTAGGTTCTGCTACACACTAATTAATAAAATCCGAAAACAAAAGAGTTATACACTCAATCATAAAACTCACCAATCTAGGTGTGATGGCCGCTTATACCACTATATATATTATTACTGAGGTATTTAAGCACTTCTAAAACAAATGAAAATGATTGACAATAGCAGCAAGCATTTCCACAAAGCAAAAAATTCGGTTAAATTACATTAAGAGTATTCGCGACCTCTGTTCGCCGAACACATTGCAATAAAATTAATCAGACCGGCAATAAATTTATTCAATAAATAATACTTTTGTTCGGAACTCGTGGGTCAACAAAAATTAGCTCACCGAATGACAAAATAATCAGCAAGTGTTTATTTATATTGTTCGTAGGTCGCGAATGAAACTGAACGCTAAATAAACTATAATGAGCAAGTTGATTTTTTTCATTTTCATCGACCGGTTTTATAACCTTGAAAAATAATTCAAAATAATTGCCAGCATTCAAAATTTACTAAATTGAAGGGCAGCTTGACAAACTATTCCAGTTTGTAGCAGTTCAAATTTTATTATTTTCTTGATTCTTTTGAAATTGGGAGTTATCTTCTTTATGATTTGTTCGGTAAATTATAAAATTTCATTAAATATTATGTTGTTCTGAACTAATGTTCCGTTGCATACGCGACATATTGAATTGCGAACACCTATTTTTTTGTATTTTGCTCGATGAACAGGTCGCGAATACTCTTAATAGATATGAAGTTTTCAACAATTCAATTAAAACACAAATACACAAATAATATATACTGTAACTCACATGAGCTTGTGCTTCTAACATGTGTCCCATTTGATATGTAAATATAAGTAATTATAAGTATATGCTGGCAGTGCAGGGCCGTAGCCACATTGAGGCAAGACGAGGCTCTTGCCTCGTCTGAAAGTTTAGGCAAAAATGGGAATTTCCAACTCAAAAACGGATTTTCCCAAAAAGTTCACCCTTTTAGCAGTACTTGGTATTTCCACAGGGGTTACCGTTATTGCACGCACGTAGCACTAGTTCTAATACTGTTACTGTAATCACTTGCTTATCATAAAAACCCAATCGTACATTAGACTCTCAAACTACAACATACCATTTCCTGTGCATGCTTATTACTACTGCAATAATAATCTTTTTGCCAAATATTTTTTTCAAGGTATATTTCAATTTTTCTGGATGACTACTGTTGTCTGCTGCATTTTATTTTTAGTTATGGTTAGCACTTCCCACTGCAGAGAGTTCAGGGTACAGTGCAAAGGTTTTTTTTTAAATAATGAGAACTAGTAAAAAATAATTAGTAATAATCAAGTGATTGATATTAATAAATAATTATTATTAGATGGACTCAAGAAAATAAAAAGCTAGGTATTCATCTAGTTTCTTTAATATAACTTTTTCTCTAGTTTTTATATTTTTTTTATTTAGTTTTGTTTGTCGATATTAACAACAGATAGTTATTTAATTTAGTTCAATATTTTCTTTTAGTTTTTTTAATCATTTTTTTGTACACCTAATTATTATTTATTATTACCATTGAATATTATTTTATTAATAACAGTTAACAATAATAATTATTATTATTGTTCTAATATTACTAATTATTATTGTTAGTGCTATTATTATTATTGTTATTATTATTATGATAATGATGATAATAAATAACACTAACACCAACTACTATCGTTTGTAGTTATATATATCTATATGTGGGAGGAACGCCAGTACTTGTCAAACATTTATTATTTACTACTCGTACTTGGCCTAAGCCTTTGACTCAGTATTATCTCAACGTCTACGCATTGTCTCGATATTAACTCACTGTCTACACATTATCTCAATATGTACTCGCTTATGCTTGTCTATGTTTTGTCGTAGTTCTATTGTTACCTGTGCTACAAGCGTCTATCTAGAACAGTTCTATGATCTGCCCAAATAATTATTATTGTTATATTTTATACTTTTTCGACAGTTTTTATTATACAATTGCATTTTGGTGCTTACAAGGCGTGGCTTTACCAGATTTTACCCGCCTACTTTGTATAAATATCTATGTTTGAGCAATAAAGTTGAGAGTTCGCCTGGCTCTCAGAAGATTCTTTCTCTCAAGAAGCAAGCACAGCTAGAATTGGCAAGCACGAGGCTTGGCGGAAAGTGAGAACGGTTCGCCCTATCACTACGTATTCCCTCACCACGGTGAGAAGTACGACGCAAAGCACCTGGTGCCCTGATAGTTCGGCTCACAATAAATTCGGACTCCAGAGTTCGGGACAAGACAACGCACCAATAATTCCAGTGCAATTATTGTCGATCTCGACTGAGTCGAAGTAGACAAACAATAATTCCAGCAAGATTATTGTCGGTGGCAACAGTTCGCAACAAACTATAAACTAAACAATAATTACAGCACAATTATTGTCGAACATAGCCATGTTCGGATGCAGCCAATAATTATAATATAATTATTGTAAACTGCCAGCAATCATTCCACCCCAGATTCGGTCGCACTCATAACTGCACAAACCAATGCATGCATTCTAACAATAATAACGCATTATTGTACGCTGACTTAGGGTAGAGGCAGAACGCGTCGGGAAGGTGTACAGGTGGCTACCACCCAGACACAAATTCCTGTACATATGTATAACTTACTTATCATATAAAATAATATATTATTTAATGTGTGAAAATAATATAACATTAACATAAAACTACAAAAAAAATAATATATTATTTAATGTGTGAAAATAATATAACATTAACATAAAACTACAAAAAAGTAATGATACTATTTATTGAATTGTTATTATAATGACTCTGAGATAAAGTTGTTATCCTATTTAATTCACTGAGCAGCTCCATTATATAAATCTATTACTATAATTAATAATAATTTAAATAATAATAATTTTTTATTCCTGCTATTATTATTTTTCACAGCTAACAATAATATTGATATTATATTATTATAAAACTTATGAAAAAAATGATGATTATCATCATTATAATAAATAAAAATTATTTTACAGCAACACACAACTTGATAAGCTACTCTGTTCATTCTTTTATACTTGAGTAGTGGTGGTAGGAGAATTGTTGCACAATTTCCATATACCTACATCTTACAATCATGTTAATTACTACTTCCCTTCTTTGCTTGAGTTATTTGACGTTTTCATTATTTATTATTTTCCTACCATTTTGTTATTTTCATTAATAATAGCAATAAATTTGTTACCACTGGTAACTAAACGATTATTATAGTTTTTATTATTACTGCAACTACCACTACCATCAACACAAAATTTAGGGAGAAACGTTATTTTTATGGGACACCTAGAAATTGCTAAGTAGTAAACTTACATACATCCTGGCACTCTCTATGGGGTACTGGCACCTGTGATAAATAGCTATCAGCAAGGAAGAAAGAGATAATTATACTAGCAGACATTGCTCACAAATACACTTACTAACAAAAACTTATTGCTACTGGTATTGCCAGTCAAAGCGCATTCAACTTTGTCTAACATGACCATCATTGCAAGTTCTTTTTATTGGCGAGAAAGATGGAACCAATTGATTGCAACGGGTTCATGACTGCAGAATAGAGCAATCTATCTTGAATTACCTATGTAATATGAGGTTCCACAGCTTTTTCCTCTCTCAGCTTAAGTTCATTTATTGATATGTAGTAAAACAACAACGCTAGAAAGTTATCTCATCTGTGAGGGCATACAAATATCTCATATGTACATACATGCCATGTATTCATATGAACTTGGCTCATAGATGTTTCAAATCAATCAAAATTTGTTCATAATATAACCTCTTGCAAATGCTTTGATTTTTTGTCTTTTTATTGTAAAACCTGTAAAATTGCTTTGGCGGCCGGGGCGCTGCCCCGGACCCCGCCGGGGGCCTTGGCGGCCCCCTGGACCCCCGGCCCTGTGTGGGTGATTGCCTCCTCTGATAATAAATCCTGGCTACGGCCCTGCAGTGCTAAAGGTCAACCTGCCACATTCAACTTTATTTAGTAGCTGTCTTTTGAATAGCCGCTACGTTTTAATCTTTAGGCCATCATTTAAACTTCGCAACTCTGACCTTTCTATTTAATCTGTTGTGGTAAACTGGTTTGCTTTATGAAGCCTACAACACTCCTACCACAAGGATTACCACAATGGATTAATCTACAAAGATTTATGCATACCCTAAGTCAGAATTCCTATTACTTATTAATGTTAGTTAATTCCAGAAAATTGAACCAAAATGAAAATAACACAAAAATAATATCCTATGTATAAACCCAACACTGAGCAGCAAACGCGCATAAAAGCTCCGTGGAAATTTCCAATGGATTGCAATAATTTAACACCTCCAACTAGTGAACACACTCACCAGACAACTCGTGTTAGCACTCACGCCATACCCCCACTCCTGAACCGAGACAAACAAAGCCAACATTTGCACGCTCTGAGTTATAGTTCTCGAGCTACACGAGCCACAATATTCATTGATTTTTTAACTTTTCTTACGTTTCTTGTATTGTAGAGATACTGTTCTAACCTACCATCAATACCAGGAAAAACTTCAATAATTGTGTACTGCCCATCGAGCACATTAGAGTCGGAAACAAGTACAATGTTGCCTGGAGAAAGATTCTTTGAATCTCCAAACCACTCACCTTACCTTTTGATAGATCGAACATAAAGCTCTGGCCATCGCTTCTTGAAAGCTAGTGTGCAACCTCACTATTTGAACTAGACCTATAACTCTTAATTTCATAAATATTACCTGGATTTTCTGCCAATGATCTGTCTAATAACGATGTGTTAGGGGTTAACAAATTTATTACCAAGTCACTGCTTGGCAGTACGACTATTGGTCGTTCATTCCTTGTATTAGCTACTGATAACATCTAGTTTTGAACTCTGATGGTGCCAAGTGTGTGTTGTGTAAACAAAATTTGAATGATCTTTTAGCAGACTTTATTAAGGCCTCCACCGCTCCTTGTCTCCATGGACTATCTGCTGCATCGAACTTCCATGTTGTACCATTTAATGTAATATTCTTCAACACTTCTTCCTTCTTCACTTGACTCCATGCTTCAGTCAACTCCTTCTCAGCTCCTACAGTTTGACTTCCTGGATCAGAAAAAATAGTTTCAGGCCACCCCCGTACGCACGCAAACCGAGTTAGCGCCATGACGAAATCTTTCGCACTATCTCCATACACTGGTTCGATGTGTACTGCTCTTGAGTATAAGTCTGTAAAGCAACCAGCCCAGACTTTTCCACTGATCATTTTCTGAATTTTTTCTCTAACAGCGAAGGGTCCAAAATTACCTAACATGACTCTGTTAAATGGTGGAGATGGCTGTAGTCTGTCAATAGGCAACTTGGCCATTTCTTGTTGGATGAGTTGTGGATCTCGTAGTTTACATTTCTGGCAGTTACGTTTCACAACATAAGCTAACTTCAACCCTACTGGGAGTGGTTTCAATTAGAAGTTAGTCCTAACTGGTCCTATAACTAATTAGTAACAGTTTTAAGACAAGCCTAGGCCCAAGCTAATCTTGTTTCAATTAGGTGATCGCTAATTTAAACTGACATTAGCTAATAAATAATTACTTCATATGACCATTGTGTATTAGACCGAAGCATCAGTGATCGCATGCAATATGCTTGCTATTTCTTGGTGATGTAGTTGCACTAAAGCAAGACCATTGAAACAACTGAGATTTTCCTAGAAACGGCCGCACTGAAATTTCATTTAATTATTATAATAAATTACAAAAAACTGCCTTTGATAATTGCTTATTTATTAGTTAATCAAAATTGATCGCTTTTAAACAATGTTTATCGCTGCTATAAATGCTACTGTTGTTCTTTTGTGATATTTGGTTGATGAGTTTTAATACTAAAGCAAGCTAAACAATATTATTTTTTTTGGAAGAAATGGCCTCAATAAAATTTTTGGTTTGTATTGTCATGGCTATTTCAAATTACCCTATTTGTTATATTTTTTAACCATACTCATTATTTTACCAGAAATTATTTTTCAATACCTCACACAACTTGTTTCTTATAATTTATATGAGCCCATTATTACATGCAAATAAATGATAAGGACCTTTCTATAACCACAAGTGTGTGGTTATAGGATTGGACATACACTAGTCATAATGCAGTCGTTAGATTTTGCATTTGAAACAGTCATAAATGCCCACGACCAATTAGGTTTGAATTAATGACCAAAACGGCCTTAAGACACTTTTATGACGCTAATTGAAACCACCCCCTGGTGTCCAATGATAGTAGTAATATATGAGCAGATCTCCCTACCAAGTGTTTTTTTGAGGATTACACCTTGGGGTTTAGGCAATGGGTTACGACGTTGAATGAATTCGCCGAGTTTATATTGTATTTCATTTGAGGGGTATTTGAGTGGCATTTGAGTGGTATTTAAGTGGCATTTGAGTTTTGATTATTTTTTTACTTAATTTGAACTCATATGGCAGCTAGATTTTGAATGTATGGCATTCAAGTTTTGATAATTTTTTTACATAATTATATACATAATTCTAACTCATAGGGTATATAGATTTTGAAAGTATGACATTTAAGTTTTGATAAATTTTTTAATTCCTACTCATATGATACCTTGAGAGAGAGGAGAAAGGGAAGCATTAGTTATCTTTAGAGAGAGGAGAGAGAGAGGAGAGAGAGAGGAGAGAGGAGCTACATCTACACTGAATAAATCCGATGATTAAAAATAAAACAATATGTGAATATATACATTTATTGTATAATAAGTAGGGATACATAAAGAGAACATATTAAATATTGTGAGCTTGAAATAGTTCCAATATCATTTCAAATGAAATAGTGGATGATGAGAGATTTTCATCCATTTGTATGTATCTATTGTTGTACTGATGTTATAACTTAGGAAGGAAGACTTCTGTTCTATGTACTTTTGATTCCATAATGAAGTAAAATAAAAAGTTATGTATTAGTATAGGATGATTAAACAAAAATGTAAAATAATTACATGAATTTGAATTATAGTTCTTTTTACATTGGTTAGTTAACATTATATAGTAAAGGGAAGTAACTCACCAAGTTATATTGTTCGGTTTGTTTTTTCTTGAGCATAATTTTCATCAAGTGTTTTTGATTCTCTCTCTTCTATCTAAAGCAAAACAAAAAAACAATTACTTTATAAATAAATTCTATCTAATTGGAAGTATTACTTATATCAGTTAGTTTACATTAAATAAAAAACACTCACTAGGTTGCGTTGTCTGACTTGCTTTTCTTGAATATAGTTTTCACCAGGGGGTGTTGGTTCTCTCAAAGATGTAGAAGATGTGTTTCCCGCTCCCATTGAAAGCACTAAGACCTTGTTCTCAACAACCTCATCTGTAGTAAAGTACTTCATCTGGTTGGAATCATCAAGTTTGTTGGATAGGTTTTGAGCCGTTTCTATCGCTTGTAATGCTGTGAATGTGATTATATCATGTCGATGATAACCAAATCTACTAACTTCACGATTTCTTACAAGTATGACTCCTGTTCCAATTCGTTTGACATGGCTAGCATGTTTTTCAGGTATATATAGAACTCCCATCATCAAACCATCGTATTGCAAACATCTGTAGTTTACCAGTAGCGCATCCATCACCACTTCTCCGTTAGGTAATGTTAACTGAGTTGATATTTGAGGAGATTCAAAACTGATTACACTTCCAACAGCAAATTGAGAGAGTGTTGCGATACGAACCATACTGATCAACTGACTAGGTGTTTTTTTTTTTATTAATCTACTTAGCTGTTTAGCTTCCTCAAGGGAAATATTGGATGGAAAGTTGATAGGGTGAAAGATTGGATGCTTGTCTGAATCGAATCCCATAAAAACCACCAGTTTTGGAACATCCGGTTGTGTTGGAGCTAATTTGTTATAATCCTCATTTCTCACCATGGATCTCACTTGTCGCCTGTTGCCAAATGTTTCGACATTGTAGCGGATAATGCATAAGTTTTTATATACATCCTCAGCTGGTCTTTCGATGGAGATTATCTCGAGAAGTGATGGTGTTTGATTTAAGTGAAGTGGTTGAAACCTTCCAATCATTACTCTGTCATTGGTATCGCAAGAATTGAGCAAACTAGCAGCATTTTTTGACAAGCAGGAAAGATGAGAAAGAGATGGTGCTTTCAAAGTCCAAGCATAGTCAATCGTTTTATTTCTATCCGAATCCCATGGCTTTGGTCGAACTGTTTTCAGTTTCCTTTTTATTATATGTGAATCAGGAGGGATATTTTCTTTATCATCAGAGTATGGTTCGAATGTTGAGAGAAATGAGGTATTACGGTCTTCATTCATATTCAGAGCGTTCAGTGAAAAGTTGGAACTGAAAAGAGAGTAAAAAAATATGTAACAGATGGTTGGAATTTTGAAAAATATTTGAAAAGAATAAACTAACTAGATATTTATAAAATAAACACATAATCAAAACCAAAAATAATTTTTCTGATGCGTTATGGTGAAACTATTTGATCTTTTATTAATATGTTGGAACTGAAAAGAGAGTAAAAAATATGTAACAGATGGTTGGAATTTGAAAAATATTTGAAAAGAATAAACTAACTAGATATTTATAAAATAAACACATGATCAAAACCAAAATAATTTTTCTGATGCGTTATGGTGAAACTATTTGATCTTTTATTAATAAGAACAAAATATTAAAACATAAAATTAACTTTCTGAAGTATTATAGCAAATCTAGTTGAAGTTTTCTATCAATATGTACAGGAATTTATGGTGTAGTGGTAGCTATCACCTGTACAGCGGCCCACAGTAGTAAGCGTCCACAAGCAGTGCAGTGTACGCCCTTACTTTGCCCAAGGTCGGCAGTCTAAACCGTAGAATAGAATTTGCAGTGTTGTATGCTCGCAAGCGATACACAGTGAGGAGTTGTCCAACTCTCTCACTTTCCACTGATTTCCTACTCGGTGGAATAGATGCGTCGGGTCGAACTAGCTGTTCAAATAATCGTTCCAGTATCACTCGGTAGAGTGCAGTGTAAGTCGAATTGACTGAACACTTTCTACTGACTATTATTCTAGCCACTAGTCGACTGGTCCAAGAGCTTATTTAATTGTCCGAATTTATGGTGCAAGTGTGTGAACTAGCCTGTTCACTTGTCAGCGCAATCTGTGTATCTGTATGTGTGCTTACTTGTATGTTTCTGCTTAGCCACTGGTGCAATTGCATAAGTGCTTTATGCAATAAGATCAACAAGTAAGTGAGAGTAAGTGCCAGGTTAACTCTGCTTTATTTCGGACAAGACATGGGTATTTATAGCACAAAAAGTTACATAATAAGAGTGGCAGCTAACAGACAAAGGCAGGCCACGCCTGTACAAGTGATTGGTTATTGAAAGGCCAATAGAACAGGGTAAACATAGAACTGGGTGTGCTTGTGCTCTATGGTTGATTGCACAAGCACATGGTTGGAAAATAGCAATCCGTGCAAATAATAAAATATATATAAATAAGTGCAAACATAGATCGATAAGGTGGACAGTTCGGTATGATACAGTTCGGCAGGCTGTACTGTGAGTAGCTGTACAGTTCGGCTTGGATAGAAATAGATAGTGTAAATAATTAAGTAGGTGGGTCGACTCCATTCCTCCACACACGCCCCCCCATTGGCGCTCGTAGGGCCAATTCAACTAGATAGTGGGGGAATGTTATGCTTCTAATATTGGTCCCGTTCTCTCTGTATATATTCTTTCAACTCTTCCACTTTCTGTAGTTGTTTGAAGGCTTCGCGGGTAGCTATGTACAACTCTGCTTCGTACCTTTTTATTTTTCTGTAACGTTCCTCTCTACGTTCTTCCTCCATCTGTCTTTCTTCGTACCTCTCTCTACCACTTGCTTGGGGTCGATAGGGTCTGCTCCTATCTTTCGTCTCTCTCCTACTCGACCCTTCTGTTGTCTTTCTTTCTCCTTCATCTTTCTCCAGTTCGATCTTTATCACTTTCTGTGATGTGGCATTTGGTGGCTCTCCTAGTCTTCTTTTAATGCTCTTCAGGTTGGTCGGGCTACTAGAGCGTTCTTTTGTTGGGGCAGGTACGCCGAAAAGTGGCGGGTGCTGCCAGTTCATGGCGTTACAGAAGTCGGTGTATGATTCTTCATCTACTTCGAACAAGGGTTTACTCGGCCCTCCATGTTCGACCGAGCCATGTTGTTGGCGTACGTGTTTTAGTACGGTGTCTCTGGACACACTCTTATGTCCACACTTACAATAAAAGAAGACGAAGTGTTGCCGGACGTGATAGCTCATTCGTTTCTTGTTGAGTTTTAGTTCGCAGATTCGGCATTCCCATTTTTCTGGGTCGGTAGTAGGTTGTCCTGTTTGTTTAATCTGCTTGCTAGTTTCTGCTGTTATCCACAGCTCTCTGGGTTGTTGATCGTAATAAGGGGCTGGTGGAGTGGGTGGTTGTGGTTGTCGGCTACGGCATCTGGCTGCGCCCTCTTCTCTAGTACTCACCCTTCCTGCTCTTACTGGTGAAGTAGTCATTTCTTTATGTGGAACCCTCGATCTTTTCCTTGTACTAGGTGGTTCGGCCAGGATGGCGGATATCACGGTCGGGTCCTCTTCTGTAGATATAATTCCTGCATTATATTCTGCCATGTCGACTTCAGTAGAGGTGGTGGTGAAGCTTGTTGACTCGTTGCTGACTGTGTAAATACTGTTCTTGTTAGGGTGTTTTGTATTGCCGCTTATTTTTGGCTCTCTTTGTTGTATCAACCACGTGGTATGACGTGTTAACTCTGGGCTCCTCCCCCTGTCGATCGTAGATATCTGTTGGTTTTCGACCAACGATTTTTAGGGAGTTGTTTCCTCTTGTGATGGGTATTCCCGATCGGTCTTCTCTTTGGGAGTTGCCCACTCTTTCCATTCTCTCCTAGTGGTTGTTTCGTCAGGGGGGGTTGTCTCCTCGCAGCTAACTTTGTTCGTTGTCGGCTCCTGGCATAGGTTGGTTCGTCTTCCTTTCCAGTTATCTTTACTGGGCTTGTTGCATGTTCGTTGTGTACTGTTTAAACCCAATCGATCGCGAGTTTCGGCCGAGTTGGCCCATGGTATGTACACCATTTCTTCTACTCGCCCCCTTGGCTCCCGTATTGGCCTGTTTACCTGCATTTCCTGGGTTATATTATTCTCTCTCTCTCTAGTCTGATAGCATTGGTAATCGGTAAATCTGACTGGGGGTTTTCTTGCTCTGGTGGGTCTCCCATTTTCTTCCTGTTCTTCGGTCCTGGTGTTGAGGGGTGGCCAGTCGGCGTCCTCTGCAGGGGGTGTGGTTGGTATTGGTGGTGGTACTACTACTGGTTCCATGGGGTATTCGTCCACTGGGTTTTCGAGTAGTCTTGTTGGAGCAGTTTCCTCTGGGGGTGCTTCGGGAGTGGGTGGTTCCACCGGTGCTCTTTCTCTCTGTGTCTCTGGTGGGGGTATCCTTTCTACTGGTGCTTCAGGAATAGGTGGGTCTACTGGTCTCACTTCCCTAGATACTTCAGGTGGAAGTTCAGCATAGTCTCTTGGGGGGTTGGGCATCCTCCTCTGGTATGCCCCTCTCATGTTCGGCCGAACAGCTTGTTCGCGGCTAGGGGGCGCTCTCCCCACTGTCTCTCTACATGTCTGGTAGGCCTTCATTCTACGGCCATTCTGGGTAAATCCCTGCCCATTTCGCTCGAGACGATATGTGTGGTTGGGGTAGGTCTCCCGGACAGTATATGGTCCCACATAGCTGGGCTGCAACTTGGGGTTACTTCCTTCCGTTCGCCTCTTGTTCTCTATTACCACCAGTTCGTCTTTACTGAAGCGGGGGGGGGGGGGGGGGGGGGGGGGGGGGGGGGGGGCTCGTCCGTCTCTTCTTGGCGAAGCTTGGTCTGTTGGTTCCGCTCATACTCGTGGGCTATCGCTAGGTCTGTATACGGAGGGTATGCTCTGTGGTATGGTATGGGTCCAGCGAAGGGGGAGATCCCGTCAGCTGGTCTGGTAAACGCACCTCTCGTCCCAGCATCATCAGGTTTGGGGTTTCTCCTGTCGTGGAGTTGGGTGTGGCTCTACAGGCTCGCATAATCTGTGGGAGCAAGGTGACCCATTCGTCCTGCCCCTTGTTGAGTATGAGTGTGCGCAGTGCGTCGCCTAGTGTGCGATTTTGCCTTTCAACCATGCCGTTTCCTTGCGGATGGTAGGGCGTGGTCCTGGTTTTTCGTACATTCCATAAGGTGCAGAGTTCTTCTAGCAAGGTGGACTCGAATTGGGCGCCCTGGTCCGAGTGTAGTTGTTCTGGGAGGCCCCAGTAACTGAACACCCTCTCATCTAATGCTATGGCCACGGTGGGGGCGGTGGCGTCAGGTAGCGCTATGGCATCTTGCCAACGGGTAAAGTGGTCTGTAAGCACCAGAATCCACCGGTTCTTCCGCTTAGTGAGGGGTAGGGGTCCCACGAGGTCCACTGCTAGTTTCTGGAATGGCCGACTGGCGAATAACCTCTGTCCGCCCGGGGCGGCGGGTCTGTTACTTCGTTTCGCTACTTGGCACACCTCACAACTCTTCACGAGTCTGCGGGTTAGCCCTGACATGCCTGGCCAATACCAATCTACTTGCAGTCTGTGCCGTGTCCTGTTGATTCCTGCGTGTGCCAACAGGTGGGTATCCCATACGACCTTGTGTCGCCAAGCGGGTGGACAGATTGCGCATGTTCGGGTCCGGCCTTGGTGTTCGGTGGTTATGACCAACGTTCCATCTGGTCGGAGGCTCATCGCGTCGATTCTGTCATGCAAAACTCGTAGCTCTGTATCTCCTTCTTCCAACTCTCTGTGAGGGAGTTGTCCTTGTGCTTTTACTGCGGCGTAGATCTTGGCTACTGGGTGGAGTCCCTCTTGTTGTGCCTGTACCAACTCTCGCGCATTCCTTATGGGATTGGTAACTGTCACGTTCACTTGTTCCCTTCGCTCTGCTGACCGCTCCTGGGTGAGCTCGTCATGGGTGGGTCCCCCATCTGTCCATTCCCTTGGCTCCGCTGACCCCCTTGGGGTGAGCTCGGCATGGGTGGGTCCCCCATTTGTCCATTCCCTTCGCTCCGCCGGTCCCCTTGGGGTGAGCTCGGCATGGGTGGGTCCCCCATCTCTCTGCTCGATAGCGTGACACTGCTTGCAGTCTATGCAGGGATCTTGCCGGCTGAGTCCGTCGGCGTTCCCGTGCTGGACTCCTGGGCGATGTTCGAGTTTGTACCTAAACTTTGCCAGTGTCTCGAGCCACCGTGCTATTTGGTTGGAGGGCTCCTTTCTCCTACATAACCAACGGAGGGACGCATGGTCTGTCCGTAGCTTAAATTCGCGGCCATATAGGTAGGGCCGGAAATGCTTGGCGGCCTTGATCACGGCCAACAGTTCTCTTCGTGTTACACAGTAGTTCCTCTCTGCCGGAGAGAGGGTTTTACTATAGTAAGCAATGACTCTCTCTTTGCCCTCTTGTACTTGCGACAGCACTCCACCTACTCCAACTGCACTGGCGTCCGTGTCTAGGATATAGGGAAGTGTGGGGTCTGGGTATCCCAATATGGGGGCTTGGCTAAGTCCCTGCTTCAACTGTTCGAACGACTGTTGTTCGTTCCTGCCCCACTTCCAGGGGACATCCTTTCCGGTTAGCACGGTGAGTGGCTTGGCGGTGGTGGCGTAGTCTGGCAGGTACTGTCTGTAGTATCCTGCAGTTCCCAGGAAGGTCTGTAGCATCTTCACATCTTGTGGTGCCTGCCACTTCTTCATTGCCTCTACTTTCTCTGGATCGGTGGCCACACCTTTGGCGCTGACTACATGCCCTAAGTATCGCACTCGGGGGCTCAGGAGCTCACATTTGGAGGGCTTCACCTTTAGGTGGGCGCTCTGGAGTCGCTGCAGGACCTCTTCTAGCCTCTGGATGTGTGACGTGAAGTCGGGAGCAATGACTATTACGTCGTCTAGGTAGAGGAGCAGCGTTTTCCAGTGGAGTCCTTTCAATACTCGCTCCATGAGCCGTTGGAATGTAGCAGGGGCCGATGTCAGTCCGAACGGCAACACCTTCCATTTCCAGAGACCACTGCGGGTGATAAACGCTGACTTGTCTTGAGCGTCCTCGTCCAGCGGGACTTGCCAGTATCCACTGGTCAAATCGAGAGTGCTGAAGTATCGGCTACCAGCCAGCGCGTCTAGGGAGTCATCAATACGGGGTATAGGGTAGGCGTCCTGTTGCGTGACATCGTTCAGTTTGCGGTAGTCGACGCAGAATCTCCAGGAGTCGTCTTTTTTCCGTACTAACACAACTGGTGAACTCCAGGCTCCGTCGGCAGGTTCGATGAGGTCTTTGGCCAGTAGTTCCTTGACCTGTCTCTCTGCTTCGGCTTCTTTTTCTGCTCCTAATCGGTGGGGGGGTAGTCGTATTGGTCGGGTTCCTGGTGCTACCGGGATGGAGTGTTCGGTCAGGGGGGTGCGTCCGATGTCTCCGTCGTTTCGACTAAACACGTCCTGATAGCGTGTGAGGAGGTCCCGGAGTTGACACTCTTCTCGAGTGTCTTTACATCCCTTTCTAGCCTGGGTGAACAGTGGCTCGAGGTGTGGGGGTAAGTCTCCTCTGGGAACGGTTCCTTCTGGCCTAGGGGCGTGTAGCGGCCGTATCTCGTGTGATTTGATCCCTGTAAACGTTCCGATGACTTCTCCCGCTGGTACTCGGATGCTGTCTTGTGACGGGTTCAAGCATCTGACCAGTACTCTCCCTCGCTCGTCGGGTGAGTTGATACTAGTGGCTATCAACAGTCCTCCTTCTCTGCTTTCTATTACTCCTTGTTCGCAAGGGGTTCGGCTGGCCAGGTGGCAGGGCACTGTAGCTTCGGTCTGTGGAGGAAGGTGTACGTCCCTCTGTACTTGCACTTTGGACACTAGGTCCCTGCCATGCCTGTCGGTGCAGGTTAGTTCCTTCCCTTGTACGCAAAGGGTGGGTCGGTCAAATCCCATTTGACACTCTTGTTTGGCCAAAAATGGCATGCCTAGTATCACATCCTCATTAATTTGACTCACAACAAACGTCTCCTCGTACTTGACGTGGCGTATCCGTCCATTTAGGGTAATTAAGCCGTAGAAGGGGAGTCTAGTACCGTCGGCCATTAACCCGTGTGAGTCATAGTCTTGGAGGTTGTGCTGGGTCTGTGACGTGAGTAGATCGAATACCCTTTTGGACAGGAGATTGGTATTGCATCCTGTGTCGATTAGGTATGTGACCGTCTGCCCTTCCACTCGTCCTGGTAGATAGTAACTCGACTTGTAAGGTCGTTCTATCTGGTTCAAGTGTATGGTGATGGGCGGCTTCTGGGTCCTTATGGGGGGGGGGGTCCGATCTCTTTTCTTGGGTTCTTGTCGCCTCGGGGGGCAGGGTCTCGTATGACTTGTATTGGTCACTTCTTCCTCTTCATCTATCATCTCGGTTGCCAGGGGGCTGAACCTATTGTTCAGTGGGAGGGGTTCAGGTTCCTGCCATAGTGGCTGGGCTCTCCTTCTGGGAGGCCGAGGGGTTGGGGGGGCCCTGTTGCAGCCAGTAGGGGTAACTACTGCTGCGGGCCGTACCCGTTTCCCTGGCGTGTGTGCCAAGGTGCAGTCTTGCATTGGCTCCTAATGTGTCCAGTGCGTTGGCATCCCCAACAGCGTCTGGGGGGAGGCTGGTTCGCGTCCTCCTTTAGGGTGGCTATTTCCTTACTGAGGTGTTCGATTGTTTTTAGTAGCTTTGTTAATGGATCTTCTACTTCCTGGCATTTTAGTATGGGTTCGGAGGTAGGCAGTGGTCCCTCTCGTCCCTCTTCCTGAATGGTTCGGACACTTGACTGTACTGGGGGTTGGTGCTGTACCTGTAGGAATTCATTCCCTGCTTGGACCGCTTCCTCTAGGTCGGCCGGTCGTATAGCTAATAGGTGTCGCTGGAGGTACACATGTCCCAGTGTATTCTGAAATGTCTGTAGGGTCAGCTCGACCCGATTTCTGATCGGCAAGTCTCTGTAGGCTGCTTCTACTAGTCGTTCGACTTGTAGCGCATGCTCCCTTAGAGTGTCACGGTGTGCTTTCCTATAGGTGGTCAGCTTTGTCTGTGCTTCAGTACGCGTCATTCCGAAGCTTGCTCGTAGGGCTTGTGTGATGGCGGGGGTGTCAATACCTCTTCCGCACTGTTCAGCTTTCCCTGTCAGTGCTTGTCTTAGGTGGATGGTCGACTCTTCCGGTAGCCATCCATTGGCTCGTGCCACCTCCTCAAACCTTTGGATGAAATATCCAACGTCTCCCTCACCATCGAACTGTGGGACGCGGAAACGGTCTCTTCCATTGTTGGTGGACATTCTGTCAAGAATGTCGGCCAGCGTGCCCATTATCTGTAGTGGAGAGCCATCCCTATCTGAGCTGAGAGCTCGTCGTCTGCTCGCCATGTTCCGCGCCTGCTGCCTCCTACTTGTATTCACTGTTCCTGTGGGTCGTTTGTGTGGGTTCTTCTCAATCCCACTGCTGCCACCAATGTACAGGAATTTATGGTGTAGTGGTAGCTATCACCTGTACAGCGGCCCACAGTAGTAAGCGTCCACAAGCAGTGCAGTGTACGCCCTTACTTTGCCCAAGGTCGGCAGTCTAAACCGTAGAATAGAATTTGCAGTGTTGTATGCTCGCAAGCGATACACAGTGAGGAGTTGTCCAACTCTCTCACTTTCCACTGATTTCCTACTCGGTGGAATAGATGCGTCGGGTCGAACTAGCTGTTCAAATAATCGTTCCAGTATCACTCGGTAGAGTGCAGTGTAAGTCGAATTGACTGAACACTTTCTACTGACTATTATTCTAGCCACTAGTCGACTGGTCCAAGAGCTTATTTAATTGTCCGAATTTATGGTGCAAGTGTGTGAACTAGCCTGTTCACTTGTCAGCGCAATCTGTGTATCTGTATGTGTGCTTACTTGTATGTTTCTGCTTAGCCACTGGTGCAATTGCATAAGTGCTTTATGCAATAAGATCAACAAGTAAGTGAGAGTAAGTGTCAGGTTAACTCTGCTTTATTTCGGACAAGACATGGGTATTTATAGCACAAAAAGTTACATAATAAGAGTGGCAGCTAACAGACAAAGGCAGGCCACGCCTGTACAAGTGATTGGTTATTGAAAGGCCAATAGAACAGGGTAAACATAGAACTGGGTGTGCTTGTGCTCTATGGTTGATTGCACAAGCACATGGTTGGAAAATAGCAATCCGTGCAAATAATAAAATATATATAAATAAGTGCAAACATAGATCGATAAGGTGGACAGTTCGGTATGATACAGTTCGGCAGGCTGTACTGTGAGTAGCTGTACAGTTCGGCTTGGATAGAAATAGATAGTGTAAATAATTAAGTAGGTGGGTCGACTCCATTCCTCCACAAATATATGTTAAAGAATTATTTAGTGATTCTCACCTTATTGACTGAAAGTCTTTCTATAGTTTCAAGTAAATGTAGTAGTTGGTGTGTAGATGTTGCTTCCTTGCTAGCTATTGTAGAACTGGATGCTTTCTGTGTGAAAACACTGGTTCTTAAATAGCTAAAGCTGTACTAATTAACCCTATGAAACCTTCTTTATAATATATCTATGACTCAGCAGTTTTTTCACGCGATATTCCCGCGAAAGCTTTGGTTTTTATTCGCGTGAAAATTATTTTTTTTACTCCCGCGAAAGCAACGGTTTTATCCCTATTGAAATAATTGTTTTATTCCCGCGAAAGCATTGGTTTCTATCCGCGTGGAAATAAAATGTTCATTCCCGCAAAAGCAACGGTTTCTATTCGCGTGAAAATAAACTATTTATTCCCGCGAAAACATTGGTTTGTACTCGCGTGAAAATAAAATATTTATTCCCGCGAAAGCAACGGTTTCCATTCGCGTGAAAATGAAGTATTGATTCCCGCGAAAGCTTTGGTTTGTATTCGCGGGAAAATAAAATTTCTATTCCCGCGAAAGCAACGGTTTCCATCCGTGTGAAAATAAATTATTTATTCCCGCGAAAACATTGGTTTGTATTCGCGTGAAAATAAAATATTTATTCCCGCGAAAGCAATGGTTTCCATTCGCGTGAAAATAAAGTATTGATTCCCGCGAAAGCTTTGGTTTGTATTCGCGGGAAAATAAAATTTCTATTCCCGCGAAAGCAACGGTTTCCATCCGTGTGAAAATAAATGATTTATTCCCGCGAAAACATTGGTTTGTATTCGCGTGAAAATAAAATATTTATTCCCGCGAAAGCAACGGTTTCCATTCGCGTGAAAATAAAGTATTGATTCCCGCGAAAGCTTTGCTTTGTATTCGCGGGAAAATAAAATTTCTATTCCCGCGAAAGCAACGGTTTCCATCCGTGTGAAAATAAATTATTTATTCCCGCGAAAACATTGGTTTGTATTCGCGTGAAAATAAAATATTTATTCCCGCGAAAGCAACGGTTTCCATTCGCGTGAAAATAAAGTATTGATTCCCGCGAAAGCTTTGGTTTGTATTCGCGGGAAAATAAAATTTCTATTCCCGCGAAAGCAACGGTTTCCATCCGTGTGAAAATAAATGATTTATTTCCGCAAAAACATTGGTTTGTATTCGCATGAAAATAAAATAGTTATTCCCGCGAAAGCAACGGTTTCCATTCGCGTGAAACTAAAGTATTTATTCCCGCGAAAGCATTGCTCTGTATTCGCATGAAAATAAAATTTTTATTCCCGCGAAAGCAACGCTTTCCATTCGCGTGAAAATAAATTATCTATTCCCGCGAAAACATTGGTTTGTATTCGCGTGAAAATAAAATATTTATTCCCGCGAAAGCAACGGTTTCCATTCGCGTGAAAATAAAATATTGATTCCCCCGAAAGCATTGGTTTGTATTCGCGGGAAAATAAAATTTCTATTCCCGCGAAAGCAACGGTTTCCATTCGTGTGAAAATAAATTATCTATTCCCGCGAAAACATTGGTTTGTATTCGCGTGAAAATAAAATAGTTATTCCCGCGAAAGCAATGGTTTCCATTCGCGTGAAAATAAAGTGTTTATTCCTGTGAAAGCATTGCTTTGTATTCGCGTGAAAATAAAATTTGTATTCCCGCGAAAGCAACGGTTTCCATTCGTGTGAAAATAAATTATTTATTCCCGCGAAAACATTGGTTTGTATTCGCGTGAAAATAATTTTGTTATTCCCGCGAAAGCAACGGTTTCCATTCATGTGAAAATAATGCTGATTCATAGCAGTGCAACTTAAGCTATATAAGAAGCACTGTTTTCATACAGAAAGCATTCACTTCATCGTTAGTAACTGAAGGAAGAAGATCTACTACATCATCATCTACTACAGCCCTCCTTCTTCATCATTTGAGTTACATAGGAAACAGCTGAAGTTCAAACAACTATGTATATAATTCATCTAATTCAAAGAAAAACAAGTCTTCATTTGTGATGTAAGTATTTATATTTCGTTTTAATTGTAATCAATTTAAGCGTGAAGACATTTTCTGAACAAAAAACAAGATTATTCACTATTTAAGATATCAAAAAATGCTGTATGTAAGTTATAATTATGTTTTTTCTTATTATTTCAGGGCTTCAAAATGAAAAAAGCACTCCTTCATTCGATTTTTATAGAAAGCAGCTCTCAAGTTCAAACTACTAGGAATATCATTCATTTTAATTCAAAAGAAAGACAAGTCTTCATTTCTGATGTAAGTATTTACATTCTATTACAATAGTAATCAATTCAAGTATATTGAAAAAAAATTGAAACCTTAGTCTTTTTTTATTTTGTTGCTATAAAGCATTATCATTTTTTTTTTAGAATAACAACGAACTAGATCAAAAGGAAAGAACTTTCCAACAAAACTTCAACTTGAGTAATAACTGAAGCTACTACTTGTATTATATATAAATAATGTGTCGAGTAACAAACAACAGATATGTAGCAAACACTATTTATAATGGAAAAAAAGAAATGCGAAAAACTCGGAATTGCTTTGAAAATACTAAAGACTGCACCGAATGGATAGATGATAGTTTACTCGTTACTTCGTCATTGTTTTTACAACGAAATTTTCCTGATACCACTGCAATCACTTATGTCGTCGCAACTTATCCGGATAATCACTGTAGTCTTTTGTCATTAAAATTACAAAAAACTATTGCGCAACTTTCCCCAGCGGACTTTTTCAAGTTCATTTGCAATGAACTCTCTTTTTATGAAAGAGAGACTTTAATGCTTGATGAAAGTTATCGAAGAAAATCATTTCTTACAAATTGGAGACGAGTAGGTAAACATTGTGGTGAAAACATGGCTGCAGCTGGTTTCTATAACCTTGAAAAAGACAACGCTGTTCGATGTGTTTTTTGCCAAGGGGTATTACTAAACTGGAAGGATGAAGATGAACATCCGATGAAAGAACACGCTAAAAGTTTTCCGTTTTGTCGATTTGTTAGAAGATTTAACACTCACAATGGTCTGTATAGACCTAGGAAACTACTTGCAGATGAAATGAAAAACATCTCAATTGTCAAAAGTTATACGATGGAAGAACAAAAGACCAGAAGAGGAGATTTAACTGCAGAAGTATTACCTCTAGGTATATCAATTTATCGTGCTGATACACCACGTTTTGCTACTGAAACATCTAGAGAAGACAGTTTCAAACAATGGAAGGGTAAAGTCTCCATGAAACTCCTTTCCAATGCAGGTTTCTACTATACTAAGTTCGGAGATAGTGTAAAATGCTTCTTTTGCTCAGGTGAACTTAAAGAATGGGAAGAGAGTGATCTACCGTGGGAGGAACACTGTCGATGGTTCCCAGACTGTTATTTTTTACTCGGGAGTAAAGGTGAAGAGTATGTTGAGGATGTTTACATGCGAACGGAAAAAGGCAAAAGGTGTAAGCGACGGGTTGAAAAATATCGAGAAAAAGTAAAACAAATAACGCACAACAATGACACCGAAGAAATGAAACTTATTTGCAAAAAACTAGGATACAGTCAAAACGATATCGAACAAGTTTTAGTGTTAAATGGAAAACCTTTTGAGCGAATAGGTTTTATGATTGAAGCCTGACATATTTTTGAAAATGATTTTACAACTGTTGAGAATTCGTCAACACTGTTAAAAAATGATGCTAAATCAATTGATTCGTTAAAAAAAGATAAAGATCAGACTAAGCAAAGCAAACTCGCTCAATGTGTGTCTGAGACGCATGAAAAAAAAGTAATTGCAAATCATATCTCTCTTCCATGTGGTCATCTCATTTACTGTAGTGAGTGTAAGGAAAAAGCACTTACTGAATGCTCATCAGAAGTAAAACCTTGCCCAATCGATGGTTGTCAGGTTGAAATTAAAGCATTTATGAAGATCTACATGAGCTAGCATAACAATTAACCTCAAAAAAAAGAAAAAGTAATGAATGATTAATAGGTGTTTCAATTTGAAAACGTATCATTCGCGTTTTGTAATTTAACGGAATAACAACAAATATGTTACGTGTTGAAGACTTTGCTCACCAAGAAGCTTCCGATGCTATAGGACCTAAGACTTTTTTGGCTGAGGTTTCTGATGAAATGTTGAGGATTTATTTTACGGAGGAATGTGTATACTGTGTACTAGGAGGAAGTTTTTACAAGCAAGCAACCAATCTATCGCCTCTAAACTGTTACTGTTCACACGTTGATGACGAATGTATCACTTGTAAAAGATATGCTGAAATGGTTGAAGGTGCTACACCTACCAAAAAAGAATTGGGTGATGCTATCGACTGGATTGATAGAAGACAAGTTTTGAAAAATGCTAAAATGGGTTTTTTGGTGCATGATGAATGGATTAATGCTTTTTTGGATCTTTCCACTGATGATTTGAAGTCTCCCTTTTTGTTAACAAATTTGAGAGCACGATTAAATCCCTACCTATTACCTACTAGTCAGAGCAAACTGGCTTATCAACGACTAAAGGATAAATTACTTGCGATAGCGGAAGGATATCCATACGCTCACACTCTTGATGAAAAAGAAGACTCAGTCAACCCGATAATAACTATTGATTCGACAAATATATCTGAAGACTCATAAAAGAACTGCTACAAAAAAAGTTGCTTCATTTATCTCTGAACTACAGCAGAAACATGAGTGGAAAAACTCAAGGATTCAAGTCAATTGGTACATTGGCTGATTTTGTTCCTAAGTTCATAAGGACTCATTTTGAACACATTCCTTTAGAGCGTTCGAATCCTCTTTTTGTTCAACTCATCACCGAAGAAGTATTTTATTTTGTGTTAGGATTCAATCTAGTTCGTAAATCAATACAAAGCATGCTTTTGAGCTGTAATTGTATTTCAAGAGCAAATCCTCTCGAATGCTTAAACTGTTCTAGGAGCTTTGATCCAAAAGTATGCTGTCCGCAAGCCAAGTTGATAGATTTTGAAGATCTCAAAAGAGCGATCGAACTGATTGATATAAAGCAATGTTTGAAAGATGCTGAACTGGGTGATTTGATAGATATTTCGATTTTAAGAGGTTTGACTTCATTTCGCTGGACAGAAACACATGTTCTTTTGTCTCAATCTCGATTGGAACCATACTTACATTTTGGTAACCACTTTGATGAGATTGTTTCACATCTTCAAAATCGGTTGAGAGAGCTGAAAAAGCCGCTAGCCACTTACGTATAAATAGAAAAAACATCAAGAAAGAAAGTATTCAACTTTCAACACTGAAAGCGAAAACATTTTAAAAAATGAGCTGCGTATTTATCTTGCTACTGGCACTAACATTTCCCAATGTTAGTGGAGTATTCTATACCAACGAAATTGATGAATGTATAGCCGGAGCTATGGATAAAAATGATGTCTTGGTTTTTTCACCTTTCGAAAGGACTGTACGATATAAAGATGAAAATGGAAAAAACTGTGTGCGATTCTACCCTCCTGACTTATTATACTGTGGTTTTTTCATCCCTCAAAGCGCTTCTTGGGTCTGCAAGGACACAACTTCTACAGATTCTGTGCCTTGTGATACTACAACAAAATACGTTTTGAATCAAGCGGAATGTGAAATGGGTATTACAAATAATACGGAAGGACTTACTCAAAATACAAAAGTATATCGAAATGGGAGTTTATGTGCATTTCAATACAACAGCAGACGTGTGATCTGTCCAATAAGAAGACAGTTTGAGACATTCAAATTTGCATGCATGCAATGCGCTCATTCCGATCATTCGATCAACAAGGAGCCTACAGATACCCTGACCTGCAATACACCAACAAAATACACTCTGAATCAGGAGGAATGCGCAATAGGGGTTAAAAATAATACGGAAGGTCTTACTCAAAATACAAAACTATTTTGGAATGATGAATTATGTGTATTTGAATACAACACCTCACGTTTGATTTGTCCACCAACAGAAGAGTTTGAGACAACCAACTTTGCATGTGTGGAATGCAATCGTTTGACCAACGAGGAGCCAAAAATAGCTACTATCATCACTAACATCAATGGTATTGAAGGTGTAAATTTGTCATTTTCGAGTTTTAAAAGTTTGAAGTCTGTTCAAAACAAGATTATCATCAGTATCACATGTCAAGGATATACCAAAGACAAATGCAATCCCAAGGTTATATATATAGAGCTTTAGTTGAAGCATATTAACCAAAGACCACCGAAATGCAAGACAGTTAACTCTAGATGATGAAAGCATAAACTAGGTTAAAAGTCTCTCTCTCTGAATAAAAAAATGAGATATCGCATCTATCTCCTATTATTCCCAATCCTAAGCGGTTATTGTCTTGTAACAGAGATTAAACCATTCACTTTATCTCATAGAGCGTCTGGATGTTTTCGGGGAATTCTTAATATGGAAGCGGTTGATTCAGTAACTCGTATTTTAAGAAAAAACTTAAAATATCGTATACAAAGACTCACATGTTTCATGGAACCTACTCACCTACGTAGAAGCTGTGACACTCGTGATATGTGGCCTCAACACTACTTTGTTTGCAAAACCGATGAAGCTTTGAATTACATCCGTTTATACGATGAAGGATTACTAACTACGACTCGAAGAACAACTCCAACAACAACCACTGCAACTCCACATACGACAACCACCACAACTCCACAGACAATAGCGACAAAAACTACAAACAAGCCAGTAGTTCCAGCTTTATCACCATCAATTCCATCTCTTCCACAAGCTCTGGGTTTAGTCGATTTAATTTTGGAACAGCCAAGCCCTACAAACTCTACTATATACAATTCTGAAGAAATCGAAACTACTACTGATTGTGTGTGTGATAGATACATCATATGCGAAAACAATTCAGTATCAATTACAAATTCAACACCGTCGATTTATAGAGTTTTTATTTATAATGATTTGGAGGGTTTTTCAAAACTTTCTCTGTCTATATCGGAAAATAGTAAACTTAAGCTTGAAGAAAATCTTCTCATCATCATTGAACCTGAATGTGATGATATTTCTTGTAAAGTCATCAAATACTTTACAAATTAAAAAGTTTTTATAGACTTTAACTCTATATATTCAACTTATTACAATCTATTATGATATCTATTTTATTACATTCTCCTTTTTTGTAAATTTGTACAATTAGATGAAATTTAACCATTTAGAGAATGATTTCTTTTTGCAAAAAATTAATGAAAATTGAATGAAATGAAAAAATATTTCACCAAATACCTCTTTTTTGTCAAAGAAAGGTGTAGAATAAAGAGCTCACTCAAAAATTGATTTCAATACAATGGACTACTGAATTATTATATCATTTTCAATCAGATATATGTAGATACATACAAACGGATGAAAATCTCTCATCATCCACTTTTTCATTTGAAATGATATTGGAACTATTTCAAGCTCACAATATTTAGCATGTTCTCTTTATGTATCCCTACTTATTATACAATAAATGTATATATTCACATATTGTTTCATTTTTAATCATTGGATTTATTCAGTGTAGATGTATCTGTAGAATTATCAAAACTTAAATGTCATACATTCAAAATCTATATGCCATATAAGTTCAAAATAAGTAAAAAAATAATCAAAAACTCAAATGCCACTCGAATGCCCCTCAAATGAAATACAATAAAATACGATATAAACTCGGCGAATTCATTCAACGTCGTAACCCATTGCCTAAACCCCAAGGTGTAATCCTCAAA
This sequence comes from Cryptosula pallasiana, assembly GCA_945261195.1. Classification (NCBI taxonomy): domain Eukaryota; kingdom Metazoa; phylum Bryozoa; class Gymnolaemata; order Cheilostomatida; family Cryptosulidae; genus Cryptosula; species Cryptosula pallasiana. The sequence goes on along the minus strand of OX183131.1, from coordinate 16,336,678 downwards.
AAAACACTTGGTAGGGAGATCTGCTCATATATTACTACTAATGATGTTGTCTAAAATGAGTGAGTGTTGCATCTTTTCCCTTATGGCCACTTTCCATTTGAACATCAGTCATTGCTAATTGCGTGAATGGCTCATCTGATGGTAGAAGAAGCTGTAATTTCTCAGGGGAATTTCCTGCGAATGGATTGTAACTTGATAGCCTTGCTCTGATGCCTCATAAGCCATCGTTGTTCCTGAGAGGTTTGCACTGCTTATACCGTCCCTTTGAGCTAGTAGAACGCTCATCCATGGTCCTTTGTACGTCCTTGATTAGGAATGTTCTTGCACTATACAGCAGCTGGGGAGTGATATTCAATTCAGAACCACCTTTGAGAGATCTTGTTTTAGCTGAACCAATAATCTTCGCCACTAACCACAATAATTTTCTGTAAGAGCTAAATCTGCCACATTCAATGGTTTGCGTGACCTTGACATTCACATTTGCAGCTAAGGACTTTTCTCCAGGAAAAGAGTCAAATTGGTTTCGTTCGCTGTATGTCTTGATTGGCCATTGGTCTATGGGTTGAGATAGAAACTCTGGCCCTTCTATCCATGTAGTGTCACTTTCTATTTCTGCGGGTATCTTTAGCCTCATTGTATATCTTGTTTTCCATTGACCCAAACCCATTCTTCCATCAACCCCTCACTTGCCGCTTGGACCTCACCAATCCTTACACCCTCATAAAGACCAAAACGTGTTGACAACTTGTTTAACATAGATAGCACATCCGAATATGTAAGATATATCACACGTTCAAAGTTGAGCTTCATCTCTCTTTTAATGATTTTCCTTGCTCTCTTAGCCAATACTGCTCCATTGAGTTCCATCTGTGGTCTAATAATTCTCTTTCATGGTGCTATCCTATTTTTAGCAAAAACTAAACGATTCCAGAATGAAACATCGCATAGTTTCTGTCTCACATAGGCTACCATTCCATAGGCTTGATCACTACCATCACAGAACATGACTAAAACTTAGTTTCCATCTGGTTCCTTCGGCTGAATACATGTATCAAGTTCAGAGATATTGGCCAGTGGAGAGAAAAATGTTATCCAGTTCTTGTGGAGTGAATCTGGTAAAGGATCATCCAATCTTAAATCTTGCGTCCAAGTTTCTCTAAACCTCTGTTTAGCAGATAGAAGAAATGGATTAAAAAATCTTGAGGGTCGTACAGCATTATCACTTGTTCTAGTACAATTCTTTGAGTCAGAATATTAGGCATAGAATATGATATTTCCTCTGAGTTGAGATCTGGTTTTCTGTAGACGCCTCCCCTTTTCTTGGAGAAATCTACATTGACGCTATACACAATTGGATTTGATACAGTTTTCCAGGTAACACCCAAAACCCTAGTGAAATTTTCAGTCCTGTTTGACAGAGGAAGATCCAAATTTATGCATGAAGCACTGTCTCAACTTAATGGTCAACTTTTGGTTTGAAAGCCTGTTTGCTCAAAGACTGTCGGTGTTTGATGCTAATGCAGAGCTGACTCCCAAGATGAGATAAAATTTGCAATGTCATCAACGTAAGTTGAAGTACGTAATAAGCTAGCAACAGCCGGGTATTTATCCTGAAACAAATCTGTAGTTTTGTTCAGACCCTCTTTGCTTATGGCCCCAGTCGGTCTTCCCCCCCGTGTTTACACACAGTATCACATACACATCTGGCTATCTGCCCTGGAGATTACGCCATAGAAATCTGTGTGTGTTGCTCAGTTTCTTCAATGAAAATGCTGTAATACAATTTTATAATGTCCGCTACCATTACCACTGAACCCTTATGCCACCTGAATAGAATACCTATTACGTTGTTCAAATATGAAGCTGAACCTTCGGCAGTAGTAATATATGAGCAGATCTCCCTACCAAGTGTTTTTTTGTGGATTACACCTAGGGGTGAAAGCAATGGGTTACGGCGTAGGATGGATTCGCCGAGTTAATATTGTATTTCATTTGAGGGGCATTTGAGTGGCATTTAAGTGGCATTTGAGTTTTGATTATTTTTTTACTTAATTTAAACTTATATGTCATATAGAGTTTATATTGTATTTCATTTGAGGGGTATTTGAGTAGCATTTGAGTGGTACTTAAGTGGCATTTGAGTTTTGATTATTTTTTTACTTGATTTGAACTTATATGACATAGAGATTTTGAATGTATGGCATTCAAATTTTGATAATTTTTTTACATAATTATATACATACTTGAGAGATAGAGGAGAGAGAGGGAGGAGAGAGGGAGAGAAAGAGGAGAGAGAGATTTTTTAGTTTTCTATACATTCATGTATATATGGTTAATTATGGACGTATTTATGGATATATTTATATCTACATAGAGAGAGGAGATATATCTACATTGAATAAATATATTGATCAAAAATGAAAATTATATGATTATATACCTGATTACATAATAAGTAGGGAAAATCTTCCTATATAATATAGCTAGAGTCAGTAAATACTAAGTTATACAAAGCAATACAGCTTGTAATGACATTCAATGCATTCATACATACATACATATGGTATCTTGAGAGAGAGAAAGAGAGAGAGGAGTGAGAGATCTTTTAGTTTTCTATACATTAATGTATATATGGTCAATTATGTACATATTTATGGGTATATTTATATCTACATAGAGAGAGAGGAGAGAGGAGATATATCTAAATTGAATAAATACATTGATTAAAAATGAATCATTGTATGATTATATACATTTATTACATAATAAGTAAGGAAAATCTCCCCACATAATATAGCTAGAGTCAGTAAATACTACGTAATACAAAGCACTACAACTTGTAATAAAGACAAAGTAATAACAGTTAATGCATAGTTTGTTCCTTTACAATGTTGTCTTTGATGTAGTGATGTTATATCTTAGGAAGGAAGACTTCTGTTCTATGTGGTTTAATTTCGTAATGAACTAAAATAAAAAAATTATGTATTAGTATAGAATGATTAAGCAAAAATGTAAAATAATTACATGAATTTGAATTATAGTTCTAGTTACATTGGATAGTTTACATTATTAGAAAAGGGAAATAACTCACCAAGTTACATTGTTCAACTTGTTCTTTCTTGAGCATTATTTTCACCAAGTGCTTTTGATTCTCTTTCATCTCTCTAAAACAAAACAAAAAATACTTGCTTTATAAATATGTTGTCAAAAAATACACTAATTACACCAAAAAAGCGCTTTTTTTTACCTGAAAAAATGTATATGTTCAACATTTTGTTGTAAAAACTACGTTAATTACACCCAAAAAGTCCTTTTCTTTACCATGAAAATGTATATATTCAGCATTTTGTTGTAAAAAATACACTAATTACATCAAAAAAGTCCTTTTTTCACCTAGAAAATGTATATATTCAGCATTTTGTTTAATTTATGGTAAAAATTAGTAAAACTCACCTATAGTGATATGATTGCCTTGAGTTATAGATTAGCTTTTTGAACTCTTGTTCTGGACAGTTTTTTTCAGCATCATCGAAATATAATATAAGTAATTTTTAGAGTCTTCATTGGTTTGGTATCATCTAAGTAGGTGATAGATCTTGAAAGAAATTCTTGCTGTGTTGGAGAAGATCTTGAAAGAAATTCTTGCTGTGTTGGAGAAGTGTGCTGTCTTCAGAATCCATGTAGTTTGAGTCTTCATTGATTTGGTATCATCTAAGTAAGTCGTACATCTTGAAAGGAATTCTTGCTGTGTTGGAGAAGTAGACTGTCTTCAAAATTCATGTAGTTTGAGTCTTCATTGGTTTGGTATCATTTAAGTAGGTGGTAGATCTTGAAATGAATTTATACTGTGTTGGAGAAGTATGCTGTCTTCAAAATTCATGTAGTTTGAGTCTTCATTGGTTTGGTATCATCTAAGTAGGTGGTAGAGCTTGAAAGGAATTCTTTCTGTGTTGGAGAAGTATGCTGTCTTCAAAATCCATGTAGTTTGAGTCTTCATTGATTTGGTATCATCTAAGTAAGTCGTAGATCTTGAAAGGAATTCTTGCTGTGTTGGAGAAGTCGACTGTCTTCAAAATTCATGTAGTTTGAGTCTTCATTGGTTTGGTATCATCTAAGTAGGCGGTAGATCTTGAAATGAATTCTTGCTGTGTTGGAGAAGTGCGCTGTCTTCAAAATCGATGTAGTTTGAGTCTTCATTGATTTGGTATCATCTAGTTAAGTCGTATATCTTGAAAGGAATTCTTGCTGTGTTGGAGAAGTATACTGTCTTCAAAATTCATGTAGTTTGAGTCTTCATTGGTTTGGTATCATCTAAGTAGGTGGTAGACATTGAAATGAATTCTTGCTGTGTTGGAGAAGTGCGCTGTCTTCAAAATCGATGTAGTTTGAGTCTTCATTGGTTTGGTATCATCTAAGTAGGTGGTAGATCTTGAAATGAATTCTTGCTGTGTTGGGGAAGTATGCTGTCTTCAAAATCTATGTAGTTTGAGTCTTCATTGGTTTGGTATCATCTAAGTAGGTGGTAGATCTTGAAATGAATTCTTGCTGTGTTGGAGAAGTGCGCTGTCTTCAAAATCGATGTAGTTTGAGTCTTCATTGATTTGGTATCATCTAATTAAGTCGTAGATCTTGAAAGGAATTCTTGCTGTGTTGGAGAAGTGTGCTGTCTTGAAAATTGATGTAGTTTGAGTCTTCATTGGTTTGGCATCATCTAAGTAGGTGGATCTTGAAAGGAATTCTTGCTGTGTTGGAGAAGTGTGCTGTCTTGAAAATTGATGTAGTTTGAGTCTTCATTGATTTGGTATCATCTAATTAAGTCGTAGATCTTGAAAGGAATTCTTGCTGTGTTGGAGAAGTATACTGTCTTGAAAATTGATGTAGTTTGAGTCTGCATTGATTTGGTATCATCTAATTAAGTCGTAGATCTTGAAAGGAATTCTTGCTGTGTTGGAGAAGTATACTGTCTTCAAAATTCATGTAGTTTGAGTCTTCATTGGTTTGGTATCATTTAAGTAGGTGGTAGATCTTGAAATGAATTTTTGCTGTGTTGGAGAAGTGTGCTGTCTTGAAAATTGATGTAGTTTGAGTCTTCATTGGTTTGGCATCATCTAAGTAGGTGGATCTTGAAAGGAATTCTTGCTGTGTTGGAGAAGTGTGCTGTCTTGAAAATTGATGTAGTTTGAGTCTTCATTGATTTGGTATCATCTAATTAAGTCGTAGATCTTGAAAGGAATTCTTGCTGTGTTGGAGAAGTATACTGTCTTGAAAATTGATGTAGTTTGAGTCTTCATTGATTTGGTATCATCTAATTAAGTCGTAGATCTTGAAAGGAATTCTTGCTGTGTTGGAGAAGTATACTGTCTTCAAAATTCATGTAGTTTGAGTCTTCATTGGTTTGGTATCATTTAAGTAGGTGGTAGATCTTGAAATGAATTTTTGCTGTGTTGGAGAAGTATGCTGTTTTCAAAATTCATGTAGTTTGAGTCTTCATTGGTTTGGTATCATCTAAGTAGGTGGTAGATCTTGAAAGGAGTTCTTGCTGTGTTGGAGAAGTCGACTGTCTTCAAAATTCATGTAGTTTGAGTCTTCATTGGTTTGGTATCATCTAAGTAGGTGGTAGATCTTGAAATGAATTCTTGCTGTGTTGGAGAAGTGCGCTGTCTTCAAAATTGATGTAGTTTGAGTCTTCATTGGTTTGGTATCATCTAAGTAGGTGGTAGATCTTGAAAGAAATTCTTGCTGTGTTGGAGAAGTGTGCTGTCTTCATCTTCATTAGCTTGGTATCATCTAAGTAGGTGGTAGATCTTGAAATGAATTCTTGCTGTGTTGGGGAAGTATGCTGTCTTCAAAATCTATGTAGTTTGAGTCTTCATTGGTTTGGTATCATCTAAGTAGGTGGTAGATCTTGAAAGGAATTCTTGCTGTGTTGGAGAAGTGTGCTGTCTTGAAAATTGATGTAGTTTGAGTCTTCATTGGTTTGGCATCATCTAAGTAGGTGGATCTTGAAAGGAATTCTTGCTGTGTCACATAAGTAGGAGAGAAAATCATGTTGTTTTACATCTATCGTTGGTGTTGGTAGATCTTGACCACATGTTTATAGTCTTTGCTACTGCTGCATTTCGTCTCAAACAAGAGTCCAAAGTAGACATCATAACTACAAAATACAAAAAATTGATTGTTACAATTGATTCATTTATTTTCATTGGCTTTATCTACATAGAGTAGCGAAGAAAAAGTTTGTGTGAGTATAAAACTACCTAGTAGAGATAAATTTATATCTAGGTTCAACTAGCATTGAATAATTATTATTATTTTGTTAATAATAATTAAGTAGAGTCGGCTACTTTACTAGAGCTTGGACAAACACTTATTTTAAAAATGAATAATTAGAGCTTTCTACTAGTGTTAAATAATTATTGATAATAATTTACCTTATCACCACTTAGAGCCAGATGATTTAATTAACTAAAGACAAATAATTATTTTAGCATTTCTTACCTTGATGCTGGATGTTCTCCTAGTAGCTGTAGTAGATGATGGTTCTCCGCTTGCTGTTGAAGAACTGGATGCTTTCTGTGTGAAAACAGTGGCTCTTAAATAGCTAAAGTTGCACTGATTAAACCCTATGAATCAGCATTTTTTCCAATGCTTTCGCGGGAATAAATAGTTTATTTTCACGCGAATAGAAACTGTTGCTTTCGCGGGAATAAATAATTTATTTTCACGCGAATAGAAACAGTTGCTTTCGCGGGAATAAATAATTTATTTTCACGCGAATAGAAACAGTTGCTTTCGCGGGAATAAATAGTTTATTTTCACGCGAATAGAAACTGTTGCTTTCGCGGGAATAAATAGTTTATTTTCACGCGAATAGAAACCGTTGCTTTCGCGGGAATAAATAATTTATTTTCACGCGAATAGAAACAGTTGCTTTCGCGGGAATAAATAGTTTATTTTCACGCGAATAGAAACCGTTGCTTTCGCGGGAATAAATAATTTATTTTCACAGGAATAGAAACAGTTGCTTTCGCGGGAATAAATAATTTATTTTCACACGAACAGAAACAGTTGCTTTCGCGGGAATAAATAATTTATTTTCACTCGAATAGAAATAGTTGCTTTCGCGGGAATAAATAGTTTATTTTCACGCGAATAGAAACAGTTGCTTTCGCGGGAATAAATAGTTTTTTTTCATATGAATAGAAACCGTTGCTTTCGCGGGAATAAATAATTTATTTTCACGCGAATAGAAACAGTTGCTCTCGCGGGAATAAATAGTTTATTTTCACACGAATAGAAACTGTTGCTTTCGCGGGAATAAATAGTTTATTTTCACGCGAATAGAAACCGTTGCTTTCGCGGGAATAAATAATTTATTTTCACGCGAATAGAAACCGTTGCTTTCGCGGGAATAAATAGTTTATTTTCACACGAATAGAAACTGTTGCTTTCGCGGGAATAAATAATTTATTTTCACGCGAATAGAAACCGTTGCTTTCGCGGGAATAAATAATTTATTTTCACGCGAATAGAAACCGTTGCTTTCGCGGGAATAAATAGTTTATTTTCACGCGAATAGAAACCGTTGCTTTCGCGGGAATAAATAATTTATTTTCACGCGAATAGAAACCGTTGCTTTCGCGGGAATAAATAATTTATTTTCACACAAATAGAAACAGTTGCTTTCGCAGGAATGAATAGTTTATTTTCACGCGAATAGAAACCGTTGCTTTCGCGGGAATAAATAATTTATTTTCACGCGAATAGAAACCGTTGCTTTCGCGGGAATAAATAATTTATTTTCACGCGAACGGAAACCGTTGCTTTCGCGGGAATAAACAGTTTTTATTCCCGCGAAAGCATTGGAAAAAATGCTGATTCATAGGGTTTAATCAGTGCAACTTTAGCTATTTAAGAGCCACTGTTTTCACTTAGAAAGCATCCAGTTCTTCAACAGCAAGCGGAGAAGCATCATCTACTACAGCTACTAGGAGAGCATCAAGGTAAGAAACGTTAAAATAATTATTTGGTCTTTAGTTAATTAAATCATCTGGCTCTAAGTGGTGATAAGGTAAAAAATAATCAATAATCATTTAACACTAGTAGAAAGCTCTAATTATTTATTTTTAAAATAAATATTAAAAACTTGTGAAAATGAACTGGTAACATTACGTCGACTGAAATAATGCCTAAAACGTCTCGCATAAATTTTGGTCTGACCAAAAGATAATTTTTATACGCACGGTGTCTAAGCTATTCACTCGCAAGAACGCAAGCTGTGTCATTGACAAATCTGTCTGTTTGTCCAAGCGATTTCAATTACTTATTAATAAAAATATGAACCCTCGACTAGAATTCGCTCCTAGGTACTTTATCTTTAGTGTCAACTGTAAAGTCTTGAAAGCACTTCACCATAGATTCAAGGAAATTTCCCATCTCCAGTGCTAGCAGTTGAGCTCATCACTATTGTTTTGTGATCATAATTTTTATTAAAACTTACCCTTCACTGAAGATTCAGTAGCTCTGGTAGATGTTGGTCTTTAAAATGCTGGTCTTTGAGAGGATGGTTTCAGTCTGAAAAAGTTGCTGCTTTTATAGTTCTCTGTTATCCGTGGAATGCTAATTATTTTTGTTGTGGTTAGTTGTTTTTCAGACATTAACTTTGTTAGGGATTCCAATTTTGGTTGGGAAATCCATAACAGCACAATAGAGACAATAAGACACTATTGACCATTCTAGGGATTCCAAAAATCAGATTGGGAAGTTCATAACAACGCAATAAGACGCGAGCGGTCAAACTAGGAATTCCCAAATTTGTTGGAATTCCGTAACAACGCAATAAGGCACTATCGACCAAAGTCCAACTTTTTCTGACAATCAAACAGTATTGTAACGATCGCCAATCTAGGGATTCCAAAAAAGGTATTGAAATTCCGTAACAACGCAATAAGACACTATCGACCAAAGTACAAATTTTTCTGACAATCAAACAGTATGTAACGATCGCCAATCTAGGGATTCCAAAAAAATGTTTTGGAATTTCGTAACAACGCAATACGACACGATCGACCAAAGTCTAAATTTTTTCTGACAATCTAACAACCTAACAATCTAACAGTAAGTAACGATCTCAAAATCCTGGCATTAAAATTTGTATAAAGTCACCATGGATGAAATACATTTCATCCATGAAAGTCACGCATGAATTTCATAACAATAACTTGTTGATTTATTTTCAAATTTGACAAAAAAAATCTGTACAAATTATTTATTTCTAAAATTAATAAAATATCCCTGAAAAGTTTGAAAAAAATTTATATTGTTTCACATAACCGCAGAACAGGCGAGATTTATTGTGATAATACTCTTGGGGACAAAAGGTAGACGATTTTTGTAAGTTAGATACATAGACCTATAGGTCTATGGTTAGATAGGAAAATAACATGGGCATCGCCGCAAAATAGGCAGTTCTGCACCTACCTCCCTTATTGCGTTGTTACGGATTTCCAATACATTTTTTTGGAATCCCTAGATTGGCGATCGTTACATACTGTTTGATTGTCAGAAAAATTTGGACTTTGGTCGATCGTGTCTTATTGCGTTGTTACGGAATTCCAATACGTTTTTTGGAATCCCTAGATTGGCGATCGTTACATACTGTTTGATTGTCAGAAAAAGTTGGACTTTGGTCGATAGTGTCTTATTGCGTTGTTACGGAATTCCAACAAATTTGGGAATTCCTAGTTTTACCGCTCGCGTCTTATTGCGTTGTTATGAACTTCCCAATCTGATTTTTGGAATCCCTAGAATGGTCAATAGTGTCTTATTGTCTCTATTGCGCTGTTATGGATTTCCCAACCAAAATTGGAATCCCTAACAAAGTTAATGTCTGAAAAACAACTAACCGCAACAAAAATAATTAGCATTCCACGGATAACAGAGAACTATAAAAGCAGCAACTTTTTCAGACTGAAACCATCCTCTCAAAGACCAGCATTTTAAAGACCAACATCTACCAGAGCTACTGAATCTTCAGTGAAAGGTAAGTTTTAATAAAAATTGAAAAATAAATAATTAGAGTCTTTTACTAGTGTTAAATAATTATTTATTTTTCAAATAAATAATTTGTGTTTCAAGTACATATATATATAACTATATATATATATAGTCTTTTGTTACTTCTAAAAAAAATAATGTTGTTATTTTAGCAGGAATTATGGAGATGGAAGAGGGAAGTGATATAAATATACAGGCGGATTGGGAATGGCTCATGAAAAATCATAATGTTATCAGACTTCTGGATGCTGATGATGAATACATAGATGATGAGTGTCAATCGGTACCTACCTAGTACAACCTAGTACAACCTAGCTATATAAGAAGCACCACTTTTACACGGAAAGCATCCTATTCAACAACAGTGACTGAAGGATCACCATCTACCACAACTACTAGAAGATTTTCTATATTAAGGTGAGAAATAATAAACAACTATTTAACACTAATAATGTAAACTATCCAATGTAACTAGAACTATAATTCAAATTCATGTAATTATTTTACATTTTTGCTTAATCATTCTATACTAATACATAACTTTTTTATTTTAGTTCATTACGAAATTAAAAGCACATAGAACAGAAGTCTTCCTTCCTAAGATATAACATCAGTACATCAAAGACATCATTGCAAAGGAACAAACTATGCATTAACTGTTATTACTTTGTCTTTATTACAAGTTGTAGTGCTTTGTATTACTTAGTATTTACTGACTCTAGCTATATTATATGGGGAGATTTTCCTTACTTATTATGTAATAAATGTATATAATCATACAATGATTCATTTTTAATCAATGTATTTATTCAATTTAGATATATCTCCTCTCTCCTCTCTCTCTATGTAGATATAAATATACCCATAAATATGTACATAATTGACCATATATACATTAATGTATAGAAAACTAAAAGATATCTCACTCCTCTCTCTCTTTCTCTCTCTCAAGATACCATATGTATGTATGTATGAATGCATTGATTGTCATTACAAGTTGTAGTGCTTGTGTTACTTAGTATTAACTGACTCTAGCTATATCACATAGGAAGATTTTCCCTACTTATTATGTAATCAGGTATATAATCAAAAAATGTTTCATTTTTGATCAATATATTTATTCAATGTAGATATATCTCCCCTCTCTCTATGTAGATATAAATATAGCCATAAATATGTACATAATTAACCATATATACATGAATGTATAGAAAACTAAAAAATCTCTCTCCTCTCTCTCTCTCTCTCTCTCTCTCTCTCCCATCTCCCATCTCCCCTCTCCCCTCTCCCCTCTCCCCTCTCCCCTCTCCCCTCTCCCCTCTCCCCTCTCCCCTCTCCCCTCTCCCCTCTCCCCTCTCCCCTCTCCCCTCTCCCCTCTCCCCTCTCCCCTCTCTCCCCTCTCCCCTCTCTCCTCTCTCCTCTCTCCTCTCTCCTCTCTCCTCTCTCCTCTCTCCTCTCTCCTCTCTCCTCTCTCCTCTCTCCTCTCTCCTCTCTCCTCTCTCCTCTCTCCTCTCTCCTCTCTCCTCTCTCTCAAGATACCATATGAGTTCGAGTTATGTAAAAAAGTTATTAAAATTTGAGTGCCATACATTCAAAATCTATATGCCATATAAGTTCAAATTAAGTAAAAAAAGAATCAAAACTCAAATGCCACTTAAATGCCACTCAAATGCCACTCAAATGCCCCTCAAATAAAATACAATATAAACTCGGCGAATCCATCCAACGCCGTAACCCATTGCATAACCCCCAAGATCTAATCTACAAAAAAACACTTGGTAGGGAGATCTGCTCATATATTACTACTTTCGGCAAGACTTGAGTTTAGTGATACTCCTCTCAATACTTGACTACTATTGAATACAATTCTAAAGGGAGTAGACGATGATCTCGTGCTCTTTACCGCGATATGACTAACATATAATTTTGATCCTATCCATTGTTCTGGTTCTGTCTTGGTAAGTTCGCCGCAGCTTGTCATTGTACATGACGTCTATCTGGTCAGAATAAATCTCTGCCCACATCGAGTCCTTTCTAAGTGTCTTTCTAAATTCTTGAGTGCTGCCAAAGCCGAGAAATAGTTTTCTGGAAGCGTATGAGAGTCTTTAGTCCAATGATATATCGTAATCCATCTTTTATTCTCTTCATATGTAAGATTCCGTCTAATGAGATCCAACTCCTGTTTTTCCATGAGTGAATATGAATGTCCAACCAATGGAAATTTTGAGCACCTGCAACTTCCAAATTTAGGATTTATCTCTCCACCCATTTGCTCTCCTCGAAAAAACTGATTGACAGCCTCGTTACATCCTGGTAAGTAAGATTGTGTGTAAGCCTTCAACTCATGATGGCTGTCTTTTGCGTGTCTCTTATCCAAGACTTGTGATATATTGCCTATGCTGTCAGCATCTAAATTGATGCAGTCTTCAAAAGCTTGGGATGTGTTCCCTGAACAGTGCAGCCTAGCAAGCCTTCCACTAACCTCAGATGATTGCCAGTTGTTTCCAAAACATGCTCTGGATTCAGGCTGCAGTGAGAGTTCCCCAAGAGAATATCCATTTCTGAACTTCTACGTACGAATCCTGCCACTTTCCTGTCTGGAAATAGTTGTTCCAAAACTCCTGCATCAAGTGGTTCTACTGGTCCTGTAATGTTCTCCATTCTATAAGCAAGTATCCGGTGCAGAATTCCATCAGTTGCTTTTAATATAACCTCATACTGGCAAGTGTTATACTTGGTCCTGATTCCACCCTTACTAGACACATCTAAGACAAAAGAATCCAGTTTCTTTGCATGTAAACAATCAACAGCCCTATGAGGAATGTATGAGGAACTGGAGCCTCCATCAACAAATACCACAGTTAAATGCTTCTGTCTGGAGCTTGAACTTCTGAGATATGATAGATTGAATAAATAGCATTTCCACTAGGCATGTGCATGATAAGATTTAGGTTTATTATCACTAGAGATAGGTTTGTTAGGTTGATGAATTTTATTTATCTGACTTTTACACAACAAAACATGATGATCAGTGCCTTTGCACATGGTACTTGAATCACAAACTGTACAGTCAATTTTAAAGTGATCGCCAAAAAATCTGAAGCAACATTTACATGTTCTCAAAGATTCAAGCTTATTAACTCTTAAAACTCTTTGAATTTCAATCGCTTCCACCAATAAATTACCTCAGCATTCACCCGCTTTATTCGAAAAAGTTCAATTTTTAAAATTTTATTAAAATTTATCTATATAAGATATGGTAATAAATTTATGCTCATACGAATCAGTATCTTCTTTTCTCTGAGTAGAATTAATGACATATTGAGTCCACCAATCTAATCTATTTTTATTCTTTTTTTAATTCTGAGATCAATTTTTAGTAGTGAACTTGGCAGATCAACCAACAAAAAAAAAGTAACACAGCAACTGTAAAACTGATAGCACAGCTGGAAAGATAACAAAATTCTGATAAGACTAGCAAAATTTGAAGCAGAAATATGCAAAACAATAGTTATAATGCTGCAACAACAATCTAACAATGGCTGCACAAAATACCGAAAATTTCGGCAATTTTTTTTCTGAAAATAATTATTAATTTTTTTATCAGCTAAGATAAAGCCCTTATGGTTGCGCAAATGAACTAGAAACATTCAGCGCTACAATTTGATATAAAAAACAACATCAATCAACAATTTTACAAAAATAATAGAAAAAAATTATCAGTGCCGTTTCTAAATGATTAATTAACAGCTTACCAACCTTCAATTCCACAATCAGAAAGCTCAAACAAGCTAACATAATAACAAACTAATCATATCAGAAAGAAGAAACAATGTGCTAGCTGTTTGACAGAAAAAAAACTGAACACCATTATCAAAAAACTACCGAAATTGAATACAGGAAGTGATAGGGTCAAGGAGATTTAAGACTGTTTCCGTTTAGAAGGTCGTAGAATCTTAAAATAAAAACCAAAATATAGGCAAGACTCTGTTCTACACGACGCTATAAGAACTATTTATGTGAATTTACACAAACGTTTGAAAAATGATCCGAAAACCGGACAATTATAAACCCTAGCAACGGCCGTGATGGAATAGTTGGGCACATAACTAAAGTCCGAGCATTGCTCGTGATTGAATTAGAAAATGTTTAAAATTTCTACAAAAAGCAATACTATGAGTCTGATTGCACTTGTGAATGGCACACAAGGTTGATTGTTTTCACAAGAAGAGGCATCCCAGCGGACAAAGACACATTGAATTAATGTTGAAACTATGTTGAACGCGACAGAGAAACTACGTAGAAAATTTGGCCAAAAGTGAAACGAGAAACAACGTTAAAAATTGCATGGATAAATACGTTGATTTTAGGTTGAAACAACGTCGAATCAACATTGAATCAGCCAAGATTTTGCGTTGATATATAGTTGAAGAAATACATTGTTACAAGGGAGATTCAAAGTTGAATCAGCATTGAAAAAGCCAAGATTTTGCGTTGATATATGGTTGAAGAATTATGTTAATTCAAAGGAGATTCAAGGTTGAATCAGTGTTGGAAAACCAGACAATTATCAACGATTTTTGGTTGAACTACAGACGTTGGTTCAATTGAGAAACGACATTGAATCAACCTCACAAATATAAAGAATCATTGGTGATACTTTGTCGAATAATCTACATAGATCATTAGTAGAAACAATGTTGAATCATAGCCCGAACTTCCGAGAAATCATGCCGATACACAGTTTAACGAACTACATTGATTTGATTGAAAAAAAGCATTTAGTCAACGCCAAAAATGTAAGGCAATATTAGTGAGATACGATTGAAAAAAATTGGTTGATTATAGGTAGAAACAATGCTTAATGAATTCTTAAAATTTAGAGAAATCATGGTGATACATGGTTGAGCAGGATACATCACATTTGTTAAGAAACAACATTTAATCAACCTCAGTAATATATAGCAATGCAAAAAATGTCGAATCATTGTTCAAAAGTCAAAGAAATCACATTGACAAGTGTTTCAAGAACAGACATTGATTTGATGAACAAGCACCATTGAATTCACATGTGAGAACCGAAAATTACTTGATATAACCGGTTAGAGAAAGTATATTGAGTATTGATTGCTGAAACCCTGATAAATCTTGCATCATGAGCAGACAATTCACAAAAGAATTAAGAATTTTAGCTGATACTTATTTATCTTCAAATGAAAACATGTCTCATAAGGCACAGCTTATTATTTGAAACTATCGAAAGTATATACAAGTAAGGAGAAGTACAAACAAAGTTAAGTTTAAAATAAGTAAATTGATTGTCAATGCTCAAGACTGAAGTTATACCAGTCATAGACATAGAAAAAGCGCGTCCTTCACTACACAAGGCCAATGTCAGCAAAAGGGTGCTGGCTTGACTGGCAAGCGAAGAACAACCTGAAGGATCAATTAATATACATACATAGGAGGCTAAGAATTAATTAATAATATATATCTATTGTATCATTTTATGTGTACATTAGCATTGTGCCCTAAACACACTAATTATCTCTGTGGTTTCACTATAGTTTCAACATCATAAAATCAACCAAGTTGATTGGCTGAAAATACAAAGTTGAATCAATGTTGAAACAGGGTTGAGAAAAAGTACTGTTTTGACTGGCAATCAAAGAACGAACTGCAGGTTCATTCATTGTACATACATAAATGAGAAGTATCTGTTTAATAATATATATTGTAATGGATTCCGGTCTGTTACCACGGACATCCACTAATCTCGAGTATTCTACCTCTCTCCAGAGGGGACACTGTACTGACTGACAGTGACAACTGTATAGGGCAACCGAATTACCCGGTAAGGCAAGAGCCCATGGCTCAGACAAACAGTACCGAGTAGTGTCTGTAATAATGGCTTTATTCTCTAAGCTGTCCTGAGGGTAATTATTCCTCTAGGGTTTAGCAATATAAGAATACATGCCATGGCTCATTGTAATGAATGCACAGATTAACAGTGGGAGCTCTCCTTTTATAGGAGAGCTAATGAACACAAAACATATAAGAGACAATGCACAGGAAGTAAATGAACCAATTACATTAACTATATAAATAATCAACCTATCACAATGCAATGCAAGATAATAAAGGGAGGTGCCAAGTGGCTAAGGGCGGAGTCCTTTCTCCTAATTGTCCAATGACGGCTCCTACAGGGTTCCCAGGCTGTACATAGAATTAGGTCCACTAAGTTGGTACTTTAGGGGTAAGCACTTCCTGTTTATGACCTTGACTAAGTTCTCTGACATCTTTGCAGATCCTCGTCTAAGGCGGCCATCTTGTGCCGGCCCAGTACAGCTGTACCGGGTCGGTAGAGGTCACTACCGACCCTGCAGGGGTCAATACCGGCCCTGCTTACTATGCTACCGGCACAGTAGGACTTCCTACCCAACAGCTATTAACCAAATGCTGTGGGCAGAAGTCTAGTGCATTGCTTCGCAAGGTTTCTAGTGTAAACTACCTGTTTACCACTAGAGTGCACTGAAATCTACCACAATATCTATGGTATCCACTTACATGTACTTAAAGTCATACTCTTGAACACAATATTCATCTCTGTGGTTTCTCCATAGTTTCAACATCATAAAAGCAACCAATTTGATTGGCTGAAAATCCAAAGTTGAATTAATGTAGAACCAAGAGTGGGAAATAGTGCTTGTTTAACTAACAAGCAAAAAGCAACCTGCAGGATGACAAGTATTTACTTATATATATATATATTGTATCCACTTATATCCACTTTAGCATCATGCACTTCAACACAGTATTTATCTCTGTCGTTTCTTCATAGTTTCAACATCATAGAATCAACCAATTGGATTGGTTGAAAGTCCAAAGTTGAATGAACGTAGGAACAAAGGTGGGATATGGTGCTGGTCTGACTGGCAAGCAAAGAACGACATGCAACTTCATTTAAATACCTACATAGAAGACAGTTATTTTTTATCAATATTTATTGATAATATGCACTTAGTGACACTTTATCACCGTTGCTTGAACACACTAATGATAGCAGTTGTTTCTCCATAGTTTCAACATCAAAATACCGACAAAGTTAATTGGCTGAAAAACCAAAGTCATATCAACGATGAAACTAGGTTGAAACAAGAGTTTGATAGATCAACTAAATTTCAACATCGACTTTGAAATGTGTTCCACAAACACATATTTAAACTTCGTTGCCCCTCCATAGTTTCAACATAGCATAATCAGCAACTTGTAGTGATCTAAAAGCAAACGTTGAACCAACAGTGGAACAAAGTTGAAAAGTGACGGTGAATGTTCAATCAATATTCGACACAGCTTCAACGTTGAAACAAGGTTGAAACGTGAGGTTGAATAATCAACCAAAATTTAACTCTAACTCAACGTTGAATTAAGGGCGACGTCGGTCGATTGCCCGCTGGGATATTTAGAGCTACGCTGAAATTGGGTCTGAAGAGTTTTATAGAGCAAGAGGTGTAAGTGATTTACGCTCACTTTTCGAAAAGGCATCATCTCGTTCATTATCTAGAATATTCATGAAAGCGGAAAATGGATGAACTTTACCCTGTTCTTCTAAGCCCCGACACACTCTAAGCCACTCCTGATCTATAGTGCGAGGGAGATCAGATATCTCATATATTTGTTACACGGCTATAACACTAAGCTGCTTAATATTGTAATAGTGTTTTGCGTTACGTGCAAGAAGACTGCTACTGGTACTGCAAAAACTTGTTGATTTATGCCTACTCAGTGCTCTTGTGGTAGCGTGGCTACAGAGTGCAGGGTTATTATCCATCTGTATGAGATGAGAGAGAATGCTGCTTAACTGCAGTCACAGCGATGGTTGGCTACCGGCCAAACTGATCTCAAGTAGTTGAAAGTGCGAACATGAAATTTATTTTACACTCTCCTAAAACGCACAAAATTGCTAGAAATATGATTGTAAAAGTAATAACAAGTAGTAAGGTCTCTTTGATACTGTTTGTTTCATGTACGGGTAAGTGAGTGTCGTCTAGGCGTGGTCCTAAACTGGCACCGATTCCTATGAGAGTCCAAGCGTCTTCCTGGCTTGTAGGATCTTCTCTATAGTGTACGAATCCTTTTCAGTTTATCTTGCCAACGCAAAGCACACACAAGTACGATACAGTCGCTTACAATATCTCAGCGCTACTGCTACTTAATCAATACTTCTTGGCTGTGCTGCTTGCCAGTCCTTAAATATAAGCAATGGAATCACAAGAGTATATCATTATTTGATTGGCTAATAAAAAGGTAAATAATACTGCAGGTATCAGATGTCAATGCTAGAGATAACTAAAGTGGGGGAATGTCTCGTCTGTTGGCTCAGAGCCAACTATAGTGCACTGCACAGCCGTGAGTGCTCAAACAGATGAGTCATAAGGATAGTAGTTGACTAAATGGTTAAATAGAATTGATGCAGTGCTGGCTGCGGGTGAATGGCACACTGTGCATTTCCATTACAATATCACCTAGCTCACTATATACAGTTTCCACATCTCCAATAAATTTAACGAGAGAAGAGTAATTTCTCTCTTTTACTGATTTGAGACTCTTTAAATAAATATAAACTGTTGTGAGTGACTAACATCGCTATAGACTTTGTCTAATCCCTCTAACACACTGAGCATTCTGTTAGTCCGACCTAATAGATTTAATTAGAGCCTTGGCCTTACCTTTTAAAGCTAAACTGAGTGCATAGGCTTGGTCATTTTTATGTTGGTACTCACTGTCAGTATATCTTAACCAAACAGATTTGAACTCACCTCATTTGGACTTATCACCATCAAATGATGGTTTAGGAACCTGTTTGTACTTTCTGCCAGTACAAGACTGATGTGGTAAAGTGCTGTGTATTGTAGAAATAAGCATAGGCGTATCTTGCTCGCTTTTGTAATTACACGCAACTGAAAAACCAACACTCGAGTCGGTTAGCCTTTTTGAGGCATTCAGGCCAGAATCAGCAGAGCCATGCACATAAGTACCAGCAGAAAACCCCGGAAAGGCCCGTCCACTATCAGAGGTCAAAGAAACTTTTTCACCATTGGGCATTGCAACGTTGGGTTCATTCAAAGCATCGTCTTGCTCTTGAAGCTGCGCAGTGTTGGATTTACTTACCAATAGCTCGAACTTTGAGTATGCTAAGTTGTAAATCAGTAACATAACTACTTAATTGAAGAATTAATCATTTATCAGCTGAGCTAGAAAACTTTAAGAGTATCCTTACACTTGCTAAGACAATGATTAGCTTTTTTTAAAAGCTCAGAAGCAGTATCACAGTTGAAATCTGATTGCAACGCAGATAAATCTTCAATAAATTTCTTAATATACCAAATAGCTAGTACGCAAATGTTTTCAACAGGTTTGTTACTAGTATCTAATACCGATGAGATAACACCATTATAAATCTCTAATACCTTGTCAGAATATTCATCTAAGCTAAGATTGCCAACAGTTTGACATTCTTCATAGTCATCTGTTTTAAATTCAATCAACTCCTTTTGTTCAAGATCAGCAATGCAGAACTCTTCATAGGTATGGTGCAGTGAGTCCAAAGCTATATAGTTAAGACCAGGATTATTGGAGTTAACAATACTTTGCAGTTTGTTAGCTGCCGATGTCACTTTAGCTTTGTGAAAAGTATGTCCTTTCTTCAGTGATTCTGGATCAGCCATGGTAAATGCATACAGAGGAATCTGCTTCCAGTACGTCTTTGGTCAATGATTGGTTACTGTGTCAGTATATGCGGCTGGTGTTATGGTCAACAAAGGTTTATTCATTAAACTCCTTTGTAACCTGTAACAATTTCCAACATACTGCATGATATAATTCAAAACAACATATGCTACAGAAGACAGGATAATAAATAATAAATAGTTCAAAAAGTTATACATTATAAGTTACATCCAATCATTTGTCAAATAATATGTTAAGTTCTGCTACACAAGAATTAATTAAATCCAAAATCAAAAGAATTATACATTCAATCATCAAACTCACCAATCTTGGTGTGATGGCCGCTGATACCACTATATATATTGTTACTGAGTAATTTAACCTGTTGTGGATTTTTATGCCATACACTCCTGCGCATATTACTATTACAAAGTCTAGCACCCTATATTAATCGCTAGACAGTGAAAAGGTCACAGTCAATCATACCGAATTGACCGACCCTGCATCTAAGCTAAATACCGACCCTGTATCGGACTATACCGACCTTGTATAGGGCAATACCGACCCTGTATGACACATTACCGACCTTGCAGGGCCGGCAGGAAATGACTCAGTATAGGCTGAGAACCACAAAGTATCTTAAAAGACTCAGGAGGACGAATCTGGGACATAACCACCCCTAACCCGGATGAAGAGATGATACAGAGGCTGCAGAGGCGGGACAGGAAGTGCTTAGGCCGTTGATTGGACAGTTACCAGATGACCCCACCTACCTTTGATTGCACCATACTTATTCTAGCCATTTGATTTGCCACCTATTATTATAAGACTGTCTATTGGTTGATTGTATATTATTCTCTTGTGATTGGTTATGACAAAGATTACTTCCTGTGAGATGCCTATAAAAGGCAGAGCCTGTACCATTTATGTTCAGTTATTGTTTAAAGTTGTGCCTTTTACTAACTCGCCTTATTCTGGAGGAATAAATGTCTAATTACTCGAAAGCACTGAGTAATGTGTCTGAGCCGAGGGCTCCGTTTTGGTTGTAGAGTTGATACTCTATCTAATTTCTCTTCGGTATGCTACCGACCTTGCTGTTGTAGCAGGTAAAACATAACAACTGGTGGCAGCAAGCCACTGACCTCAGTCAGTGGGTTTACAGCCCCCAAAATCCACTAAAAACCACCCTTAAAGGCAGACAAAACAAATGAAAATAGCAACAAGAATTTCCACAAAGCAAGAAATTCAATTTAATTAGATGGAGTATAAAGTTTTTATTAATTCAATTAAAATACAAATACGCAAAAAAAGACTGTAACTTAAATGTAGCTGTGTGTCCAATTTGATAACTAAATATACATAATTATGCTGGTCAACTAATATAGGTTGGCGGTGCTAAAAGTCAACCTACCACTTCAACTTTACTCAGTAACTGTCTCTTGAACAGCCACTAAGTTTTAATCTTTAAGCTATCATTTAAACTTAGCAACTCTGAACTGTTTGCTTTATCAAGCCTAAACAATAGGCTCTTTATAATAAGTGCATGCTAGACCACAGTGTTTAACAATGACTATGATTCTTAGCAAAAACTTTCATGTTAGGATCTATAATAAAATTAAGATGAAAAGGACAGTAGAGAGATCTGTTCCTATTATATTACTGATGATAAGTAAATGGCAAAAACTTGAAGTGTTTTTTTAAATTAATGTTGGAGTAGTAGATTATCTGTGAATTACGAAAAATGGAAATATGAATTTGATGAAAGTGCTGGACTGACGGATTTGTGCACTTCCAGTGTGGCTCACCAGACTAGTTGCTAATGAGCTCAGGCAATGTTCACAGCGGTGACCACAATGGAGATGATGCAACCTCTTTTTGGTCCAGTTCCCCAGCTCTAGATATGTCAGGGCATATGCTCTGCATGTCCAGAGCAGCCAACATCTTTTAGTGCAGAATTCTCCCAATCAAATCAAAAATGAAACTACAATCGATCGAAAAACAACTAATTCCTTATGGAGTTTACTACTCAAATTTTGGTCGCGAAATTGTGATCACTTTTTGTGGTAATGCTACCCGAACCTACAGAAACTGGTAATGTGCATGAAATTTTTTAAAATAGTTGAAGCAAGTAAGTCTATCGCTCATCATCCATTGATAGCAATACATTGTTACTGTGCCTATCGAAAAGCTTTTGAAGTATCCTGTGTGATATTTGAAAACCATCGAAAAACGTAATTAAGAGGTTTCCTCTGGTCTGATAGACAAAGTTTCTGGCTAAGTCTATGTCACAACTTTGTAAACAAAGCATCGCAGTCATTTTAACATTGGCTTCTCTTTCTAATATACAGAAATCATACAACTTTTTCTTATAATTGTCGATCACTATTTCGCTCTTTTCAAGAACCCTCAAGATGCTTCTTCCATATGGTTCAGCAATTGCTGGTTATCATGTCTTGATTTACCACTCCCTGTACCATTCCCTCTCCTCCACTCACTTTGTACACCCTGACCTGAGGGCTCAACCGAATTCTCTCCGCAGGCTCAGCATCAGCAGCAGCCTTGCTGACGGTTCGGCACCTGCAAACCAGTGGGACAACAAAATCAACAGCAGCGAACCCCAAGTTCATTGCATAAGCTTTTTGGTACCAGTAATGTTTTTCTTGCTCAGCAGTATAGCCCAAAAATAGGTAGAAAGAAGATGAAATTGGCTCTTTTTGTCTGTAAACAGCAGCCATAATAACCTTTGCAAACATATCTTTTTTGTCTAAACGCAGCATTATACGTCTGTTTTTTCTCCCAAGTTTTCTGCCAATAACTCTTTTTGTGCTATAATGAAGAGTTGTCCTCTCTTGAACAGGTCGATCTATCGTAATGGGGGCATGAAGTGGACATCGATCGAGCCAATTTGGTTTTCCCACGTAGGAACTCAATATTTTGATTAATCGAGGAGACAACTCCTCGATAGTCAATGTCATCTTTTTTATATCCAAGTGCCATTCCTACCACATACTGACGTTGCAAAATAAACTGCAAGAGTTGAGACGCCTTATCACAGGGAAACAACTAATGGAGGAAGACCGTACCCTCGCTAGGAACGAGGCCAAGGTTGTGATGGCAGAAATGAGCCACCTGCAGCAGCAAGGAGAGAAATTTCGCAGTGATCTGTTTTAGATAGACAACTTTCTGTCACTTATATGGTCACCTTTGTGCTGTTATTTGGTTGATCCTACAAACTATAGATCTACTTGAGTGTAGATTTTTCTCAATTTCTATGTTATTCTCTTTACTATGATTGAATAAAGACCAAAAGGGACCTTCTTCAACATAGGGAGGAATGCAGTAGATTTTTACAACCACTAAGTGTGTGCAAGGTCCCCTTGACAAATGTAGAGTGTCGGGCACGCCTCAATTGAGTCTGGCACTGCCAGAATACTTTTATAGAGGAATAGTACCGGTATGACAGGCTCTGTAGATTCACTAATGGTCCTGCAGCAATCACTTTCCGCCTTTCAGCAATCACTACCAGCCCATCAGCAGTTGCTACCAGCCCTGGAAAATGTCACTACCGGCCATTTATTGGGTCGGGAAGGTAAGAATGGCAATAGCTTGAGGACCCAAACTAATACCAAAAGATACAGGAGCCTGAGTTTGCTGCCTAACCACTGCTAGAGGGTGAAAATCTATAAGCTACAGGCCGTAGAAATGAATAACTAGGACCACCAGTGTGCTACCACTTCCTGAGCTGACTCAGCATTTATGACTATTGAAGGTTCATCCTCTATTTCTGGGGGTCTTGCATATTTAATCTCCTTTTATCCAGTCTTATGTTTTGCTATTTATATATTGTTCTCCTGTTCGTATATGTACTTCCTGCTACCTGTGATTTTCCATACCCATACTAGGTCATTTATTTCCTGTACATCTACCTATGAAAGGCAGACCTTTACTTATACACATTGTATTTGCATCAGCATTCTGTTTGTGGTTATTCCAAGTAGCGAAACACTTTGCTATTATTATACTGCACTGGATTGTTGTAAAATAATACATTATGATTGGTAGGATGAAAGACTGAGTTGCGAGTTTGAGACGCGGCTTTGTTACGGTTGTGAAGTTGGGATATTCCTCCTTTGAAGTAGATTGAGAGATAAGCTCTGGAGAAGTGAGGGTTATTTGGGTGTATTTAGGCAGGTCCTCCCCAAAAATACGCTACTATATGTGTGCAAGGAAGATCTACCTCTATCTTACTACTTGTATGCTAGGAAGATTTGCCTCTATCTTACTACTTGTATGCTGGGAAGATCTGCCTCTATCTTACTACTTGTATGCAATGAAGATCTGCCTCTATCTTACTACTTGTATGCTAGGAAGATCTGCCTCTATCTTACTACTTGTATGCTGGGAAGATCTGCCTCTATCTTACTACTTGTATGCAATGAAGATCTGCCTCTATCTTACTACTTGTATGCTAGGAAGATCTACCTCTATCTTACTACTCGTATGCAGGGAAGATCTGCCTCTACCTTACTAATTGTATGCTAGGGAGATCTGCCTCTACCTTACTACTTGTATGCTAGGAAGATCTACCCCTATCTCACTACTTGTATGCTAGGAAGATCTGCCTCTACCTTACTACTCGTATGCAGGGAAGATCTGCCTCTACCTTACTAATTGTATGCTAGGGAGATCTGCCTCTACCTTACTACTTGTATGCTAGGAAGATCTACCCCTATCTCACTACTTGTATGCTAGGAAGATCTGCCTCTACCTTACTACTCGTATGCAGGGAAGATCTGCCTCTACCTTACTAATTGTATGCTAGGAGATCTGCCTCTACCTTACTACTCGTATGCAGGGAAGATCTGCCTCTATCTTACTACTTGTATGCTAGGAAGATTTGCCTCTATCTTACTACTTGTATGTAGGGATGGAACGGGTCAGAAATTTCAGGACCGGGTCAGGACCAGGACTTTTCTGAAATTTTCAGGACCGGGTCGGGTCGGGCCAAACATCGCAGCGTGGTCTATCATACAGCCCCGTTAACTCAACTTCAAACATACATGTCATCTCCAAATACATACTAAGATGTAGATAATGCTGGATTATGTGAGGATGTTCTTACATTTTATTAAGATAAATTGTCTGTGTAAATGTAGCTGTATTTATAATTTAATGCATAATAATAATAAATAAATAATATACGGAAATGTTCCCAGAAGTGTCTCAAAGCCCACCAATCTTCTGCTGTAGGCCTGTGTAAAATGCATTTGGATTAAACCTAGGTAACAATAATAATTTCACTAAAGTTTTTTAAAAATACTAAATCAATGGAAAGATTTATTCCATTCATAATAATAATAAATAAATAACAATAATATTATTATTAATTATTATTATTATTAATTAATATTATAATCATTCGTTCGTATTATTATTATTATTATAATAATAATAATTATAAATAATCATCAATTTTTTTTGTAATTAAATTATTATATCATAAATAATAATAATCATTAATAAATATAAATGATGACTTTAAAGAAGAAGATAAATGATGATGATGATGATAATAATCATAAATAAATAATAATAATTATATTAATAATAATTATTATTATTATAATAATTAATTAATAACAACAACAATCATAATTATAATAATAATTATCATTACTAAATAATAATTCTATTAATTATAATAATAACAAGAATAAATATTATCATTTATTTATTACCTAACAAATATTAATAATAAAAATATTACTATAATTATAATAGTAAAAATTATGTTGATGAAAACATCGCCTGCCTGTTTGTTTTTTATTATTACCTACTATTTCATTTCGCAGCACTGCCTGTGGTTGGTTGACCTTAACCATTACATGGTGTAACAGGTTAAATTTATGTCTTCAATTACCGACAGGATTTCTTACATGCTTGTTTGATGTTTTTGCTATAACTATTGACCTTGGGTTTCAAACAATAAAAAATCAAACTAGCACTAAGGGATCGCTCCTAAACCGCGCCTTGCTATACAGGGTGTTAGTTGGTGCGTTTCTTTCTTGTACTACTTGACTGGATATTTACATCACACTAACAATAAAAAAAAACGTAAAAATATTGCGAGGTTCTGCCTCTGCTCAGATGATTAACAGTAACAAGTGGCCAACAGATGGGAGATGTGGTTCTGCACAAGGCTATTATATTAATTGGCATGTCACGTTGTTGACTATTAGGCTATCATCAACCACAGATTGAAATACAAGGCTGTTTGGGTGCAAATCAATTATCACCTATTATTCAGGACTTCAAAGACATCATACCCGACACGATCCGGTCCCAAACCCGAAACCACATACCCGATGTTCAGGACCGGGTTCATTACCCGTTCCACCCCTACTTGTATGCTAGGAAGATTTGCCTCTATCTTACTACTTGTATGCTAGGAAGATTTGCCTCTACCTTACTACTCGTATGCAGGGAAGATCTGCCTCTATCTCACTACTTGTATGCTAGGAAGATCTGCCTCTATCTTACTACTTGTATGCTAGGAAGATTTGCCTCTATCTTACTACTTGTATGCAGGGAAGATCTGCCTCTATCTTACTACTTTTATGCTAGGAAGATCTGCCTCTATCTTACTACTCGTATGCAAGGAAGATCTCCTTCTATCTTACTACGTGTATGCAAGGAAGATCTGCCCCTATCTTACTACTTGTATGCAAGGAAGATCTGCGCCTCAATCTTACTACTTGTGTGCAAGGAAGATCTACCTCTATCTTATTACTTGTATGCAATGAAGATCTGCCTCTATCTCACTAATTGTATGCTAGGAAGATCTACCTCTATCTTACTAGTTGTATGCTAGGAATCTATGAAATGTAAGGAATGATTAACATAAAGAAACAAAATTACTGAAGTTCTGATCTTACTATCAATCAACCAAAAATAATTAAAAGAATATGGAGACAGAGAGCCTGCAGCAGGCTGCCGATTCAACATGTTTACCATCTAAAGATGTAATTAAGGTGTATTTGTGGCGAAGGTACACTTTCACTTCTTTTGATGTCCCTTTTTAATCATTCATTTCTGCCTTTGATTTAGCCAGTGCAAATGGATTTTTCAAATCAGCCTTGGGACGTTAAAACTCATATCACAGCATAGAACAATATCTTGCCCTCACAATAGTGGTGTTTTTTTTGTCTCTCACTGATAGTTACTGAGCAAATGAATTTTAAAAATTACTCTCTCTGCACAAAAATTACTTTGTTTTAAGTTCACACCATGGATAGTTTTACGTCTCATTATTGATACATTAAAGTAAAATACGTGATGCGTGACCAAGAGTGCGTTATTAATTTGCGGTAAATACTAATTACTTCATTGTAATAATATATAAAAAAAACTTACGTTTTAATTTGGAAAGGGAATTATTAAGTCTATTTTCATACCTCCAGATGTAATGATCTATAACAAATATAGTATATCAACAGGTCGGCAATCTGATAAGCTGGTGATATAAAGGCTCACAGCGCACTGGAATATTGCTCGTTTATAACGTGGTTTCAAAACATATTTTTTCAAGTCCACATGTAAGCAGTGCAGTGATTGGTTAATTTGGTTTTGCAAAGTGTATCATATTAAACCCCTTTAAAAATTTGGTCACTAGCAGCCTGTGGTCCCAAGTTATTACAGATTTAGTAGTTTTATAACATTTGAAGACTGAAAAAAAAACGAGTGCTACAAATTTATATATCAATGCTTTGAGGCCATAAACAGTACGCAGCAATGGCTTTTGTGGACGCGATTTGATTGCTTACCTGTTATCTGTCATCTGTCACCTGTTACCTGTTACCTGTTACCTGTTACGTGTTACCTGTTACCTGTTACCTATTACCTGTTACCTGTTAATATATATGTACAAAAGAGCCGGCTTTTGCTGCATTGATAATTTCAAAGAATAATGAAGTGAACGAGAGTAAATTACTTTTTTTCAGGCTGATCATCAAGGCTCAAGAGGTCTATATAACACATCAACAATTGTTTGCTAAGTTCTTGCAATCAGAAAATCTTCTTCCCTCAACTAACCTTTTGGAGGTGGCCGATAAATTAACTTTTATAGGTGAGTAGGAATCTTTTGATAGTCACTGAACAGAGGAAAAATTTAATCTACGTCACGCAATAATGCGGAAGGATTAGGTGTAGCTGCTGGTGCTTTTTATTTACCGAGATTACATAAGTAGTATAATAGGAGCAGATAACTGGTAAACTCCTATGTGTCATCATGCCATGTTGATTGACAGGCTTGTCAAGTGGTTGCGTAACCTGATGCTTTAAATATAGTTGATACTTTGGACTGCCCAGTCCAGTATTTTTTCAATTCTAAGATATTTTAAGGTGTTATTGAGCTTTCTGGTGAAATAAGTGGGATAAGATACTGTGTTGACAATTGTTTGGCGAAGGGTTTTGTTGACTGATGTTTATTGTGGTTAAGAATTTTGAGCAGGTTTGTCGTAAAGCTTTTTTATCCCAACAAAAGTATATTGTGTAGTTTATTTGAGAGCTACGCTGTAGTTTGTTTCTCCAGTGTTCATCCATGTTGACTTTTGCTCATGCTCAATAATTTTGATTTGCATCACTCCGTAGCAATTTTGTTGATTCTATCATTTCTCTTTGTTAAATATATATTCATTTTCATAGGGTCAAGTTCGTTTAACAATTGTTATAACTTGTAAGTTCTATTCATGCCAGTTGTCATGGTTATAAAAAAACATACATGTAAAAATTGCAAAAGTGTCCAAAAGAAAATTGTTTACATGAAGTGCTGTAAAGTTTCACAAAAAGTATGATTAGGTTGCTATGCGCTAAAAGGCTCTGTTGACACACCGCAGTAGCATACTTCTAGCAAAAAGATAGACGAGTCCTTATTTGATTTGGGTATAGGTGAGTATCTTTCCATGTTTAATGAAGCTAAGATCACTGTTGTTTTTCAACTAGCTACTTCTCCTTTATTAACTTTTCAAACTGAGCTTGTAACCTCCTTCACCCCAACAGTCGTTGGGTTTACAGTTCCGTGCAAAAGCTACATGCCCTGTAAACTCCTTTGAATTACCTGGTGTTCTTTTACTGTGTTTTAACAGCTGGTCACAACAATCCTGGGCTTTTCATTCCATCCCTTTTATTTTAATCCTAAATTAAGCCTCCCAATGCCTACCATTCAAGGACCATAAAACCGTTTAGCCTAAATGCCATCAAACACATTCCTCATGCCTGATCGACTCCACCGAAGTTTCTGGTCATCCATTCAAAGCCATGTATGTTCTACTCATCAAATTTCCTATACTGAAATATCTTTTTTAACAAATCGATAAAGAAATGAATATCTTGCGCTTTTAATAGCGTATACGGGAATTATCAATTCAAGAAGAGCAGAGTACTTGTTTTTCCATGAAACAACCATAGAGTTTCAATATTTTCTGTTTAGCATAATGTAGTATGACAAAACCAAGTGCACTGCAATGTTTATGTTCAACTGAAAATTAGTATAAATTTTATTAGGTCACGTTTTAGAGTATTGTAATGGATTTTACTGGACACCAACAGTGGCCACTACTGCCCAGAGGTCATTTGATGGTAGTTACCAAAGGCATGCCTCCCCCCCCCCCCCTAAGATACAATAGAACAAGATTGGGCTCTATTGCAGTGAACGTACTGCTTTGTTTAAGCAATAAGTATTTACTACCCCAGCCCTGGGTAGCTTTCCGGGGCCGGCATCAAAATGGCTCCCATAGCCTAAGTGAGACAACATAGCTCAAGAACCTCCAAAGACCATATTCATGAATTGACTAACTTTTATAAGTTTGAAAAGTTGAATCAAAGGAGTGCAAAGATCAAAAACTCCAACCAGAGGAGATACCAACTTTTTACTGGAAAGATAGCTACAGACTTTGCTCCTCACTTCTGGGCGCCAGTTTATTTCAATCTATTTGTTCATATCTAATTGCACAATTTTATTATGCGTGTTTATACTGGCTAGCTATCATGCTTCCTGTGCATGATGGAAAAGTTTCAGAGTACTTCCTGTGACTTCCTGTAACTCTGCCTATAAAAAGCAGAACCTGTTTTTATTTCATGGAACTACCACTCAGCCTTGCATTGGATTGCCACTTTTTATTCTGATATGACTAACAGTTACTATACATCATTTGAAAGCACCAAGCGTATATGTATGAGGCGAAGGCTCATTACATTTGCTAAAGTTTATTGCTTGCTTTACAACACCTTGTTTGTGCCATCCCCCGCACTGGGTAACCTCTGGGAAGAGGTGGACTATTGTTTTTCAGGCCTAGGAAGGTTGACTGGTTGGTTGTGGTGGCAGACGGACACAATCTGTTCAGTGACAACACCCCAGTGGAAAACAGTGCGACGCAAAAATCCGCTACAGTCTTAGGTTGATAGATTATTACAAAGTTTCCATCCAACCATCTTTTTAGTCCTTATGACTTCACCTAATTCTTTTAATGTCGTTTCCATTGCACAAATTTGTCTCTTCTGATGCAGAATGGTGTTTCTTCAATACCTACATTGAACTTGAATTTCACATTCTTCCCCTGTCAATGATGATTCTTCCATAGTTAGCATTTCCTACCAGTTTACTAGCGGTGGAAACCAAGTCTTGACCAAAATCTCCGTTTCCCATTTCCATAAAATCCGTTACCACTGTACCGAGAGTACCAATATTTTTTATAGGTATTTTTCACCAAATAATTGACTTTGGTAACTTAAAAACTTTATTCAACGAACCGGTTTTTGCAGCAAACTCATTAAATGTTGTTTTTGCTTCAAACATACTTCCAACCAGCGATCGTTGAAAGATCTATAGATTTACTTCGGACACGGCAGCGTTTTAATTATTTTGAACAGAGAGGATCATAAATTGCAATGACCAGTTTTCTGCCGACTTCTGTTAAATTTCATGCAGCCCAATCATTCACATTTCCAAATCTGATGACTGCATGAACTAAGAATTATAGTCACTCTTCGTTTCTTAAAGTGTCTTTCTAAAATTTTACCATTACTTTTTCCTCTCACAAGATGATGATCTTGATGTGTACAATGATGAAATGGGAGTTTTGTCTTTACCCGAAACTTTCATGATATTGAAAGGGAAGTTGAGTTTCACCGCAAAGCTCCTAGAAGAGAAAATATTATAGTAGTTTGCGTCCTCTACTACTAACACAACGGTATCCACTCTCCAACTGCTTCAGCAATTTGGGGTCTAATCCGAATAAACGCTACCAACTTCACGGGGTCCTCGACCCAGTCACACTACACCAAAGTTTCTCTAGCAAACACTTTATTTTACCAATCTATTTAGCAATGCCAGTAAAGATACTGTACAGAATCCACAAGACTTCTGCTTGTAAGGCAGCACAAGAGCTCCTTTTATAGGAGAACAGGAAGAAAATTCACCCCCTTATTAGGGTGAACCAATCACATATATCAATATATTAAATACATCAATCAGAGTATGCAACACAAGTTAGTAAATAATTTAATCCAATAACATAGGTGAGCACATGGCAAAACAGCCCCGGGCTGTTTCCCCAACCTTTTTAGAGTCCTGAAAACTTTATGTTCCATATAACGGCCTTCACTTCCTTGGTCTCTGCTTCTAGGCTCTGCATCTTCAGTCTGCAACCTCTAATGGGGGCATCCAGTCTTCAAGGTCCCCTACTATTTGAATCAGCCATCTTTCTGGGCTGAACCAAGATACAAACCTGGGGTTACCCGGGGTATGTTATATATGCTTATATACTTGGATACAGGGTCTATACAGGGTTGAGGTTGTCGGTATCCAGTTTTCGGGGGAATTCGCATAGATACAAAGAAAGGAAGGCCTAGGGGTTACTTTACACCTACATCACTGATAGTGCAAGGGGTGTAGGGGGGGGGGGGGGCAGGATAAGAAGGGTAGGGAGAGGGGCGGACTTGGCTAACAATCATGTAAATCTCCCACAAAATCGCTGTCTGAGAAAGATTTCTTCCCGGTTGAAGATAAGTTTGTTAAGCAAACAACAGTGAGCCCAATTACTGAGGCTCACAAAAGTAGTTGACAAACAATTCCAACCTTTTTCTTCAAAGATATCCAATAGGTGTTGGCGGCATCACACACCACAAGTAGAGGGCATTGACACCAACTCCACAAGTAGAGGGCATTGACATCAACTCCGCAAGTTGAGGGCATGGACATCAACTCCACAGATTTCCTCAGAACTTTTTGGGTCCTTTGCATGCCAATGCTCTCTGATTCTCATTAATTCCTTTGCATGATATCTGTGCATGATCAACCAATTCTCCCTATGTTTTTGCTTTGACTACCAGATAAGAATCTGCATTGGGTTCATCAATATCAATCTAGCTTATTGAAAAAATTTGTCCAAAATTTCCAATAAAGTGTTGATGGCCCTAATGGGAAAGACGCTGCGAAGGTGATGGTTGAGTAGCTTTGTTACAAATGCAACAAATTACAAGGATGGATAAAAATAACTTGTCTTTAAAACATGAAAGTCCGTTATTTGTTGTAGGTGGGTTTGTTGTTTTTCTATGCTTGCGCAAAAAGTGTTACATCCAGTTTGATGTATATCTACAACACTGGTTCATGACAGATAATGACGGATAATGGTAAAAACCAGTTGCTGATTGCGATGAATGAACATTAAGTAGTGACAATGTTTACTTGACTGCTTCAGAGACCAACCACTCTTGCATTGAAAATAAATGGGTGCCGGGTGACATTAAAGTTAACTATCAGCCTGTTCTCTAGTGTCACCATCTCTCTTCTTCTCCATGCACTAATCATAGAGGTCCTGCCATATTAGCCATTGTTTCTTGATATACCGATTGTAATCGAGAAAATTCAGAGCGTATATGGTGCGTAGAAAAGACATAATGTTGAGGTTTCTCATTGCCCTGTGGAATCGGAGAAACACTGACTTTGGGGATCCTACAGCAACATATTTTAACACACATCTTCTGATCATTAGTCAAGTGTAGGCGCATAAGTCTTACAGGTCCGACCGGAATATAAAGGAAGGAGTCTTGAAACTCATTAGCATTGTGTAGTATATGCAAGATAGTGTCTTTCCAGTTAGCCCCGTGGAGACATCTGGTTGACCAGGAACTAGATACAATATTCCTTACTAAGGAATTTCTGATAGGATAACTATGGTAATGAAAACAATGTACAACTTGAGTCGTTTCTGCGATTTCATTTTTATCCTATACCTAATAGTACGTACGACTAATGGGGGTTCCCTGATTGGAGGCGTTCCATAAACGTGAGTTGCACTCGGACTCAGGGGTGTCGGCAAAGGAGTCTCCACAGGGTTTGCACCAAACCGCTGACTGCCTGCCACAGCTCTGCTGATAAGTGTTCGGTTTCGACGGATCAATCCACCTTTAGTAGCAAATACTATTCCATCTGACGTTTGATAATTGCTACCTTGTATTGTTACAGGCTGCCACACTTCGATGGGACTTTTTTCCTTGACCCTATGCCTTGATTGTAATACAACCCCTGCCTATAACGTTGGGGTGCTTCAAATTGCTGGAGTTGTTTCAAATCAGTTGTCTTTTTTTCGAAGCTCCCATAGAATTGATGGCACCGGCAAATATAGGCTCCACAGGGGAGTAGCGGTTGGCTAGCAGAGTGTCCCTGTATACACAAAGGACAGCTTGGAAGTTGACTTTCTAGTTCATTAATTGTTTCACTGTCTGTACTGCTCACTTTGCCTCTCCATTCGACTGGGGGTATGTTGGAGAGCTAGCGACATGTCTGTTGTCCCATCTGGTCATGAATGACAGAAACTTTTCTGAAGAGAATGTTGGCTATTGTCACCCACTAATGAGTTTGGCACCCCTAACAGGCGGAAGTTGTGGAGACAACTGTTTCAGCCTCAGCTGTTCCAGTCAATTTGATTGCTGTAATAAATCTACTGTAGTAATCTACATCTACCATAAATGTTTTCCCATCCTTCTAGAATAAACCGACCGCCACCTGCTACCATAGGCGCTCAGGCAGGGTGGTGCTTAGTAGGAGTTCCCATGGTCTAAATTGAAACTCATCACAGTCGGGGCATGGTTTCACTAATGCACTTATATCAGCTGTCATGCCTGGCCACCAACCTATATCCTTCGCTCTACGGATACACTTTTTCTCACCTTGGTGGCCAAAGTGTACCTCTCTTAGTACACTAACTCTTTCTAGTTTGAGTATGCAAACTCAATTGTCTAAAAAAAAATATTTGTGAATTGTTGCTAAGCTGCCTCTGAATTGTTTCATTGACTCCCCAATCTTGGGCATTACGGGCCCCCTTCGATGATGTATTTCATCAACAAATTGCATTCCGACTTTTGTTAACATTGTAGCGTTATTTCTGTCCACCCGAGATGCCGATATGGGTTCCCAATTCATCTCCTCCTGGTGTTCCTGAAAGAGGTGCCTGTGGAGGAGCATCTGCCAACTGTAACTTAGCCGCCGGTGAGTAGACTATATTGTAGCAGAGCAACATCATCAGTAATCTATATCTCTGCACACAAAGAGGTAACTTTGCCAACTCCTTGTCTCAAACCACGGCAACCGGTGGTTTATGATCTGTCTCTACAGTAAAGTTCCATCCTGATAGAAGGTAGCTAAATTTCTCACAAGCTTAACAGATGGCTAGTGCCTCTTTTTTGATTTGCACACAGCGTTTTTCAGCACTGTTTAGAGATCCCGATGCAGACGCTACTGGCTTCAACTCTCCGTCTACTTGTCACAGCAATTCTACACACAGACCGAATGATGAGGAGTCTGCACTAAGCATGGTCTTCTTTCCAAGCCTAAACGGGGCCAGCGTTGGTTTGGCTATTATTAGTGACTTCAGTTTTTTAAATTCATCTTTGTGTTTTGTGGTCCAGTGCCAGTTATTATTTTTACCCAGCAACTGCCTCAACCGAACAGTGCACCCAGTCGCAGCTGCGGAAAGCTTCCCTAAGTGGTTTACCTTACCAAAAAACCGCCTAATTTCATGTGGACTTGTGAGTACATGAAATTCTACAATGGCCCTAGTCTTATCCGGGTCCCCTTTGTCACTCTCTGATGTTGACATTCCTTGGGAAATTTATCTTCGTTGATTGAATTCGCATTTTTTTGCTTTTAAAGTCACACCACAATCACTCAACCTGTCAAAGAGTCATTTCAAGTTAGCATCATGCTCCTGTCGATTTTTTGCATAAGCTAGAATGTGATCCATTTCACAGACTAGCCCATATAAGTCTACTAGAAGTTTCTGCGTTTCTCGATGGTAGATCTCAGCCGCAGAACTTATACCGAAAGGATATCAGTAGTAATATATGAGCAGATCTCCCTACCAAGTGTTTTTTTGTGGGGTCATAATCTGGGGTGATGCGATGGGTTACGGCGTTGGATGAATTCGCCGAGTTTATATTGTATTTTACTTGAGGGGTACTTGAGTGGCATTTGAATGGCATTTAAGTGGCATTTGAGTTTTGATTATTTTTTTACTTGATTTGAACTCATATGGCAACTAGATTTTGAATGTATGGCATTTAAGTTTTGATAATTTTTTTACATAACTCGAACTCATATAGCATCTTGAGACAGAGGAGAGAGGAGATACATCTACCTTGAATAAATTCATTGATTAAAAGCGAATCAATGTATGGCTATATACATTTATTACATAATAAGTAGGGGTAAAATCTCCTCATATAATATAGCTAGATACATAATTCGAACTCATATATACATTGAATGCTATAAAATATATCAGATGATAAAGTTAAATATTCATCTATTCTTTATCGATATTTATAAGGATGATGAAAGATTTTTTGTATTTTATATACATATATAGTTATAGTAACTGTGGTAAAAGAAGTCTATTATGAAGGTTTTTATTTAAGCCAAAGTAGGCTCGGTAGATACTCCATCAGAACACACTCGTCTTTTAGCATAAAAATATGTGAGTCCTCGTTTTATTTGGTTGTATGTCAACATTTTTTGATCCTTTACTACAAACCCTCGATTTTTACCCATAAACGACTTTTTTGTGTTCAATACATTTAGATAACTGTCTTTGTTCAATTGATTAATTCGTTTGTTCAAACCTTTTGAGCTAAACTTGTTTCCTTTTTCTCCCCAGCAGTAATAGGATTTAGAGTTAAGTGCAACAATTCCATCTCCGGTAAATTCCTCTTTAAACAGCCCAGGTGTTCTTTTTCCGTGTTTTAGTACTTTTTCACAACAGTCTTGCATGCTCCATTCTAAACCCATTGTTTTGATTCTTAAAAACTCATCCCTATGTTTGTCACAGTATGGGCGTGGAAACCAATCACCATATCCATTGTAAAACTCTTTTTTCATACTTGGTTTTACCAGTGTTTCTAATGTTCCGCTCAACGCCATGTATGCGCTATCTGTATCCATTTCAACATATTGGAAATCACTTCTGTCAATATATCTATAAATAAAAAGTTTGTTTCGATTTCAATTATTTGGAAGTTTTACTTACTTACACATAATAATGGTAGGGAATTAGGTTTCACTTACTTATCCATAAAGTCGTAGTAAAACTGTAGCATTCTCAGTTTAGCATACTGTAGCACGGAGAAACCCAAGTGTACTGGAACATTCATAGTTAGCTGAAATGATGGTGATACTGATTAGCAAAGTAAACTTGTGGAATATAAATTTTGAATTGCAAAATAATTGTTTTAAAACTTACTAGCTTTTTACAGGTTACGATTTCATAAAAATCATCTGCTATCTCTTCCATGGCGATAAATTTGTTTCCTCTGATACGAAATGAAGCTTTTCTGGCGCCTTCGATGAACTTGATGGTGGTATGTTTTTCTTTATCAGTGATTGTTTTTCCATAAGCAGCATTTCCTACCAACTTGCTAGTAGTAGCGAGTAATTCTTGACTAGGGTCTGCATCTCCCATTCTCCTAGCGTCTGAAACCGATGTTCCAAAAGCTTCAAAAGCTTTTCTAGGAATATATTCTATTAGCTGATAAACTTTGGTGACTTTCAATCCTTGTTTCAAGTACCATTTCAACAAAGGACTCATTAGCAATATCTTATCTCCGTACATACTTCCAACTAATGAGCGTTGAGGAGTCTTTAAAAACCCTTCGGCTTCAGCAAAGACTTTCATTTCATCGCTCAAGTGTTCTCTGGTTAACATCGTATTTTTAAAAATCGGAGGCATTTCGGAGAACTTTTCTTCCTCTTCCTCAGGAACTTCGATGTCACATTCAACAAATCCGAAGAATTCTTCTGATTGAACTCTCTCCAACACTTCTTCTTGATTCAGCTTTTTTTCAAGTATTTTAGGGTAGAAAGAATTGTAAAACGTGTTGACAAATTTTTGTAAATTTGTATGAGTTTTTACACGCTTCATCCAGTCACACTCCCAAATCGAGATTACAGTGTAACCTAATGCTCGAAGATATTCTTCATTTTCCATCGTAGTTTTAAACAGATTTGCTTTTGATTTTCTTCCAGTAGCTTGAAGCTCTTGTTCTTTAGCGTTGTTATAAGAGCAGTCGTGTCCATGCCAAAAACATCCGTGGAATTGAAAGACATGACGATTTTCAACACAGAAACCATCAACTGGTAATCCTCGCTGTCCGAGAGTAACTTCTCCTCCATTGAGCTGATGTCTGATATTGATTTTTTTTGAGAACATTTGGAACTGTAACCAGCTATGAGCTATCTTGCTAAATTTTACTGGTTCAGCGACAAAGGAGTTTTCGATTTTTCTTCTTCGAGGATAGCCAGTAGGCATTGATTGCATCATACACCATAAATAGAGCGCATTTGCATCAACTCCATAGATTCTATCACAAATCTTTGCTTCTTTTCCCAACCAATGTTCTCTAATTTTAGTTATACCTTTTTCGTGATATCTATGCATCACTAGACTTGGTCCACCAACTATATTTTTCTTTATTAGAGGATAAAGTTCTGCATTGCAGTTGTCAAGCAGACAAATTGGGAGAGTCTGACGAAACGAGTTACCAAGTTCATCAAAATTCAAGTATGTAGAGAGGTATGGAGGGGGTGGTTGAGGTGCTTTGTTAAACATCCATCGAATCGCTAATCCTGGTAAAGATATACCATCTTTTAACATATCAATCCCATGCTCTCTGTAGATTGATCTTTGTCTTTCCAACGCTTGAACAAATGGTTTTACATCCAAGTTGTTGTACCATTTTAAAAAATCCCTCATTGTCTTCATGTCGTTATTTTTCCATGCTTCTTGACAAATTATGTACTCTTCTTCACTGATATTCTTTTGTTTTAAAGAACTGTAAAAAGCTTCTCTTGGAGGTAGATGTTCTTGATTAAGTTGTTCCAAGTCTTTCATCCATTCATAAGGAAAAAATCCTTTTCCGGCTTCACATTTGTATGCTTTGAGATACATTTCATAGCTATATCCAGGAGCAATGAAGTTTGTGCAATCTAAAAACAAAAAAGATCCTATTCCGATAACGGGCATCTTGGTTCCTTTTTTTATAACAAAATCAAAATCTGTGTCGGAGACATCTTTCAATTTTTGAAGCAGTTTTCCTTTCATCACATTGACATCATAAGTCTGTGAATTGAAACCTAGAATAGGGAGTTTTTTCATATAGCTGTACAAATCATCCAGAACTTTTTCAGCTCCTGTTCTACGTCTGAAACGATTTTTTTCAAAATCACTACGAAACTTTTCTTCAGCTTCTTCCAGTCGTTCTAATTCACCTTCTATCTGTTTTATGATTCGCGAAAACTGTTTTTCCAATCGGCTATATGATTCTTCACTAATATCATCCAAGTATTCAATGAACTTTCCAACGCATTCATCATCATCCCCATTATTGACAATACAACGCGGGTTGTTGAAGCCCGGTACGTTTGAACAAATTGAAATACTTAAAAGTTTATGCTCATTCGTGTAAATGGTTGTGTCTGTATCTCGATCTTTTTCGCAATTAGGTAACAAACACTCTATGTCAAATGTTGCAAAAAACGGATAGTATCTCAAGGAATCATCTGACCCGATATCTATCCCGAATTGAACCTTCAGTTTGTCGAATATTGTAGCAGTAGGACTGTATTGCCCTCCAGAAAACTGCATAGTTGTTGCCTCTGAGATTGAACATCTGTGTCTTTTCAGATTCCCCAATCTATCATAACAAGTAGAACAGGTTGGACATCTGTAGGCTTTGACATATCCTTCCAAGTTTGTAATAAGACTGAAGTGATTGATATAAAGATCCAAATATAGATTCTCCTTATAACTGGAGTTTGAATTCCAAATAACTGTTGAAGTCATATCATCATTTAAAGAAAACACTGTTATCTTCAGTTGAAATGCTCGCTCCAAAAGCAATAAATCAGCTTCTGTCACTCCTTTCCCATCACACCTTTTACCACTATCACCATAGATGAAACTATGATATTGTTGTTGGTACTCCTTCACCTCCTTAATTATCGGATCTTTTGCAATTCCACCGTTTTTTTGTAGTTCTTTGTGTAATGCTAGACATCTAAAAAAACAAAGATTGTCGGTAATTCGTTTTCCTTTTGTGTTTTTTAACATGGTTCGTATGTGTCTGTTGTTAAGGAGGTGAGAGGGTAAATGCTCTGGTGGTGATCCAACTTTTCCCATTCCGAGTAGTTTGTAGAAATAAAACGAAATGTTTGTGATCAACATCAATCTCCAAGTCGTATTTGGTCTCCGTCTCAAGCTATTTGTACGATGATCAGTCTCCATAACATCAACAAAGAAGTCATCAAGATCTCCTTCAGTTTCAATCAGTTTAGCTTTTGGATATACAGTAGCATTGTTTGATGATGAGTGAAAGTATCGGAGTTCACCATCATTTTTATTTTCTAGTATACAACCTACGCTACAGTTGACTTTTGCTCTCGAGCTCAATTGTCTCCAAACTTTTTTTAGCAATTCTAACACTCTTGAATCATGATAGTCATTTTGGTAGGTATCAGCTTGGTCTCTTGGAATCCCATCCCAAAGTCTTACATTTAAAAGCTCTATGACTTTTCCAGCTCTATGTTTCGTTTTCATAGCTCCCCAATATCTAGCTATCAAATCATCCCATTCTTCATCTTGAAAAGTTGGAGCTGTACTATCATCAACAATACCTAGGGTTGATGCTCGGGTAGGTCTTTCAATATTTAAATCTTCCATTTCTTCTTCTTGTTCTTCCTCTTGGGCTTCTTCATCTTCTTCTTCTTCTTCTTCTTCTTCTTCATTTTCTATCATTGGATCATTCTCATTTTCTTCAACTATCTCCTCCACAACCGGCTCTATATCTTGAGCTATTATGCTAGTCTTTGGTGGTGAAGGCTCAGCACCAAAGCCTATTTGATTGATTGTTTCATCGGGTAAACGAAAACAAATGAGATTTTCTTCTAACCATTTCCAATTGGGGGAAATTTCAGGGTTTTTTTCTTCTACATTCTCCTCCTGATAATTTAAACTTTGTCTACAATAGAAATGTTAACACATAATAGTTGTTCTATAAAACATTCACATACATTTTACATAAAATGTAACAGAAGAAAAAAATGACTTAAACACTATTATCAATTAATTTTTAAAATGGAATTAGGAAAAAAGACTCAAACATTATTATTAGTTAAGTTTTTAAAAACTTACTGTGTACTATGACATGAATTCCTAACTCCCTCTTTTACATTAATTCTCTGATATTCTGAGTCCTGTCTACAATAAAAAAATAACGCATTATTTTTGCTGATTCATGAGATGGGTATAAGAAAAAAGCAAAAAAATTACTCTACTAATGTTATTAATTTATGATTTTAAAAACTTACTGCTTATCAAAGGCTATTGTATTTTCAGTAGTTGCTGAAACTTGAAAAGTCGAAGGTTTGTCTTGAAAAGCATTTTCAAGTTCCATCTCCATTTCATTTTCATATTCAGTATTGCTTTCATCATTCATGTA
Source organism: Cryptosula pallasiana (assembly GCA_945261195.1). NCBI lineage: Eukaryota > Metazoa > Bryozoa > Gymnolaemata > Cheilostomatida > Cryptosulidae > Cryptosula > Cryptosula pallasiana. The sequence continues at coordinate 16,295,848 of OX183131.1, read as the reverse complement.
TTCATTATCAGCGTTTGAAAAACCGATATCATTTTGATTTTTCATGAGCCATTCCCATTCCTTATGTATGTCTACATCAGTATCATCCTCTTCTGTTTCCATAGCACTATAATAACAATAAAATCATTACTTTTTAATAGAAGTGACAATAGCACATAAAAAGGTAAGTTAAATGTCTCAGCTAATATATTTTACCTTGTGAATAAAACTCCTAGTAGTCGGTTGGTATATTATATAGTAGATGTTGAGGCTTCAGTTACTGTTGTTAGAACGAGTGATTTATTATGTGAAAGCATTACTTTTTAAGTAGACAAAAACTTAAGTGAGATAATTAAGGCGGATAATTAAGTCTTAGCTTCAATGAAAATTTTCAAATTCACACAGAAAAACTTTTAATAGTCGTTGGATGTAGTAGTAGATGTTGCTCCTCCGATCACTGTTGTAGAACTGGATGCTTTCTGTGTGAAAACAGTGGCTCTTAAATAGGTAAAGTTGCACTGGTTGAACTCTATGAATACCAACCTTCTTTATAATATAACTATGAATCAGAATCTTTTTCACGCGAAAACCAATGCTTTCGCGGGAATAAATAATTTATTTTCACGCGAATAGAAACTGTTGCTTTCGCGGGAATATAAATTTTATTTTCACGCGGATACAAACCAATGCTTTCGCGGGAATAAAAACTTTATTTTCACGCGAATGGAAACAGTTGTTTTCGCGGGAATAAATACTTTATTTTCACGCGAATGGAAACTGTTGCTTTCGCGGGAGTACAAATTTTATTTTCACGCGGATACAAACCAATGCTTTCGCGGGAATAAATAATTTATTTTCACGCGAATAGAAACTGTTGCTTTCGCGGGAATACAAATTTTATTTTCACGCGGATACAAACCAATGCTTTCGCGGGAATAAAAACTTTATTTTCACGCGAATGGAAACAGTTGTTTTCGCGGGAATAAAGACTTTATTTTCACGCGAATGGAAATAGTTGTTTTCGCGGGAATAAATAATTTATTTTCACGCGAATAGAAACTGTTGCTTCCGCGGGAATACAAATGTTATTTTCACGCGGATACAATCCAATGCTTTTGCGGGAATAAATACTTTATTTTCACGCGAATGGAAAACGTTGTTTTCGCGGGAATAAATAATTTATTTTCACGCGAATACAAACTGTTGCTTTCGCGGGAATGCACATTTTATTTTCACGCGGATACAAACCAATGCTTTCGCGGGAATAAAAACTTTATTTTCACGCGGATACAAACCAATGTTTTCGCGGGAATAAATACTTTATTTTCACGCGAATGGAAACCGTTGTTTTCGCGGGAATAAAGACTTTATTTTCACGCGAATACAAACTGTTGCTTTCGCGGGAATGCAAATTTTATTTTCACGCGGATACAAACCAATGCTTTCGCGGGAGTAAATACTTTATTTTCACGCGAATGGAAATCGTTGCTTTCGCGGGAATGCAAATTTTATTTTCACGCGGATACAAACCAATGCTTTCGCGTGAAAATAAATTATTTATTCCCGCGAAAACAACGATTTCGATTCGCGTGAAAATAAAGTCTTTATTCCCGCGAAAACATTGGATTGTATCCGCGTGAAAATAAAATTTGTATTCCCGCGAAAGCAACAGTTTCTATTCGCGTGAAAATAAAGTCTCTATTCCCGCGAAAACAACGGTTTCCATCCGCGTGAAAATAAAATTTGTATTCCCGCGAAAACAACAGTTTCTATTCGCGTGAAAATAAATGATTTATTCCCGCGAAAGCAACAGTTTCCATTCGCGTGAAAATAAAGTATTTATTCCCGCGAAAACAACTGTTTCCATTCGCGTGAAAATAAAGTTTTCATTCCCGCGAAAGCATTGGTTTGTATCCGCGTGAAAATAAAATTTGTATTCCCGCGAAGGCAACAGTTTCTATTCGCGTGAAAATAAGTTATTTATTCCCGCGAAAGCATTGGTTTTCGCGTGGACAAAATTCTGATTCATAGTTATATTATAAAGAAGGTTGGTATTCATAGAGTTCAACCAGTGCAACTTTAGCTATTTAAGAGCCACTGTTTTCACACAGAAAGCATCCAGTTCTACAACAGTGATCAGAGGAGCAACATCTACTACACTTTCCATTGCAACTACTAGAAACTTTCTCTTTATAAAAGGTAAAATTTAAAACTTATTATTCCCTACCTAACAAAGAGCAAAATTAGTTTAGCTATAATGTAAAGTATGAAATAAATAATCTTTTAGTTCCACATGAAAAGCTGAAGTATATGTTATTTCGTTCTTTTTTAGAACACTATGGAGAATTTTTCTGCTTCTTACACGGATTTAAAGCCAATCGAAAACAAACAAAAAACGTTCAAAACACCCAAAAGAAAAAACTCTAACTCTGTCACAAAAGAAGCAGCGATAAAGAAACGAGCTCTTCCAAAACTGGTTTTACCCACAACATCAAACAATATGGAACAAAAAGAATTGCTCACTGATGCTGACAGAGCTCTCCAGATGGCCAAATCTCTCCAAAAATGGAAGACATGTGATTTGAAAAAGATTGGAGGGTTTCTTACACTAGCATCACTTCCTGTTCCATCAGTTTTGCAAATCGTTTCTATTGAGCAGAGTACTGGTGCATACGGAAACTACTACATTCTCACTTATCTTGATAATTCAACTGGAGCGAATTTTCAGAAAGTCGTTTGTCCAAGTAGAGTAGTTGAAAGCTTCAATGTTGATAACTACCCATTACCTTTCAACATTTTGTACTTGGGTGAGATGGAAAACTCAAAAAAACCAGAGACTACTTACTACAATGTCAAACGTATCAGTACAAAACGATTAACCGCAATGGAAGCTACTGCTGAAGCTGAAAAACTGAGAAAAATGAGTGAAGAAGAACTCAAACTCGCTTACGACATCGATTATCTCAGTAATTTCAAAGATTGTTCCATTTTTGCTTACATCGAAGTTGTAGAAAGATTCATTCCTTTCCGATTCAATGGAGAAGAATCCATTGTAAATTGCATTCGTTATGTCACTGAAAAGAATGGAAAAAGAGAGACGAGAACGCTTTTACTACCAATCAGATATAACGAGGAAGCTAAAAGATGTGCACCTGGTGTGATGATTTACAAAGGAAAAAAACAGAGTAAGAATGGAAATCCTATTCCATACCACAATGTTGTCTTCATTTCTTCAACCAACGCTAGTGATTGGGAGCAATATTGCGCACAAACAAGTTCCAATGAGGTGCTAACAAAAACGAATAATGAGGATGAAGTTCTTAAGGAATTCCTAGAAAACGAATTACAAGATTTTGATGAACCACTTGGTGTTGATGGTATGTAAACTCAATATCAAATGCTGACAACAGGTAGTCTCAAGCGGATAATGAATGAATAAAAAAAAGCCTGTGTAATCATTGTCATTACAAGTTGTACTGTTTTGTATTACTTACTATTTACCGACTCTAACTATATTATATGGAAAGATTTTCCCTACTTATTATACAATAAGTCTATATAATCATATAATAATTCATAGAAAAGTCTAAAGGTTCTCAGGTGATTAACTCACCAAAAGTTCCGGTTTTGCAAAACATTTGAAGATCTTCCTATCCTAAGCATTATACGACTGACTGTACTTTTTTATCCAGTTGAAATATCTAAAAACTTCAGTAACTTAGTATTTACTGACTCTAGCTATATTATATGAGATTTTCCCTACTTATTACACAATAAATGTATATATTCACATATTCTTTCATTTTTAATCACTGTATTTATTCAATGTAGATATATTTCCTCTCTCTCAAGATATCGTATGACTCGGAATTACAAAAAATTATCAAACCTTAAATGGCTCACATTCAAAATCTAGACATCCTATGAGTTATAATTATGTATACAATTATGTAAAAAATTATCATAACTTAAATGCCATACATTCAAAATCTATATACCATATAAGTTCAAATTAAGTAAAATAATAATCAAAACTCGAATGCCACTTAAATACCTAAAAAATCTCTCTCCTCTCTCTCCTCTCTCATCTCCCATCTCTCCTCTCTCCTCTCTCCTCTCCCCTCTCTCTCAAGATACCATATGAGTTCGAGTTATGTAAAAAAGTTATCAAAACTTGAATGCCATACATTCAAAATCTATATGCCATATAAGTTCAAATTAAGTAAAAAACTAATCAAAACTCAAATGCCACTCAAGTACCCCTCAAGTACCCCTCAAGTAAAATACAATATAAACTCGGCGAATTCATCCAACGCCGTAACCCATTGTCTCAACTCCAAGATCAAATCCACAAAAAAACACTTGGTAGGGAGATCTGCTCATATATTACTACTGATATCTTTTGCAACAATATTGTCCGAAAGGCGTTATAAATTTAGTGAGTAAGCGCAAACTCTCACTCAGTTTCATCTGCCAAAACCCGTTGTTGGCGTCAAGCTTACTGAATATCTGTGCATTCCCTAATACAATCAGCATTTCCGTGGAAGTTGGCAGAGGGTGGTATTCTTTCTTTGCCGCCACGTTTAATTTTGTGCAATCGATGCACTCTCTCAACTTCCTGTTCTTTTGGGGAACTACCACGCATGGAGATCACCAATCAGTTCAAGTTTCCACTTTCTTCATGACTCCCAAATTCTCTGTCCACCTTAGTTCTTCCAGTAATGGCTGTTTTCAAGCTGCTGCAACTCGACGGGGAGTGACTTGGACGTGCGGCGCCATGTCTCCCTTCAGCTGAATTTCAACTTCAGTGGCCATTGTGCCAAGCTCCCGAAACAGTTTCAGGTAACTAGCCATCCAGTCATGGCAAGATCCTTTTAATATTTTACGCAATGGTCTAACTTGGCATTTACAGGACTCCTTCATGTACAAAGGCATTGCTGTGACAGTGGCACCTGTGTCAAATTTCAATTTTTACTTGAACCTTATTTACTATTACTGTAACGAACCATGATTTGTCAGTTCTTTCTACTGATTTGAAGGCAGCTAGTTATAATGACTGGTCTCCCAAAACCAAACCGTCCATATCAGTGTCCAAATCTACTTCTTCCGTCCTTGACCCTTGTCTTTTCGCAAGCCTCTGCCCAATGTCCCTTCCCTTTACATTTAAAACAAGTCGAGTTACATGCTGAGCGTTGACCTTTGCCATGTCCCTTCCAGTAACCCCACGGGCACTTACTCTCATATACCAAAGCTTCTCTTCTATATCTGGTCTCTTGTTTACAGCAATTCCTCGTTTGAATTGTGGCTGTGAAAGTAGTCAAGGTTTTCATTTTCCGCACTACCATTCACATTGGCTGCCGGCTTGTATTGACTGATATATTGTTTGGCCTTTTGTATTGCTTTTTGCAAGGTCAAATCCTCCATATCGATTAAGTATTCTCTTAATTTATTGTGTATCAACCTGACAACAATCATGTTGTGGACCAAGTCATACATCACAGCTCTGTAATCACAACTATCAGCCTGTGACTGCAGTTTTGTGGTAAACTTGTTTATTGTACTACTAACTGGTTTAATGTTATTGAATTTTACTTGTTCTAAATCACATTTTTGACTGCCTAAAAGTGGGCGTCAAATGATCTAATGACGTTTGCTAGTATTTTTGATTTTGGTGGAACCTCATTGTTGAACTGGAACTAGACATAAATTGGAACGCTTTCGGGTGCCATCAGTACTGACAAGTTTGCAATCTGTTCCTCGGCTCTCATTTCCACACATTTCTTTGCCACTTTGAATATTTTACATTGTGCTTTGAAAATTTTCCAGTCAAGTGCCAATGATTCACTTGAAAAATTCTGTTTTTTTCCACAAAATATTGTCTCCGGTCGAGGAACCCTCCGTCATTCTTTTCATGATGTTAACAAATAGCTATATAAGACGGCGTAGCAACGAAGTGCACTTATAACTCTGAACACAATACATATTTTGCTGATCTTGTTTTAGCCTCTACCTGATTGTGAAGATGTCTGCATTCAAATCTAGTTTGTCCAAACTAGTTTCAGAGCTACTAGACATGACAATCCCTAGAGTTGTAGTTTTCCAATCCTCTCATACTAAGGCTCAGGTTATTAAAAATTATTATTATCGCAATTCATATGCCATAACAGCAATAATGGTAATCCTATAAAATGAAAATACCGATATACCTCCAAGAGCAATGGTAAAGATGCTGAAATGATCTTCGGTAACAGTTTCATTTAACTTTGCCTATTCAACCCAATTGGGGTTACTCAACACTGAGCCTTAAGCGTGGGAAAAACTTAGTTTCTCCTCCTTAGGCATAGGAGAAACTTTTCTGACACCATGTAATGTATCTGGTTTCCTGTTGAAATGTTCGGCTCCATTGTCCTCATAGGGTACCTCCTTCAACCAGCTCTTCCGTACCTCCATTGAACTCTGCTCTTCCCAGAGAGCCTATTTCATTTCCGGTTCCTGTTGCAGCCATGAAGCTGTTTCCATTTAAACTGAGCAGCTTTCCTCAAATAAAAACCAGGAGATTTGAAGATTCTGCTCTACACGATGGTGTACAAATTATTATTGTTTGTCAAACAGAAATGTTAGGAAATTGAAATGATTTATCAATAAGAAAAAAAATTCAATAAAGCTTGCAACTGAGATATGCGAACAAAAACTATGCAACACAAGTAAAACTCAATAGGGATTTAAACCCGAAAGAAATCTACAGCATGAAACTTGCAAGATTTTCACAAACTAACATTATTGGGATGAAGTAATTAGTTCTGACCGGTCTGTGCCAAGGCGTCATCCATGATTAAAATCAATATAAACTACCATTCGACAGCCGATTAATATCACATTATAATGACATACACCTTGTTACTGAAATCTGCCCAAGACACAAAAACATTTTAAGATTAAAAAAATGGGAACCCTACATAACATAATGGAATAGACAACCATTTGACAAGTATGTCAAATAACATGATGTGTTGATGAGTCTGTTTTCTTACAGTCGGTCTGCTACTACTATACTACATACACAAAAGAGACTACTAGTAAGATCGCATTGGTATACCAACAGAAGCACTGGTTGGGCGTTAATCTTATGTAATGAAGATCCCTGACTCAACCTCCATATTCATAAAACAAATCTTGTGCTGCACTATAGACGATTGGTTGATTGATTTTAAACCCATTGTGTTGTTTTTGTTTTCTGTCAAGATTTCAGTGTGTCATTATGTTGTATTGCTGCTGTAAAAAGAACTGCTGGAGTGATAGATATCATAGCAAATGTGACGGTGTCTCAATAATATTTTTTACTATCATTGATTACTCCGGAGTTGTAGCCCTAGTTGTAATTTATATGTTGATTTACGATATTCATTAAATGTTTTGGTAACCATTAAAACCTAAGCAGCATGTAGATTTTATTTTAAACTAAATAAACGGTTGGTGTTATCGATACCCCTGAAAACAGTTCTAGTCAAGCCAAGGTAGAGAAAAATTGAAAAACAAAGAAGGAAGAGAAAATTGACTGTGAATGCATGAAGAGTAATCAATAAAACAGTGTAATCGAACATTCTTAAGCCAAACTACAAATTACCATTTCGATTTTCTTTAGGTGGTTACCATAAATCATAGTTACAGCTGCTTAAATCTTCCAAAGCCAGGCTGGTAAATAAGCAAACGCACTGACTTTAGTGCAAAATAAAACTAACTGTCAGTCTGTTATCAAAATCTATGGAAGGTGGTTAAGAAGTTATTATTTGCTCGCTGAATGTGTGGAAAAAACCAGCTGACACGTCCATTGCATTTCAAATTTCAAGGCAATGCTAGCTGTGCTGCAAGGACAAATAGTTTAATCTTGACATCCCAAAGGGTTCAGCCATACAGCACTTAACACCTGCATTTCAGCCACAGATTAAGGAGATACACTGAATTCAAATATACTTTTTCATTTAAGTCTTGGTCTATTACCAAGTCCCCCTCTCTCAAACCGTTCATTGCCTGTTGAAGTTACAAAAATAGTTGATGGAATTTTGCTGTAAGAGGAATTTTTTATGGCCAAGAGAGCAAACATTGTTTCATCAAAATGGTTTTTAACTTCCTTTCTTGGTCAGTGCAATTTAACCATTTCTTTATTATGGTAGAGTTTCAGAAAGTTTTCTAATCTCAAACAACTTCTGTTGTAGTCAAAACTACACCAGTGAAAGTATAGGTAAAATTGCATGGTGTAAACTAAAAGGCAAGAGTTAAAACTCTTTGAATTTCAATCGCTTTGACCAATAAATTACCACAGGATTCACCCGCTTTTTGCAAAAAAAGTTCGATTTTCAAAAATTTTTTAAAATTCATCTATACATGATATGGTAACAAATTTAAGCTCATGAGAATCAGCATTCTCTTTTCTCTTAGTAGAATAAATAACAGATTGATTTCACCTGTCTAAACTACTTTTATTATTTTTTTAGTTCGGAGACCATTTTTTAGTAATGCTCTCAGCAGATCAACCAGTTACAAAGAAAAATAACACACTAGACAAGAAACTGATAGCACAGATGAAAAGAGGACAAAATTCTGATAAGACTAGCCAAATTTGAAGCAAAAATATGCAAGAAAAGTGTTAGAACACTGCAACAACATTTGGACACTTGTTGCACAAATGACCGAAAATTTCGGAAATTTTTTTTTCTGAAAATAATTATTATTTTCATTACAGGCAAAAATAAAGCCCTCATTGGTGCACGAATGAACTAGAAACATTTAGAGCTACATTTTGATCGAAAGAACAACATCAATCAACAACTTTTCAAAAATAACAAAAAAAAATTTAAATTAATTATTTATTATCAATGCCGTATCTAAATAATTAATTACTAGCTTACTAACCTTCAATTCCATTATCAGAGGGCTCAAACAAGCTAAGATATTAATAAACTAACTAAATCAGAAGAAGAAAACAATGTGCTTGCTCCTTTCCAGAAAAAAATTGTCCATAATTATCAAAAATATTCCGAAATTGAAAACCGGAAATGTCTGGTCAAGGATATTTGGAACTGTTTCCGTTTAGAAGGTCGTACAGTCTTCAAACAAAAACCAGAAAATAGGCAATTCTGTGCTGTACACGATGGTATAAAAATTATTCATGTCAGTCTACACAAACGTTTGCAATCCTTTCCGAAAACGTGACGGTTTTTGCTACGAGCATTGCTCGTAGAAGAAAAGTTGGACAGATAACTCCACTACGAGCATTGCTCGTAGTAGAACTTGAAAAAGCTCTAGGATTCAAATATCCCTATGTTCGGCATTTTAATTTTTTTATTTTTATGACAATGAAATGCATAAATGCTTGATGTAGAGAGATTGGATGGGTGACCTTCTTCTTGTTCAGTCTCAAATCTTGTAGATCCTGATTACCTCAGTCTTTTTGTGGTCAGCCAGATGGGCAGTGAGCATACTTGCCAAGTTGGTGGGGAAAAATTCAGGGACCATTGCCTATCAATCATATTTGCCAAGTACTTGGGGTAAAAGGGACAGATAACATCGCGCACAAAGTGTTTTCTGAGTGCATGTACCACCTGCCCAACCACCCAGCTGCACTCTGACAGTGATTTTAGACAGAAAAGAACACCTAACTTTAGCATTCGATTTGAGCTATGATTTTAAACCACTATTATTTAGAAATTTGAATACATTTGCCATGGTAAGCCAGGTAAACCTTCACCACACCATTTCACACACAGAAAAATGAGCGTGGGTGACCTGCAAAGAAACATGTGACATGGTAAACAGAATACAATATACATACACCACATTATTCTCCAAGCGCTGGTTTGTTTGGTAATGAATTGATGGACATTTGCGTTGTCATGCTGTTGTGAGCATCATGCTATATTTGTAGAGAAACAGTGACGGTGGCTCAATCAACTGAATGTTTTGTTTCACCATGGCCTTAACAGACTGAGGTCATTGAAGATATGATCAGACCACAAAAGTTTGACCATAATGAAAACATTATTTATTACTTATTTCTTGGCAACAGGTGTAGTCATAATAATAGTACGCAGTTAGTAGGGAGTGGAGAACGTTGAGTAGAGAATAACAATGACTAGCAGTATAGTACTACTACATATTAGCACTACTCCACGCAACGACCAATATCTATCATCATTATATAATTTTCTTTACCACTGGATTCCTGTCCCGACTTATTTACTGTGTTGCTAAAAAAAACAAATAATAAAAAGTTATTAAAAATAAATAATACAATCTTTGATTAATTTATCATTTGTTTATAAAAATGACGATTATTTACACTGCATTGCTAATAAAAATAAGTAATCATAAAATGAATTAATAATAATAAACAAGCCCACTAATTATTGTATTGTTGTAAACATTACTTCCTTAATTTAAAAAAAATAATGATGTTAAGAATTGATAAAAATTGGAAGACAAGTTGGCTTTGGCAGTAAATTTAATAATAGCTGTTCATAGTAAATAATAATAAATACACACACATATATATATTATTATAATTATTAATTATAACATTTAATAAATAATACATAATAAATAATATTATTATTACTATTCATTGTTCAATAAATAAATATTAATTATAACAATAGTAAGTAATTATCACTATTGAACCGGCAAGGCCTCTTTACTCTTTTCGACATGGTTTGATGTAGGTAGAGTAGAAGGGAGAGGAAGGATGTGATGTGAATTAATGAAAAAAGTAAACATTTTACTCAAAAAATGACAAAATGGAATCGTTGATTTAGAAGTTTGCAGTTAGGTCTATGTGGATATTTCGTTTGAAGCTTGGAACACCCGAATAATATAGGAGCTAGTCAATAAGGTTGTATGAAACTATATCCGTATCCGTTTTTGTGTTGAAATTTTCCTAGGAACAAGAAAACAAACATCACGTTTGCGTAGTTGTAACCATTTGTTTGATTAAAAAAAATTTTTTTTGCACTTTTGTGAAATCCCGGTATCATTCAGGTACATTTTACTTCTCAGGGACCATGAATTAAATCCCGGTACTGTCCCTGACATCCCGGGACACTTGGCAAGTATGGCAGTGAGTTTGGCTATTTAGTCCTTAGTTGTTGGTGGACCAGAACTTGATTTTTTCACTTGCAACTATCTCTCTGACTGCAGTAGGTGATCAGGTAGAGCAAAAGAGTACTAGAATTTACTAGTTTCCCACAATACACAGTTATTATGTGCTTCAGAGTAGTCGGCAAACCCTATACCAGGTTTTGATATCTATTTTATTCCATACAACAAAGAATGGGGTCAGAGCATTCCAAGTCTCTGTCGATGTTGTGCTCTGAATAAGTTATTGCTGAAGACTAGGGTATGGTTTAAAGTCCCATTTGCTCATTTGAGCTTGAGTAATGCTGGTTGTAACAGTTATTTTACTTCTGCAAGTCTTTGAACATACCTCATAAGTATTTTGCAAGAAAAATGGAGGAATAAGCAGACTAAATAAAATTCGCACTTCAAATTCTAAATGACAAGTAAAATGTAAAATTTTATGATCATTACTTGCAAAGTAATATTTATATAGTTTGTAGCTTCAAAATCTTTGAATCCTGGTATCTGACCCTTTGCTGTTGTGAAAGGTCAGCTCTAAAAGTCAGCTGGTATGATGTTTGGTTGCAGTGGAGTCTAACTTGACAGCTGGAGATATAGCCAACATGTATGCAGTAGCGAAGCATTGTAGTGATCAGTCCCCAGTAGATGTGATGATGTCATTCGCGACTTCAGTCAAAATCATGTTTGATGATGGATTAGTGTACTGGGAGAGAATTGCTTCCGTAAGTATTACTTAGTTTTATTTCAAACTTTCCTTGAGGTCAGTTTATAAAATCTCGGGTATCTCAACCCCGACCATAAGAACTTCTCACGTTTTCTCGGCTAACAGCAAAACTTACCCAAAAAACTGACTTGAAGTTTCCCTGTTTTTTCGTTGTTGTTCTATGTTTTGTTTCCAATCATCAATGAAAAATTCATCTCTTTTTACATATTTAAAGAATGAAATCACAGAAACTTTCAGTTACAAGAAAATTTGACAGAGATCAAAAGTTATTACTATGACCCTAGTTATTGACATTGATTTTTAGAGTTGTGATCATTTCACATTGTCAAAGGAATAATGCAAAGGCTACATGCACTGCCTTTATCAAACACAATTGTGAACTACTCCTGAAAAGAGTGACCATCATGCTATCTACTGCTAGCGAGTATTATAATCCTAAAGTGAATCTTTTACTGCTGTCGATAAGAATGGCTCTAATCCAGAATGAATACACTGTGCTATTGAACTAGTAGATTTCTCTATAAAATTTGAGGCGTAGCACCTAGACAATGAAGACACTACTCTACAGAAAAAGACTGATTTTTATTCAGCTTACTCTACAGAGGCCCTACACAGACCTTACCTCAAATCAAGGGGGGACAGACATTTTGATAGAGCTAAGTATGCAAAATCGCTTTTGAGATAACATTCTGTCTTTTGCTGTTGCATAAGCATTAGAAAAGTATGCGAAAAGTATGCACTAACCAGGTTACAGAGTGAACTCTTCAAGGTAGCAGAGTGCATGGGCCATATTTTCCAAAACAGCCGCTTGTACTATCAATTTTTTCTATTTAAAGTAACCGCCTCTAATCGGGTATCACACACACGCATGCACGCACGCACGCACCACACACACACACACGCACGCACGCGCACGCACGCACGCACCCACGCACGCACGCACACACACACACACACACACACACACACAAGCACCCGCACATAGCAGGCAGCTATGAAATGATTACAGTGTGTAGCAAAGCTTAACGTTTTTGTCTGCCCCAGCCAAGTAATTGAAGAAGTCAGCTTTTGAAACAGTCCTAGTTTTGTGCTTTAATTAAGTTTTGACAACATTTTGTGTTTGGATAGTGCGTTGTGATATTGTAATAGAAATGCACAGTGTTGCCATCCATCTGCAGCCGACACTACACCTATTTACTCAACTATTTAATCAACTAATTAATCAAGACTGACTCATACGCTTGAGCGCCCACAGCAGTGCAGTTGCACTATAGCAATAGCTTCAAGCCTACAGGAAAAACATTCCTGCCCTTTTTAGTTATTTATATCTGGCATGAGGCCCATGCTGCTTTGTTTACTCTTTACTAGCCAATCTAATATTTACACACTTCTGTGATTTTGTTGCTGATATTTATGCACTTGCAGTTAGCCCAGCCAGGCAGTTATAACTTATTAGTATGATCTAGTTAGAGTAGTGCTCGATATTATATTGTAAGCGACTGCTAGGACTTGTGCGTGCTTTGCGTTAGCAAGACAGCTGAGAGAGGTTCACGCTACCATAGAGAAGATTCCACAAGTGTACAGAAGGCACTTGGACTCTCGTAGAATCCGCACCAGCTCAAGACTACACCAGAAGATGCCTACCTACCAGTACAGGCAACAGTATTTCAGATACAGTATTACTACCTTTGCAATTACTTCTAATAGCAATTTTGTGCGTACTAAGAAGTGAGGAATAAAGTCTTTGTTCACACTTTCAATCAATTGAGCTCAGTTTGGCCGGTTGCCAACTATCGTTGTGACTGCTGATAAGCAGCATTCTATCTCATCTCATACAGAGAAATACTAGACCTTGCACTCTGTAGCCACGCTACCACAAAAGCACAGAGTTAGGCACAATCAAAGCTTCTTGCAGTACCTGTGGCAGTCTTTCTCGCATTGAACGCAGAAAACCGTTTCAATATTCTAGTGAATTTCGTTGTTGACACTTCTGATCAAAGAATCAGTTGAATGAAGCAGACACACTGTCTGCTAGCACGGCTCCTCTGTCAGGCTCAACAGGCCTGACTACTTTCTATCTCCCCTCCTCAGAGAGGGCAGTGGGCCGGTATCACTACAGGAAGTGTCACAAAATAGGTATCTCAACTCCTCAACAAATGTGTCCTCTTAGCTAGTTGCTTTGAACCTTATATATTTATTTGTCTTACACAAGTGCGAATGCAAGAGCAAATGCATGTGACATATAACAGCAATACCGTTAATAAGCAATCAACTCTGCAAAAAAAATTGCTCTTTCAAGGGCCTAGTTACAGGGAACTATTCGCCTACTTATGGAGTAGACCAAGCCGTCACGACATAAATATAGGTCAACAAATATATAAGCAGGCTATATCTGATGACGAATAAAAAAACTGTCATAGGTTCAGATGCACATTACTTGTGGCAACTCGTACTGACTCTGATAGCACTAACCCTGAGTGTGCTAAAGATAATGAAGTGCCACCCTAGTTACAAAAGAAAGACACAGTGCTGGTGGTACTTGTTGCTGTGCCAGTGGCACAGCCTGCAGGGTTGGTATTGATCTGGGGCCTAATGAGCCCTGGAGGACCATTACGCATCCCATCAGGCTGTAAAAAAATATCTCCACTTCAGTAGAGGAACTTTTTGGACCAACAGCAGATCTTTCACCTATCGTGGTGCTGGATGTACCATCATTCAGATCAACTGGTCCAAAGGGCTTTTGAACATCTCTCCATCGGTGGTTTTTTTTCCTGGCATCATCAAAGTAATACAGAAATCTTAACGGTTGAGCCATGCAGCAGATTGGCTCCTTGCGCTGTTGAACAAAATGTATCAATAGTTTTGCAATGCGATGGCTGTTGTTGTTTGGGAAGGTACCTAAAGACTTTCAATAATCCGCTCTGCATTTTTCATACATTTTTAATAATGCATAAGACTCTCTCCCATAGCACCTCACTGCTGATCAGAATTTTTTATCAGGCCAGCATTTGTTGAACTTGTAACGCTCTCAGGTGTGGAGTTGACCAAGTGAGCCTCAATTAAATACTCCTCCTGCTGACTGAGTCTCTTTGTCGCCAGAAAATTGTGGACGTTTTCATATTTTCCAGCTTGTGATCTCCTTCAATCAAGTAAGCAATTGGTTATCCTCATTCTTCCTAAGTAATTCAAAATCGACAGATTTTTCGGTATGGATTTTTCTGTGAGGACTTCCATAGCAGTTGAATAATAGCTGTTCACTCCTAAAAACATTTCACTTTTTTTAATAGTTGTAAACAATTGCACGTTTCACTTATCACAGATCAAACACTTCCATAATTTTCTAAAAATTTGACAACTTTGAATGGTGAGACATAGGAATAGGCTCAAAAGTAATTAACAAAGAGGCACTATGCTGAGCGAGTGCGTTCAAATTGTTGATGTAGGCTTCATGAAATGTTAACTTTGCTATCCAGTAGCTTACTTCTCTATCACTCAATAACTATATCGTCTTGCTAGTTGGGACATTTTCCTGATTGACAACCACTTCTTTTTGTTCCATGTATTGGTCCTAGTAGTTGATATGGTTGTGTGAGTGTGTTGGTGACCAATTCTTGGTTTCCTCAGGTAAGTCTTTGGTTCCTAGCTAATCAGCAAACCATTAAATCTCAGCAAGTTGGCTCATTGAAAAAAGACAAAAAATCAGTAAAACAGAATAATTATTATAAAACATAATTTGATAAGACAGTAGTAAACAATCTACTTGTTGAAGAAACAACCACAACAACAATAACAAAGAATGTTAAAAATATATAAAACTCAGTTAATTGTTCGATAAACCTTTTATTTCATCATCACTCCAAGATTTACCAGTCTGGAGAAGAACTGTACAGATTTCAGAAGAACTGCATTTTGCAAGCGCAACTAGTCAAGTTGTTCCGGTAGTGTAAAGCAACTGTTTATCAAGTCTTTATTTATTGCCACAGATACCTAGTAGTTTCAATGAACATTGTTCCTTCAGGCTTAACGAAAAATGACAAAGTGCTAAATAGTATAAGGCTAGATCAAACAGACTATTGCTAAAAAAAATACGGAAACATTGAGAGAGCAATGTTGTTAGATACTAGAAAAATCACGTTTTCAGCACAAATAAATGGGTTTCTTTTACAACTAGTGTTGAATACTCAATTTTCAAGTCTTCCTTTATTGCTAAAGAGCCCTAGTAACTCCGGTAGATATTGTTCCTTCAGACCGGGATGCTTGATCTACAAGAGAAATAGAACTCGAAAACCTATATGATAAAGCTTTCACTTTTTTATGCCCAAAGATTCTGCAGTCTTGAGAATAACCAAGTATCTAGATTCCAGGTGAACATCCTTTTACCAATGTAACCAGTTGAGGTATTCAACAAGTGTTAAGTAAGTGTCTATTAAATCTTCCATTGTCGCTGAAAAGACTTAGTAGTTCCAGTAGAAGTTATTTTTCAGATATAGGCTTGTATATAGTTGAAGCCGCACCTAGTAATCCACCTCTAGATCCGAAAGGCACGATCACTTGAAAGATTGCATAATGAAACAATCTTTCTTGCACAGAAGAAACGTGTTTTTACAAAGCTCCTAACTGGAGAAAAAAAACTTGGCTAACTTTTGTGATAACAACTTGGTTACCAATAAATGAATTGTGGCATAAAAAAACGTAACTCTTTAAGTTTATTTGAGAAACTAGAAGGACAAAAGTAGCTGAGTTTTCGAGCAAGGGAAAACGTTAAAAAGAGCTAAATTGTTGCGTGAAAAATTTGATTGTTCAAGTTATTTAGTTGAAAAAACAGCTGAATTTTGTCACAATAAAAGGGTTAAGATGACTTATTTCTTATTTGAGAAACATTTATTTCTGCATATTTTTTGAATGTGAAGAAAAAAAAACAGGTTAACTCTAATAAAAAAAAAAAAAATAAAACAGCTAAATTTTCGTACTGTAGTGGATTTTGGGGGGCCGACCAAGCGTCCACTAACAACGCCTCACTCCAGAGGTCAACTTCCAACAGAGGAGTATGCCAACTCCACAACTGTTCTCGGAGCCCGCGGCTCAAACGTACGACTCAATGACTTGCTGAGTAAACCATACTTTATTACACAGCATAACCAGCAATGTATAATAAGGGTAATTGTATCATGCTACTTGGCTTAAGCACAGGCAGAATCCCAATACAATACAATGAATCAAGTGAAGTGTTCTGCCTTTTATAGGCAGGACAGGATTAAAACATATGCCCAAACAAGGGGCAACAAATCAGCAATGGCAGGAAGTGTTTACACTAATCAGATCATAAGATATAAATATACGATACAGTCATTGGTTAATATAGAGTTAAATGCGCAAGGCGCCCAGAAGTAGGGGGCGGAGCTTCTCAGTCAATCTAGCTGACTCATGATGGTGCAATGAGTAGCTCTGGTTCCTGGTCCTTATGGCTTGTGGTCCTTGGCTTTTGTCTTGTTTGAGGACAGCTATGTTGCAAAGTCCGGCTCCTGCACCTTTGGTATCAATTTAGGTTGTCAGGCTATAGCAGTTCTTTCCTCACCGACCTGGTATAGGTTCGGTAGTGGCACTGCAGGGCCGGTAGTGCATGCTGCAGGGCCGGCAGGGTGTGCTGCAGGGCCGGTGGTACCTTTGCAGGGCAGGCAGTGAATGCTGCAGGGCAGGTAGTACCTTTGCAGGGCAGGCAGTGAATGCTGCAGGGCAGGTAGTAAATACCGCAGGGCCGGTAGAGTTTCTACCGGCTTACTTGATTGTGTTCTGGCTGTGCCAGGCTCAGTTTAAGCTTGCCTGACACCCAGCAGTTGTCAGGGGGACCTTGTGCAAAGATAGTGGTCACAAAAATCCACCACAGTACTGCTGAAAATAGATCACACATTTGGAAAGAATCATAAATCATCGTTGGAAGAGTTATAGTCTAGGTTGAATACAGTTGACGTTACAGCACATTTATTAAAAACCAAAAGTCATCATGGAATAGAAAACGTGTTCAAAGGATAACTACACAGAAATGGTTTCCTAATTGTTTGAGACTAATTCATCGACAGTTTTTTGTACAAATTAACATATATAAAATGCTTTTTATGTCTTCTAGATTATTTCAAGCAAACTGATAAAGTAATTCTCATGATCAATTTTTCATGCAATTCCTTACTATAATGAAGTTTTATTATTAATCTGTGCTCAAAGTTGTTACTTTACACTTTTCTCTATGCTAAACTATCTCACCAATTTGTACCAATGTATGAAAGTATTTGAAACATAATCAAAATCATGATACAAACCAGGTATTTAAACTTCGTGGTTGACTAGCTGCAAGAATAGCCCCTCGGGTCTCATAGTACAATAAAAAAAACTTAACCCTCCCATTGCAACCAAATTTTCATCAATCAAAACTCTCTATCTTTATTCATAACAATTAACTACGCAGTAAATCCGTAATACCAGTATACAAATCAGTATTATAAACCTTTGCACATGAACCAAGTACCTAGTAAACTCTCCTGGTACCTGGTGATAAAAAGGACATTTTTTTGGACCAGAAGAAGTCTATTTTCCCATAAAAAACTCTTTGGAGATCGGTAGTTATTATATTTTCCCTGTTGGAGGAACAGACTCAGCTCAAAGCATTAAAATAACAATAACCAACTTTGTTTCCAAGGGCAACCAGGTTTTGCGGCAGAAGATGAAACAACACAAAATAGGTGGTTAGAAACTACTAGCTAAATTTTTAGGCTTGTATGAAGTTGAAGAGGCTTACAGCAACCATACATATTTGGTTGCAAGATGCAGTTAATGACCGTGACAAAAAACTCTCGTTTAATGCCTCATTGCCTTTGCGCAAATTAGCTGGCACAAACTCAAGCCCCACTGGATCCCGGTTTCTGGCCCAACTTGAAAATAAGCCACCTTCAGCCCCAAAGATTGTACTAGTAGATTCCCAAGCAACAGGACTTGATAATTTTTGGTGAAAAACCTGTCCTACCTCTGCATCCTGAGTTGACAACAGACATGACCACACAGCTGAAAGGTGACCCTCCAATGGCAAACTCCTACCTCAACACTAAGCCAGGCAGTGCTGAAAGAAGTACCCTGTACATTGAGGGACACCCCACTAGATACGGGGAAGTCTGCTTTCATCAAATAAGTGAGTCCAGTAGTTTACATGAAAAATACTGTCATGCTCTTCCATTACCACATCAAGTGAATTATGAATCTCTTCTGCTCCTACCTCTTTTACTCGTGAGCAGGAAACCTACCTTGATCATCATCTTCTCTATGAGACTACCCCCTGCCAAAAAAGAGGAAGGGGCACTAGACCACCTAATTACTTTTAAAAATTATACCACTGATTATGATTGTAACTCAACCTCATATGCTTGCAGTCTTTGTGAGCCAATTATCAAACACAAAAAAACTGTGTTTCATGGTTAGATGAATGTAGTGGAGTTTTCTACACACTTGATGACAGCAATTGACGCTCTGGCAATTTTAGAGTGTAAGAAAAACTTTTTAACAGGTCTGGCAACACCAGAACCATTCAAATAGACAGCAATTAACTCTGGCAGCCACGCAGTTAACAGTGCTGGTCCTGCTGGCTGTGCAGCCACTTTAGTGGCCCTGCAATCAAGCTATACAGGGTCAGCAACAAAATATCTACTACAGCCTGAAGACCAAAACTAGCCTAAATACTACATATGCCTGTATCAATAACATTTTTAGCTACAGAATTACCAAAACTTTAGATTATAAGCTAGAAAAGCCTATGGACCTAGCACAAGAAGCTGATGGTGCAAAGTTTAGCTTGATCACGCATTATGATTCCTACTGTCTCCTACTTTTGTGTCTCAGTCTAGTTGACCATATTTACTACATTTTATTGCTTTCTATATTTACCCTTACTATTTATTCGTGTATTCACTTCTACTTGGGGGTTATTGGTTACATCTGCATTTACTTCCTGTCCCTTTACTCTCTGCATTTTTGATGCAAAATACTTTTTTCATAAGGTTTGTACTGAATCAGGATTTTACTTGCAATTATACTGTTTTGCGATGGCTGACTATCCAACCTCAGCAAAAATGCCAACAGATTGCCTAATCAGACATTTGAGTTGTAGAATAGAAGCTTTATGGTCCAATTATATTAGCGTATCGTAACAAATTGATGCTGGGACAGAACTACTTTCCAAATATAAGTTATGAGTCCGTATTGTATAATAATGTGCATGTATGTCACACTGAGCAAGTGTAGAGTAGAATGGACTTGCTGAAGTCAACACTAGCAGATAAAATGTTAAACTGACATAAAAAAGAAATGCTGTATGTAGCTGTATACTGTGCTAGTCAAAATTTTTTTTGCTTGTTACAAAAAGCTAGATTATTAGTTTGAAAGCTATAGGAATTAATGAAAGATGCCACCACGATTGGTGCATACCAATACATCGGAGGGGTGGGAGTTTGACAAATGATATCAAAATTTCATTTGTCAAAATAAAAGTGGAGTAAGATGATAAGAGTATAAATATAACATTTGATTATTAGTTAGTATTAACAGTCCTATGAACAACTACCATTTCCCAATTCAAAAGAACAGTTGATCCACCAACCATCCCCACCAGCCAGTCAGGGATCAGACCAGGCCACCAGTCCACCATGCAGACCACCAGCCGGGTGCAAGACACGCGCCCAGCGCGGCAGGTCCCTACATACTTATGGGAGTCAATAGGACCAACCTATGAACGCTGCGAATGATTATCGTATCTTTACACCCACGATATTCTACCAGCTTATTACCTACCTTGAAGTTCTTGTACGCTAGTGCTACCTTCCTGACCCTGCCATCTTTACTAGGGCAAATCTCATGTACACGAGCAATTTTATATTGATTTTTGAGTTAATTTGAATTAAGAACTACTACTATATCACCAACCTTTAGATTTTGTTGTGGTTTATGTCACTTCTGTTGATGCATTAGCGTTGTCGCATAGAGCTCCGTCCACTTTTTCCAGAGGTCCTCTGAGATGGCGGCCACCAGAGAGAGGCAACTCTTGAGGGAGTTGTCTTAGCGAATGGTCTTCCAATAAGTTGGCAGTTAGGCGTCAGGATACTGATTTCGGAGTCTGTACCAGGGACCAAGCCGAGGGGACATTCATTGAGTGTGTTGGCAGCTTCTGTGCATACGGTCTGGAATTCACTGGTGCAGAGCCTCTTGCTTCCAACTGAAAATACAAAGCAGCGCTTGACAGCTTTGACTAGGGATTCTCCTGCTCCTTGGTACCATGGAGCATCTCCTGGACCAAATATCCACTGAAGTCCTTGTTCAGTACTGGTTTTCAACAGAACAGTCTTGTCCATAGCTTTCCAGGCCTCTTGCAGCTCTCTTTCCGCCGCTACCAACTGTGTTCCTGGGTCAGAGAAAATCTTTGCAGGCCAGCTTCTGATGTTAGCAAAGCGAACTAATGCTAGGAGAAATGAATCTGTATTGTAACCGTATACTGCCTCAATATGTACTGCTCTTGAACAGATGTCTGTGGGCAATACTCCGTAGGCCTTTCCTGATGACCTTTTGTTTAAGCCTCCTCTGACAATGTTGGGCCCAAAAAGGTCTATCATTACCAAGTTGAAAGGTGGCTCAGGAGTGAGTCGCTCTACAGGAAACAGTCCCATATGTTGATGGATGACTTGAGGGGCTCTCAGTCTACACAGCTGGCAGGGTGATATCACCTTTCGAGTTACTTTGGTGCCTTGGGTTATCCAGTGTTGAGCTCTGAATCTCGCTAAGGTAGCATCTCGTCCCCGTTGTAGTGAATCAGTGTGTGCTTGACAAAGGGCTAAGGCAGTATATGGTTGCAATGACGGGACAATCCATTGCATGTGAGTCTTGATTCTAGTCATGGGATTATGTCTTATGAGCCGACTTCCCGCAATCCATACGCCATCTTCTGTCTTCACTGGGTGTAGTCGAGAATACTTACCTTTCTTCTTGTTCTGCAGTTCTTCTTCTATAGAGCGTTGAACATCTCAGATGATAATGAGTTGAGCAATACAAAGGTCTTTAGCAGATACTGGAGCAAATAGGGCGTGAAAGTGTTCTGATTTTACAGCCATTCGAATTCTAGCTACAATCCAAATCAGTCTTTTAAGGGAGCTGAAGTTTTCATACTGAATGAGGTAATCTGGTGTGGTGACATTGACAGTGTAGACCGCCTTCTTCTCACCTGGTAAGAGTTCCTCAGAGTCTTTGTAAGGTATTATACTCCATTGCTCTTCTGGGTGGCATAGAAAGCCAGGCCCTTGACACCACTCACTTGTCCGACCAATTTTCTCTATAGATTTTCCTCTAGTTAGCCAGTCTGCAGTGTTGTTCTCGCCTTTCACCCAATACCAGCTGCTCATATCTCCATCTGTTACTGCTTGAAGCTCACTGATCCTCACTCCTTTGTAAACTTTAAACCTAGTGGATGTCTTGTTCATCATCTTTAGCACTGTCTTAGAATCCACAAGCTGATATATTCTGCTGAAAACATATCGCATTTCCTTCTCTATGACTTTACGACCACGCTTTGATAGGACAGCAGCATCAAGTTCCATCTGGGGTATAGTGAGCTGTCTCAGAGTAGCTATGCTAAACTTAGCCATGATGAGCGAACATGAAAATTCTCCAGACTCAAAACTCCCATCTGAAAAGATAATCAACTGTGGAAGGCCGACAGCATGGCAAGGTCGAAGGCATCGTGGATACTCCAGTTTCGATAACTTGAACATTTCTCTGAAGAAACTGATCCATTGACCCCTCATTAGCTGTGGCAACTGATCATCCCACCGTAGTTTAAGTGTCCACGTTTCTCTAAGCAACCGTTTGGCTCTCATTCTAAAGGGACATGAAATACCCAGTGGGTCATAGACTTTCATGACTTGTTCCATGAGGATTTTGCGGGTGAGAATATCAGGCATTTATTTTGTCATCTCAAATTCTGCCAGATCAGGTTTTGTATAAACTCCTTTCTTCTTTGGCGAGAAATTGAAATTAGTCCTGAATGTGATTAGATCTGTTGAAGAGTTCCAGTGAACACCTAGTACTTGAGTTGGCGTTAGTTCCCTAGCTTTAGGTTGTTTATCCAGCTCTTCTCTCTTACGAAGTTCTCCGCTAAAAAGCCAGCATTTGACTTTGAATCCTGCCTCCTGTAACACAGTATTAGTCTCCTTTGCAGCTGCAATTGCAGATGCATGAGATGGGAATGAGTCCACAATGTAGTCTACATATGATGATGTTTTGAGGAATTCAGCAACACAAGGAAAGTCCTTCGAAAAATATCGGCTGTCTTGTAGATAGCTTCACTGCTTATAGCTGCCGGGGGCTGATCTCCCATATTTAGTCGTAGGATTATGAAGACATCTGGTTCTCGCTTTTCCAGGTCTCGCCACAGAAAGCGATGAATGTGTTGCTCAATATTATTGATGTATATTGAGTTACTCATCTTTTTGATGTCGGCAACCAGAGCAAATTTTTCTTCTCTCCAGCGAAGCAGGATCCCTAGTAAGTTATTGAGGTAGGATTCCTGACCTTTAGCCAAGCAGGCATTGAGTGATGTCCCCCTATAGGTTTGGTTGGAGTTGAAGACAATTTGTACAGGTGTTGAGGATGATTTGGGGTATTGAACAGCTAGGTGACTTATGTAGTACTTTAGTCCAGTCCAAGCTCTCATCTCTTCTCTGGTCAACTTCCGAGCTACACCGCGATCCACCATGTCTTGGATTTGTGGACTGTATATCTTGCTACATTCTGGATCCTTTTTGAGTGTGTTCTATGTGTTTGCTAAAGTAGCTAGCGCAGTGCTATAGTTGTCAGGCATTGTAAATGGGTTGAAAATCCAGGGGTATGATGTACTCCATCTCTTGTTGTCTGCTCTTCCTTAAATGAATAGCTGTGTCCTCTAATAGGGCATTTCCCACACTGACAAGCACCACAGCTGGGTTGTACTTCTACGCCCAGTTCCTCTCCTTCTACAAATGCACCCAGTGATGCTTTCTCTGCCTTGGTGAGATAGGATTGCACCAATAGTGAGAATTCTTTGTGCTGAGGATGAAACGCTGTCAAAGCTTTGGAGTCCTGTGTTGATAGAATGTTGATGAACAATGATGATGGAATGTTGTTGCGGTTGCCCAAAGCCAGATGAGAACCCAGGACACACAATCCAAATGGGCCGGAGCATACTTGGAGATGTCTCCCAGCAGAAGCTATTACTTCATGAGGATGAAATCCAAGCAAATCATTGCCAATGAGCATGTCAATGGGGCCAGAGTCTATGACAAGCAGCTCACTTTCGATGCCAGGGAATAGGTTCTGTAGAATGACACGGTTCAGAGGTATATTGATTGATCCAGGAAGTCTCTGTATACTTAGAGCATGTATAGTAATCACACTGTTGTCTCGAGCTAACAGTTTTACCTCATACAAGCAAGATTCTTCTTCTACGGTTGAGTCTCCCAAGGTGCTGAGTTCAAGATTCACTCTCCTGATACATCTGGCTTCCCATGCCTTGGCTGCCCGTTGAGATTTGAGAGTTGAGTTCGATCCTCCATCAAAGAATAGCAGTGCTCCGTGAGCGGTCCCAGCAACCGGAGCTTGCTGGATTGCAAACACAGTTGAGTCACTAGAAGGCCTATTTGTGCCATAGAGAGACGATACTTTCTCCTTTGTTCTGTTATCAACAGGTTTGTATTCAATTTCGTTTTCAGGATTTGAAGCTTTGTTACTTTTCCTACACAACAATTCATGGTGATTAGTTTTCTTACACTTAGCACAGCCTTGCTTAAACCTAGGGCATGATCTGGGCTCATGTTTAGTCAAACACCTAACGCAAATAGCATGGGTTTTACACAAATTTTTTTGATTTGAGTAGATGAATCAAGAAAACCCCTGCATTCGGTTAGCTCATCTCGGTTACTACTATGTATGACACAAGCGCTAATGGTACTTTCAGGATGAGCATGAGAGTTTTGGCTATCATCTTTATCAGATTCTATATGAAAGGATTTTACCTGTTGTTTAGGGTTACTTCCTCTCTGTTGATCGGACTTGATGCTTTCTGTTCGTCTTAGTGCACATCGTTGCTCACTCTCTAGAAATCTCATGAATTTCTTGAATGATTGAACTTTCTCTTCTTGTGAAAGCACATCAAAGCAGTGATCCAAATCTCTTTTGATAGTGGGTGGTAACAGGTCTGCAAGGTTGTCTACATGTGGTAGGGTGACTGATGAGATATGTCCTAGTTCACCCAGTTGGCTGTAGGAGCTCTCTACTGTGTTAACAAGCTTGACAAGTGCCTTTGTGTCACCATCCTGTATTGGTTTAAGATAATTGAGTAGTGGGAATACCAATTTGATACCCAGAGTGACATCTCCGTAAACTTCTTTGGGTCGCTGAACCATGCGTTCATGTGCATTTGGTTGCGTGGCAAAGATTGGACTGACCGATTCTAAGGGTTCACCTACAAGGAACTTTCTGAGCTCTGAGGCTTTGTCAACATCATCAATGAACATACACGAGTATTTATACCACACAGACAAAATTCTGGCCATTTGTGGCGATCACCATTATATGGTAATGGCTTCGATCGTGTACATGAGATTTGATTGGAGTTACCTGCACTTGTCACATTTGAGTGACGTGGTGCATCATAACCATCATAAGCATTGACCACAGAATACTTGCTAGGTTGCACAAGATCATTAACACCCTGAGTGTTAGAATGTAAATCATCTACAGCTAGCGCTGATTGAGGTGTCAATAGATGTGTAGGTCCAACATCACTACCACTTACCTCACGCACTGCATTGGGTGCTGCTGAAGTAAACCGATCAATAGGAGCATGTTGGGTTTGCGCAGAATGGCTATTAGAATCACTAAGGGATATATTGTCATCTGTGGCAGAGAACCGCCGCGCTACACCCGGACCCCGACCCACCCTAGCGCCCATAGTGAGAGACCCCTGTCCCGGACCTCCTCCCGCCTGACTGGGGCCAATGGCCGGTGGATCAGAATTAAGCACAGAATTTTGTGGTAGCTGACCCCCTTCACTAGTTGCAGGCAAACTAACCTCACATGATTCTAGTTCTAGTATAACACCATACAGACTAAGTAGTAATGAATCAAGACCTACTGTACCAGCTAAGTTGTTAGAAAGTTCTACACAAAAATCTCTGTGACTGTTAATAGTGGTCTGGTTGATACACCCATTAACTAAAGTCTTAGCTTTCTTGATAGCTTGAGAGATAGTCATCTTAGAGTTAGACAATGAAAGATGCAACCACGATTGGTGCATACCAATACATCGGAGGTGTGGGAGTTTGACAAATTATACCAAAATAATGTCACAGTACAATGTTAAACTGACATAAAAAGAAATGCTGTATGTAGCTTTATACTGTGCTAGTCAAAAATTTATTGTTTGTTACAAAAAGCTAGATTATTAGTTTGAAAGCTATAGGAATTAATGAAAGATGCAACCACGATTGGTGCATACCAATACATATTACCAAGCTAGCAAGATACTGTCTTCCTGATATTTTACCTGAGAGCTGTAAAGTAATAAATATATAATATTCTGAAGCACTGAGTACTGAGTGTGAGTCATGAGCTCATTATAGTTGTGGAGATGAGTTAGACTTTCTCATAGCACACTTAGTTGATTAATTTCTGAAGAGAAAAGTTGCTTAAGAAAACATTTTTCCTCACCAACTAGATGGGTTGCAGTTTCAAATAAAAGCTTACTTTGTTCTCATTTAAGCTTTCCAATTTCAAATCGTTTGCTTGTTTAATTTTTTGCAGATAATGGAGCTAACTAGTTTTATAATCATACAGCAACCACAACACATACACCTGGGGGACATTCTAATCCAGTGCTTCAAACATACCATAGTTAATAGTGATGGAGATACTATAGATAGAAAGGTTGAAGCTTCTGGTGGATGGGTGAGATTAAAATACAGTAATGTCCTTCACTCCATTACACCTATCACTCTATTTAACAGAAATCAAACATCAAACATTGAGGAGAAATTCAGTGTAGTTACTAGCCACTACACTGAAACCCCACCCTTTGTAATTTCTCCCCAGTTGACCCAATTCTTGCACCAAAATCTGGCTACACTTCATCAACAAAACTGGGTAGCAGATAATTTAGGGTCTTTAATGCTGCATTCACATGAGTGCTGCTGCGCCAATGTCCTACTTCATGGTTACAGACGTGGTTGCAATTTGTTTTAATACGGTTCGAACGCTCACAATTTTCCTGTCTGCAATTTTAGAGTTGCCCAATTGACATAACTGATATTAAAATTTTGCGTGTTACTGCGCAAGAAGTTGAGTTGGTGAGGTAAAAATTAGTTATTTTGGTTTCCAACCGGGTAATAGGTCCCTATAAATTAGGATTTTTTTCTCACTCTCGAATTGAAAACGTTCATTTTGCTACCTAAATGTGTCGTTTATCATCAAAATTAAATAATAGTTAGAAGAAGAATAGAGTTCTCTCAGATTTTGCATGAGAAACAATGGTAATTACTCAAAAAATTAAATAATTGCCAATGTTGAACCCACACATTCCTATTGTTTACAAAAAAATAACTAATAATCAAAATTTATCATATTGGTGATGATGGTATTTACTAATTTATTAAATAAAAATGTTGCGATCTTGTAACAATCATTCTTCACATTAAACCTAAGATTACTTCGCTTATTTATGCCGTATGGCTTCAAAAAAGCTGCAGCTTGACGCACAAACCTGACAATGCAGGGTTGCGAAACCTCTGCCTCCATCAAACTTGTGCCTCCATAAAAAATTGAACATTTTTTCTGCATCAAGGCGCATCAACACTTGTCAAGGGCAGAATGCTTGATTTAAAAAGGCTTGATGCTACACAGTTACTACACAGGTTGCATTTAAGGATACCATGATGCTCACTTACTTATGTGTGGGACTTCGTTGGAGCTCTATAGTGACAATATGACAGAGAGGTTTTGGTGTGGGGAAAGTTTCTACAGTATGTCGAAGAGTAGACTCTGTCTCGGCTGGTAGCACTCTAGTTTGGCCCATGTCACCTCTAAGCTGGCTTGGGATAAGTTTATCCTAGCTCAAGTTGCACAAAAAAGCCACAAAGAATGTGGTAACACAAAGTGGAGAGGAATTGCATCTTCCACAGCTGTTTATATGCAAAAATTCTGGTAGATACCACAGTGAGAGAAACGCTGTGACTTTTGAAGCTGTGAATGTAACTCTATAGCTCCTAGTATTTTTTTCCTTGTATAGAATAAAAATCGAACTCCAGACACAGAGAAAGAGCAATGCCAAAAATGTCAGCAAGTTTTGCAGGAGGAACTTATTCTTTCAAACCTACCTCAAGCTGGTACCGATGCCTCCAGAGTCTACTAAACTCTGTTAACCAAGGCCACAGTGCCCTTCCTGCCTATTCATCCCACTCTGTATCAGCTGCTGCCCAAGCCAATACAATTCATAACAGATCTGTTGTTGTTGATGTATGGGAGAACAATCGCTTTAAAATGATGGTAGATCTGAAACTGACTGTAACTAGTCACTAACAGTAACTAACAATGGGCTGAGACTATCCTTGCTCCAGAACCAAAAACATTGCTGGGGATCCCTGCAACACTGGAGGTGAACAAACTATTTAATGCGCTCAGCTGATGTTCAAAAGAACCATGCACTGCAGCGCACTTTAAAATGGCTTACCCTGGGCAAAAAGTAGCACATTACTTCTCGATTACAGAGCGCAGCATAATCTGTGTGCCTCAAGTGCCAAAATTAGACAAGAAATTCCCGGCAGTTGAATGTGCTTGTTACGTAGCAATCGCAAAGACAATATTGCCGATGAAGCTATGGAAGCAAGAGCCATGATGCTGTTTGCTCATATGAACGAAAGTATGATGCCCCTGGAAAGGTAACCATCTTCCATAAGTAAGAAATATCTGCACTATAGATCGACCAAGCTTCCCAGGTTTTGCATGTTTGTTCAGTGAGAGGAACCTTTGAAGTTTCCACAAGTGCCATCTTAAATTGACAACAAGAGTGAAAAACTTAGTGTGAGTGCACAGGCAAGAGAGAGTGTTGTCTAAAGTGAAGGGAACTTTTTGCAGAGCCAAGCATTTTAGTGTTGCCACTGCCTACGTTGACATACAAAATTCTTAAAACCCCTAGAGACAGGCTACCTTATGGAAGTGAACCAGCTGGTTGTGCCATGACACTACATTTCTATCCGGAATGATAGCAAATGCCTGGCTGAGAGAATGGCGGAAAACATTGGTGCTCTGTCCAACGTGTCAATGTTTGCCTCTGCCGCCGCTGGCAGGAGCTCTATCGAGTGGTTCTCCAAAAGCGGTAGTCTGTAAATAATACGATATTAGCCAAAACAAATGCCGAGTGGTTATGACAGAGATGGATCACCAATAGAAACGAGCTTATATCTTGGATGCTGAACATTTTTAAAGCGCATAAGAGAGAAACTTAGTAATTACATCATACACGTGTGTATATATGCATGTGATTATCTGTAAGTTTTACTAAAAATCTATGTTTGAGGGAGTACGATGTACTTGCATCATCTTTACTCTCTACATATATTGTTCTCAAATACAGGCACTCCGTTAGTGGTAAGAATATTGTGGTAGATTTTGGTGGAGCTCTGTCATGACCATTGTGTTAGCAAGTGCTTGTGAGAACCTTTCGGCACGACATCCATCTGTGATTAGCACTGGCACAAGCTACAAAATATGCACGTCTACAGCAGCAATAGCCGACAAAGGGTACACTCCCGGTTATTAACACTCCCTATTTGTCTCACTGTCTGCTTCATCGCTTGTTGTGTGCTGGTAGTCTGCCATAATTTTCTTGGCTTGGTGGTAGAAGGAGAGGGAGCAACAGGTTGCTTCTCCTAACTCTGTATCTAGCTGCACCAGGTTTTTCCACTTTCCTTCTATTTATTTATAGGGGGGGGGGGGGAGCTGTGTCTTTCTTCTAGGAATCTGGCTGCGGCTCTGTCTTTCTTCCTTTTCCACCTGTGATCTGGCATCATCTAGTTATCCCAGTATATCCATAGCTCTACCAATAAGTGTTCATGATTCTAAGCCGTCTTTATTTTGAATGATATAAATATTTTGCCCAGAATATGGCAATCTTCTTCTGTCAAGCTCAAAGTCGTGGGTGAAAAGTTTTGAGTAGTTCTACCTTCGCAGCGTTTGTTGTTGGCTGTTTTGCTATAAGTAATTGTTTTTCTTTGTTCTTTGTTTCTTTCTTCCACATGACTTCCTGGGTGTGGCATGTAGAAAAATTGGTGCCATCATTGTTATCTCTATGGTGGGAGATTGCTTCTATGTCACTCACAGTGCAAGTTGTCTTCTCGCTTGTGGTAGCTTGATGGATTTACGTTGCTCCCCATGTTTTCTTACCCCCATTGGTGTCTGGCTGCTTTTTTAAAAGCTGGTTGCATTCCTAATCAATTCTGTGCTTCAGTGAATTTTTTCCTAAGGATATGTATCAAACCTCCCACTCATTCTGCTGAGTGTATTCTTGGCTTCTCTCATCCTTTTCTGGTGCTAAAACAGTGATAACCAGAGAACTTCGCTGTTTGTCTCATACTGCGTAGAGGACTATTTTGACTATTGGCTGTTTCTGTTCTGTCAGGTAGGGATGGCAACTCAGCTTAATCCAGTGTGCTCCTTGCTCCGGTGGGTTCCCTTACTGAGGCTCCTTCCCTTGGCGATGCCACTGGTTCTGGGGTGTCTGATCTGATTTCTGGTTCTTCCCTCTCTATAGTTAGGAGTTCTAATTGTCCTGATTCTGCCTGGGTTTCGGCTAGGTGGTTCGGGATTGCTGTTCTTGGGTTGGGTTCACTCCTGTGAGGTGATAGTTCTTGTCAAGGTTGCCCTTCCACTGACCCTTTCCGTGTTCTGTTTCTGCATCGGCCTTTCATGCCAGGTAGGATAGCCTGTTCCCTGCTTGTTGGTACCGGCCCAACTGTTCCCTGGCGAGTCTGATAGAGCTTGAGGCGTCAGCCATTTTTCAAAAATCCTTGCCATCCTTTTCTTTCTATCCTAGACATGTGGTTGGGGTAAGTCTGGGTAATGGTGTAAGGGCCCCTTATAGCTGGATTATAATTTGAGATTTCGGCCCTTTGTTTATCTCTTATTTTCCATCATCACTAAGTCTCCTACTTCGAACTGGGGAGGTGCTTCCATCTCTTCTTGTTGGGTTTGCCACTGTTGTTGTCGGTTGTATTGTTGGGCCAGCTCTAAGTTCTCCTGTACTTGCATGGTGTGCTTGGACAGGCTGTAGCTATCTAAAGTTGTAGCTGAGCTTGATAGTTGATCCCGGACCCAGACTTCTCTTCCCAACGTCATCATGTTCAGTGTTTCTGTAGTTGCGGAGTTAGGGTTTCCTCCCCAGGCGCACATGATTTGGAGTAGTAATCTATCCCACTAATTTTGGTCCTTGGTCAGTGTCAATGTCTGCAGGGTGTGACCTAGAGTTCTGTTTCGCCGCTCGGCCATGCCATTTTCTTATGAGTGGTAAGGTGTGGTCTGTGTTTTGTGTAATCTCCATAATGTGTACATTTCTACCATTAGGGCAGAAATGAACTAAACCCCTCGGTGTGTATGTAGATGTTCGGTCAATCCCCAATAGCTGAAAATGCGTTCATTCAGATTGGCGGCCATGGTTGCTGCTGTAGTGTACCGTATCACTATGGCATCCTGCCAGCTCCTGAAGTGATCTCTAAGCACTAGTATCCATCTATTTTTTCCAATGAAAGCGGTCAGAAGTTTTGCTGTTGTGGCATGTTTTGGATGACACTTCATGTAATAACAGGCTCTGCCTAAAAATGCTTGAAGGGTCTGGACATACATTGGTTGGTCCCATTTCTTTACGGCTTCTACCTTGTTTGGATATGTAGCCACTCCTTTTGAGCTCACCACGTGGCCTAGGTACTCCATTCATTGACTCAGCACTTTGCACTTTGAGGGCTTTACTTTGAGTTTTGCGTGTTGCAGCCGGAACAGCACCTCTCCCAGTCTTTTTAGATGTGTATCAAAACCTGCGACGATGAAGATTAAATCTTCCGGATAGAGTATCAATTTTTTCCACGGAGTACTTCCAATACTCTCTCCGTCAGCCTCTCCCCATCAAGCTGGGGCAGACGTGAAGCCAACCAGCCAAACCTTCCACTTCCATAAACCACTTCTGGTGATAAATGCTGCTTTATCCTGGGAAACATTGTCTAGTGGTACTTGCCAATGTCCCCTGGTGAGATCCGAAGTTGTGAAGTACTGGCTTTCTGCTAATGCTTCCAGCAAATCGTTTAGCGAATTGCCTAGTGACATCGTTTAATTTGCTGCAGTTGACAAAAAACCCTGAAGAACCGTCTTTCTTCCTTGCCAAGACTACTGGGGTGCTACATGAAGTACTTTGCTAGTAGCTCCTGCACTTGCCAGTATCCTTCCACTTTTTCCTCCATGTTAACCAGTGAGATAGGCAGCAGAATGGTCTGATTCCTGGATCCACGGGGATGGAATGCTCTGCTAGGTGTGTCCGGCTGATGTCGCCATCATGTCAACTGAAAACATCCTGGCATTGCAGCAGCAATGCCCTCAACTGTCTCCCTTCCCTGATGTTCTTGCAACCTTGGCAACACACATTGGAAAAAATTATGCAGGTGGGCCGGGAGTTTTCTGTTCATCAGTCTGTGTTGGGGGACCTATGAGGGAAACGGTTGATCTTCCTCTGGTCCAATGTAGTTGCCTGTCTTAATTACTTCACCTGCAGGTACATGTAGGCTATCTTAGGAAAGATTCAGTCAGGGTAACGGTACTCTACCCTGTGCGTCTGGGGTGTAGATGCTTGAGCCGAGCAACAGTTCACCCTCAATACTCTATATCGACTCTTGATAATATGGGTACTTATTAGTAAGTTCACAGGACTTGGTGGCCTCAGTCTAGGGTGGTATGTGCATATCCTGGTGCATTTGAATTTTGGCGATTGAGTTACCCCCATGCCTATCAGTACAGGTTAATTCTTGCTCCAGCATTCTTAGAATGGCTTTGTTAAATCCCATCTGGCAGTGGCGGTTAGCAAGGAATGGCATAACCAGTATCACACCCTCAGTTACTTCACTGATTACAAAGGTGTCTTTGTACTTGACTTCTTGGATGTGTCCAGACAGGATGATCATGTCATAGAAATGGAAGGACAGTCTTGTGCCATCTGTTATCAACCCATGGGAATTGTAGTCCAGCAGATTTCTTTGTATAGCGGCGGAGAGCTGATCAAAGACCTGTTTGAACAACACGTTTTTGTGGCTCCCTGTATCAATCAGATAGATTACACCGCTCGTCCCTAGGCCCATCCTGGAAGGCAGTTGCTGGATTTATAATGCTCCATCTGGTTTCGGTGAATGGTCAGGGGCCTGTGGTTTAGCTTCTCTGTTGTTGACGATGGTAATGTCTGGTTGGCTTTGTCCTATGGTTTCTTTATTTTGGCTTTTACCTGAGTAACTTCTTCCTCCCCTTCCTCTTCTTCCTCATCTTCTTCTGGTTGGGTGACCTTTTCTGATGGAAGGTGCCTGGAGGGGAGCTGAGGTTGACTGGAATCTATGGTTCCTCTGCGGATAAGTTCTGACTGAATCGTTGCCTCTGGTAGGGTTGGGTGCCCTGTTGCAGTCAGCAGGTGGCCCTACTGCGGTGGTCTGCAGCCGTTTCCCTATATACTTGTACAGATGGCTGTTCTACATTCTTTCTGCAGGTTTTCAGTCCGCTGGCACCCCAACTCCGCTTATGTAAGGAGTCTTAGGGTTTGATTTGTGGGTCGGCCACCTCCTCACTCAAGTCGGCTATGGTGGCCAGGATATTCCCCGGGAGTCCTCTACTTCCTTGCAAATGGCATGAGGTATAGATTCAGTTGCTTTTTCTTCCAGTTGGTCTTCATGTGATACCCGAAAACCCGTGTGCGTTTGGGGGTGGTGCTGTATCTAGAAGAATCCAGCTCCTGCCCGAATAGTTTCTTCCAGTGTGGTTGGCCAGATGGCTAATAAATCCCTCTGTAAGTATGCGTGGACCAATCTATTTTATAAGGTTTGTAATGCCAGCTACGCCCTGTTCTTCTGGGGAATGTCCTGGTATGCCACTTGGATCGACTGTTTCATATTGAGTGCATATTCTCTCGATGCATCTCTAGGTGGATTCCTGTAGTAAATAAATTCGTTCTAGGCCTCTTTCCTAGTAAGTCCAAAAGCTTGCTTATAATGCCTGTATTATGGCTTGTTGAGTTGGGGCACGCCAATATTGTTCTGCCTTTCCTATTATTGTTTGTTTGATATGGATTGTTGTTTCCTTCTCTGACCATCTGTCTACTCCTACTATTTAGTGGAAGCATTGTATGAAGTTAATCACATCTTTTTCTCCATTGAACCTTGGAACCCGAAAATTTTTGTGGTTTTTAGCCACTGAAATTATTTCTAGGATGTTCGCTAAGGTTCCCATAATGTGCATGGGAGCTCCATCTCCGTCCATACTGACAGCAATCTTCTAGTTGCCATTTTCGCTTACTTTTCTGTCTTCAAAATACTTTTGGGGGAGTTATATTCCTGCTGGTTTTTCTCATTCCCACTGCTGCTACCACGATAAGGATTTTGTATTTGCGGGTAGCTATGCACCTGCACGAGTTCCCACAGTTATTGGTTGACTAGTAAAAGCAAGTGTTTGGTTGCTTGCTTCTGTTGGTGCGCTTGGCAGAGAGTTAGCTCCTGCAAGATTTTTTGACGTTCAGATTAGAATGTGTATCGAGCCTTACCTCTGCATGTTAGGTCTGGCCTGTTGCCAACTTGTTACTCGTTCCTGCGTGTCAGTGAATCGTAGCGTGTAGACTATATACCAGCCCGGTAGTGAACCTGGAACCGATATACTATCTGTAATACGGTGATAGCTACATGGTGCATATCAGGTGTGAGCAACAGAACATTGGAGTAAGCTATTAAGGCCTGGCTACACGATCGCAAATTCCGTGCGCTATGCTTTGTGCAATTTCAACGCACTAAAAGCTAGGTGCTACACGAACGCAATTTCTGTGCATTGAACTACGTTGCGCTGAGGAGTTGTATTATCTTAGCTGAAGTAATAACCAATAGTAGTAGTGTAGCTAGTTAGCCGCGGTCTTGTTAGTAGTTTTTATTACTAGCGGTTGAATCAAAATCACTGAAGCGCGCCTAACTGGATTCACTGTAGATTGCTTTAGCCAATCACAATCAATATTGCACGGCCCATCGGACAAAGCACAACGCATAATTTAAACATGTTAAAAGTTTGCAAAACGACTAAAGCCAGGGCAATAAGCAAAATGCGTTGACCTTTCGGAACTCTTGTGCAATAACGCACGGAATTTGCGATCGTGTAGCCAGGCCTTTACAGAGCATCACACGGTCAATTCTATCTGATAGTGTTCGGTGAAGGAAAAATAACTGTTGAGACACGGCGAAAAACCTTTACAATATTATATACATCTTATCCAATGCATTCTTACCAATTGTACAAATAAATTATAACACAATACAATACTAATCTAGGTATAGACAGACCATGCATGTTACTTTTCCTACACTCAATCCCACAATCTGAACCACAATACAAACCCCCAATACAAACAGACCCTGCATAATAAACACTCAGCTAATCATAAATTTGCAACAAAGTAAAAACACAATAAACTGGTGCACAAAAAAGGTACTTTGCAGGTTCCCATGGTACCTGGCGCCAACAAAAAGGAGCTTGCAACCACAAAAACCGTGATGTCCTCAGACACCATGAGAGATATTTTCTCCGATTATACTATTGGTGTGAACAATTCCTGTATGTGTGGTTGTATTCCTGGGTCCTTGCAGCTGTCGGTCCCCAATCCTTTTTCTTCTTTGCTAAATAATCAAATCACTTCTCTTGCCGGCAGGGACAAGATATTTTAAACGGGATTCAAACGCCACATTGCTACCCACTATTGTGCATCCAGCTCATTGATACTGGTGGTTATGGGTATATGGCCCATAATACTTTTTATTGCGCCTCGTAGGTATTTTTCCCTAGCGCCAAGATGGCAGGAAATAGTGACTTCCATCTGTGGTGGTAGCTGAGTTTCCTGCTGGACCAGTACTTTTGACAAGAGCTTCCTGCTATACTTGTCTGTCTATGTGGCTCCATCCCTTGGATAATCAATAAATGACAGTCAAATACAATTTGGAATTCCTAGCCTGCTGAAAAAAACCATCAAGAGCCACATCCTCGGTTATCGACCTCACTACGAAGGTCTCATCACTTGTATTTGGGTATTATCCCCGTCATTGTGAGCAATCCATCGAGAGGGAGCCTTGTGGTGTTAGCCAAGAGCCCATGCAAGTCGCAGTCATGTAGGTTTGTTGTACACTAGAGGGCAGGTGATTGAAGATCAATTCAATTGGGAGATTGGTGTTACAACCGGTGTTGAAAAAGTAAGTCATGGCCTCCCCTTTCACCCTGCTGAGAAGCTAGTAACTGCAACAGTATCAGCATTCTATCTGTTTCGGCTGGATAGTGACATGATTAGGGATGAGTTTCTTTGCTTCCAGTGGTGGGGGTGTCTGAGTTTTTGTGTTCTTCATCCCGGGCTTTTGTGGAACAGCTTTTCAAGAGTCCTTTACCCTCTGATTTCAATGCAGCAATACGGTACTATAGCCAATATGGTACTGTAGCCAATATGGTACTTGTAAAAAATCATTCCTGGATTGTTTATCTGTGCCAAGGATATGGGGCTGGAAGGCCATCAAGTGTGGGTGTGGTATCAAGTGTCTCCTGAAATGCTGTGGTAAGTTGGAAGCGTTGATATTTTTTTATTTTGTCGGGAAAAGTCATTGAGTGCAGCCCGATGAAGCGTTCCACCATAATAAATGGAAAGTCTCTGTGGCCATCCCTGGATGTCCCACAGTAATTGAAATCTTTGTTCACCACACTTTACACTAGCAAGAGCTGTCACTATAAGTGAAGTGTCTCCTCTTCAGCTGTTGTGTGCAGCGAAGTTGTGCAAGTGGTAACTTCTGAAAATGTCCGAGGTGACTCTGACTTTATCTGTTTAAACTTGTATATTTATACAAAATAAAAAACAATGAAAAAAAAAGAAGCGGCAACAAGGCACGCTTTTTTGCAGCTACACATGTAAAACGTTGTCGTTATTAATACGAAAAGTTTTGAATAGTGTTTAAATATGCGATTGAATAAGGTAGTGGTTAAAACATAAATAAATAATTAGACATATGATTGTTAAATATTTGTTCATTGAAAATAGAGTGTTGCTGTTAGTTATACATAAAATTATAATAGCAGTAAAATGTTTCTCCTTGCCGGCCCCCATCATCTACAGTATAAAGACCTCAAATTGTGGTTAGTTTTTTATTTTAATTGATAGTTAATGTTATAGCTTGAACTTAAGCAGCGGTTGTGAGAGGAAATTTTGAATACCATAAAGGCAGAGTTGAGGTGAGCGGTTTCACTGAATTTTCAGATAAATGTAACAGTAATCAACTTTAATATATTTGCCCTTATTGTAGATATGTCTGCTAACTGAGCACGACGATCTAAATAAGAACTATCCAAATATTTTGCATCAAAGTCCACCAAAGTTTTCATCAAGTTTGGCAGGAACCAATGATGAAATTATGGTTGACAGATCACTATCTCTTGCCGGATCAGCCTGTGCTTGTGGAGAACCTATAACAAAACAGAATGTGAAATTTGTGCATTGCAACAAGTGTAAGATGCACGTGTGCTTGTTTCCCGGCTGTTATTACACCAGTAAAAAATATGCAAGAGTCCATAGTCATGCGAGAAACAAGCATCATAGTCAAGGAAGTAAAGCAATAAATAAAGAGACACATTGTGTGTGTGGTGAACCAAAGAATAGAGAATGTGGACTATCCAGTATGAAGTGTCCCAACCCTGACTGTCCATATATTTGGTGTCTTATAGACAGATGTGGCACTAACTTGACCAATAGAAATAGTCTAAAAAGTCATAAAAACAAACTTCATAAAAGTAAATCTTTCAGCCAGGAAGTCAGTTCTGAACCAAACACAGTGTCATGCCAAGCTTCCCAAAGGACCGCATGTCCATGTGGTGAGAATATACCTTTTGATTTCACAAAAGTATTTATGTGTAAGAAATGTAGGAAAAACTATATTAGCACATACAAAGGGTGCAATTTTACCGGCAGTACAAGTAATAAAGTGCAATATCACCAAACAGCCCAGCATGCTGGTCAAAGCTGGATAGCAAGAAACCGTTACACTCATTGCGTTTGTGGGGAGTTAAAGAATAGAGACAGCGGCTTTACTTACATGAAATGTACTAATCAGGAATGTCGTTACTTCTGGTGTCTGATTGATGGATGTGAGATTGAATTTACTGCAAAAACTTCAATGGTTTATCACACGCGTATTTCTCACAAAGATGGTGGGAATAAGTGCATAAACTGTAAACTAGGAACAAAGACAAGAGACGGCCAGTCAGCTAAAGGAGCTTGTGAAAACTGTAACTGGCACTGGTGTCTAGTTTCTGGCTGTAACAGAGAATTTGACAATGAGGATTCTCTGAATCGCCATCAAACTCGCCAACATAAAATGTGTAGAAGTGATAAAAACTAATTTCAATTTAAACAGTATCAATGCACTCACAGCAGTTCTGTGTTACTCCTGTTTCGTACTGATATCTTTCAATAAAGGTTTTGCAGAAGTTGAACGAATAGTTTTGAGTGTTTTTACTTCTGCTGAATGTTCTGTAATAACACAATTCTAACTGTTATATTGTTAACAATAGGCTAAAGTCAAACTTTTTCCTCATTTATTCTGTCTCGCATTCCAAGAAGTGTTGATATTATTGAAAAACACAGTTATTTCTGTTTTCAAGCCCTTCCATTCATAAGCACATGGCTTGAGTATTTTGATCCTTTAAATAAAAAATATGTTTCCGGTTGCCCAACTTTAGTAATTTACAGTGCCAATATGCTGGACAAAGCCTATAGCACATTGTTCAAATGGATAGATTTTCAATCAGAAGCAGGAAAACGCTGGCAATACTGATGCAAGTGACTTTGTTCAATGATGTTGTGGGTCCTAGTCTGGTTAACCCCAGAATACCATGATGCTGTGTTACATCTCTGTTCAGAGAAAATACGGCTAAAATGGTCAGTGGCATGTTGCTTTTCTCTCACTTGTAACAGAGAGCCAGCGGCCATAACACATCAGTTCAAACGAATGCATATGGATATGCATCTGCTCTTTGCACTAATCCAGGGAGGCAATTCCTTTAGTATTTAATGTAGAACTATAAGCTGAGCCAGCAATGGCAAAAAGCCCACCTTTAAATCAGCTGGTTCACAGGAAGCATATAACCTAGAAAGTGATACTGTCAATCTTAAGAGTAGATACCTCAAATAAAACTGCCAGGCAAACAATAGGATAAAAGAGAGTAAAAGTACAAGTGAATAAATTGTGTGGTGAATTTTAGCAGCATGTATGCCCTGCTCACTCATAATAATCTAACATTAACTCTGAGTGAAGCAATCAGTCAGTCAGACTGCCCAGAGGGATGAGTCAGAGAGTCATCATCTTAGAAGAAGAAAGGAGCTCCCTAGCAGGCAACTATACCGGCCCTGCAAACATTAGACCAGCCTTGCAGTGACCTCTACCGACCCAGGAGTGACTTCTACTTGCCCTGCAGTGACATACCGGGCCAGCAACAATATGGCCACGGTATCTGGATATCCAAAAAGGAGCCGAAGTTGATGCACAAGTACGAATCAGGGCCCAACGTCATATCCTAGCTATATGGAATCTAAGGCTCACAAAGACTGAGGGCTTTATCTTCTTGTAGTGTTGTTCCTTGCAACTATGTGCCTTATACCTACGTAATGGTGCGCTATTGTATGTATTGTTATCCTGACTGGTTTATTCACTTCCTGTCATACTTCATTGGTCCGAGTTAGCATTATGCAATGCACTTCCTGCCACCAGCCTTTAAAAGGCTGGATTTTTTGAGTTTATTACCATTTATCACTCACTGCTACTGCTGTTGACTACTTTAAGCAACTGCCACAATAGAGCATTAAAAAAAACGTATTTATTGCTTAAAGTATGCCTAGTCTGTTCACCGGGAATGCTCACTATTAGTGAATTTGTAATCAACTTTTCATCGTATCCTGCAGGTCTTAGTAATCCTGCGTTACCTCCTGAAAAGAGGTGTTGTTTGGCTGTTCCACAAGCTCTGTGTTGTTGATGGCCGTTTGCTAGTAGAAACTGGTTGGAGCCTACCGGCAAGATATATTACAATAGAGTAGACTAGGTGCCTAGTGATCAGTGGGCGGTCTCTGAGTTATGCATGTAGATCGGTGTTTTTTTTCGATTGTGCATTTTGATCATGAAATTGTCGGATTTTACCTTCAAGAAGTAAAGCATTCCCGGATATAGTCCTCTGAAGTAAATAGGCTATTTTTGTAGTTCTGAACTAAGGTGGCCATGCTATCCCAGCCAAGCTTACCGGCCCTTCAAGAGTTAATGCAGCCTCAGCCGGGTTCGGTGCTGGCATTCTAATAAGCAGTGTTGACCCTGCGTGCTACCCAATGTTGGTATAGCAAGTATAAGAACGTGTCACCAAAGATTATTCCAGAGACGCCGCCCAAAAGTGCGCAAATAGTTCAGCACTTCGTCAAACCTCTCATTGCCATAATTTCTAATTCTCACACCATCTCACTGTTCTAGCAGCTAGGAATTACTCTGAGAAAATAATTTGAGGTTTCTTACTGTTATGTGTATTATTGTAGAGTTGAACTAATAACCATAATTAATCTGAAAAAAATTGATTCATAGTGTTTAGTTTCTTAAGTTAGTTTCTTGAATATTCATGAAAAGAAGTGCATTTCTTACCTTGAAACAAGCATGCTAATGAAACGTTTAGCGTAAATGATACAAAGCAGCAACATTACTGCAATATCAACATTTCAATAAACCAAACGTTAATTACAGAATATGGATGCAGACAGTAAGCAGCGCACTCCCTATTCTAGGAATAAACACTCTGTAGAGATTTTGGGGCTATTTCTAATGTAGGAGTAATGTTAATGCTTGTTTTTCAAGTTTTTGTCTGCATTTCCCTTACCAATAAGAGTTTGTTTCAAATTGTACCACCTTAATGAAAAATAACGTTGCTTTTACTAATAATCCATGCAATTGACAAAAAGAGTTGGTATTAAAGCTTTTTCCAGGCTGACTAACATGGCTTGTAGTGTAAAAACAAAGCAAAACAGTTGAAAACTGGACACTTAAAACTGCAACAGTGAGGCAAGATGTAGACGGAGGCAGATGCGAAGATGAGAGGAATGGAAGCAATACTGCTGATGGTACTACCAGTAACATTGTAGATGCTTTGCCGAGTCCAAACCAAAAGGTGATAATAGTTACTATGATCTTCTACTTTTGTAGGCAAAAAACCTGTGTAAATTTTATGGAAGCGCAGTCAAAGAAGTACAGAAGGCAAGAACATCTCCCGTTCAAATCGTGAATGAAATTATTGGCGGATGACGGACGTCAAATTCAATGACGTTGATAATGCTGAATAATATGACACAAGGATGGACCTCCCTTATACAATTATGTATGCGGGGCTGGCTGACTCAGGTGAGATGCAATCGATTTTACGAATGACGAAACCTAGTCAGACTATAGCTTATCCTCCGCTGGCAGAAATACTGTACAGGAACTTTGTCTGGGTGGTAGCACACACCTGTACACCTCCCGAACTATGGCTAAGATTTCAGTTACGGCAGTGTATTTGTAAGCTGTATTAATTCTTGTGTTCATTTTGCTATGCTGTATGGTCGACAGTAGGTGCCGAATTTAAGGTGGAATGCTCAATGCTATACACAATGATGATTACCACGCAATGATCATTTTTCACTGAGTTCCGACCTAATTCGGGCAAAATTTATACGGCCGAGCTGTTACTGGAAGTCAAGGGACTCTGTGCTGTACACCTTAAGGAAAGGGAATATGCAGCG
The DNA here is from genome assembly GCA_945261195.1 of Cryptosula pallasiana. Taxonomy (NCBI): domain Eukaryota; kingdom Metazoa; phylum Bryozoa; class Gymnolaemata; order Cheilostomatida; family Cryptosulidae; genus Cryptosula; species Cryptosula pallasiana. Next base: position 16,253,855 of record OX183131.1, on the reverse strand, counting down.
AGGGTCAAAATGACTGCTCACATTCCACCAAGCCTTGCTTGCACTGATCGTCGGCTACAAAGTTTGTTGTTTTCTTGTATCTTCAGCTTGTGTCTATTCTTCTGTTGAGTGCAGATAAAAGTTCTTCTGAGAGTTAGGCTAAACTCTGTTTTTCTTATCATCTTGACAAATATTCATACAAGACGGAAAGAAGGGTCTTGTAAGCCACGCCTTACATCACAACAACCAAAATACAGTTTGCAGTTTTCCGCGGAAAATGGTTCATAAATAATAATTATTTAAATATTTATGTTGCAATAGCACAGAATAAAAAACAAGCAAGAAATATATGTAAATGACGAAGGTAGGAATATAATATGTAGAAGTGTAGTTATGGCGATAGTGTAAATAATGATGGCGTCCCTCATGATACATCACTGTTATGGAGCCTAGCAAAAAGCCTCTGACAATGTATCAGTAGTGATAATTAACGAGGGAATGGCAACTTTTTTTACAACTACACACAACTGAGCAAACCAATGATCATCACAGACAATTGGGAAACTTTACATCAAGTCAACCTATGATATTATATGAACCCAAGTAAAAGCGTATCCGTAAAACTACTATTATTCATCTCAGACGTATTTTGTAAATCATTGGTGTAATGCGTTGTTAATATGATGACTAGAGCTCTGCAGCAAAAGTTGAGAAGAAATGCGGTATTTTTGTCATCACTCAACACTGCATCCACTTCAATTCAAAAGTGCGTAAGAGCTAATGCAAAAAGTTGTTGTCACGACTCTAATGGAATGCGCTAAATTTATTGTAAATGAAACGACACAATTGTTTTTTGACAAGTATAACCAGTTGCGGCAAAGCACAAAAGATATTGTTATGTGGTAAATGATAAAAACTTTGTGCTGTAGAAAAGAGGATTTCTAGCTTCCTTGCTAGGTCCTATAATCAGAACAATAATTCCCAGGTATTCTAAAATCTGAATGAAGAGTAGGATAGAGATGAGGATCTCCGCAGGAATCATGTGGAATGAGATTGCTGTTTTACTTTTGGATGATTTGAGTAAGAGAGAAAGACTAGACGTAGTCGTAGAGACCAAGACAGATATGTTTCAATTATTGATACAAACTGTCAAAAACTTTGTGTTAGTTATTGTTCCTCAATAATTGGAACAGTTTATTGAGTTGCAGCACTTCAAGAAGGAGCGGTGTAAACTAATCGGCAAAAGAACAGTTGGTGATAAGCAAAGATTTTGGCCTCAGACTGGTGGAGGCAATTTTTTTAACGATATAATAACATCTATTGTACTGGTATTTACCATCAATAGAACCAATAAAGCAACCAGTATCCCACCTTTGATATTTTGTAGAAATTATGTTGTAGTGTCTGATAATGAGTACGATAGATTAGTGTGAAAGGTTGGCAATGATCAAGCGACAGAAGAAAAGAAAAACTCACATTTTCTGTCCTATAACACTATCGAAGACATAACAGGGAGAGATGCAAAAAGAAAGTGAAACGTTTTTTTTAAATTGTTGCTTTAATCTGATTTGCCCGAGTATGAGAAGTTAAACAAGAATGTCCTAAACATCTGTTGCTATTTGAGAAGGTTCAGGGGGGCTGAACAATTTGCAGCAATTTATAAAAATGTGGGTGAGTGACATCTGACTTCAATGCTTGTTAATGCTTCAGGCAACCATCACTAGAAAAATATGGCCAGTCTGAGTGATAAAACGTTAGACAAGTTGGAGAATTTTCTCAACAATATATTCCCTAGGTGGGACGTGTTCACGGCAGAGTCTACAGATGTTTTGGTAGAGATACTCGAACATTTCATCAAGAGACCCGACATATTACAGTCTTATGGCTGGATCCTGTTGAGAATGACCGGCTGTAACGAGTATTACATGGATATTTACAGCCCGATTTTGCAAAGCAAAGCTACTTTTGTCCAAGACAATGGGACTAATGTTACCAGTACCATAAATAATACACCTATGTGGATGAAAAATTTTCTTCATTTGCTGTCCAAGGAAGAGGCAGTGTTTGTAGGAGGGCCGATCGCTTACCCCGACACTTATTCACTGCCTTATATTTTGTTGCACCTTCTCACAACTGTTAAATATCTATGTTGCAGCTAAGTATTTATTGTGTAGGGTTTGTTCATTTTGATTTGTATGTTGATTCAGATGCATGGGTTCCATTATGTGATGAACATGGTTTGAGAACTTGGGTAATTTTTTGTGCAACTGATTTTATTGTTATTTTTATCCGTAATTGTATGATTAACTGGGCTTGGTTACTGTAAAAAATTGACGTCTTGTATTATTGTATAGCTTAATTATAAGAGATGAAACATTACTGATAAACATTGAACAACTCTACTATTATCTCAAAGGAATGTACAGAACTATTTACCTCTCCATCTATTTGTAGCTATTTATTTACCTGTCATCGGATTTTACACCAAGAATTCTTTGTCCACCAGTGAATTAGCTTTTGAAAAAGTGTTTTATCCCAAGCACCCTATTTTATCTTTTTCAGATACTTATTAATAGTTACATTGCTTGTCATCCTGGTATTAAATTCAAATTGTTTTTGTTCATCTCCACAAGCAACTCTATAGCACTTTCTTGTAGACACTTTCTTGTACTTACATACTGTTTCTTAGGGATTTCTCCATGTAATTTTTTGTTCTTTAGCATATGTTATGTAATGCAAAATATTATCGCTTGAAACTTAAAAAAGGTATTCCAACTCGTCTCAAACAATCATACTGTCTTGAATGTAACTATGATTGATCTCCAGAAAAAGCTCTTTTACATGTGGCGGTTTTGCTGTCAAATTGTTCTGAACTAAAAAAAACATATTAAGTAAAGAATAATAAATATTGAAGTATAAAAAGAATTGAAATAAATTTCTATTTTTTAACTAGAGTTGAATAATATATTCATCAGCTCCCACCTTATTGCCAAGAATCCTACTAGTAGCTGTGTAATAGATACTGTAGTACGTTTTGTTTCTTCAAATGTTGCTGTTGGAGTGCGGGAATTCTGTGTAAAAACAGCGCATCTTAAATATTCAACTTTTTGCCGACAAACCAAATGAGAATACTCATGCGAAAGTCCCCTTATACCTTATAAGGACTTAACTTGCGCGAAAATCCTTTTATAATATAAACAGATTTTTCGCTCAAATAATAAAATTCTCTGAGGGAAAGTTTTTTGTGCAAAGAATCTTGTTTTTGTTTGCAGATGGAGAATGTTTCTTTTTTGCGCACTGAATATTTTCTTCCGCGCTAAGAATATTGTTTTCCTTTTGCGCGAAAAAGGTTGTCTTTTGAACAAAAATTTCTTCAGAAAATAAGAAGACTTTTTATAAAAATAAAAAATAACTTTTGAGCAAAAATTTTCATATATACCATAAAGTGATTTCCCCAAGAACAATGCTGTTTTTCTTGCGTGAAGATCTTTTTTAACGCAGACGAAGATTGTTGTTTCTTTCGATCAAAAATGCTTTCATAATATACAGAAAATCTTTGCAAAAAAAAGTTTTTGGAGCAAAAATCTTTATGCATATATTACATGGGGATTTTTGTATAAAGAATGTTGTCTTTTGCGTGAAAAATGCTGATTTTTTTATGAAAAAAAACTGTTTAATACTTATAGACTTTTGTCTTGATCAAAATTCTTTTTTGCTCGAATACCAATTTATGATGTATAAGGATTTGTGCGCAAATAAACAAATTTTTTTAATTTCTTGCATGTTAATAACCGCCTTTTCGGACGTGACTTTTCATTGGTTTAAACTGATCTCAATTGTTGGAACTTTAGCTGTTTGAGACACACTGATTTCACGTAGAAAGCATCCACTTCGACAACGGTGATTGAAGAAACAACATCTACTGCATCATCTACTCCATTACTAGGAGTATGATCTGCATTAAGGTAAGAAATGATAAAAAATTGCTTAACATTAGTTGAGACACTCAACGTGCTCTGACATGGATCAACTATCTTGAATTAATTACGATTGAATGTTAATCAGTTACTCACATTGTTATATCAGGTTTTTTAATGAATAGTCAAGACGCTGAAAGTCAATTGATGATCAAAAATTCAAAATCGCAGCAAGATTTTTCTCCACCTTCATTTACCATCTGCGAATTATCAGCAAGAACGAATAGTCAAGACGCTGAAAGTCAATTGATGATTAAAGAGTCAGAAGCCCAGTAAGTTTTTCTTCACAATCATCTCCCCTCTTCAAAATCGCACAAAAAACAATAGTCAAGTCACTGAAAGTCAATTGATGATTGAAAAGCCAGAATCTCAGCAAAATTTCTCCAGCATCATCTCCAATCAGTGCTCTGCCTTCAAAAAAAAGTGTCCCATCTCAAGTGATGAAATGTCAAGTTGTTGATTTGAAAGAGACAAGTCAAGATGATCAGACAATAGATAATGATAAAGAATCGAACTGCAAAAGAAGGGTTGTGATGGACGATGAAGATGACGCATTACTTCATTCAACACACCAACGTTCACGTTCAGGATGGTGGAATCAACAACCTGAGTGCCCTCACCCATAAGAGCACCTCTCTGTCAAATGCTGTGTCTCCAGATCGCCGAAAAAACATTCAAACAACAGCAGCAATTCGAGATTTACCAATACAAACAGTTGCACATGCGTTTGCTGTTGAATTTTGTGATGAAACAATGTGCACTATCATCTACGACCACCCAAAAGATAAAATGACATTTTGAGTGCAGAGTTATTTTCGAATTGATGCATGTATCGATTAATGCATTAACAAAGCTAAGCAATCGCAACCAACGGTTTTGATTTACACGAGCGAGGAAAAGACTGGAAAAATAACTTTTCGCACTGCTGATGGATATGGTGGCTGTTTAAAGTCAAAGGAAGCATTAAACGTTGTGCCTGGAAAAAGTATGAAACAACTCTAGGCCCATTTAACATAGCTTACTTGTAAGATTTTCCACCAGTTTTCTCATAAGTTTTGAAAACCCTTAGAAATGCTAAAAAAATGCGACCCCTGATGGAGCAAGACTGTCGAGACTCTTATGGCTCATTACAGATGGGTGCTGGATGGAAGGTTGCGGATTGGAGATATCTACATTCTCCCTCAAAGAGCCTCAGCAGTTGTATCGGAAAAATGTGGAACTATTCCAATCAATGAACTGAATCAAACTGCAGACAACACAGTTTCTTCAAAATTTTCTTACTCACATCCCTTCAAGCCTTGATTCAAGCCTCCAAACTGATACATACTATGGAACATCACGACTTTCTCACCTACTTTGATGATGCCAATAAAGAAAAACGCCCATAACCACAGCTCGACAACCTAATCAAAAGTTCGAGGAAGGCACATTACTATCAATGATGGTAAGTTCCATTTGTTTTACCATATACATGTAGTTAAAGGAATTCCTAAGCCAAATCCTAGACCAATGTATGCTAGTCTTATAATTTATTACGTCTTTCAGATGTAACTAAGGAATTGTGCCTGGGAAAAAAGGGATAGAAGGAGTCTTATTTGCACTTAGCAAGAGATGAGTTCAACAATAACTTCAAAGATTACACATCACTTTCATAGGTTTGATGGTAATCAATACAAATACTAGACTAGTTTGTATTTCACATCGATTTTATTCGTCATATCAAAGAAAATTTCATTGTAACAAGTTTTTTTTAGCACTTTACTTAGCAGGTTGGTTCCTTATTTGTTTATTCCAACTATTCATTCTAGCGCATTGTCTTGTGTAAACTCTTAGCTAGGATAAGTCTGGAGGATAAACCTTCGTATTCAGTGATCTCTCATCTGATTGTGTCCTTTATTTTGTAAGCTTTTCACCAGTCATTCATACTTCATCCTATAATTTTCTGTAAACAAAAGTATACACAGTAATCCCTGTACACCGTTTACAAAAAAAATTGCACCTGCGTTTCATTACTCCATATCAAATAATCTCCTCTCCGTTTTGTCAGCCATTCACTTACGTCTTTGTACGAACCTACAGGATGAAAATTCACACCGAACTCATCAGCAGACACAGCTAACCATTGTTTTTAAGTTTAACGAGAATAATGAGTGTTGAATACAAAGGTTCCTGTCCGAAATCACAAATTTTCGTCCAAAATTAATCTCTAGCCCCAACATAAACACCCTTGGTGCGACAGAAATTATCCAAAGATAATATCAAACGAATCTGTCTGGTGTTCACATCTACCTTATTGTTTGGAGCACTATGTCACCCGCAACAGCTAATTGAAAAATGCTATCAATCTCCAATACACCGTCTTTTTTAAAGTAGGCTACTAGAGACAAACCTTCTGTTGGGTTGGTGCTAAACTGTATCTCCACACTTGCCGTGACATTTTTCATCGAGTAAAAACCTTCTTTGTGAGAATCACCTGCCAAATGGAATCCGTAAATTGTGGTGCCATCTAGATATTGTTTTTTCGTAACACCTATACTTGCACCATTGAGCAAAGATCCACTAGTGTGTAAAAATTGATAATATTATTGCCCAAAAGTGTTGTTGGTAGATTTCTGTTTGCATCTCCTTCCTATCACGCAATCACCAACTCTCAGCATGAAACTTTCTACATTGGCATGCTACATCCTAAATGAGTTCTTGGTGAAACAACCGCTCAGAGTGTTGTGATCGAACAAATCTAAATGTATTTTTTTGAGTTTCTGTTTATTCTCTTATATTGTTTAATCAATCTGTCCCACTCCACTACAGTGTCCATACAACTTTAGTCATATTCACTCAATCAGATAAATATAGTTGCGTCCATCCAACACCAAGTTGCGTTGGGAGTTTTGTATCATCGGGTTCACCTTGACTTTGCAAAGATGTGGTTCAAGCTTGTTCATTCTTATTGTCGTAAACCCAACCCTCCAACCGTCGCTTGTATTTTTTTGTACTTGCGCTGTTTTCTTTTAGTTGCAAAAAGTAGTAGCACAAACCAAAATTGTTGGCATATTCAACAGTATTACCTTCTATAGAAATTTTCATCTCCACAAATATTGTGTGGGTTGAATTTCCCATCCACACAGCTGCGCTGTTGTTGCTACCCGCAGCAACACTTGCATAGTCTTGGACAACCGTGGCTTCCATTTGTAGAAACAAAGTGTAAAGATCTGTGTAATGCTCAGTATTCCATGCTAAAGTCAACTCAATTCAGCCGTAAAGTTCCAAAATGTCGGTTCTGTTGGAGGCGTATTACGATATCTCTACAGATAAGTTTTAGTCTTTGCTGCAAACACATCCAGCACAAGGTTTTGTTGTAGGAAGCACCTTCTGATTTGTTGCCTGTTGTTCCATTTAGACTAGCCATATTTATGGGAATGATGTTTGCCTGAAGCGATATCATGTAATGAAGTCAAATGTTGTCCTCCAGCGTCTTTGAAGATCCTATACTTGCTAAAATATAAAATGACCATGTTTGCTGGGACCCCTCTCCTTACCTGGAGCCAATTTTTTCTTCTCCTGTTATGATCCAGATCAACTGCACTAAGCAGATCTCCTCCAATCCTCACTTTTTGCAGATGATGCAAACTTATATCCATCAAAGAAATCACAAGCTATGTTATTACCTACAGAGAGCGCTGTCTTACCCATATTTATCGCTAGTATCTTCAACAGAGGTGTTGTCGACGTGTGTATAGTGGAGAAATTACTACCAAATCGGTTACCTCTCATACTAGGCATCATGCCCAGTCTGCTATAGACTCCAATTTCATTCCCAGCTGGCATTTTGTAGTACTCTTCGGAAAAATCTTTTGAGTCTTTGGGGTTGTCCCATACCGAACTCATCGTGTCTTTTTTTCATTAAACTGAACCATCAACACGATTTTCCACCACCAAATGGTATTTGCTCACCATTATCAGCACTTCGATGAGATCGCTATTCAGTGTTGAAGCATAAACGCAGCGTGTGTTTCTTAACTTTTTAAACGTGATGGCTATCTTCTTCCCTTGTACTGGTACTACTCTTAGCAAAGGTACATTTGTATCGCCTATCATCCGATTGTCGACAATGTTGGAATAAATGCATAAAGAGGTTAGACCTAAATTTATAGCAGGTGATGTAAATTTGTTGTGTACACCTTGGGATATGTAATTTCTCCACTCGGCTTGTCTCCAAAGATGTTTGCTAAGTCTTTGGAAAAGCTCAGTGTCATATCAGGATCGCTGTTAGTCAGTAAACTTATGTTGGTTGCCTTGCGGTTGAGGATAGCAAACTTTTTGTCCAGTCTCATTTCATATATTGCTTTTCGCATATTCTCTTTTAACTCTCCACACTATCGTATCTTCCATTGCCAATTAGGATCAATGACTTTCGACTTCTGCCGGAGACATTCATCTTTTCCAAATGAATTCTACCTTCGGTCACATTTTTCCAAATATTAAAGTACATTATATTTAGCAGAGCTACCTCCCATTTACCGCCGATGATATAAAAATGTTCTTAAAATCCCGCTGTAAAATCAGAGTTGGTGTTACCAGGAAACTCTCCAGCACTCGAACATGTGGGTTAGGTTTTCAGCATTTACATTTTTCGATCGCATGATAGTTACAGCAAGCTTTTCATTGACCCGTTTTTTGAGATTTTCTTCGCAACCCAACCCCTTGACCAGCATTGGTCTTTTACTTCTCTTCGGTTTTCTTCCCAGTATCTCTTCGATTCTGAAAATTGTAGGTTTTTTACCATGTGCAACTCTTTTTTGTAAAGGTTCCCATCAATCATCTGTTCAGCTAGATCATTCACCGTGTGTACAATAGGTTTTTCATGGGGTGACACATCAGTAATTATAAAGATCTTGACAGTCCAATTTGGGATGTATCCTTCCGCAAACTCTTGCCATGCTAATTCTCACATAATCTTCAACTTTCAACATTAGTTCTTTAATCAAACTGTGCTCACTGCCTTCATACACTTGGTTCCACAAAAAGGTCCAGGTTTGAAACTTTACATTGTTCGGTCTCCTACCTATAGCGCTGCTAGCGGTGTTGTTGTACACGCTAGCCATCTCGGGTTAAACATCAATGTATCGGCCATCATGCTTGTCTGTCAGACATCTGTAAATCTTCTCTTTCAAGGGTCTGTCAAAATGTTCCTCCCATGATGCCTTTATTGTCTCAAATTTGGTTGCAAAGCGTTGGAATTTTTTCTCAGCCAGCAGACTCTTGACATCATGATTGTCAAAATATTCACCTTCTTCTGCTCGTAAAACCTTTTAATTAGTTGCAGCCAAGATACTTCTCAACCTTTTGGCTACCATGTGATTGGCTTTGGTAATGAGTAGAACAGCGCAACGTTTTCTGGACAAAGACTCAACAGCTGTCAGTAAAAATGCTGTGTGGTTGTTTTCTTCTTTTTGAGAATGCCATCCATCAAATCTCCCTGAATCTACTCTCCCATTTCAGCTACAATTCTGGGACGACGCTTAAACTTGGTTGTAGCTACTTTCTTTAGCAATGTAGGCACTTTCTCAACTCAGCCATTTACAAAGTCTTTTTTCTTCGTCTCATTTTCTACGAGCTTGCAGCAAAGCTGTAGCTCCTTGTAGAGACAAATTCAACAGGGGATTGTAACAGATCTCTTTTAACACATCACCATCCATTTCCCAGTTCCTGAAATGGCCAAAAAATCTCTCCCTTCAATTTCGTCGTAATGATCTCCTTACAGTTGTGTTTAATAGTTCCAGTAGCAGAACTCTAAACTTACTGTAGCTTGTGTTTCCCAATCTCATTGTATTTCCATCGGTTAGAACAGTTCGCAATAAAGTTTTTGAGGTCTTACAATTCAACCACTTGTCTCCAATTTTGAGTATGTCCTTCTCTGAATCTTAGTCGCCGATGTTATTCAATTGTTTCAACAATCTGACACCAATCGCGTGATCGCCATTTGTCTTTGTTATACCACATACTTAATTCTCAAAATCTTTTAAACGATCCTTCTCACCAACTTCATTACCTTCTCCATCAGCACCATTCCTAATATCAAACATGAACAAGTCGTAGGTATCAAACAATCATCTTTTTATTGGAGGTATCTCACTACCATCTAACACAAAGATGGATGAGGTAGCTTCGATTGGTCAAGGTTGTCAGTCTTGTCATTGTACTATTCGCCAAGGGAGATTTAGATTTGGACTTTGGTTTCTTGATTGGACACCCCTTATCCATTAGTTGGTGGCTATTTTTATTTTTCTGATGTTGCTCAAATATCTATGCATGTTTTGAAAATTTTTATTGAATTTTTCCTATTCAGTCAAATAGGAGTCATGCGCTGTTCTCGACAAAATATTTTGCTTTCTTGTCATATCTCTCGCCATTATATCTTCGATAGGATTGTAATACAAAGGTTCTGATTTTCCTCTGTATCTTTTTCAATGCCAAATGTTTTCATCAATCTAGGATACTTGCGTTCAAACAACAAAAAATAACGTCTGGAAAATGTTAAAGGTGGCTTTATTGATGAGAAAACAAGTGCAATAGGTGTTATTATAGCTTCCAAAAGATTACCTTTACCAGTCCGAGTCAATTTTTACGCTTATCATCAACTGTTCCTTCACCAAATAGTTTGCGTATCTCCTTTTTGTAGAGCTGCAACCCAATAAACTGTTCTGATTCTAGAGGAAAGTTACCTAATATGATGTTTTAAGAGTTTGTATCAGTGATTGAAACATATCTGAGTTGGCCTTTTTGACTAATGCGATTCTTACTTTCTTAATCAGGTCATCCAGAGCTAAACTAACCATCTTATTCATCATCATTCTTGCGGAGATATTCATCCCCTTAATACAGTTTTCAGTTTTCTGGGAACTACTGTGCTGATGATAGGTCCTTGTAGCATGATTTCCTAACCAGATTAGCAATATCCTTCGCTCTTTGCGGCAATTAACTTTACTGAGCAGTGGAAAATGGTATCGTTCCATTTACAATAGCTTTAGCGCATTTGATTGGAGTCATTCTTCGATCTGTTTTTGCGTTAGCTACTACATACTTTAGAATCAAAGCTGATGTGGTGTTGGGTAACAACAACAGCACCTCGCTTTTTCCTAATTTTTCTTGCAGAGCTGCCGTCATTTTCTTAACATTGTGCTTCACATGTGAGCAGAAAAATATGTGTGAGATGAAACGAATAGTAACTGCATTTATATGTTTTTACTTGGGTGCATATAATATCCTAGGGTGAACCAATAAAAAAAGATTCCAATAATCTGTGATGATCATCTGTTTGCTGAGTTGTGTCCGTCTGTAGAAAGATTACGTTTTCTTTGTCGCTTGTTCAAAGGCTTGTTGCACATATTTTATCCTTTCAGGAAAGTTATGACGAGCCCAATAGGTAATCGAAAAAACGTCCTTAGAATTTTTAAAAAAAAGAAATTGTGACGATTCAAGGAAATTGTACAATATTTTTATAAAAGCAGATTCTGAACAATAAAAAAGACGCCACTGTTCGAATGATGACTATGTTTTGTATACAAAGCTTTGGCATTGGATTAACTATAAATTTAATCCATCAACTCATCAATTACAACCATCTGTTTTGTCCATATCTGGGAAAACTCCTCGTTATTTATGTATATATCATTTGCTCGTGAAATATCACTCCAGGCAAATTGTCAAATACTTTTTGAAAGGATCCATAACAGTAATGTAGTTTTACCAGTGGAGGATAAGCTATAATCTGTTTGGTTTCAATTGTTCGTAAAACTGCTTGCGTCTTCCCTAAACCAGTCGAACCCACAATCATCACCGTAAAAAGAGATTGCATCATCGCGTTAAAACTTTCAGAATTACCCTTCATGACGAAGGAGATGTTTGTCATCCGCCAACAGTTCCTTTTCATATACCCTAAACTCAATAACGCCTCCAAAAGCGGAAAATCGTTTGACAAATACGAAGATCATTATAGCTAGTAGCCCTTTTCGTTTTAGACTCGGTAAAATATTTATATTGTCATTCGTAGTACATCAACAATATCATTCTCATTCATCACTCTCATATCCACATCTTCCTCTGGTGACGTCTAACTTTTCAATTTGAAACTCAATAACACAACACTTCGGTTTTATACAATACTCAAACTCTCAAATCTACATCATCAATCAAACCCTAATAAAAACAACCCCTGCGCAATAAATACTTAGTTAAACATACAATTACAAACTAATCAGAAATAAAAACTGGCGCACATAAAGAGTCTCCAGGTTCTCATACAATGTTTATAAAATAATCAAACCCATGCATCTAGCCCAACATACAACTCACAATATAAACAAACCCTATACAATGAATACTTAGTCAAAACATAAATATTTAAAACTAAGCAACAACATCTGGTGCACACAAAAGTTACCTCACAGGTTCTGATGATAACTGGTGCCAACTAAAAGACACTTTGAACCAGGAGAACATTGTCCTTAAAATCCATGGCAGAGATTTGCTCCTACATTAATACTAGCAATCATCAGGACCGGAAAAACCACAAAGTTTTCCCGCAAATGCAACCTGAGCTTTTCCAACAGTGGAAACTTATAGTTCCAGAAAGGACTATTCAACTGGAGTTTGAACAAATTTCCAGCAAACCTATTTTGTTCGCCACTGACAAATTACCAAATAGATCAGCCAAGATCACCATCGAAAAGTTCGATTTGCATTTCTGCAAGGTCAATGTAAATCCCTCAATACAAAAATGTCAACTCAGTTTTGGCATTAGATCGCACAGCTATATTTGTCTGATTGAGCAAAAGCAATTAAAGTTATACCGGATTATACATTATATTTCTCCCATTTCACTTGCAGCATTGTTAACCAAAATACCGGCTTTATTCCCACTCATCTGTCTGCAGTTGTTCATCTTTGACTTTTTAAAAAGGTGAGAAGTCACTTTTTAAGTACCACTTTATTATTTTCGATTGTCAACTTTTTGACAAGCTTATCAATTTTTTTGTGCTTCATTGTATTTGATTGTACTGAGACTGTGATAATGATGTAATTCCATTTGTTATACCTTTAGTGCTCTCCATTACAGTTACAATTGGGACTTTCTTGCAGTAGCTAACTTTCAAATTGCACTAAACTCGCTATTGAGTGACAACGACATACCCATATTTCTTCTCAACTTTTGTTGAGAAGCTCTAGTCATTGTACTATTGAGTTTTTCTTCTTATTATAAAAGCGCGTATTATATGTTTTAAGATATATTTATATATTTCAGTTGAGAACGTATAACACTATCGGATTGTCTAACAGAAAGTTTCCCAATAATCTGTATCGATCATCAGTTTGGTGAGTGGGATATTTATGTAAGAAAGAATGAGGTTGCGTTGTCGATCATTCAATCACTTCCTAACCCTATTTCGATCATCCGGGAAAAAACTGCTGAACCATATGGAAAAAGATTCTTGGTGGTTTTTGAAAAAAGCAAAACAGTGACTTTCAGTAAAACTGTATGATTTTTCTCAAAGCAGATTCTCATGATTATGAGAAACATCTATGCTTAAATGGCATCAATCCTTTGTTTATAAAGTTTTGGCATTGGTTTGGCGACAAAATTTTGTGTATCAGGCCAGAGGACAGCTCATAATTATGTCTATGAAGTTTGCAAAACATCACACTGGAAACTTCATCCAAAGATTTTTTTGATAGGCACAGTAACATTAATGTATTGCTATTAATGGATGATGAGCGATAGACTGAATTTTTTCAACCGTTTCATAGAATGGCATACACAATTCCAGACCCTGTAGGTTTTGGTATCATTACCACAAAAAGTAAGTCATCACAAGTTCTCGTTCAAGTCCTTCGTAGTGAATTTCACTTGGAACTAGTTGTTCTTCATTTGATTGTAGTTTCATTTTTGATTCGATCGGGAGAAGTCTTCACTTAAAGATGGTGGCTGCCTGAGAACTCCAATATATAGCCCGCTCACGGCTGCTCTGGCCGTGCAGAGCATGTGCATTCACATATCTACAGCTCAGAGCTGCTCTGGACATGGAAAACATGTACATTCACAGGTCTGGAGCTGGACAACAGGACCAAAAAATGCTGCATCATCTTCATCTTTCATCAGCCACCAGTCTGGTGCGCCACACTGAACGTGCACAGCTTCGTCATTCCAGCACTTTCATCAAATTCCTATTTCCATTGTTTCCAAGCCACAGATAATCTACTAGTCCAATCGGTGCACATTCATTTAAAACAACACTTTTGGTTTATGTCATTTTCTTATCGTCAGTACTATAGTAGGAACAGATCTCTCTACATTCCTTTTCATCTTAATTTTATTATAATTGTTAACATGAAGGCTCTTGCTAATTGTCGTTATAATTCTTAAACACAATGGTCTAGCATGCATTTATTATAAAGAACCCATTCCACTTATTTCAGTGGAATATGTATTCTAGGAAAATCTGCCTCTATTTTACTAATGGTATGCTAAAAATCTGTCAAATTTTAGGAATGATTTACATAAATAAACTAAATTGCTGAAATACTGATATTACATTTAAGCAAAAAAACTCAAAGAAAATGGACACAGAAAGCCTGCGGCAGGCTGCTGACTCACCATATCTACAATCAAAAGACGTAATTAAGATGTTTCTGTGGCAAAGGTACATTTTCAATTAATCTTATGTAGGTTTTTTAATTTTTTTCTGTATTTCAATGCTAACTTTTTCATCAGTTTTGATCTGGAAAAAGCGACCAATATTTGTGGTATCAATAACTTTTTAAGAACAATGAAGTGAAAGTGGTTAAACTAAAATTTTTTCAGGCTAACTATCAAGGCTCACAATGTCTATATAGCGCATCAACGAATGTTTGCTAAGTATTTGCCATCCGGAAATCTTCATTCCCCATCTGCCCTTATCGATTTGGGGGATAAACTTACTTTTATAGGTGAGTGGATATATTTTGATAGTTACTGAACAAAAGGGAAAACGTAATCTATGTCACTCAATAATTCGGCAGGATTGGATGTATGTGCTGGTACTTTTTACTTACCGAGATTACATAAGTAGTATAATAGGAGCAGATATCTGTTAAAACCATATGTGTCATTATACCATGTTGATTGACAGGTTTGTCAAGTGGTTGCGTAACCTGATGCTTTAAATATAGTTGATACTTAGGAAAAACCCGTCCAGTATTTTTGTAACCCTAAAATTTTTGAGGTGTGATTGAGATCTCTGGTAAAATAAATGTCTCAAAATACTGTTTTGAAAATTGGTTGACAAAAGGTTCTGTCGATTGGTGTTAATTAAAGGTAATACTTTATAGCAGGTATGGTTTTTTATTGCCACAATAGTTTGTGAAGTTCATTGGACATTTACAGTGCATTTTGTTCGTCCTGTGTTGATCCGTGTTAGCTTTTGCTTTTGCAACACGGTTTTGAGTTGCATCACTCCGTCTCTAAAACATTTACACCGAAAAGAGCAAACCTTTTGTTGATAGATGCTCTTTTATCGATTAGTCAGCTAGATTATATTTATTCTCATGTATGGTTTTACAATTTGTGTTGGAGAATGAGGCACTCCTGGAAACTTAAGAGTTTTTTTCTCTCAAGTCTGTGAAACCTTTGTCATTGATAAATAAAGATTTCTGATAGATAATTAGATTGTATTTGTTATTATTAGCATCAATAGCATTGAGCATCAGTGACTCCAGTTTACCTATCGAGCACCTCCCAGAAGTACTGTCGTTCATACCACTTTATATTGATATGAGATTGCTCATTTTGAAAATACCTCTAAGAGGGATCATATTTCAAATTTCGCCGAGTTTCATTACAATTATTGTTTCATCAATAACCGACATATCGTTTAGTAATTCAATTCATGTCCTATTGTTTTTAATATCTAAAAGAACGACAACTGAAAGAAAGAATGGTACTGCGAGAGAATCATCTACCAAAAGAGGACAACTTCTAAAAGTTGTTCTACCCGTGAAACCATTGAACGGAGAGGAGAAGCATAACAAACTGGAAACCAATGTATACCGAGTCTAAAATTTGGTGAATCTCCTTTAGGGTGGAAAACGAGTGGTTTTCAAAGTATACTAACTTTCCATCCATTAAAAAAATTCCTTGCGCAATCATCAGGAAAATTTTTGATGATGATCAACGCAGGCGCAATTAGCGATTACTTCATGTTTTCTTACTATGATGAAAGTTTTCTGATCAGAATAATTAAAAGTCTCAATCTTTCCAAGTAGCCATTATTTTGCATCGCCGGGTTCTTGGGTGAATTTTAAAATCTTCCCGAGAAAAAGCTTGACAATGAGAAGGCATTGAATTTTTGGGCTGAGATAATGCCATGATTGCCGATGAAAAAGCTCAATCTCAGCTACAAGATAGGTTATCTCTCAAATTCTATCAAATCCTCAGTTTTTAAAACAACGGAGATGTAGAAAAGTCCATCCAAAATTGAATCTAAGAAGAAGAATCCGCAGTGCATTTTTTCAGACACGGCTTGGAGAAAGATGAAAAGAGAGAGGGAAGAACGCTTCTTATATCAAACAAATATGTTAATTGTGTTAAAAAATGTGCCGTGGGTGTGGTGCTATATGCGAGTGTGAAGTGACTTGCAGGTCTATTGTTGACAGTTTGAAAATGGTTGCTGAGGCGTAACTCTTCAAAAGTTGTAAGCACACAGCCTTTTCAATCAGCTGGACAAGCCAAGTTTGATCGTGTCTTCGATTAGTCTGTGCGACCAACGGCTATGAATTTGAGTTTTTCACACAACACAGATTGCAACAGCGTAGTGATTTGTGAGTCTATTACTGACGGTTTGAAAATGCTTGCTAAGGCGTAACTCTGCAGCTGTTGCAAGCATGCACACAACAAACATGGCATTGCAGTCAGCTTGACAAGCAGAGTCCAATGGTGTTTTCGATCAGTCTGCGCGACCAACGGTTATAAACTTCATCGAGATATGTTTTTCCTATCCGCATTTAGCTACCATACATGGCAACAAAATTGCAGTCAATTAAGGTGATTAATGATTTCATGAATGATTACTTTGGAGAGTTTGAGAGAGAGATCAGAGTTGATGATGCCTATTTGAGTATTTATAACCGTTGATGTTGATTCATTGTTCTTGTCTACGACCAGCAGTAAACTTACTTCAAACGACTCTTTTTTATTCGTTATCCATTTACCTGTCATGAATATCTAACCAAAAAGGCATGGGAATGAAAATGATTACTATATCCATTTTACTTTTTATATTCCATCTATTACAACTAAAATCTATTTAATCCAGAAAAACCGAAATTCAACGAAGCTTGCAACTGAGACGAACTAATCAAAACTTTCAGTGGGGATTTGAACCAGCAAGGAAACTACAACATAAAACTCAAATGATTTTCACAAACTAAGATTATTGGGATGAAGAAAAGTTCTGACAGGACTGTGCCAAGGCATCATCTATGATCAATTAAAATCAATATAAACTACCATTCGACAGCCAATTATTATCACAGTATGTTGACATACACCTTGTAACTGAAATCTGCCTAATATAAAAGAACATTCTAAGATTAAAAAAGTATCAACAATACTTGACACAAAGGAATAGACAACCATTTGACAAGTGTGTCAAATAACCTGATGTGTTGGTGAGTCTGCTGCTAATGTATTACATACAAAGTAGAGGCTACTAGTAAGTTGTCATTGGTTTGCCAACAACACTGGTTGGGAGTTACTTTCATGTAATGAAGCACAGATTCCTGCTTTCAACCTTAATCCTCATGAAACAAAACATGAACTGGACAATAGACGATTGGTTGATTGACTTTATGCCCATTGCATTGTTTTTATTATCCGTCCGGAGCTCAGTGTATAATTACATCATCTGAATGGGCCATTGAAACATCAATAAATATGTATGATGATTTTTTTCTCTTGCCCATGTTCATATTCATGTCCATTTCCATGTTCATATCTATCCCTTATCATGTACAGTTTCAACACGCATGTACAGTATACAGTCTATACCAACATGTAGCTAAAAGTTATTTGTTATGTAATAAAACTATAGCAATGGCTATACAATTTTAATATGGATATGAATATGGACATGGATATGGATGGATATGGACATAAATGGGTATGGACATAAATGGATATGGACATGAATGGACATGGACCTAAATGCACATGTACATAAATGGACATGGTTAAGTCTTGGTAGATTGCCAATTCGCTCTCCCCCTCTCACAACAATTAAGTGCCTGTTGAAGTTACTACAATGGTTGATGAATTGTTCCTGCA
The DNA here is from genome assembly GCA_945261195.1 of Cryptosula pallasiana. Taxonomy (NCBI): domain Eukaryota; kingdom Metazoa; phylum Bryozoa; class Gymnolaemata; order Cheilostomatida; family Cryptosulidae; genus Cryptosula; species Cryptosula pallasiana. Next base: position 16,235,543 of record OX183131.1, on the reverse strand, counting down.
TTGCAATTTTTCTATGGTCAAGAGAGCAAACATTACTTTACCAAATTGGATTTTGAATGCATTCCTTGGTCAGTGCGTTTTAACAGTTTATTTTCCATGGTAGATTTTAGAAAGTTTTTTCATCTGAAGAAACTTCTGCTGTAGTAAAAGTTGCATCAGTGAAAGTATGGGCAAAAATACATAGTGCAAGCTAAACTGCAAGAAATAGAATTCAAATATCTCTATGCTCAGCATTTTAGAAAACTTTTTTTTCTATGACAAGGAAATGCATAAATGCTTCATTCAAATAAACGGGGTCAACCTTAATTTTGTTCACTTTCAAGTTTTGCAGATCTTGATTGCTTCAGTACTTTTGTGGTTAGCCAGATGGGCCGTGAAACTGGTTATTTATTGTAGTAGTTTTGCACTATCTACTAGACACAACGGGTCACTCCAACAAACTTCTCCAATGAACTTCGGAGTCACTCCGAACCGACCTTAATCAATTTCACAGGGTCCTCGACCCAGACGCAAAATGACAGATTTTCACTTCAATAACATTTATTTCATGATCTGCTTAGCAAGGTACAAGTGTATCTAACCAACTCCTCAAGTGTTCTGTTTCTAACACACAAACAAAGCTCCTTTTACAAGAGAAACAGAGGAAAGTTCACCCCCTTATTAGGATGAACCAAACATATAACATAATAGTAAAAATACAGCAATCACAATACATAATAAAATTTCATACACAAGTTTAATCAATAATAATAATGAGAACATGACAAATTGTGCTGGGCATCTTTTGCCGCTCTTTTCTTTGGCTTGGGTCTTTTTCACTCCTTAATTAGGGCAGGCAGGTACTTTTCCACTTCTTATTAGGGCATTCAGCACTAAGCTTGATTTCCTGGTTGTTGCACTTTTCCCATTAAGTTTCTGATTAGGGCATCAAGTACCATAGGTGCCAGGCTAACTCTTCCATCATCCTTTTACCCAGGTCCGGGGTAGCTGACCCACGGTAGACCAGGAGCAACCTGGGGTAGGTTCTATATGATGTGTAGGGCCTATATAGGGTCTATACAGGGTCTGAGTCCTTGGTATCCATTTTCGTGGGATAATTTGAATCTGGGAAGAAGGGGAAGGGGTCGGGGGTTATATCTAGTTGGCCAGTGGACAACAAGGGTTGGAGGGGGGTGTGGGCTGGGGGGGGGGAAGAAGGGGGGGGGGTGGCTATTTTATGTAAATCTCTCACATTATTCCTTAGTTGTTGGACCAGATTTTGAGTTTTTCTAATGCAATCATTTCTCTGACTGCAGTAAGTGATCAGGTGGAGCACAAGAGTACCAGAAGTTTGTAGTTTCCTACAATACACAGATATTATGTGCTTCAGAGTAGTCGAAAAGCACTAAACAAGATTTCTCTATCTCTTTTATTCCATACAACAAAGAACGGGGTCAGAGCATTCCAAGTCTCTGTTGTTGCTGTGCTCCAAAAAAATCATTGATAAAGAGACTCACTCATAGAAAAAAGCGGAACACTTAGGATTAAACAAGTGATAAAACACTGGAAATAATTAACATAAGAATACACTCTAGCATCAATAGGGGTAATTCACAGGAAATTTTGGGAGTATTTTCAAGAAGGAGCAATTGAGAATTACAGTGTGACGAAAACTTTGCCAGAAATTGTCGGTAGGTTGATATATAACTCTCAAGAGATTAAACTCTGACTTTAATCAGTTAGCAAAAACCTTAATCACAAAATGATTAAACTCTCTAGTTGTCCTGTATCGTTATTCTCCAAGTCCTTAATTGTTAGCTCTACTGACCCAGTAAGAACATTCATCCACAATTAATTAAACTTTGGCTCTTCTTATCAAGTTAGATTCTACTCCTGAAATGAATAAAATGAAGAAAAGCTTTGGCATTTATGATATGATTACCTAAGAGCAAGGGGGTGTATCTAAGATTGCCTATGCACACAATCTTATTGTCCCTGAATAGAGGTTGTTATTTTCCCGCTCCAATAGTGACAAAGAAAGCACATGAAGGTGATGGATTTTTACACAGCATTCTCGAAACTCTAAGTAGTTAATATCACAAAAGCAGGTAAATAAGATATATTAAGAGTCCACAAATGTTTGTGTATTAATTAATAACTAACTCACAGGCGATCAACAAACAGCTGCGATGTTGCTCACTCTTCAACTTCTACTCCTCAAGATTTGTTGCATTTTTTTTAGTTTTCATTCAGGCAATCCTGTTCACTGTGATATGATGCCTAATGACGTCACTCTTGTTTTAGAAGTTTGAAGATCGGAATCAGACTTCATCTCCCAGTTTCAACCTGGAATCAACTGCACATACGCTGAGTTTACCTAGTGAAGCGACGTTATAATGGACAATACTATACTGTTTATTATTCAATCAAGCCGGTTTTTACTTTCAGACATAATCTTTTCGATATTTTTATTTAGATTTATATTGTTATGCCTGTATTTCCTTTTCAATTGTCATGTACTGATCTCAGCTTTCTTGTTCAATACCAGTTGCTACCAATTTCTGAAATAAGCATTGCCATTTCCTGCATGCTAGATTCAATAAAAAAAATTACCTCCAATTTAAATTGCTTCCAATGTTTAATTTCTCTCTGAGAAAAAAAAAACAGTACAGACATAGCACGCAATATTGATTCGAACATTAATCAAAAACTTGACTAGCAATGATTCAATTAATAATCATCATTTAATTAACAAATTTGATTAACAATTCGATTACCATGAACAGCGATTAGGAATTCTCTTGTTTCTAATGGCTGCTCGACTAACCCAATCGGAAGTTTAAGGCCAAAAAGATTGAGTGCGGGTTATTCACAGGTACACTCATAGTGGTAATAACTCAATCCCCGTTTAATCGCATGTCAGCCGATCAGGTGACAGTAAGTGTGTTCGAGACCTGGATCGATAGACATCCGCTACTAGTGATATTTTCGATCCACATCAGTTGGCGGCAAACGCATCGATCAAGTCATTCAAATTTTATTACATAGTAATAAGAAGTAATATCCAATGATCCGGATCAGACTTGAGGGCATAAAATTTCCATGTGCATTGTAGCGAGCATAATTATTTTCATATGTGTAAGCGATTCATCAGTGACGGTTATCGTGTCGTTGATTCCTTACTGGTACTATCAGCATGATACATCAATAAATAGCAGATAATGGTTGCGAGTCTAAGAATAACCAGCTTTACACTTATCCGGTTGACAACTTTTATTTTAAAGTAATTCATTCTTGATTAGGTATAACATTTATCTTTATTGTTTTAACACAATACCTCTGTGTTTCATTATTGTGACAATCTAATTCCATTTAGTCAATATTCTACATGAAACTAATAATAATAATAAGAATGATAATGATAGTGATAGCGATAGCGATGGCGATGGCGATGGCGATGGCGATGGCGATGGCGATGGCGATGACGAAGACGACAAAGATAAAGATAAAGATAAAGATAACGATAACGATAACGATAACAATAACAATAACAATAAAAATAGAAGTAGCAGTAGCAGTAGCAGTAGCAGTAGCAGTAGCAGTAGCAGTAGCAGTAGCAGTAGCAGTAGCAGTAGCAGTAGCAGTAGCAGTAGCAGTAGCAGTATCAGTAGCAGTAGCAGTAGTAATAGTAATAATAATAAAAAACAACACATACAATAATTATCAATGATAAAAAATAATAAACGATGCTGAGAATGAACTGCTTTGAAACAAAGGTCACCCACATGGGTATATATTAATTGTTATGTCATGGATTGATAGTGTTCGCAACCTATGAGTATGCCTCGCAAATTAATGGTTTTTGCTTGCGGGGATGGTAATTCGCGATCCACTAAAAATATTGCTAGCGGCCCATTCGCATTAAACAAATTGCGAGAATTATTAATTATTAAACTTATTATACAGATCGACCCTGGTCGCAAATATCCCTAGTAAGAATTGATTGAAGCTGGATTAAACCTCATCTAGGTTTTTTGCTGTGAGTAGAGGATATGGTATAAAATCCCACTTGCTCATTTGAGCTTGTGTCGTGCTGGTTGTAACAGTTCTATTTTTCGGCCAGTCTTTGAATATTCATGGTAAGTATGTTGCAAGAAAAATGAAGGTCTAAACAGTTCAAATAAAAATGGTACTTCAAACTCCTAATGGCCTATTAAAAGGAAAATTTTATGGTAATTCCTTCATAATAAACATTTAAACATCTTTTGTAGCTTCAATTTTTTTTAATACTGGTATCTGGCTGTTTACTGTTGCAAAAGATCAGGTGGCATGTTTTGTTACAGGGGAGTCTAACTGGACGGCTGTAGATATAGATAACATGGATGCAGTTGCGCAGCAGTGTAGTGATCAGTCCACAGGAGATGTGATGACAACATTAGAAGCTTCAATGAAAATCATGTTTGATGATGGATTAGTGTACTGGGAGAGAATTGCTTCTGTGAGTATTACTTGATTTTGTTTCAATTCTTCCTTGAAGTCAATTTATAAAAGCACGGGCATCTCAATCCCAACCATATAAAGCTTTTCACGTTTTCTCGGCTAACAGCGAAACTTACCCAAAGAACTGATTTGAACTTTCTTACTTTTTTGTTAAATGTTTTGTTTTCAATCATGAATAAAAAATTCACCTCATTTTACATATTTCAAGAATGCCATCACAGAAACTATTTAGTATGAGAAACTTTGACAAAGTGAAAATAATGCGACCCGAGTTAACGACATTCATTTTTATAGTTGTGATTGTTTCATATTGTCAAAGGGATAATGCAAAGGTTACATGCGCTGCCTTTGCCAAAAAATTTTGAGGACTACCCCTGAAAGGAGTTTTTATCTTGCTATCTACTTTAAGCTAAAGTTGCTAGCAAGTATTAGAATCCTTGAGTGGAATCTTCACTAGTGTTGCTAACAAGGGCTCCAATCCAGAAGAAATACACTGTGCTGTTGAATTTATACACAAGTTGATTTTTATATAAAACTTGAGGCTACAGAAATAGTCTGATATCAATTCACAGTACTTTAAAGAGTTCCTGCACAAGCCTTACCTAAAATCTAGCTGCAAAGACACGTTTAGAGAACTAGATATGCAAATAAAGCTTTTGAAACAACATTCGGTCGTTTGCTGTTGCATAAGCATTATAAAACTATCCGTCTTAACGATAACCAGGTTACAGAGTGGAATTTTCAATGTAGCAGAGTGCATGAGCCATGTTTCCCAAAATACCCGCTCGTACTATCCATTTTCTATTAAAAGTAAGAGCCTCTTATCAGGCATCACACACACAAGCAAGCGCCTGCGCATATATACCCAAGTGCGCAAATACACACAGACAAGAGCGCAAGCATATCCATGCAAGCACCCGAACTCTAGGAAACACATGTGTGTGGTCTGAAGCACTCATTTTTCTCCTACAGACGAAACACGTTCCTCTACTAACAGCTTGCGCGCATCTATGAAATGATTACAGTATGCAGTAAAGTTTAATATTTTCTGTCTACCCAGCAAAGTAACTGAAGAAGTCAGCTGTTGAAACAGCCATAGCTTTGAGCTTTAATTATATTTTTACAACATTTTGTATTTTGATATTGTGTTGTGATAGTGTAGTGAATTCCGTTGTTCCCAATTCTGATTAAAGATTCAGCTGAATAAAGCAGACACCCTGTCTGTTAGCACTGCTACTCTGTCAGGCTAAACAGGCCTGACCACTTTCTATCTCCCCTCACCAGAGAGTCAGTGGGCTGGTATCGTTACAGAAAATGCTACGGAAGAGGTATCTTAACTCCTCAACAAATGTATGCTCCTAGCATGCTGCTTTCAACCTTATATGTCTATTTGTCTTGCACAAGTCCGAATGCAAGAGCAAATGCATGTGACATATAACAACAATGCCATTAATACAAGATGAACCCTGCAGAAGAAACAAACTGTTTCAGGGGTCAAGTTAGAGGAAACTGTTTGCCCACTCAATGAGTAGACCAAGCCCCCACGATGTAAAAATAGATCACTAAATACATAAACTGCCAATAAATACTGACAGGCAAAATACTGTGGTAGGTTTGGATGCACTGAACCTATGGCAAATCGTACTGACTCAGATAGCACTAACCCTGAGTGCACTAAACAGAATAAAGTGCCACCCTAGTAACAAAGCAAGACACAGTGCTGGTGGTACTTGTTGCTGTGCCAGTGGCGAATCCTGCAGGGTTGATATTGATCTGGGTCCTGATGAGCCCTTCGGGACCAGTGTGCATACTGGCAGGCTGAAAGAAAGATGGCCGCTTCAGTAGAGGAACTTGGAGAACAATAGCCGATCCTTCACCTAACCTAGTGCTGGATGTACCCTCCTTTAGATGAACTGGTCCAGAAGGCTTTTGAATATCTTTCCATTGGTGGCTTGTTCTTTCGTGTCTTCATCAACGTAAGACAAAAAGTCCTAATGGGTTGAGCCATGCAGTAAATTGGCTTCTTGTTCCGTTGAACTGAGTAAACCTTTAGTTTTGCAATGAGTTGACTTCCGTTGCTTGGGAATATATCTGGAGTCATCCAATCATCAGTTCTACATTTCTCATACATCTGTACTAGGCTACAAAAATCTCTCCCACAGAAGTTGAAATGTAACTCTTCACTCTTACCAGCATTTCATTATTTTTCTTATTACTTGTAATAATTGTACACGACCACTTTTTACTTTACACACGTCTAACACTTTCAAAACTGTCACAAATTTCAAATTTACTTTAAATGGTGAGACATTGGAATAGACTCACAAAAAATAGCGGAGAGTCGCTCCTTTGCATGAGCATTTTCAAATTGTTGATGTAGGCTTCAGAAAATGGCGATTTGGCTGTCTGGTGGCGTATTTCTCTATCATTCACTATTTTTATCGTTTTACTGGTTGAGACATCTTCCTCATTGATGACCATTTTTTTGTTGTTCAATCGATTGTTCCAAATAGTTGATATGCCGTTATGCTAGGTAAAAGCATAAAAAAGGATTGTTCAAGGGTGTGAGTGTGTCAGCGACAGACTCTTCGGTTTTGTCAGGTAATTCCTCGGCTTCTAGCTCATGAACAATCAAGTCTCAGCAAGTAAAAAAAAACAGTAAAGCAGAATAATTATTACAAAATCCAACTTGATAAGATAGTAGTAAATTATGGAGATAATCTTCTGTGCAATGCTGACACAAACAGAGGACAATAACAATTCAACTCTTTAGTAATGGTTGGTGTCACTGAAAAAGGCCGTTGTGGAAAAGGCACTTATTTTCAGCCTCCCTCTCTTTAGAGGTGAAGTGGACATCGCAGGCTATACAATGACCGCTCCTTCGGTGGGCTCGCTCACGCTTTGCTAACTCCCGAAGACTTCTGCGCAAAAAGCTGCAGTAGTAGCAGAAGAACATGTTGCTGCTAGTGGTAGCCGCTTAGCACTGATGCTGCTAAAATGTTTCAGCGGTTTTATAGCGTCAAAGCGAACGGACTGGTAACATAAGCCATCAATAGTGAGCACTAAATAAACTCTGTCTAATGTAATCTACTCTTTGAATAGTTGTATAATGCTCCGTTATTAATCAGTTTCTATTAAATATTATTATTTTGTTATTGTTATAAATTTGTGTTGTGGATGCTTAAAAATTAATATAAGTATTGTTAATCAGTTCTGGTGCAAATATTATTGTCAGAGGTTGTGTAAAAACAAATTTAGTTGACTTCTTAAAATTTTGTCTAATCACTGACATAATTTTTAATACTACTAGTATATAAGCTTGAATTATTTTTATTTGTGCCAGAGTTGGCAGTGAACAAGGTTGTGATAATACTTTAAATAATTTTGCATCTCTCAAATCTAAGTGTAGGCCTCTGCACCCACTCTACTACATGGCAGTTATAAAACCTACGTCTCATAGTAGTAACTGCATATACATTAGTGTAGCAGGGCAAGTTGATAAGTTAGTAGTTGCGCTGGAGTTAATTATATATTGAGTTTGTAGCTAAATAGGCCTCTGCACCCACTCTAATATGACGCAATTACAAGAATCTACATCTCATGATAGTTAATGCACTAACACTAGTTTAGCCAGGCAAGTCTATTGACACTGCAAATCACAGTGACTATTAGTTCATTGTTAAGTAAACCTCGGCCTGTTTTCGATCCTTCAACAATCTACCAGGCTTGTTTTCGGTCAACTTGCAGGCTATCAACTGGAGCTGTTTTTGGTCGTTCAACTATCTACCGGGCCTGTTTACGGTCTACCCACAGACTATCAACCGGGTCTGTTTACGGTCTACCTACAGACTATCAACCGGGTCTGTTTACGGTCTACCCACAGACTATCAACCGGGTCTGTTTACGGTCTACCCACAGACTATCAACCGGGCCTGTTTACGGTCTACCCACAGACTATCAACCGGGTCTGTTTACGGTCTACCCACAGACTATCAACCGGGCCTGTTTTCGGTGCAATCACAGACTACTAACTGGGCCTGATTAGGGTCCTGCTAACAGTTGGCATAATTTCACTTCAGTACTCTACTTGTAGAAGATTCAATCACAACAACAATAAAAAACATGAAGAGTAAATTAAACTCAGTTTTCTTCTCCGATAAATTTATCATTTTATCAATACTCAAAGACTTAGCAGTCTTCATACGAATTCTATATATTTTAAAAGAACAGAATTTCTCTAGCGCAACTTGTTGAGTTGTTCAAGTAGTGTAAGCAATTGTTTATCAATTTTTACTTTATTGCTAGTAGTCCAAATGAAGATATTTTGTTCAGACTCCAGTTCTTAATCTGAAAGTAAAAGATGTGCCAAATAGTATAAGAATAGGTAAAACAAGCTGTATTTTTCAAGGTAAATACAGTAAAATTGAGAAATGAATGTTGTTAGATCCTAGGAAAAGTGCGTTTCAATAAAAATCAAAAGTCATGATGGGATAAAAAATGTTTTCAAAGGATAAAAACACAGAAATTGTCTCCTAGGTATTTGAGACTAGTTCATAGCCAATTAAACCTTCTTTTTATCCATAAACTAACAAAGATAAATTGCTCTTTAAGTCTTTGAGATTAATTCCAGAAAATTGATCAAGTACTTTTCGTCATCACTTTTTTACGCAAAATGTTACTATACTGGACCATATTATAAATCTGTGCTTGAAACTGTTACTTTATACTTGCTTTATACTGAACTATCACACCAATTTATACTAAAATAATATGAGAGTACTTGAAACATAATAAAAATCATGATACAAACCAGGTATTTAAACTTCATAAATGACTGACTGCAAAAAAGAGCACCTAGGGTTTCATATTGCAATCAAAAAAATTAACCGGCCATTTCAACCGAATATTCATCAATCAAAACTCTCTATATTCATAACAATCAACTTTGCAGAAAATCCATTTACTGCGAATCCATTTTACACAAATCAGTATTATAAACCTGGTGCACATAAACATAGTACCTATTGCCTATTGAAAAAAACAGCATTTCCTTGGACCAGGAGAACTCCATTTTCCCGTTTAACTCCTTGGAGATTTGTAGCTATTATATTGTCCTTGCCCCTGTCCCTGTCCAAGCTCTGGCTCCACTGGAACCCGGTCTCCACTCTAACATGATCAAAAGTCACTTTAAGTCCCACAGCTCGTCCAAGGAGCTTCCCAAGCAAAAGACTGCATAACTTCCTTGATAAACTTGTCCTACCTCACCATCCTGAGCTGACAGCAGCCAAGACCACGCAACCCAGCTGGAAGGTAACTCGCCAGTGGCAAACTCCACTCTCAATACTAAGCCAGGCAGTGCGGAAAGAGGAACCTGGTACAGAGCACGACCCTTTGCTTGATATGATGAAACCTGTTGTCAACAAAAAAAATTAGACCAGTCCTTCATATGAAAAGTACTAAGTGCTTTCCCTTTACCACATCAAGTTATTCGTGAATCTTTTTCGCTCCAACCAGCTTTACCCGATAGCCGGAAATCTACTTTGGCGATACTAAAAGACAAAAGCCACCCTCGGTATGAGGACACCTCTGCAAAAAAAAAACAGAAAGATCACTAAACTATCTAATTACTTTAAAAAATTGTATCACTGATTACGAAGGTTACTAAAATTTATTATGCTTTCAGTGTTTGCAAGTGAATTATTAAAGGCAAAGAAATGTGTTTCAAGGAGAGAGGGATGTAGTGGACTTTTCTACAACACTTTGTGACAAACATTGACGCTCTGAAAACTGTAGAGTGTAAGACAATCTGTTTAACAAGTCTGGCACTTCCAGAAATATTCCAACGACCAGCAATTGACCCGGCAAGCGGTGGAGTTAACACTACTGGCCCTTTTTTCAACCCTGCTGACCTGCATTCACTTGATTAGCCTGCAGTGCAGCTATACAGGGCCAGCAACAAAAGACCTACTAATGCCTGATGACCAAGAATAGTCTCAATTAATACAGAAGAATATATCAACAACTATACTAGCTACAGAGTTACCTAAATTTTGGTCCGTGACCTATAAAAGCCTAGGAACCTAACACATGAAGGTGATGGGGCAGTATTTAGCATGTCTAAGCATTAAGACTCCTAAACTCTGTCTCTTACTTTTGTGACTCGATCTACTTGACCATATTTACCGCATTTGATTGCTTCCCATATTTACCCTTTTTTGTGTTCTACTTGTGGGTTATTGGTTACACGTGCATTTACTGACTGCACCTTTACTCCCTGCATCTTTGTTGCGGACCGTTTTATTTTCATTAGGTATATACCGTTTCAGGATTTTCCTTACAATTATACCAAGTTCGCGCAAAACTGTCTCACTGATATTTTACTTGAGAGTTGCAAACTATTAAACAAATGATATTCTGAGGCGCGGAGTACTGAGTGTGAGTCATGAGCTCATTATAGTTGTGGAGATGAGTTAGACTTTTTCATGAAGCACTTGGTCGAATACTTTCTGGAGAAAGAAGTTGTGTTAGGAAGTATTTTCCCTAACTAACTAGATAGGTTTTAGTTTCAAAGAAGAGCATAACTTTTTGTCATTCAAACTTTCCTTCTTCAAATCGTTAACGAGTTTAGTTTTTTTACAGATAATGGAGCTGACAAGTTATATAATCATACAGCAACCACAACATATACTCCTGGGCGACGTTTTAACATGGTACTTTGAACATACTACAGTTAATAGTGATGGAGATACTATAGATAGAAAAATTGAAGCGTCCGGTGGATGGGTGAGATTAAAATACAGTAATTTCCTTCATTCCATTACACCTATCAATCTATTTAACAGAAATCAAAGACATCAAAATACTGAAGAGAATTCCAGTGGAGTTACTTGTCGCTACAATGACTCCTCGAGCCTTTGTATTTTCTCCCCCAGTAACCGAACTCGTGCACCAAAAGCTGGCTACACTCCACCAACAAAATGAGTTAGCAAAAAATTAAGGTCTTTAAAGTTGCATTCACATGAGCGGAACTGTGCCTACGTCCTACTTCATGGTTATAGATGTGGTTGCAAGTTACCTTAAAACGGTTTCAACAGTCAGAACTATCCTGTCAGCAACTTTTGAGTTGCCCAATTGACATAGCTAATATTACATTTTTGTGTGTTACTTCTTAAGCATTTGAGTTGGTAAGTTAAGATTTACTTAATATTGGTTTCTGAACCAGGTAATAGGTCCCAATAAAGTGCGATTTTTTAAAATCTCTAATCAAAAATTCTACTTCAAGTACATGAATGTATCATTAATCATCAAAATTAAACACCATTTTGAATAAAATACAATTTATTTTTCGTTTTTGGATGAGAAATAATTGTACTTACTTGACATAGTAAATAATTGACGATGTTGAACATAAACAGTTTGATTGTTTACATAAAAACTTTAAAATTTTAAAATTTTAAAATTTTAAAACACAGAGGATCAATTTGCTTATTTGGGTTAAATGGCTTCAAGAAAGTTGCAGATTGACGCACAAGTCTGACAAAGGTCGGTTGCAAAACCTCAGCCTCCATCAAACCTACATTGTCATGAAAAATTGAACAATTTTTCCACCTCATACGCATCGGCAAAAGTCAAGGGAAAAATGCCTGATGTAAACAAGGCTTGATGCTACACGGTTACCACACAGGGTGCTTACTGGTCAAATCAGCTCACTTACTGATGTGTGGGACATGGTTGGAGCTCTGTAGTGACTAATGTGACAGAGAGGTTTCTCTGATAGCCCTTTGGCATCAGACCGACCGATCTCCAGATAGTTTTGGGATAACTACAAAATAGCTAACGAATACAAAGCATGTTTACCTAAACCAGCAAAATGCCGGCGCAGCCCCGGACCTTGGAAAGGTAATCCGTCCTGTCCTACAATATCCATATTGGGCAAACTATTTCTTGTCTATACTCGTAGACATAGGTTGCACCACAAACTTGTTGCGATGTCACATGTACCATCACCCAACTACAGGACTTGCAGGACAGTGAGCCACACAGCTTATTTGGCTGGTGGTTCCATAATACCCATTTTATGGTGCAATAAAAATACCACTAGAGCTTGATTGCTTTTTACAGATGTTAATTTGGTCTTCAGGTAAATAAACAAGTATGCATTGTAGTAATACCATTCTTTACCACCCATGAGTGCCTGTTGCAATTCCAAGACTTAACCATTACCATTCATAAACATGAAATATCATCCATGAACTAACATGAGAGGTTGCTGAGCGATGACTTTGTACTGTTCGAAGCAGATCATGTCAAAAATCCTCATTTGTGATGAAGTGATGAGCTTTTCCTCTTCCGTTTTGTACGAATTCCCCATACAAAATCTCCGTGATGGATAAAATATCAACCAACATTGGCCAACCTCGGACAAATGGTGTAGCTAACCTCTACAGTAAAGTTAAAGGAACTCGGAAAAAAGTCTGGGAGTTACAGACCAAAACTGTATTAGCTGCCCCCAGCATGCTACTGGCTACGCCACAGGCAGGAAACAATAGTTAAGCTTGCTCTCATAAAAAAGAACATTCCATGGCCTGTCACAGGCTACACTGTGTCATGAATAAGCTCCCTAAACACAGGCAGAAACAAGTTTGATGGAAAATGGCCACAAAGTGAAAGCAAAAAATCCTGGGAAAAACTATATAACACTTGTAGCAGACGTACAACGTGCACATAGCTAGCTGTGTTTTATGCCAAAGAGTATTCACATGCGCCACTTTACCTACCCCTAATAAGCTTTGATAGTGCAACACCCTGACAGCCATGAGAAACCATTGAAAGATGCCCCTAATGTCTCTCCTAGACTATTCCTCTCTGTCATGTTTCAACCAACAGAGAGGCAATGAAGCATGAAGCATTCGTAGAAGCAGCAAACCGTGCGCTACTACTTCCATTGCACATCAACCAGTAAGGTCAGTAATGTAACTGCCAACCAACCTCCTGAAAAGACTACCGATAATGCGCTTTTACCTAGGATTGCTGCTGAAAAGCTTAGGACACTTTCAAATGTGACTCTAGCAATTGTCGCTTCCTTACCAATGGTGTAACTCCCATTTACAGCAGAAATTGAACTATAAAAATCGAAGTTTGCCGATATGGTTTTCCGTGAAAAGACAGTTAAAAACCGATTAACTTCACAGAGTGTCAACTCTCCCAAGTATTGTAAGACTTTGCCCCAAACGAAACGAGTTCACTGTTTGTGATGGCAGCACTCTGCACTGAACCAGGGCAGCTGTAAGCTAGCTCGGGGTAGGTTTATCCCAGGATGATGTGCATATATAGCTACATAAAATCTGGGAACGCATAGTGGAGATGATTCCAACCTCAACGGCTGCTTAAAGGCAAAGGTTCTGGTAAACACCACACTGAGTGAATGACTGTGACTTCGGAGGCTGCACAAGTATCTCTGCAGCTCTCTCCATTTTTATCCTAGCCCAGGATAAAAACGGAACTCCAGACACACGAACCAGTAATGCCGAAAACGATGGCAAGTCCTGCAGGAGGAGCTCATGCTTTCAAACCAGCATCAAGCTGCATACCGATGCCTCCAAAACCATTGAACGCCTTGGACCAAGGCCACAGTGCCTTTCCTGCCTCTCCATCTCACTCTGTATCAGCTGCTGCCCCAGGCTGTACCATTCATAACAAAAGTGTTGTTGATGAAGGATAAAAGAAGCCCTTTAAGGTGATTGTAAAGCCATAATCAACGGTAGCTAGTAATTAACAGTAACTAACAATGACCTGAGATTGTCCTAGATCCGAAGCTAAAAAAGCTACTGGCCATCTCTTCAACACTCGAGGTGAACCAGCTGCAAAATGTGCTCAGCTTATGTTCAAAGGAATCCTGCACGGCGGCGCACGTTAAAATAGATTACCCTGGCAACAAAGGAGCATGTTACCTCTCAATTACAGAGAGGCGCAGACTCTGTGTGCCGTAAGTGTCAGAAGCAAGAAATGCCTGACAGTTGTATGTGCACGTTGCGCGGCAATATCAAAGACAATATTGCCAATAAGCTATAGAAGCAAGACCCACAATGCTGTTTACTCAGATGAGTGGAAGCTTTAGGCCCCTGAAAATTTTCTCAACTTTCTAAAAATAGAAAATATCTATGCTATAAATCGACTAAGCTTTTCCAGCTTTGCCATTTTGTTCAGTGAAAGGAACCTCCTAATTTTTGTCAATGTCATCCTAGGGTGAAACTGAGAGTGACACATGTAGTGTGCTCGCACAGGCAACCAAAAGGGTTCCTCCTTGCCTGCCTAGAGCAGGAAAATGGTAAACCTTTTGCATAGTCCAGCAATACAATGCTGTCACTGCCCATGGTGCATACAGAACTCCTAAAAGGAATGCACTTTTGTGGAGCCAAAACTTGCTTCAGTTAGACTTAGCACTGAAGTACTTATAGTGCCAGACTACCTCAGGGAGGTGAGCCAGCTGGTTGTGTCATGACACTACATGCTATCCTAAAAGATAGCAACTGCCTGGCTGAGGGAACAGAGGCAGACATTGCCACGTTGAAAGAGCTTGGCAGAGCTGAGGCGAGTGATTCTTTAAAAGCAGTGGCTCTAAACAATATGGGATTAATCAAGCCAGCAGCGCGCTAAAAATTTTCAAGTCGCAGAAAAGAGAAACTTGGCAATTACATGATAAATGTATGTATATATATATGCTTGCAATTATCTGTAAATATAACTAAAAAGCCTACGTTTAAGTGAGTACAAGAGACTTGCATCATCTTTACTCTATGTATATAATGCTCTTAAAAACAGGTATTGAAGTAGTAGTAAGAAAAAGGTAGATTTTGTTGGAGCTCAGCCATAAACATTGTGTTGGAAAAGTGCCTGTGACGTTTTTGCACTGTATCAATCTATTGTAATCACTGGCACAAGCTACAAAATGGGCTGGCGTACTTGCCACCAAAGACAAGGCTTATTTATCTAAATTATCAAAGTAATGGCAAAGTACCAGCCCGGAGAAGCCGCCTTAGGATGGCAACTTAAAGGCTGCCATAACCAAAAGAGGGAAGCATAGCCTAATGATCACAGCGCCTTCCCTCCACTTCCTTCACGGCTCCAGAATACTCATACTTCAAGACTAAAAGTTCCAAAAGCTCCAACGACCTATTTCTATGTTAGCAAAAACCTCTGATGACAAACTCCATTGGCTATGAAACTATTAGCTCTACCCCGTATTCACATGCACCATCTATAATCAAACTGATGCCTGTCATTCTATTGGGTTACATAAATGTGCTGTGTACATTCTTTCCTACGCTGTATTTGTACTATGCTTTATTACTCTACTCATTAAGTAAGCCAACTACTACTTGTGTACTTTCTGTGGCTTGGCCTATGAAAAGTCAAATTTTTCTGCCTACTTGGTCACTTGCCAAGTACTGTGGGCTTTGCCCCTTGTTGCCATTGCTACCATTGCTGTTATGCTGGGATTGCATCAGAAAACAATTGTGTGAACTTGAAAGCACCGAGTTGTCTGAGATGAGAGATCACCATTAGCTGTTGGGTTGATAAACTCCTTGATGACGGTTTTTCAGAGCATACCGGCCCAAGGTCGTCTCTGGTGAGTGGAGTTGGTGATTGTCCAGCTTGTAGAAGCTGATCGAGTTGTTGTGTCGGAAGATAGGGTGTATGCTTGTATCAAGCCATTCGATAAAAATTAGTGGTTTAGTTGTGTGAATGGCAGAGTGCACTACACTCACACAGGAAGCAAAGGAATTTCTCCCCTGTAGCTAAAGCAGTTTCACCGCCGCCTTTGATGAAAAATAATAGAAAAATACTAAAGGTCAAGTGATTAAACCTAAAAAAAACCAGAGACTATGCTTCAACCTTCTAAGCTATAGCTAATAACGTGGCCCATTTATCAATGCACAAGTGTTTATAAAATTATAGAATGGTAATCATTTTATTATAATGTTGTATTTCCCTATGTAATGCCCTTTTTATTGAGTACAGTTTTTGTTACAGCTATACACCCTCATAGGTTGAAAATTGTCTGTGGGTGTTTTGCATGAAAGGTCAGGCAGTGTGTACTGTCTGCCCGAGCAACTATAAGTCTCAGTTAGAAACTGAAGGTTTTCTGTTTCTTGTCAGGAATAAATGTTATTATCACTTGAATTCTATATGACTCAAATTTTCAGTTTATTTATTTTCCATAACGAAAATATATATTTTCTGTTTGTGTGTATTTACATATAGTCTTCAGTTGCGTTGTTTTTGTCATTCATTCTTCAGACTTTTATATAGTTATTTTCTTGATCGACCTCTTATAGTTTCACCTGCACCGCAAGGGACTTTATTAGCTTTTTATACATCTTATGGTCCTTTGTTCCCAGAGTTATAGATATATGTTTGTCGATTATCTCACCTTTAGCCTAATGACAGTGACACTTTTTTAATCTCATAGATGTATTTCCCTCTATTTGTGGTTGGTCTAGAGGCAGGGGGAGCCCCTGTCTACTAGCGAAGTGGATTGAGGATGAGAGAGGTTTCTCCACTGCGTATCCGCTCTGTAACCTCAGAGGGTTGTAGGTGGTCTTCTGACGTAGGCTCCTCAATGCTGGTGGGCCCTTACATGGGCATCTATATTTCACGCCACGACTCAGCCTTATGTCAAGTTGTATGGGATCTGTAGGAAGTCGGTGCCCTGTATCCACTCATCGGGGTTCTACAGTATCCGTTCTGTCTATGGGTAGTGGATGTACTGGGTTTGTTGCCCATTGTTGTCTGATAAGTTATCGTGGTAATTGCCCAGTCCTGACCCCCTTCACTTTTGACCTCGATGCTTGGTCACCACATGGTAGACCCTTACCCACTGGTTTGTAACACATGCAGCAGTGGTGTAACTGCTGTCCATACTGTGTTGACCACTAGGCATTTCTCTCTACCTTGTAGGTATGGTTGTCGAAGCCTTTGCGATTTTGTAAGGCGCCTCATGTTGAGCTTGGAGCTTTGTGTTGCTAACATTCAATCTTCTCGTGTTTTCTATCACTACAAGCTCTGCGTCCAAAAATACTGAGGATTTGTCATTCTCGTATTGACTTGTCTGCATTTGCTGATGTCAAGTTGCTGCTGCAAGTTTGTCGGGATCCCTGCAGTGTCTTCTGAGGTATTATTGGGGTTCACTGAGATGGTGTGTTAGTCCATAGGTTGATGAGACGCACTTTACGGTGTAGCATCAGCATGTTAGGGCTTTAACCCACAACAAAGTGTGGTGTTCGACAGCTAGCTCACATGATATAGTGGAGGAAGATATCTATTTTGTCTTCACTTTTGGTCAATGTCGGAGCACAGAGAATGTTTCCGAGTATACAATTTTGCTTCTCCACCAGCCTGTTCTTTTAAGGATGGTGTGGTTTGGTGCATGTCTTTTTGACTTACGCAGTGTCTGCATAGTTCTTCCAGGAGTGTTGACTTGAACTATGGCCCCTGGATTAATTGCAACTGCTCAGGCCATCATCATTATGCAAGTGACAACTCATCTAGGGCTGTAGCCACTGCGGGTGCGTTTGCATACGGTATAGCTATGGAGTCCAGCCAATGAGTCCAGCCAATGAGTGAAATGGTCAGTGAAAATCAATGCTCAACAGTTCTTTTTTGTCTCTGAGAGGAGTCTAACAGTTTAACAGTTAGCTCTTGAAAGGACTGACGGTATACATTCTCTGTCTGTTCGGGTTCTGTAGCTTTTCTCACTCTTTGCTACCTGGCAAAACGTCAAAATCCTTAATTAGCTTCATTGCAAAGAAAGAGAGTCTGGTCTGTAACATTTGATAAATATTCACTGCCTGAACCAATGCACTCCATCATGGCCCAGCCGGCGGATGTCCAACATGACATGTTGCCTTCAAGTGGGGGACAGTTTACACACTGTTTGCGTCTGTGAGGGTGACCAAGCAGTGTGGTTAACACTCCATTGAAAAATTGCTCATGCCCCCCTCCCGCGCTTTTATGCAGGCTCTTTTTGGCCATATCTTTCTCTGCTATGCTCCCAGGCTGCTTCATTTTTGTGTAGGTTCTTACTTCGGGCATATATCCCCTTTGCTGTTCTTGAGCCAGCTCTCATATGGCTTGTTTTGGAAATCTGACTGCAATGTTGTTTTTCTCCGTCAGTGGGGTTGGGTGGTTTTCTTTCTGGAACAGCTTTACAAGCGAAGATCATCTATCTCTTTGTTCGATGGAGCTACATTTTCAGCAATCTAAACACTATCTTTTACGACCGGGTCCCTTGACATTGCCATGCTCGGCTATGGCTCCATGCTCCAGCTTATAGCAAAAATTTGACAAGGTTTCCAACTATCGGGCTTTATGGTTGGTCTGCTACTTTCTCCTGCCCAGTCAGTGCAGAGAGGCATGATCGGTTTGAAGTCTAAAGTTCCACCTGTAAAGGTAAGGTCGGAAATCTTCATTGCCTTGATTACAGCCAGTTGTTTTCATTTGGAGACATAGTGCTTTGCTGCAATTAATGATCAACAATGTTCTTATTTCATTCACCGGGCATAAAACTTCTCTGACTCAAACCACTCTAGCGTCAGTTTTAAGAGTGTAGGGTAGTGTGCATAAGGGTATCCTAGACTGGAAGTTTGAAAGAGCATGGCCTAGAGTTGGTCGAAAGCTGCTTAGCCGTATTCCCCCTTTTCCATTGGCTCTTTTCCCTGTTAACACAGTGAGGGAGTTTGCCATGGTGTCATAGTTGTGGAGGCATTGGCAGTGTTATGATGATAATATCATCCAGATGTAGCAACAAAGTTTTCTAGTAAAAGTCTTTCAACATCTTTTCCTTTAGTCTCTAGAAAGTCACCAGGCTGATTTCAGTTCAAACGGCAGAACTTTCCACTTTCATAGTCGACTATAGGTTGTGAAGTTGGTCCTGTCTTGCGATTACAGGTCCAGAGGATTCTGCTGGTAGCTGCTAGTAAGATCTAGCAAAATGAAATATCTACCTCTTGCCAAGACCTCTATCCACTAAATGGGACAGTTTGCTTCAGTGTTCGGCTTGGTAATTTCAATAACTCTTCTAAAATTGACGCAAAAGTGCCAGTAGTCATTCGTTTTTTCTCATGAGGACGGCACAAGAGCTCAAGGCTCAATTGTCTGGCTCGATCAGGTCTCTATCTCAGAGGTCTTTAATCTGGATTTCGGCTTCTGTCTCATTCTCTGGGGGTAAATACTGCGATGGACTACGAATCAGTGGAGCTACTTTTAGTGCAGGTTTAGAATCTTCAGCTAGGTAGTTCGACCGACAGTCATCATTATTGGTGCAAATTATTGACTTGTATTGGAGCACTAGCTCTACACCCTTCCTGAGTTGGTGCAAGTAGTGTAATAGGAGCAGATCTCTGTTATGGTGTCTGAAGAAAATAAGGTTATCCTGGTACGAGGTACCCTTCTGTTGGCACCAGGTACCATGAGAACCTGAAAGGTACATTTTTGTGTGCATTAGTTGGTCGTGTGTTTTAATGTTGCTGTAATTATAAAGTAAATCGGACATTTGTTGTGCGGGGTTTGTGCATATTGGGATTTTTCTCATGATCTAACGCTGAGTTCTCCTCCAAACTCTACAAGTTCCTCATTCAGGAAATCGGGAATATCAGCGCCTATATCCGATTTTGACAATTCTCCATTGTATTTTGATTGACTATGGTTTTGTTCCCAATCAGTACTGCCGTATGTGGAGAGAAAGACGACATTGTGACATGCGTTTGCATTTACACCCCTTTTTTTTCTCTGTAAATCATTACGCCTGGAGTGCATTTACTAGCTTCCTCAATGGATCTGTCTGGTACTAAGACATATCAAATGCGTGTTAGAACAGAATCTTTTCTATTGACTCGGTGTCATAGGAATCTTTCAACGAGGTCGATATCGGGGAAAGCTGCGCATGGTTTAAAATTTGTGAGATAGTTGATGTTGTAGATGAGTTAGAGTTCATTCTTGGTCATCTATCTCAATTGCTTGGGTTAGGTAGCAACTTCTCCCACACTTAGGTTTTCACCTCAATTTTCTTGGGAATGTGAAGCTCACCAAAGTAGACAATGGTTAGTGAGAAACTCTGCAGTATTCAACTGGACTGCTTGGGCAAACTACTATCTGAAGTTCTCTCACATTCGCCTTGCCATAATGAGTGAGAATGAAGTAATTGCCAAATACAGCAAAGTTCATATCGACAGCAACAGCTTCCATAATGGTCGGTATGTTGAGATGTTTCAGCAAATGGTAAGATCCAATATATTGCAATTCACTTGCTTTTCATCTTTTGAGAGTCTTGGCAACCTTTAAAGCTTTATACGCATTGGAGATCATTTCCTTACACCCTTGCTCTTCATGGACTTGCTTTGTAGTTGGGAAGAGCTCACGACTTTGTTGATGTTTTTTTTACAACATAATGTTTTCTATTAGCGACAACTCTTTTGGTTATTCTGACTTTCCTCTCTTTTGGAGTTATGGTGATGAGTGATTCATAAACTTCACCCAAAGCAATCTAAATATTAAGAAGCAACTAGTTTTATTCTTACATCAATAATAAAACAATATTTGCTTGTGTATTTAGGGAAAAAATGTCAATCTACAATGTAACTAGCTGATTTTTGTCAACTAGAGTTAAAAACTCAGTTGATAATTTCAACCTTATTGCTGAGAGTCCTCGTAGCAGTCGTAGTAAATGATGTAATAATGTTGTTTCTTCAGACATGTTGCTCAAGTGGATGATTTCAGTGTAAGCACAGTGCTTCTTAAATAGTAAACCTAGCACCGATTGACCCACGCTTACAACCAACGAGAATATGCGAATATGCGAATTCCTTATCATGTACAGTTTAAATATACATGTGTAGGGGACTTAAGGGGAGTAAAACCACTTGCTGAAGTCGGTAACAATCCGAAGGTATGTTTCCACCTGTTGAGTTGAACTCCAAAGCAACCACAGGTTAGTACTAAACTGAAGCAGAAGTGGAGGAGTGTTCTCTACTCCACAAATAGGATAGAGCTCTTTGCTCAGATGTATAACTCAGTGCTTTATATTAAATATGCCTTTATTGTTCCATAGGAATACGAGTAAGTAAAAGCCCAACACAAACTGCTTTATCATGGAGAAAGTTCTGCCTTTTATAGGCAGATCACAGGAAGTAAATATGAGTGATAACCAATAACATAAGAGTAATACACAATGCACAAATGATCAGACAGGTATAAATAGTAAGCGAACAAAGTAGGGTATACAGTGCTAAATAAATATGGTGCCCAGAAGTGGCAGGCGGACACACAAGTCAGTCTATCAATCCTGATCCTTTTCGTTTCCTGCTGTTTGTCTTTGGCCTTTTTAACCTCTGTTCCTTTACATTAATTGAGGTTACAGGTGGTTAACTCCTGGATATGGTATTCTCCTTCCCTCAGGCTACTTTCTGTTTCTCAGTCTATTCTGACTCACTTCCTGCTGGCCGTGCGTGGTGTATATAGGATCGGTACTGACTTATACGGGGTCGGTAGTGAAGCATACAAGGTCGGCACTGACTTATACAGGGTCGGTACTGACTCATACAGGGTCGGTAATGACTCATACAGGGTCAGTACTGACTTATACAAGGTTGTTACTGACTTATAAAGGGTTGTTACTGACTCATACAGGGTTAGTACTGACCCATGCATAGGGTGGGTACTTCAGTATTTATTACTCCAGTTATTCTGGCCATTTAGTGGCTATAGTAAAGATGCCAAAATGTCTGTACACTGAGTGTGCAGATGTTAATGGTGTGAAATTCCACTACACATGTACTCCGTACAAACACAGCTTAAATTTTATTTCTTATGTATAACTCTCATTTACTTTAGCATTATCAGGTACTTGACATCTTATCAAAACTCAGGCTTTATAATAAACGTTGTAGTAGATTCTGTAGTGCGACCCTTACATTCAAATCAAAATAGTACACAAATTCAGCTCAGATGATCACTAGTGCGTTGAGCGCATGCAATGCACTCTGGGAAGCGCTAGCTAAGAGAAGCGTGGGGTTACTTGGTTGAAAGCACTGAGTAGCAGCGGAAGCTGCATACTCAAGCCTGTACACCTGCATATGGTCACCTGTGCTCTTGAGAACTGGCAGTTTTGTATAATATTATATATTTTCAATTGTAAGCAGTTAGCTAGTTTCTTTTGTGTAAGACTGTGCTTGAATTGTGCCTTGGTTATTCTTTTGTTCCAGCTTGGCATTAGCTAGTCATATATATCAGTTTTAAACTGTTTTTTTTTCAACTGCGCACGCTCCTATAAATAGGGGAGCTTCTCACATAATAAGGCAAATCTGTTTGTGCGCTTGGAAAGATAGTGAGCTCCTGCAAGATTTTTTGACATTCAGACAATAATGTGTATCAAGTTTTGCCTCTGCATGTTAGGTCTGGCGGATTGCCGACTTGTTAGTTGTTCTTCTGTGACGGTGGATCGTAGCCTGTAGGTTGTATAGAAGCCAGGCGACGAGTCTGGAGCCAATATACTACCTGTAACACGGTAATAGCTACATGGTGCATATCAGGTGTGAACGACAAACAATGTAGTAAGCTATTACATAGTATCACACGATCAAATCTGTCTGGTAGTGCTTGGTGAAGGAAAAATAACTGTTGAGACACGGCGAAGAACCTTTACAATGTTATATACATCTTATTCAATGCATTCTTACCAATTGTACAAATGAATTATAACACAATACAATACTAATCTTGGTATAGACAGACCATGCATGTCACTTTTCTTACCCTCAATCCCACAATCTGAATCACAATACAAACTCCAATACAAACAGACCCTGCATAATAAACACTCAGCAAATCATACAACTGCAACAAAATAAAAACACAATAACCTGTTGCGCACAACAAAGTGCTTCGCAGGTTCCCATGGTACCTGGTGCCAACAAAAATGAACTTGAAACCACCAGAACCTTGATGTACTCAGACACCGTGAGAGAGATTTGCTCCGATTATACTATTGGTGAGAACAATTCCTGTATATGTTGTTGTATTTCTTGGTCCTAGCAGCTGCCGGTCCCCAATCTTTTTTCCACTCCGCTAAGTATGCAAATCACTTCTCTGGCCGGCAGGGACAAGGTATTGTGGTGGATTTTCATGGCCACTATCTTAGCGCAAGGTTTCCCTGACAACTTCTGAGTGTCAAGCACGCTGAACCTGAGTGTGGCACAGCCAGAAAACAAGTAAGAGAACCAGTAGAAGCATTACTGGCCCTGTAACATTCACTACCGGCCCTGCAGCATTGACTGCCGGCGCTGCAGCAGCCACTACCCGCCTTGCAGCAAGCACTAATGGCTCTGCAGTGTCTCTACCGACCCTATACCGGGTCGGTGAAGGAAGAAGGGCTAAAGCCTGTGGATCTAAAATAGTATAGAAGATGCAGGAGCCCAACTTTGCAACTTAGCTACCAACGGAAGGACCAATAACAGGGAGCACAAGCTGTAACAGCCAGGAATTCGAGCTACATATTTCACCACCATGGTTCAGAATTATTGACTGAGAAGCTCTGTCCCTTACTTCTCGGCGCCTGGTACATTTATCCCTATCTTAGCCAATGCTACCTTGTGTTATTTACATCTCATGTTTCTAGTTGTACAATTACTTCCGTTAACTGCTGATTTGTTGCCCCCTTGTTTGGGCATATGTTTTCTCCCAATCTGCCTATAAAAAGCAAAGACTGTTCACCATTCATTTTAATTGAATTGGGATCCGGTTCGTGATTGTACCAAGCAGCATGACACATTGCTGGTTTTATACTACACGTTGTTGCTGTTGTATACTACATTACGACATACTCAATGAGACATTGAGTTGTGCGTTTGAGACGTCGGCTCTGAATACGGTTGTGGAGTTGGTATACTCTTCAATTTGGAAGCTGACCTCTGGAGTGAGGTGTTGTTGGTGGATGTTGGATTGGCACCCCAAAATTCACTACAGTATTTTGAATGGGATTTAAAGGCCACATTAATAGTCATTAATGTGCATCCAGCTCATTGATACTGGTGGCTATGGGTATATGGCCCATAATACTTTTTATTGCGCGTCGGGGGTATTTCTCTCTAGCGCCAACATGGCCGGAAATAGTGACTTCCATCTGCGGTAGTAGCTGAGTGTCCCACCGGACCAGTATTTTGATAAAAGCCTCCTGCTATACCTGTCAGTGCATGTAGCTCCATCCCTTGGATAATCAATATATGACAGTCAAATCCAATTTGGCATTCCTAGCCTGCCAAAAAAACCACCGAGATTCACATCCTCAGTTATCTACCTCACTACGAAAGTCTCATTACACTTGTACTTGGGTATTATCCCCGCCATTGTGAGCAGCCCATAGAGAGAGAGCCTTGTGGTGTTAGCCATGAGCATATGATAGTCACAGTCATGTTTGTTTGTTGTACACTGGAGGGCAGGCAATTGAAGATCAATTCAACTGGGAGGTTGGTGTTACAACGGGTGTTGAAAAAATAAGTCCTGGCCTCTCCTTCCACCCTGCTGAGAAGCTAGTAACTGCAACAGTATCGGGATTTTTTCTGTTTTAGCTAGATACTGACATGTTTAGGGATGAGTTTCTTTGCTTCCAGTGGTGGGAGTGTCTGAGTTTTTGTGTTCTTCATCCCGGGCTTTTGTGGAACAGCTTTTCAAGAGTCCTTTACCGTCTGATTCCAATGCAGCAAGGCGTCTAGTTCCGACAAGTAAATGAAATGGTTGTGCATGGTGATTGGGGGAATGGTCAGGAGACGAAGAGAGGAACTAC
Organism: Cryptosula pallasiana; assembly: GCA_945261195.1. Taxonomy (NCBI): domain Eukaryota; kingdom Metazoa; phylum Bryozoa; class Gymnolaemata; order Cheilostomatida; family Cryptosulidae; genus Cryptosula; species Cryptosula pallasiana. The sequence goes on along the minus strand of OX183131.1, from coordinate 16,210,228 downwards.
TCTATGTGTCTTTTCCAGTTACTGGAGGTGGTCTCTGTCTTTTTCTCTCGTGTTGGGGCTCCCTTGTGCAGCAAATGCGTTTCCCTACTGCTGGGGACCGTACTCTCCTTCTTCTCTGCTTTAAGACAAGGTACCTCCTTGACCAAGCCTTACACTGTGTGAAGAAGCTGAGTGAGTGGGTCATGAACTTCTTTCAATTGGGTACATTTTACTTGAATGAACAAGCTTTTATCATTTGGATGTGATGTCCTTTAGTAGTCAATATGGTACTTGTAAAAAATTATTCCTGGCTTGTATAGCTGCGCCCAGGTTTTGGGGCTGGACGGCCAACAAGTGCGGGTGGGGCATGAAGTGTGTCCTGAAATGCTGGGGCAAGTTGGGAGCGTTGATATTTTTTATTTTGCTTGGAAAGGTCATTGTGCTCAGCCCGATGAAGCATTCCACCATAATGAATGGAAAGTCTCTGTGGCCATCCCTGGATGTCCAACAATAACCGAAATCTTTGTTCACTAACCTTTACACTAGCAAGAACTGTCACTATAAGTGAGGTGTCTCCTCTTCAGCTGTTGTGTGCAGCGAAGTTACTGCAAGTGGTAACTTCTGAAAATATCCAAGGTGACTCTGACTTTATCCGTTTAAACTTGTTTATTTATACAAAATAAAAAACTAGAAAAGAAAAGAAGAGGCAACTAGCCACGCTTTTTTTGTTGCTACACATGTAAAACTTTGTCGTTATTAATATGAAAAGTTTTTGAACAATTATTAAATATGTAATTAAACACGGTAGGAGTAGTTAAAACATACATAAATAATTAGATATACGATTGTTAATTACTTGAACATTGGAAATAGAGTGTTTGCTGTTAGTTATACATAGAATTATAAATGGAGTAAAACGTTTCTCCTTGCCGGGCCCCACTGTCTACAGTATAAAAGCCTCAAATTGTGGTTAGTTTTTTTTTTGATTGATAGTTAGTTAATGTTATAGCTTGAACTTAAGCAGCGGTTGTGAGAGTAAATTCTGAATACCATAACGACAGAGTTGAGGCGAGCGGTTTCACTTAATTTTCAGAAAAATGCAACTCTAATCAATTTTAATATATTTGCGCTTATTGTAGATATGTCTGCTAACTGAGCACGGCGACCAAATGAAGAACTATCCAAATATCTTGCAACAAAGTCCACCAAGCTCTTCATCAAGTTTGGCAGGAATAAACTGTCAAATTGTTGTTGATCGATCTCTATCTTTTGCTGGATCAGCCTGTGCTTGTGGAGAACCTATAACAAAACAGAATGTGAAAATTGTGCGTTGCAAGAAGTGTAAGATGCACGTGTGCTTGTTTCCCGGCTGTTATTACACCAGTAAAAGTTATGCAGGAGTCAATAGTCATGCGAGAGACAAGCATCATAGTCAAGGAAGTAAAGCAATAAATAAAGAGACACACTGCGTGTGTGGTGAACCAAAGAATAGAGAATGCGGGCTATCCAGTATGAAGTGTCCCAACCCTGACTGTCCATATATTTGGTGTCTTATAGACAGATGTGGCAGTAACTTGACCAATAGAAAAAGTCTAAGAAGTCATAAAGACAACTTTCATAAAAATAAATCTTTCAACCAGGAAATCAGCTCATCCAAACCAACTACAGTGTCATTTCAAACGCCCCAAAGGACCGCATGTCCATGTGGTGAGAAGATACCTTTTGATGTCACCAAAATATTAATGTGCAAGAAATGCAAGAAACACTATTTCTGCACATACAAAGGTTGCAACTTTACTAGCAGTACACGTGGCAAAGTGAAATATCACCAAGAAGTCCAGCATGCTGGTCAAAGCTGGATAGCAAGAAACCGTTACACTCATTGTGTTTGTGGAGAGTTAAAGAATAGAGAAAATGGTTTGACTTACATGAAATGTACTAACCAGATATGTGATTACTTCTGGTGTCTCATTGATGGGTGTGAGATTGAAAGGAGTCAAAAAACTTTAATTGTTTCTCACATGCGTGCTTCTCACAAAGACGGTGGGAGTAAGTGTGTGAACTGTGAATTAGGAACAAAGGTAAGGGTCGGCCAGTCAGCTAAAGGAGTTTGTGAGAACTGTAACTGGCACTGGTGTCTAGTTTCTGGCTGTAACAGAGAATTTGACAATGATGATTCTCTGACTCGCCATCAAACTCGCCAACATAAAATGTCTAGAAGTGATAAAAACTAATTCCAATTTAAACAGTATCAATGCACTCACAGCAGTTCTGTGTTACTCCTGTTTAGTACTGATATTTTTCAATAAAGGTTTTGCAGAAGTTGAACGAATAGTTTTGAGTGTTTTTACTTCTGCTGAATGTTCTGTAATAACACAACTCTAACTGTTATATTGTTAACAATAGGCTAAAGTCAAACTTTTCCCTCATTTACTCTGTCTCGCATTCAAAGAAGTGTTGATATTATTGAAAAACACAGTTATTTCTGTTTTCAAGCCTTCCATTCATAAGCACATGGCTTGAGTATTCTGATCCTTTAGATAAAAATATGTTTCAGATTGCCCAACTTTAGTAATTTACAGTGCCAATATGCTTGAAAAAACCTATAGCACATTTTCCAGATGGATAGATTATCAATGAGAAGCTGGAAAAAAAACTGGCAATACTGATGCAAGTGACTTTGTCCAATGGTGTTGTGGGTCCTAGTCTGGTTAACCCCAGAATACCATGATACTGTGTTACATCTCTGTTCAGAGGGAAAATGGCTAATATGGTCAGTGGCATGTTGCTTTTCTCTCACTTGCAACAGAGAGCCCGCGGCTATAACACATCAGTTCAGAAAGATATATCAATATGCATTTGCTCTTTGCACTAATCCAGGGAGGCAGTTCTCTAGAGTATTTAGTGCTGGTGTATGACTATAAACTGAGCCAGCAATGGCAGAAAGCCCACCTTTAAATCAGCTGGTTCACAGGAAGCGTATAACCTAGAAAGTGATACTGTCAATCTTAAGAGTAGATACCTCAAATAAAACCGCCAGGCAAACGACAGGAAAGAAGGAAATAAAAGTACAAGTAAATAAATTGTGTGGTGAATTTTAGCAGCATGTATGCCCTGCTCACTCATAATAATCTAACATTAACTCTGAGTGAAGCAATCAGTCAGTCAGACTGCCCAAAGGGATGAGTCAGAGAGTCATCACCTTAGAAGAAGGAAGGAGCTCCCTAGCAGGCCCTGCAAACATTAGACCAGCCTTGCAGTGACCTCTTTTCACCAGGTAGTGACTTCTACCTGCCCTGCAGAGACATACCGGGCCAGCAACAATATGGCCACCGTATCTGGATATCCAAAAGGAGCCGAAGTTGATGCACAAGTACCAATGAAGGCCCAGCGCCATATCCTAGCTATATGGAATCTAAGGCTCACAAAGACTGAGGGCTTTATCCTCTTGTAGTGGTGTTCCTTGCAACTATGTGCGTGCCTTATACCTACGCAATGGTGCGCTATTGTATGTATTGTTATCCTGACTGGTTTATTCACTTCCTGTCATACTTCATTGGTCCGAGCTAGCATGATGCAATGCACTTCCTGCCACCAGCCTTTAAAAGGCTGGATTTTTTTAGTTTATTACCATTTATCACGCACTGCTACTGCTGTTGTCTGCTTTAGGCAACTGCCGCCTTAGAGCATGAGGAAAAAAATGTATTTATTGCTTAAAGTATGCCCTATTCTGTCTCAGCGGAAGGCTCACTATTAGTGAATTATTAATCAACTTTTCGCCGTATCCTGCAGGCCTTAGCGATCCTTCGCTACCCCTTGAAAAGAGGTGTTGTTTGGCTGTTCCACAAGCTCTGTGCTGTTGATGGCTGTTTGTTAGTATAAACTGGTTGGCGCCTACCAGCACGATATATCACAATAGAGTAGACTAGGTGCCTAATTGTCAGTCGGCGGTCTCTGAGTTCTGCGCGTAAATTGGTGTTTTTTTTCCGATTGTGCATTTTGAGCGTGAAATTTTCGGATTTTACCTTCAAGAAGTAAAGCATTCTCGGATATAATCCTCTGAAGTAAATAGGCTATTTTTATAGTTCTGAACTAAGGTGGCCATGCTGTATGGCAAACTTTACCGGCCCTTCAAGAGTTAAGGCAGCCTCAGCGGGGTTTGGTGCTTGCCTTGTAATACGCAATGTTGACCCTGCGTGCTACCCAATGTTGGTATAGCAAGTATAGGAATGTGTCGTCAAAGATTATTCCAGAGAGGCAGTCCAAAGTGCACAAATAGTTCAGCACTTCGTCAAACCTCTCATTGCCATAATTTCTAATTCCCACACCATCTCACTGTTCTAGCAGCTAGGAATTACTCTGAGAAAATAATTTTAGGTTTCTTATTGTTATGTGTATTATTATAGAGTTGAACTAATAACCATAATTAATCTGAAAAAAATTGATTCGTAGTGTTTAGTTTCTTAAGTTAGTTTCTTGAATATTCATGAAAAGAAGTGCATTTCTTACCCTGAAACAAGCATGCTAATAAAATGTTTAGTGTAGGTGATACAAAACAACAACATTACTGAAATACCAACAATACAATCAACCAGAGGTAACTAGCAGAATGTGGATGCAGAGTCAGCAGCACACTCTCTATTATAGGAATAAACAATCTGTAGAGATTTTGGTGTTATTTTTAATGTAGGAGTAATGTTAATGCATGCTTTTCAAGTTTATTTCTGCATTTTTTTTACAACTAAGGGTTTGTTTCAAATTGTACCACTTTAATGAAAAATAAAGTTACTTTTACTATTAATCCATGCAATTGACAAAAAGACTGTCTCGTTGGTATTAAAGTTTTTTCCAGGCTTAATAACAGGGCTTGTAGAGTAAATACAAAACAAAACAGTTGAAAAATGAATACTTGAAGTTGCAACAGTGAGGCAAGATGTAGGCGAAAGAAGATGTGGAGATGACAGGATTGGAAACAATACTGCTGATGGTACTACGAGTTGCATTGTAGATATTTTGCCGAGTCTAAACTGAAAAGTGCCAATAGTGATGATGATCTTCTACTTTTGTAGGCAAAAATATGTGTAAAATTTATGGAAGGGCAGTCAAAGAAGTACAGAAGGCAAGAACATCTCCCGTTCAAATCGTGAATAAAACTATTGGCGGATGACGAACATCAAATTCAATGACGTTGATAATGCTGAATAATATGACACAAGGATGGACTTCCCTTATACAGTAAGGTATGCAGGGCCGACTGACTCAGGTGAGATGCAAGCGATTTTGCGAATGATGAAACCTAGTCAGACTATAGCTTATCTTCCGCTGGCAGAAATACTGAACAGGAAATTGTCTGGGTGGTAGCACACACCTGTTCACCTTCCGAATTATGGCTAAAATTTCAGTTACGGCAGTGTATTTGTAATCTGTATTAATTCTTGGGTTTATTCTACTATGTTGTATGGTCGACAGTAGGTGCCGAATTTAAGGTGGAATGCTCAATGCTATACACAATGATGATTACCACGCAATGATCATTTTTCACTGAGTTCCAACCTAATTCGGGCAAAATTTTCATCGCCGAACTGTTACTGGAAGTCAAGGGACTTTGTGTTGTACACCATAAGGAAAGGGAATATGCGGCGAGGGTCAAAGTGACTGCTCGCATTCCACCAAGCCTTAGTAGTAATATATGAGCAGATCTCCCTACCAAGTGTTTTTTTGTGGTTCTGGCCTTGGGGTTGAGACAATGGGTTACGGCGTTGGATGAATTCGCCGAGTTTATATTGTATTTTACTTGAGGGGTACTTGAGTGGCATTTGAGTGGCATTTGAGTTTTGATTAGTTTTTACTTAATTTGAACTTATATGGCATATAGATTTTGAATGTATGGCATTCAAGTTTTGATAACTTTTTTACATAACTCGAACTCATATGGTATCTTGAGAGAGAGGGGAGAGGAGAGAGGAGAGATGGGAGATGAGAGAGGAGAGAGAGGAGAGAGATTTTTTAGTTTTCTATACATTCATGTATATATGGTTAGTTATGTACATATTTATGGCTATATTTATATCTACATAGAGAGAGGAGATATATCTACATTGAACAAATATATTGATCAAAAATGAAAATTATATGATTATATACCTGATTACAAAATAAGTAGGGAAAATCTTCTGGAGAGAGGGGAGAGGAGAGATGAGAGAGGAGAGAAGAGAGAGGAGAGAGAGGAGAGATTTTTTTTTAGTTTTTTATACATTTATGTATATATGGATAATTATGTACATATTTATGGATATATTTACATTTACATTGAATAATATACATTTATTACATAATAAGTATATTAAATGCTATAAAATATGTTGGAAAATTACCAAATTAGACCTCTAGATGGTTAAAATCTACAGTATTTGGGAAATAACTGCAAGAGAGGAGAGAGGAGTATTTGGTAGAGGAGAGAGTATGTTGAGAGAGAGGAGAGATAAAAAGAGGAGAGAGGAGAGAGGAGATATATCTACATTGAATAAATACAGTGATTAAAAATGAAACAATATGTGAATATATACATTTATTGTGTAATAAGTAGGGAAAAAATTTAAAATAATTACATGAAATTGAATTATAGCTTTAGTTACATTGGATAGTTTACATTATATAGAAAAGGGAAATAGCTCACCAAGTCACATTGTCCAACTTGTTTTTTGAATTAGAGACTATCCATCGTTAAAACACTCATCATTTTTTTTCAGCAACATATCCTGTCTCAAAATCATCAAAGTCTCCACATAGAAAATCTTCAAGTTCATCATCATCATCAATTTCTAATATTGTTTTGTTGTACTTTGCTTGATCACAATATTGTTTCCAATACATTCGACCGAGACAGTATGGAGAGCAAAATGAAAGATCGTATTCTGTCTTAAATTTTCCGTGGGTTGTTTTTCCTCTGTAGATCATCACACCTGGAGTATATTTGTTAGCTTCTGAAGCATATTTGTCTGGTATGACGAGCGTCTTCAACAGCGTTTCTCCACATTGTTCAATGCTATAACGGATACAAATTACATTCGACTGACCTCCTTTAAATCGATGAGGAACGAATCTATCAACAACATCTTGGTAAGGAAAAATAGCGCCGGGTTGAAAACTATTGAGGGTGTTGATGTTCAAGAAGCGTTTGAGCTGACATTTAGTCAATGTACCAAAATATAGTGATTCCTCTTCAGCTTTCTTTTTGCTTAGAGGATGTCTGCTAACACGTCTGACATCATACCAAAGAACGTTTTTATTTTTTGGTTTTCCCTTTCTACCCAAATATACAACGTTAAACGGAGGGGGGTAATTATCACAGTTGAAGTTTTTAGCTATTTCAACTGGACAGAGGAGTATTTTGGGCTCGAGTTCATTTATATCTGAAGGATCATGGTAGTGTACTTGAGAATATCTACACTTCTCCTTACTTGATGGATGTATCACACCAGTCACTCGCATAATGCTTGGGATAGGAAGATCTTCAAATGTTTTGCAAATCGGAACTTTTGGTGAGTCAATCACTTGAGAACCTTTAGACTTTTCTAATTCCCTAGCTCTCCTTTCGTTGAGACATTCAACTGTTAAATGAGTTATAGCTGCGCTCTCCATTGTTTGCTTATCAACGGAAGTAGTTTGTTTTCTCACTGTTTGTTTTCGTTTCCTTACTATTCGCTTTTTTGGAGCAGTTTTCCTTCTCTTAGGAGTTGTTTTGCCGTTTTTCATTTTATTTTCTGTTGGATATGGATCTGTGCTAAGGAGCTCTACAGAAAGAGCATCCATAACATTCTAAAAATAAAAGGGTAATATTTGCATGAGTGGCTAAGAGTGTATTTATTACTTAGAGTGTCTTATATATATATATATATGTATTTATGCCAAAAGCGGTTAAGATCATAGAGTTATGGTAGATTGAGAATGTGCTTATTAAACTATCGGGATGTGGAGACAGACAACAAAGGATGCATTCAAATATATATATATATGTATTTACTTAATATCATACCGCTTTTAACATCTAAATTGGTAAGAAATAAAATATAATAGTTTGAACATAACATCTAAATTGGTAAGAAATAAAATATAATAGTTTGAACAAAATATTGTAAAATAATAAAAAACAACTAAAAATTTTTCATAAATATGTATGAAACGCTTCCAACATTAATTCTAAAATACCTACAGAAGAGGATAGAGCTTTATCTATTTGGACATAATTATAAATATGCTTTCTGAATTTATAAAAAGTTTTTTTGTTCCATGTCATGTTGTATAATTTTTTGAAAACTATTTGATTCCAAGCACTTCTTTCAATTTCTTTTAAAAAATCATTAATATTAACGACTTCCACCATTGACAAAACGATTTCGAAACCGTTTTTTATAATGTCATCAAAACGTTCTGTAGATATATCACGTTTCTTACAACACATCCCCATACTCATCATGTGTTGAGTTATACAGAATATTATAACTTGAAATGTCAAACGTTCTACAGCTTTTTTTTCAACAACATCATTATTTATCACATAGTTATGATATATTTCTGGAAGGAAGTCCTTTAAGTAGATTGGATTTGTTGTTGCGTTGTTCTAAAATACAAGCGATAATTAGATAACTAAAATAATTAAAGGTGTTCAACAGGTGTTAAATAGTATTTTTTATTAATTCTTACCTTTTCATCAGGCTGAGATTCTGACTTTAGATACAATGGTTGACTTTCTACGACTTGAGTATTCATTCTGAAAAAAACAGAAAAAATTGATTCAATTCTTTATAACCAATTTAAAGATAGATATGTCATAAAGCCTTCAGATAGTTGTGTTAGCTAGCGGAAATATTTGAGTTTAAGTTTTACCTTTATGAAGAGAGAACTCTTAGTAGTTGCAATGGAAGATGTAGTAGATAGATGTTGCTCCTTTGCTCACTGTTGTTGAACTGGATGCTTTCTGTCTGAAACCGTTGTCTCTTATATAGGTGAATGTGTGAAAATAAATCTTTCATTCCCGCGAAAGCATTGGTTTGTATTCGCGTGAAAATAAATTGTTTATTCCCGCGAAAGCAATGGGTTCCATTCGCGTGGAAATGAATTATTTATTCCCGCGAAAGCATTGGTTTTTATTTGCCTGAAAAAAAAATGTTTATTCCCGCGAAAGCAACAGTTTCCATTCGCGTGAAAATAAAATGTTTATTCCCGCGAAAGCATTGGTTTGTATTCGCGTGAAAATAAAGTATTCATTCCCGCGAAAGCAACAGTTTCCATTCGCGTGAAAATTAAATGTTTATTCCCGCGAAAGCATTGGTTTGTATTCGCGTGAAAATAAAGTATTCATTCCCGCGAAAGCAACAGTTTCCATTCGCGTGAAAATAAAATGTTTATTCCCGCGAAAGCATTGGTTTGTATTCGCGTGAAAATAAAGTATTCATTCCCGCGAAAGCAACAGTTTCCATTCGCGTGAAAATTAAATGTTTATTCCCGCGAAAGCATTGGTTTGTATTCGCGTGAAAATAAAGTATTCATTCCCGCGAAAGCAACAGTTTCCATTCGTGTGAAAATAAAATGTTTATTCCCGCGAAAGCATTGGTTTGTATTCGCGTGAAAATAAAGTATTAATTCCCGCGAAAGCAACAGTTTCCATTCGCGTGAAAATTAAATGTTTATTCCCGCGAAAGCATTGGTTTGTATTCGCGTGAAAATAAAGTATTCATTCCCGCGAAAACAACAGTTTCCATTCGCGTGAAAATAAAATGTTTATTCCCGCGAAAGCATTGGTTTGTATTCGCGTGAAAATAAAGTATTCATTCCCGCGAAAGCAACAGTTTCCATTCGCGTGAAAATAAAATGTTTATTCCCGCGAAAGCATTGGTTTGTATTCGCGTGAAAATAAAGTATTCATTCCCGCGAAAGCAACAGTTTCCATTCGCGTGAAAATAAAATGTTTATTCCCGCGAAAGCATTGGTTTGTATTCGCGTGAAAATAAAGTATTCATTCCCGCGAAAGCAACAGTTTCCATTCGTGTGAAAATTAAATGTTTATTCCCGCGAAAGCATTGGTTTGTATCCGCGTGAAAATAAAGTATTCATTCCCGCGAAAGAAACAGTTTCCATTCGCGTGAAAATTAAATGTTTATTCCCGCGAAAGCATTGGTTTGTATTCGCGTGAAAATAAAGTATTCATTCCCGCGAAAGCAACAGTTTCCATTCGCGTGAAAATAAAATGTTTATTCCCGCGAAAGCATTGGTTTGTATTCGCGTGAAAATAAAGTATTCATTCCCGCGAAAGCAACAGTTTCCATTCGTGTGAAAATTAAATGTTTATTCCCGCGAAAGCATTGGTTTGTATCCGGGTGAAAATAAAGTATTCATTCCCGCGAAAGCAACAGTTTCCATTCGCGTGAAAATAAAATGTTTATTCCCGCGAAAGCATTGGTTTGTATTCGCGTGAAAATAAAGTATTCATTCCCGCGAAAGCAACAGTTTCCATTCGCGTGAAAATTAAATGTTTATTCCCGCGAAGGCATTGGTTTGTATTCGCGTGAAAATAAAGTATTCATTCCCGCGAAAGCAACAGTTTCCATTCGCGTGAAAATTAAATGTTTATTCCCGCGAAAGCATTGGTTTGTATTCGCGTGAAAATAAAGTATTCATTCCCGCGAAAGCAACAGTTTCCATTCGCGTGAAAATAAAATGTTTATTCCCGCGAAAGCATTGGTGTTCTTCCGTAGAAACAATGTTTCATTAATTTAACCTTATGATAAATGGCATGATTTCAGCTATATAAGAAGCACTGTTTTTACACAGAAAGCAGTCACTTCGACATTAGCAACTGAAGGAGCAAGATCTACTACAACATCATCTACTACAACTGCTAGAAGGACTTTTCTGTTTGGAGGTAAGTCAACTTGATTGAGTATAAATTTAATTTTTATCGATTTAGATACTAACAGTGGTATGATATTGAGTAAATATATATATATATATATGTATATATATCTTCAAATTGGTTTGAAAAAGAAATCATAACATGGATTTTTACTTTATCTTTTAGAATGTCGACACAAGTCATATCAAAACAACTGAAGAATAAAGAACCAAAACCTTCACAAGATAAGGTGATTGATGACAATGTACTTCTTCAACGCACTATGATCCCCTTTCAAAGCGCCAGTCTGAATACTCTGGCAACTCTCATCATCAAAAGCGCCTCTCTGTTAAGTACTCTATCTCCAGCTTCCAGAAGAAACATTGAAAACATAGTCAAAGTTGAAGATTTACCAATACCTACAGTTATGCAGGTGTTAACCGTTGAGCTCCATGATGAAACGAACTGCACCATCATATACAACTATAAAAAGGATGGAAAGGTAGTTAGAGTGAAGAGCACTATTCCATTAGCGGCGGGATTACTTGTCAATGAAGCTTCGCAAATAAGACCACTGGTTTTGATCTACATGGGTGTTGAAAAGACTGGAAAAGCAATTTTTCGTGCTGCTACAGAAACAGGAACTACTTTGAGGTGTAAGAATGTGTTTGATGTATTACCAGAAAAAAGTATGCGACAAATCAATGCTTATTTCGAGGTAGCTAATCTTCAGGATTTCCCAACAGATAGTGTCATATGTTTCCAAAACCCTGAAGTTATAACAAAGTCTGACAGGCGATGGAATGGAAATGAAGAGACTCTTCTAGTTCAATACAGAAGTGTTGTAGATGAAGAATTACTGATCGGAGATATGCGCATTCCTCATCAAATAGCTTCTGCTGTGACATCGGAGAGATTTGGAGTGATTTTGTTCAAGGGTCTGAGTCGAAACGCAGACAATTCAATTTTCTACAACGTCAGTGTACTCGCAGCTCATCAAGCCTTCGTCCAAGCCTCGGAACTGGCTGATAATCCAAAATCTGAGGATTTTCTCAACCACTTCGATGATGCTGAAAAAGAAGGTTGTGGAGAACAAACTCTCGAGAAGCTAATCTATAACTCAAGGGATTCATATCACTATAGGTAAGTTTTATTAATTTTTACCATAATTTTAAAAAGTTGATTTGTGAAAATTTTGTGTATTCTTACAATGAAAAACCCCTTAAAATGATAAATTTGTGAACATTTTTGTAAAAAATTTTTAAGTTATATATATATATTTCGAATTAAAAAAGGATTTTGTTGTGTCATCAGTGTTTTTTTTTTACATAAAAGTTGGAAAAATAACAAAAGGTGATAATTATTTTACAAAAATGTTCAATTTTTCACATAAATGATCAACTCATAACCTTTTTTTGTAAAACATTTTTAAATTATATATATTTCGGATTAAAAAAAGGACTTTTTTGTGTAATCAGTGTATTTTTTTTTACATAAAAGTTTAAAAAATAACAAAAGGTTATAATTATTTTGCAAAAATGTTTAGTTTTTCACATAAATGATCAATTCATAAACATTTTTTGTAAAACATTTTTAAATTATAGCTATTTCGGATTAAAAAAGGATTTTTTTGTGCAATCAGTGTATTTTTTTACATAAAAGTTTAAAAAAATAACAAAAGGGTATAATTATTTTACAAAAATGTTTAGTTTTTCACATAAATGATCAAATCATAAACATTTTTTGTAAAACATGTTTAAATTATATCTATTTCGGATTAAAAAAAGGACTTTTTTGTGCAATCAGTGTATTTTTTTACATAAAAGTTTAAAAAATAACAAAAAGGTTATAATTATTTTACAAAAATGTTTAGTTTTTCACATAAATGATCAATTCATATACATTTTTTTGTAAAACATTTTTAAATTATATATATTTTGGATTAAAAAAAAGGGTTTTTTGTGTAATCAGTGTATTTTTTTTCGCTAGAAGTTGAAAAAAAATCACACCAAATGAAAAAAAAGGACTTTTTCGTGTGTAATCAGTGTATTTCTTTTACATAGAAGTTGAAAAAATAACGAAAGTTTATATTTATTTTACATTAATTTTAATCATACTATACTAATACATCATTTTTTATTTTAGTCCATTTTATCGTAAAAAGAAAACAGAGTAAAGAACTTTCCCTAAGAAATATTGAGCTGAATGATGTAACTCAGTGAGTTATTTTCCTGTTATATATAATGTAAACTATCTAATGTAGCTAAGAGTAAAATTTAAATTCGGTAAAATTTATTTATATAATGAATAACTTTTGTATTTTAGTCAATTATTGGATCACAGAGAATACGGAATACAAGAGTTCCTCCCTGGGTCTAATAATATACCAGAAGAATATCAAGAAAGATATTGTTCAAGAAAAGCACTTTGTAACCATTGATATCGTAAGCTATAGTAGTTTGTATTACAGAAAATTTACTATAAAACAGTTTTATGAATGTAAAAACTAGATATGGTATTTTCTATTACAATTATTTACTTGTAAATTTTATTCATCTAGAGAGGTAATTTGGTGATTTTTTGACAGTTTTTAAAAAAGTTAAAAAGTACAAAAAAAATCAAAAAATATCGAAAACTGTATATTTCAATGATTATTTTTTAAAAAGTAAATTTTATTCATCTAGAGAGGTAATTTGGTGATTTTTTGACAGTTTTTAAAAAAGTTAAAAAGTACAAAAAAATCAAAAAATATCGAAAACTATATATTTCAATGATTATTTTTTAAAAAGTTCAAAAAAATGTAATAAAGCTCTGTTTTGAAACATAAAAAATTTAAAAGGATTGTGTAGGATAAAATTCTCACTCAAAAAATTATTGAAAATTGAATGAAATAAAAAAAATATTTTCCCAAATACCATGAAAAACTCTATATATATATATACATTGTTTTTAAATTAATATCGAAAACTATATATTTCAATGATTATTTTTTAAAAAAATAAAAAAATTTAAAAGGAAGGTGTAGGATAAAATCCTCACTCAAAAAATTATTGAAAATTGAATGGAATAAAAGAATATAAAGTGAAAATCGCTATATATATTTATTTTTTTAAAAAAATATCGAAAACTATATATTATAATGATTATTTTTTTAAAAAGTTGAAAAAACAAAAAAATTTGTAATAAAACCCTGTTTTAAAACATAAAAAATTAAAAAGGAATGTAATAAAAGAATATTTTACCAAAATACCTCATTTTTTTTGTAAATATCTAGTAAAAATTTCTGAAATATTGTTGGTAAAATTTACTGGAAAATGGTTTCAAGTGTGTCAAAGACTAAATATGATGTTTTCATTGAAATGTTTATTTTCAAAAGATCCAAATAATAACATTGAATCAATTAGTTAAATTTAACAGTCAAATTCTTTTTATCAAGTAGGCTTAATGTTTCTATTGTGATTAATTCTCAATTATTGTAAACTTGAACTATCTAGAGGAGTAATTTGTCGATTTTGATGTGTTTTTTTTTTAAAAAAATTATCATGTAATACCACATACTTCAGTTCTAATTCGTTTTGAACAATTTCATGGGAGACAAAGAATAAAAAAGTTACATTGATTTAGTTTTTAGAATTAAAGTTGCTATCAAAAATGGATTGTTCTTCTTTAAAAAAAATGATTACGTAATACTACATGCTTCAGTTCTAATTCGTTTTTAGAATTGAAGTCGCCATCGAAAATGGTTTGTTCTTGAATGGGTAAATCCATAGCCTCCTCCTCCTCATCATGACAAAAGCTTTCTGATGATTGCATTTTGAAAAACAAATTGCATTGTTTTAGTTTTCCGAATTGAAATTACCATCGAAAATGGTTTGTTCTTAAACGGGAAAATCCATAGCCTTCTCATCATCATGTCTAAGTTTTCTACCCCAATATCTCCAACCTCTCAGAGATAGGAATTGTTCTGTTTAAAAAATAATGGAAATTGTATATATAAATGATTGTTTTTGAAAAAAATGGTAAATTTTTGAAAAAAATTCAAAAGGAAAATGCAGGATAAAACCCTCACTCAAGAAACTAATTTTGTATGATAGGTTGCTCACCTAATAATAAGAAAATAATGAATGATTTATATTTAAACAATTATTGAAAGAATTAATGAAAATTGAATAGAATAAAGGAAATATTTTACCAAATAGTCTGTTTTTTTGTAAAGATATACAAACAGATAAAATTTAACCATTTAAAGGATGATTTCTTTTTTTGCAAAAAAATAATGAAGATTTAATGAAATGAAAGAATATTTTACCAAATACCTTGTTTTTTTGTAAATTTATACAATTAGAATAAGAAAATAGTGAATAATGTATATTTAAGCAATTATTGAAAAAATTAATGAAAATTGAATAGAGTAAAGGAAATATTTTACCAAATACCCTGTTTTTTGTAAAGATATACAAACAGATAAAATTTAACCATTTAAAGGGTGATTTCTTTTTTTGCAAAAAAAATAATGAACATTTAATGAAATGAAAGAATATTTTACCAAATACCCTGTTTTTTTGTAAATTTGTACAATTAGATGAAATTTAACCATTTAGAGGATGATTTGTTTTTGTAAAAAATTAATGAAAATTGAATAAATCGAAAAAATATTTCACCAAATACCTCTTTTTTGTAGATGTAAACAAATAGATGAATATCTAACTTTATCCATTTTTTTTCCATTTGGGATCATGTTTTGAAGGTTTTCAAGATAGTTTTTAGTAAAAGCTTATGCATTGATTGTCATTACAAGTTGTAGTGTTTGGTATTATTTAATATTTACTGACTCTAGCTATATTATATGAAATTTTCCCTACTTATTGCACAATAAATGTATATATTCACATATTGTTTCATTTTTAATTACTGTATTTATTCAATGTAGATATAATGAGTCGAATTACAAAAAAATATCAAAACTTAAATGCCATACATTCAAAATCTAGATGCTCTATGAGTTAAAGTTATGTATATAATTATGTACAAGATTATCAAAACTTGAATGCCATACATTCAAAATTTAAAAGTTCAAATTAAGTAAAAAAATAATCAAAACTCGAATGCCACTTAAATGCCATTCAAATGCCACTCAAGTACCCCTCAAATGAAATACAATATAAACTTGGCGAATTCATCCAACGCCGTAACCCATTGTCTCAACTCCAAGATCAAATCCACAAAAAAACACTTGGTAGGGAGATCTGCTCATATATTACTACTAGCCTTGCTTGCATTGATCGTCGGCTGGACAAAGTTTGTTGTTTTCTTGTATCTTCAGCTTGTGTCTATTCTTCCATTGAGTGCAAGTGAAAGTTCTTCTGAGAGTTAGGCTAAACTCTGTTTTTTTTATCATCTTGCACAAATATTTATACAAGGCGGAACGAAGGGTCTTGTAAGCCACGCTTTACATCACAACAACCAAAATACAGTTTGCAGTTTTCCGCGGAAAATGGTTCATAAATAATAACTATTTAAATATTTATGTTGCAACAGCACAGAATGAAAAGCAAGCAAGAAATATATGTAAATGACAAAGGTAGGAATATAATATGTACAAGTGTAGTTATGGCGATACTGTAAATAATGATGGCATCCCTCATAATACATCACTGTTATGGAGCATTGCAAAAAGCCTCTGACAATGCATCAGTAGTGATAATCAACGAGGGAATGGCACCTTTTTTTACAACTACACACAACTGACCAAACCAAAAATCATCACAGTCAATCGGGAAACTTTACACCAGGTCAACCTATGATATTATATGAACCTAAGTAAAAGCGTATCCTTAAGACTACTATTATTCATCTCAGACGTATTTTGTGAATCATTGGTGTAATGCGTTGTTAATATAATGACTAGAGCTCTGCAGCAAAAGTTGAGAAGAATTGGGGTACTTTTCTCATCACTCAACACTGCATCCACTTCAATTCGAAAGTGTGTAAGAGCTAATGCAAAAAGTTGTTGTCATGACTCTAATGGAACGCGCTAAAGTTATTGTAAATGAAACGACACCATTGTTGAGTGATAAGTATAATCAGTTGAAGCGAAGCACAAAGGATATTGTTATGTGGTAAATGATAAAAACCTTGTGCTGTAGAAAAAAGGATTTATAGCTTCCTTGCTAGGTCCTATCATCAGAACAATAGTTCGCAGGTATTCTAAAATCTGAATGAAGAGGAGGATAGAGATGAGGATCTCCGCAAGATTAATGTGGAATGAGATTGCTGTTTTACTTTTGGATGATTTGAGTGAGAGAGAAAGATTAGACCTAGTTGTAGAGGGCAAGACAGATATGTTTCAATTATTGATACAAACTGTCAAAAACTTTGTGTTAGTTATTGTGCCTCAATAATTGGAGCAGTTTATTGAGTTGTAGCACTACAAGAAGGAGCTGTGTAAACTAATTGGCAAAAGAACAGTTGGTGATAAGCAAAGATTTTTGCCTCAGACTGGTGGAGGCAATTTTTTTAACGATATAATAACATCTACTGTACTGGTCTTTACCATCAATAGAACCAATAAAGCAATGAGTGTCCAACTTTGACATTTGGTAGACATTATGTTGTAGTGCCTGAGAATGAGTACGATAGATTAGTTTGAAAAGTTGGCAATGATAAAGCGACAGAGGAAAAGAAAAATTCACACTTTCTGTCTCACAACACTATCGAATACATAACATGGAGAGATGCGAAATGAAAGTGAGACGTTTTTTTTTAAATTGTTGCTTTAATTTGATTTGCCTGAGTATGAGAAGTTGAACAGAAATGTCTAAAACATCTGTTGCTATTTGAGAGGGTTCAGGGGGGCTGAACGATTTGTAGCAGTTTATAAAAATGTGGGTGAGTGACATCTGGCTTCAATGCTTGTTAATGCTTCAGGCAACCATCACAATAAAAATATGGCCAGTCTGAATGGTAAAACATTAGACATGTGGGAGAATTTTGTCAACAATATATTCCCTAGGTGGGACGTGTTCACGGCAGAGTCTACAGATGTTTTGGTAGAGATACTCGAACATTTCATCTAGAGACCCGACAGATTACAGTCTTATGGCTGGATCGAGTTCAGAATGACCGGCTGTAACGAGTATCACATGGATATTTACAGCCCGATTTTGCAAAGCAAAGCTACTTTTGTCCAAGACGTCGGGATTAATGTTACCAGTATCATAAATAATAGACCCATGTGGATAAGAAACTCCCTTCATTTGCTGTCCAAGGACGAGGCAATGTTTGTAGGAGAGCCGATCGCTTACGCCGACACTTATGCACTGCCTTATTTTTTGTTGCATCTTCTCACGACTGAGCCCACTACGGAAAAATATCAGAGAGTAATGGAAGGTTTGTTTGTACAGTGACTTGGCAAGCAAGGAAACTCCTCAACACAGCGCCGTAGACAAAAAAAAGGAGGGCATTAGTAGTAAAATAGGAGCAGTTCTCAGTCATGGAGTTTAAGGACAAGATTCTCCTGGTTCCAACTGTCTCTTAGCTTGCCCCAGTTAGCATGAGAACTTGTGATGTAATTGTTTCTGTGCACCGGTGTTATTATTCAGTTTTGAATATCTGCGTTGCAGCTAAGTATTTATTGCGTAGGGTTTTTTTATTTTGATTTGTATGTTTTTTCAGATGCATG
The DNA here is from genome assembly GCA_945261195.1 of Cryptosula pallasiana. Lineage (NCBI taxonomy): Eukaryota > Metazoa > Bryozoa > Gymnolaemata > Cheilostomatida > Cryptosulidae > Cryptosula > Cryptosula pallasiana. The sequence goes on along the minus strand of OX183131.1, from coordinate 16,191,677 downwards.
GGTTCCATTATTTGATGAACATGGTTTGAGAACTAGGGTAATTTTTTGTGCAATTGATTTTATTGTTATTTTTATCCCTAATTGTAGGATTAACTAAGTATTTATTGTGCAGGGTTGGTTTTTATTAGGGTTTGAATGTTAATTTGAATTCGTGGGCTTGAGTACTTTAAAAAATTGATGTGTTTTATTATTGTATAGCTTAATTATAAGAGATGAAACATTACGGATAAACATTGAACAACTCTACCATTATCTCAAAAGAATGTACAGAACTATTTATTTCTCCATCTATTTGTAACTATCTATTTACCTGTCATCGGATTTTACACCAAGAATTCTTTGTCTACCTCCAGTGAATTAGTTTTTGAAAAAGTGTTTTATCCCAAGCACCCTATTTTATCTTTTTCAGATACTTATTAATAGTTACATTGTTTGTCATCCTTGGATTAAATTCAAATTGTTTTTGTTCATCTCCATAAGCAACTCTATAGCACTTTCTTGTAGACGCATACTACTTACATACTGCTTCTTGGGGATTTATCCATGTAATTTTCTCATCTTTAGCATATGTTATGTAGCACAAAATATTATCGCATGAAACTTAAAAAAGGTATTCCAACTCGTCTCAAACGATCATACTGTCTTGAATGTAACTATGATTGATCTCCAGAATAAACTCTTTTACTTGCGGCGGTTTTGCTGTCAAATTGTTCTGAACTAAAAAAAGCATATTAAGTAAAGAATAATAAATATTGAGGTATAAAAAGAATGGAAATAAATTTCTATTTTTTAACTAGAGTTGAATAATATATTCATCAGCTCCCACCTTATTGCCGAGAATCCTACTAGTAGCTGTTTAATAGATACTGTAGTACGTTTTGTTCCTTCAAATGTTGCTGCTGGAGTGCAGGAATTCTGTGTAAAAACAGTGCATCTTAAATAGTCTACTTTGCGCCGACTAACCCTACAAGAAATGCGAATACTCATGGGGAAAGTCCCTTTATTCTTTATAAGCGTTTTATTTACGCGACGATCCCTTTTTAATATATACAGACTTTTCACTCAAATAAAAACATTTTCTGAGGGAAAATTTTTACATATATCACGGAGGGATTTTCGTGCAAAGAATGATGTTTTTTTGCGCAGAGAACGTTGTTTTCTTGCAGATAGAGAATGTTGTTTTTTTTTTGTCGCAAAGAATATTGTTTGTTTTTTTTGCGCAAAAAATGTTGTCTTTTGAGCAAAAATCTCTTTATAAAATATGAAGACTTTTCATAAAAATAAATAACAAAAATTTTGCGCGCAAATCTTTATATATATTAAGAAAGGATTTGCTCAAAAAGAATGTTGCTTTTATTGCGTGAAGATTTTTTCTTAACGCAGAAAAAATTTTTGTTTTTTTCAATCAAAAATTTTTTCATAATATACAGAAATTCTTTGCGAAAAAAAATGGTGGCGCAAACATCTTTATGCATATATTATTGAGGGATTGTTGCATAAAGAATGTTGTTTTTCCCGCGAAAAATGTTGCTCTTCACAAGAAAACACTATTTAATATATATATATATAGACTTTTGTCTGGACCAAAAAAATCTTTCACTCGAAAACCAATTTATGATATATAAGGAATTTTGCGTGAATAAACAAACTTTTTCAATTTCTTTTATGTTATAACGGGCTTTTCGCACAACACTTTTCATTGGTTTAAGCTTATGTCAATTGGTGCAACTTTAGCTGTTTGAGACACACTGCTTTCACGTAGAAAGCATCCACTTCGACAACGGTGATTGAAGAAACACCATCTACTGCATCATCTACTACAACTACTAGGAGTATTATCTGCATTAAGGTGAGAAATGATAAATAATTATTTAACACTAGTTGAGTGACTCAACTTGCTCTGACATGGATCAACTATCTTGAATTAATTACGATTGAATGTTAATCAATTACTCATATTGTTATATCAGGTTTTTTAATGAAGAGTCAAGACGCTGAAAGTCAATTAATGGTCAAAAAGTCAAAATTCCAGCAAGCTTTTTCTCCACCAACATTTCCCATCTGAGAATTCTCACCAAGAAAGAATAGTCTAGATGCTGAAAGTTAATTGATGATTGAAGAGTCAGAACCCCAGTAAGTTTTTTTCACCACCACCATCTCCCATCTTCAAAGTCCCACTAAAAACAATAGTCAAGTTACTGAAAATCAATTGATGATTGAAAAGCCAGAATCCTAGCAAAATTTATCCGGCATCATCTCCAATCAGTGCTCTGCCTTCAAACATAAGTGTATTATCTGAAGTGATGAAATGTCAAGTTGTTGATTTGAAAGAGACAAATCAAAATGATGAGACTATGAATAATGATGAAGAGTCGAACTGCAAAAGAAGAGTTGTGATGGATGATGAAGATGACGCATTACTTCAACACACCAAAATTAACGTTCAGGATGCTGTAATCAACAACTTGAGTTCCCTCACTCACAAGAGCACCTCTCTGCCAAACGCTGTCTCCAGATTGCCGAAAAAAAAAACATTCAAACAACAACAGCAATTTGAGATCTACCAATACCAACAGTTTTGCAGGCATTTGCCGTTGAATTCTGTGACGAAACAATGTGCACTATCATCTACAACCATCAAAAAGGTAAAATGACACTTTGAGTGCAAAGTGATATTCAAAGTGATGTAGGATTGCTCATTAACAAAGCTAAGCAATCGCAACCAACAGTTTTGATCTACATGGGCAAGGGAAAGACAGGAAAAATAGCTTTTCGCACTAACGGTGGATGTGGTGGCTGTTTAAGTCAAATGACGCATTCAACGTTTTGCCTGGCAAAAATATGAAACAAATCGAGGCCAATTTGAACATAGCTTACTAGTACGGTTTTCCACCAGTTTTTCCCATAAGTTTTGAAAACCCTTAGAAACGCTAAGAAAATGTGACACCCGATGGAGCAAGACTGTCGAGAGTATTATGGCTCATTACAGATGAGTGCTACATGGAAGGTTGCGGATTGGAGATATCTACATTCTCCCTCAAAAAGCCTCAGCAGTTGTATCGGAAAAATATGGAATTATTCTAATCAATGGACTGAATCAAATTGAAGACAACACAGTTTCCGCAACATTTTTCTACTCACAGCTCTTCAAGCCTTGATTCAAGCCTCTAAACTGGTGCATACTATGGAGCATCATGACTTTCTCAACTACTTTGATGATGCCAATAAAGAAAAACGCCCATGACAACAGCTCGACAACCTAATCACAAACTCGAGGGAGGCACATCACTATCAATGATGGTAAGTTCTATTTGTTTTACCATATACATGTAGATAAATGAATTCCTGAGCCAAATCCTAGACCAATGTATGCTAGTCTCATTATTTATTACGTCTTTCAGATGTAACTAAAGAATTGTGCCTGGGAAAAAAGGATCCAAGGAGTCTTATTTTCACCTTGCAAGAGATGAGTTCAACAATAACTTTGAAAATTACACATTACTTCCATAGGTTTGATGGTGATCAAAACAAATACTAGATTAGTTTGTATTTTACACCGATTTTATTTGTTATATCAAAAAAAATTTATTTGTAACAAATTTTTTTAGCGCTTTACTTAGCAGATTGGTTCCTTATACGTTTATTCCAACTATTCATTCTAGCGCATTGTCTTGTGTAAACTCCTAGCTAGGATAAATCTGTAGGATAAATCTTCGAATTGAGTGATCTCTCATCTGATTGTCTCCTTTATTTTGTAAGCTTTTCACAAGTCATTCATACTCCATCCTCTATTTTTCAGTAAACAAAAGTATACACAGTAATCCCTGTACACAGTTTACAAAAAGTTTCGCACTTGCGTCTCATTACTCTGTTTCAAGTCAGTTCCTCTCCGTGTTGTCAGCCATTCACTTATATCTTTGTACGAACCTACAGGATGAAAATTCACACCGAACTCATCAGCAGACACAGCTAACAATTGTTCTTCACTTTAACGAGAATAATGAGTGTCGAATACGAAGCTTCATGTCGGAAATTGCAAATTTGCGATCAAAGCTGATCTCTAGCCCCAACATGAACACCCTTTGTGCGACAGAAATCATCCAAAGATATTATCAAACACATCCGGTCTGGTGTTCCCATCTACCTTACTGTTTGGAACACTACATCACCTGCAACAGCTAACTGAAGAATGCTATCCATCTTTAATACAACGTCCTTTTTAAAGTACGCTACCAGGGACAAACCTTCAGTTGTTTTGGTGATAAACTGCATCTCCACACTTGTTGTGACATTTTTCATCGAGTAAAAACCTTCTTTGAGAGAATCACCTGCTAAATGGAGATATTGTTCTCTCGTAACACCTATATTTGCACCATTGAGCAAAGATCCACTAGTGTATGAAAATTGATGACGTCATTGTCCAAAAGTTTCATTGGTAGATTCTGTTCGCATCTCCTTCCAATCAGGCAATCACCAACTCGCAACGCGAAACTTTTGATATTGGCATGCTACATCCAAATTGGGTTTTTTGGTGAAACGACCGCTCATAGCGTTGTGATCGAACAAATCTAAATGAAATTTGTTTGGGTTTCTGTTTGTTCTTTTACATTGTTTAATCGATCTGTCCCAGTCCACTACAAACTCCATAAACTTTAGTCACTTTCACCCAATCGGATAAATGTAGTCGCGTCCATCCAACACCAAGTTCAGTTGAGATTTATTTATCGTAGGGTTCACCTTGACTTTGCAAAGATGTGGTTTAAACTTTTTGATTCTTATTGTCGTACACCAAGCCCTCCAACAGTCCCTGGTATTTTTTTGTACTTGCATTAGTTTCTAGTAGTTGCGAAAGTAGGAGCGCAAACCATAATTGTTGGCATATTCAACAGTATTACCTTCTATAGACATTTTTTCTCTCCTTAAATACTGCTTTTCTGTTGTTGCTACCCGCAGTATCACTTGCATCGTCTTGGACAACTAAGGCTTCGATTTGCAGAAACGAGCTGTAAAGATCTGTGTAATCCTCAGTACTCCATACTAAGGTCAACTTGATTCAGCTGTAAGGTTCCAACAGGTCGGGTCTGATAGCGGCATATTCCAATATCACCACAGATATTTTTTTAGGTTCCGTCACAACACACATCCAGCGCAAAGTTTTCGTTGTAGGAAGCACCTTCCGATTTGTTTCCTGTTGTTCCATTCAGGTTAGCCATATTTATGCAAGTGATGTTTGCTTGAAGCTATATCACATAATGAATTGAAATGTCATCCTCCAGCGTCTTTGAAGATCCTATGCTTGCCAAAATATAAAATGACCATGTTTACCGGGACCTCTCCTCTTCCCTGGAGCCAATTTTTTCTTCTATTGTTATGATCCAGATCAACTGCACCAAGCAGATCTCCTCCAATCCTGACTTCTTTGAGATGATGCAAAACTATGTCTGCCCAAAAGATTACGCGCTATGTTATTACCTACAGAGAGCGCTCTCCTACCCATAATCACAGTATTGCTCATCTCTTCAACAGAGGTGTTTTGAAGTGTGTATAGTTGAAAGATTACTACCAAATTGGTTCCCTCTCATACTAAGCATCATGCCCTGTCTGCTCTAGACTCCAATTCCAGTCCCAGCTTGCATTTTGTAGTACTCTTCGGAAAAATCTTTTGAGTCTTTGGGGTTGTACCATACCAAACTCATTGTGTCTTTCTTTCATTAAACTGAACCACCAACACGATTTTCCACCCCCAAATGGTATTTGCTCACTATTATCAGCGCTTGGATGAGATCGCTATTCAGTGTTGAAGCATTAACGCAGAGTGTGTTTCTTAACTTTTTAAACGTGATGGCTATCTTCTTCCCTTGTACTGATACTACTCTTAGCAAAGGTACATTTGAATCGCCTACCATCCTATTGTCAACAATGTTGGAATAAATGCACGAAGAGGTTAGACCCAAATTTATATCAGGTGATGTAAATTTGTTGTGGCCACCTCGGGGATATGTAGTTTCTCCACTCGGTTTTGACTCCAAAGATGTATGCCAAGTCTTTGGAAAAGCTCAGTGTCATATCAGGATTGCTGTTAGTCGGTAAATTTGTGTTGGTTGCCTTGCAGTGGAGGATGGAAAACTTGTTGTCCAATCTCATCTCACACATTGTTTTTGTACATTCTCATTTAACTCTCCGCACTATCGTATCTCCCATTGCCAATCAGGATCAATGAATTTTTGCTTCTGCCTCAGACATTCATCTTTTCCAGATAAATTCTACCACTCGGTAACATTTTTCCAACTATTAAAGTAGAAGATGTCTAGCAGAACTACCTTCCATTTACCGCCGATGATATCAAAGTGTTCTTAAAATTTCGCTGTAAAATCAGAGTTGGTGTTACTGGGAAACTCTCCAGCACTCGAACATGTGGGTAAAGTTTTCAGCATTTGCATTTTACCATCGCATGATGGTTACAGCAAGCGTTCATTCCTCACAGGCTATTCATTGATGCACTTATTCAGATTTTCTCTGTAACCCAACCTCTTGCCCAGCATTTGTCTTTTACCTCTCCTCGTTTTTCTTCCCAGTATCTGTTCGATAGGTTTTCTACCTTGAGCAACTCATTTTTGTAAAAGTTCCCATCAATCATCGGTTCAGCAAGATCGTTCACCGTGTATACAATAGGTTTTTCATGGGTTGGCACACCAGTAATTATGAAGATCTTCACAGTCCAATTCGGGATGTATCTTTCCACAAACTCCACTCTTGCCACGCTAAGTCTCACATAATCTTCAACTTTCAACTTTGGTAATTTTACCAAACTGTGCTCACCGCCTTCATACACTTGGTTCCACACAAAGTCCAGGTTTGAAACTTTACATCATTTGGTCTCCTACCTATAAAGCTCTGAGCGGTGTTGTTGTACACGCTAGCCATCTCGGGCAAACGTCAATGTATCTGTTGTCATCTTTGTCCATCACATATCTGTAAATCTTCTCTTTCAAAGGGGTGTCAAAATGTTCTTCCAATGATGCGTTTATCGTCTCAAATTTGGTTGTAAAGCGTTGGAATTTTTTCTCAGCCAGCAGACTCATGACATTATGCTTGTAAAAATATTTACCATCATCTGCTCATAAAAGCTTTAATTTGTTTCAGCCAAGATCCTTCTCAACCCTTTGGTTACCATGTGATTGGCTTTGGTAATGAATAGAACAGCGCAAAGTTTTCTGGACAGAGATTCAACAGCGGTCAGTAAAAATGCTGTGTGGTTGTTTTCTTCTTTTCGAGAATACCTGAATCTGCTCTCCAATTTCAGCTACAATTTTGGGACGACGCTTAAACTTGGTCATAGCTACTTTCTTTAGCAGTGTAGGCATCCTCTTAACTCAGCCATTTACGAAGTCTTTTTCCTTTGTATCGTTTTCTACGAGCTTGCAGCAAAGCTGTAGCTCCTTGTAGAGACAGATTCAACCGGGGATTGTATTACATCTCTTTTGACACATCACCATTCATTTCCCAGTACCTGAAACGGCCAAAGATACCTCCCTTCATTTTTGTAGTAAATATCTCTCTACAGTTGTGATTCGTAGTTCCAATAACAGAATTCTAAACTTACTGTAATTTGTGTTTCCCAATCTTATCGTATCTACATCGGTTAGAACAGCTTGCAACAAAGTTTTGGAAGTTTTAGGATTCAACCACTTTTCTCAAATTTTGAGTGCGTCCTTCTCTGAATCTTAGTCGCCGATGTTATTCAATTGCTTCAACAATCTGACCTCAATTGCGTGATGGCCATTCGTCTATGTTATATCACATACTTGTTTCTCAAAATTTTTCAAACGATCTTTCTCACCAACATAAATACCTTCTCCATCAGCAACATTCCCGATATCAAACATGAACAAGTCATGGGTATCAAAAAATCATCTTTTTATTGGAGGTGTCTCACTATATTCTACCACCAATTGGTCAAGGTTGTCAGTCTTGTCATTGTACTATTTGCCAAGCGAGATTTAGATTGGGACTTTGGTTTCTTGATTGGACACCCCTTATCCATTCGTTGATGGCTATTTTTATTTTTCGGATGTTGCTCAATACCTATGCATATCTTGAAAATTTTCATCTAATTGTTCCTCTTCATTCAAATTGGATTCATGCTCTGTTTTCGTCAAAACATTTTGCTTTCTCTTCATATCTCTCACCATCATATCTTCCATAGGCAACACCTGTTTGATTCCATGTAGTGTCTTCTTGCTTCTGTATATTGTCGCTTAGTTGTTAACTGGGTCCAGCGCCTCGATTAGCTATGCTAATGCGCAGACGGACCCTCACCACTGCTCAAATTTTGTTCTCACTGCATTGCAACAATTCATGATGAAAATAAAACGAACAAACAAAGGAGTCATGCTCAGATTTTCCTCCGTAATTTTTTCTAGCATACTCGGGTTCATACAACAAAAAATAGCATCTAAAAATGTTAAAGACGGGAGGCTCATAGCTTAGTTGGCATTATCGATGACAAAAAGGTGTTATTATAGCCTCCAAAAGATTACCTCTACCAGTCCGAGTCAACTTTCACACTTATCATCAACTGTTACTTCACCAAATAGTTTGCGTATCTCCTTCTTGTAGCGCTGCAGCCCAATAAACTGTTCTGATTCTAGAGGAAATTACCTAATATGATGTTTTAACAGTTTGTATCAATGATTGAAACGTATATGAGTTGGCCTTTTTGACTAATGCGATTCTTCTTTTCTTAATCAGGTCATCCAGAGCTAAAATAACCATCCTATTCATTATCATTCTTGCGGAGATATTCATCTGCATCCTCCCCTTAATACAATTTTCAGTTTTCCGGGAACTACTGTGCTGATGATAGTAGGGAGGCTAGAACTCTTTATTTTTACAACGCAACTTGTTTATCGTCTATGCATGACTTCCTAACCAGACTAGCAATATCCTTCATTTTTTGCGGCAATTCACTTTACTGAGCAGTGGAAAATGGTATCGTTCTATTTACAATAGCTTTAGCGCATTCGATTAGAGTCATGCTTCGATCTGTTTTTTGCGTTAGCTACTACATACTTTTGAATCAAAGCTGATGCGGTGTTGGGTGACAACAACAGCACCTAATTTCTTCCAAATTTTTCTTGCAGAGCTTCCGTCAGTTTCTTGACATTGTGTTTCACATATGAGCAGGAAAATATGTGTGAGATGAAACGATTAAAAAACGCACTTATATGTTTTTACTTGGGTGCATATAATATCCTAGGTGGAACCATGTGAAGATTTCAATGGTCTGTGATGATCATCTGTTTGCTGAGTTGTGTCTTTCTGTTGAAAAGATTATGTTTTCTTTGTCGCTTGTTCAAAGGCTTGTTGCTCATATTTTATCCTTTCAGGAAAGTTATGACGAGCCCAATAGGTAATCGAAAAAACGCCTTTAGGAGTTTTAAAAAGGAACAAATAGTGATGATTCAAGGAGATTGTACAATTTTTTTCTAAAAACAGGTTCTGAACAATAAAAATAGATGCCAATGTTCAAATGATGACTAGGTTTTGTACACAAAGCTTTGGCATTGGATTAACCAAAAATTTAATCCATCAACTCATCAATTATCAACCATCTGTTTCGTCCATATCTGGGAAAACTCCTCGTTATAGATGCATGTATTAGTAGTAATATATGAGCAGATCTCCCTACCAAGTGTTTTTTTGTGGGGTCATAATCTGGGGTGATGCAATGGGTTACGGCGTTGGATGGATTCGCCGAGTTTATATTGTATTTCATTTGAGGGGTACTTGAGTGGCATTTGAGTGGCATTTAAGTGGCATTTGAGTTTTGATAATTTTTTTACTTAATTTGAACTTATATGGCATCTAAATTTTGAATGTATGGCATTTAGGTTATGATAATTATTACATAACTGTATACATAATTATAACTCATAGGGTATCTAGATTTTTGAATGTAAGGCATTTAAGGTTTGATAATTTTCTGTAATTCCGACTCATATGATATCTTGAGAGAGAGGAGATATATCTACATTGAATAAATACAGTGATTAAAAATGAAACAATATGTGAATATATACATTTATTGTGTAATAAGTAGGGAAAATCTCTCCATATAGTATAGCTAGAGTCAGTAAATACTAAGTAACAACAATTAATACATAGTCTTTTTTTACAATGATGTCTTTGATGTAGTGATGTTATATCTTAAGAAGGGAGACTTCTGTTTTACATGCTTTTGAATTCGTAATGAACTAAAATAAAAAGTTATGTATTAGTATAGAATGATTAAACAAAAATTTAAAATAATTACATGAAATTGAATTATAACTTTAGTTACATTGGATAGTTTACATTATATAGAAAAGGGAAATAGCTCACCAAGTCACATTGTCCAACTTGTTTTTTGAATTAGAGACTATCCATCGCTAAAACACTCATCATTTTTTTTCAGCAACATATCCTGTCTCAAAATCATCAAAGTCTCCACGTAGAAAATCTTCAAGTTCATCATCATCATCGATTTCTAATATTGTTTTGTTGTGCTTTGCTTGATCACAATATTGTTTCCAATACATTCGACCGAGACAGTATGGAGAGCAAAATGAAAGATCGTATTCTGTCTTAAATTTTCCGTGGGTTGTTTTTCCTCTGTAGATCATCACACCTGGAGTATATTTGTTAGCTTCTGAAGCATATTTGTCTGGTATGACAAGCGTCTTCAACAGCGTTTCTCCACATTGTTCAATGCTATAACGGATACAAATTACATTCGACTGCCCTCCTTTAAATCGATGAGGAACGAATCTATCAACAACATCTTGGTAAGGAAAAATAGCGCCAGGTTGAAAACTATTGAGGGTGTTGATGTTCAAGAAGCGTTTGAGCTGACCTTTAGTCAATGTACTAAAATATAGTGATTCCTCTTCAGCTTTCTTTTTGCTTAGAGGATGTCTGCTAACACGTCTGACATCATACCAAAGAACGCTTTTATTTTTTGGTTTTCCCTTTCTACCCAAATATACAACGTTAAACGGAGGGGGGTAATTATCACAGTTGAAGTTTTTAGCAATTTCAACTGGACAGAGGAGTATTTTGGGTTCGAGTTCATTTATATCTGAAGGATCATGGTAGTGTACTTGAGAATATCTACACTTCTCCTTACTTGATGGATGTATCACACCAGTCACTCGCATAATGCTTGGGATAGGAAGATCTTCAAATGTTTTGCAAATCGGAACTTTTGGTGAGTCAATCACTTGAGAACCTTTAGACTTTTCTAATTCCCTAGCTCTCCTTTCGTTGAGACATTCAACTGTTAAATGAGTTATAGCTGCACTCTCCATTGTTTGCTTATCAACGGAAGTAGTTTGTTTTCTCACTATTTGTTTTCGTTTCCTTACTATTCGCTTTTTTGGAGCAGTTTTCCTTCTCTTAGGAGTTGTTTTGCCGTTTTTCATTTTATTTTCTGTTGGATATGGATCTGTGCTAAGGAGCTCTTCAGAAAGAGCATCCATAACATTCTAAAAATAAAAGGGTAATATTTGCATGAGTGGCTAAGAGTGTATTTATTACTTAGAGTGTCTTATATATATATATATATATATATATATATATATATATATATATATATATATATATATATATATATATATATATATATGTATTTATGCCAAAAGCAGTTAAGATCATAGAGTTATGGTAGATTGAGAATGTGCTTATTAAACTATTGGGATGCGGAGACAGACAACAAAGGATGCATTCAAATATATATATATATATGTATTTACTTAATATCATACCGCTTTTAACATCTCAATTGGTAAGAAATAAAATATAATAGTTTGAACAAAATATTGTAACATAATAAAAAACAACTAAAAATTTTTCATAAATATGTATGAAACGCTTCTAACATTAGTTCTAAAATACCTACAGAAGAGGATAGAGCTTTATCTATTTGGACATAATTATAAATATGCTTTCTGAATTTATAAAAAGTTTTTTGTTCCACGTCATGTTGTATAATTTTTTGAAAACTATTTGATTCCAAGCACTTCTTTCAATTTCTTTTAAAAAATTATTAATATTAACGACTTCCACCATTGACAAAACGATTTCGAAACCGTTTTTTATAATGTCATCAAAACGTTCTGTAGATATATCACGTTTCTTACAACACATCCCCATACTCATCATGTGTTGAGTTATACAGAATATTATAACTTGAAATGTCAAACGTTCTACAGCTTTTTCTTCAACAACATCATTATTTATCACATAGTTATGATACATTTCTGGAAGGAAGTCCTTTAAGTAGATTGGATTTGTTGTTGCATTGTTCTAAAATACAAGCGATAATTAGATAACTAAAATAATTAAAGGTGTTCAACAGGTGTTAAATAGTATTTTTTATTAATTCTTACCTTTTCATCAGGCTGAGATTCCGACTTTAGATACAATGGTTGACTTTCTACGACTTGAGTATTCATTCTGAAAAAACATAAAAAATTGGTTCAATTCTTTATAACCAATTTAAAGATAGATATGTCATAAAGCCTTCAGATAGTTGTGTTAGCTAGCGGAAATATTTGAATTTAAGTTTTACCTTTATGAAGAGAGAACTCTTAGTAGTTGCAATGGAAGATGTAGTAGATAGATGTTGCTCCTTTGCTCACTGTTGTTGAACTGGATGCTTTCTGTCTGAAACCGTTGTCTCTTATATAGGTGAATGTGTGAAAATAAATCTTTTATTCCCGCGAATGCATTGGTTTGTATTCGCGTGAAAATAAATTGTTTATTCCCGCGAAAGCAACGGGTTCCATTCGCGTGAAAATAAATTATTTATTCCCGCGAAAGCATTGGTTTTTATTCGCCTGAAAAAAAAATGTTTATTCCCGCGAAAGCAACAGTTTCCATTCGCGTGAAAATTAAATGTTTATTCCCGCGAAAGCATTGGTTTGTATTCGCGTGAAAATAAAGTATTCATTCCCGCGAAAGCAACAGTTTCCATTCGCGTGAAAATAAAATGTTTATTCCCGCGAAAGCATTGGTTTGTATTCGCGTGAAAATAAATTATTTATTCCCGCGAAAGCAACAGTTTCCATTCGCGTGAAAATTAAATGTTTATTCCCGCGAAAGCATTGGTTTGTATTCGTGTGAAAATAAAGTGTTCATTCCCGCGAAAGCAACAGTTTCCATTCGCGTGAAAATAAAATGTTTATTCCCGCGAAAGCATTGCTTTGTATTCGCGTGAAAATAAAGTATTCATTCCCGCGAAAGCAACAGTTCCCATTCGCGTGAAAATTAAATGTTTATTCCCGCGAAAGCTTTGATTTGTATTCGCGTGAAAATAAAGTATTCATTCCCGCGAAAGCAACAGTTTCCATTCGCGTGAAAATTAAATGTTTATTCCCGCGAAAGCATTGGTTTATATTCGCGTGAAAATCACTGCGCAGAATGAGTTCTTATCCCCCTTATATCCTACTTGCATATGTTAGGATAGAAGCGCTATCCATATTCTATACCTTTGTTATACCAGTCTTATCCCACCTTATATATCCTAATTTCTTTTGAGTTGAAGCTCTGCCAAATTGTTATTTGATTGATCAACTGTTATTTTAGCGAACTATCCTAATTTTGGAAAGACTTGAACATTTTGATGCAGCGTTGCTTTCTTTTTTTCTTTTTGGTAAGACAACTACTGATAAATTAGTGCCCTTGATCCTAACGGCTTAGCAGAGGCTAGCTTATGATTCGTCTGCGTAGTCCCCATCAATTGTAAAGGGAACTATAGGGCTAAATTTTTAGTACTGAAAACTAGTTATTCGCCGGCCCATGTATTATTATTTATTAGCAGCATGATCGTCCGCGTTTAATCACTCGGCCAACTCCTCCACTGCCTAAATTCATCTAATTTTTTTCCTTATTCCATTACTGTCATCAGGTATATTGAAGTAAGTCTAACTAACTCAATTTTTTTTGTTAAAGTGCTTGCATAATACAGGGTGATCAAGCTCAAATACTTCCCTGGTTCAGCGCCAGTAGTTAGTGAGTGAGTATTATTATTTATTATTATTATTATTTATTTAATTTATTATTATTAATTATTATTATTATATTATTTATTAATTATTATAATAATAATAATAATGGTAGTTAGTAGTGTGTAGTTGTTGTTGTTTGCAGTCAGTCAGTGTCTGTCTGTGCTACCAGTTGTAGTTCTACTACTCTACTGCTGCTGCTACTACTACTAATAATAATAATTAATACTACTACTACTGCTGCTGTACTGCTACTACTACTGCTACTACTAGTAGTGCTATTAGGAGTAGTATTATTAGTAGTAGAGGTCTTAGTTAAAAAAAATTAGTGGTAGTGTAGTTCTTGTTGTTTCAGTCAGTCAGCGTCTGTCTGTGCTGCCATTAGTAGTTCTGCTGCTGCTACTACTACTACTAATACTACTTACTACTGCTGCTCTGCTGCTGATGTCACTGCTACTACTACTGCTACTACTAGTATTATTAGGAGTAGTATTAGTAGTAGAGATCCTAGTTAAAAAAATTAGTGGTAAAAAATTATAATTTATAATAATAATAATAAGAAATAATACATATATATGTGTGTGTTATAGCTGTTATGGTGAATACATTGATGATAATTATAATTATAATAATTCAATCATTTTATGTATTTATTTCTACATAATAAGTGGATAATAAATTATGATAATCAATTATAGTGTACAGGATTTTGGTTGTTGCAGTATTGCGCACACCTGCACAACTCCCCACAATCACAAATATAATTGGAAGTGGCTGTTCGGCCCTTTTTGTAGTCAGTCAGTGCAACAAGGGTCGACTTGTCTGTGCCGAACTATCGGGTGGAGGGGAATGCTTGGCACCGTACACCGACAAGCGGGAATACGCAGCAAGGATCGAGACGATCGGTTGCTTTCTACCAAGTTCCTTACTACACTGATAGTCGGTAGTGCAAGCTGTAGTCTGTATTCTGTACTCCTGTTTGTGCTACTAGATTATAGTCTGAGTAGTAGTAAACAAACATTTGAGGCTCACAGTTGCTCTGACTTTATTATCTATGACAGCCGTATTTATGTACATGGTTATGTAATAAAAAGTAGCATACAATAGAGGCCACACCTCACACAAGCAATTGGTCAGAGTGTGCCAATAAAAATAGGTAGGTGGTACATGGATGTTCGCTCGAGTGATTGCACATGGGTTACATATTGATTTACATGCTTAGGAAAAATAATGATGATTGCATAGAACTGCGATGTGCTAAAGTGCAAGCATAGAACTAGTAAATAAGTAGAATAAGGTAATAAATGTACGTAACGATTGTTCGTTATGGCGTCCTCTACAATAGTATAATGATAATTATAAATTATTATTGATATAATCATTAATAATAATTATAATAATATTATTGTTGATGTGCAGGCAACAACATGAAATTTTAATAAATATGTATATATAATATACAATAATTATTATAACAAATGATATATATGTATTATAATAATAATTATTGTGTAGTAATATATATATAATATTGTAATGGAATTTGGTGTCTGGGTGGTAGCCCCTATACACACTCCCGACGTGCTCTGCTTCTGCCCAAGTCTACTTACAATAATCTGCTATTATTGTTCGTAATGTCTGGAGAGCATTTATTGGCTTGTGTATTTATGGGTGCGGCTGAATCTGGCTTGTATGCTTGCTGGCAGTAGACAATAATTATATCCGAATTATTGGCTGCCTCTGAACCTTCCCAAGGTTCGACAATAATCAATGCCGTGATTATGGTCTAGTTTAAAGTTTGTTTCGAACTTTGCTGCTCACAATAATTCTGCCGGAATTACTGTTTAGTTTAGAGTTTGTTGCGAACTTTTGGCCACTGACAATAATGGTGCGGTAATTGCTTTGTCTAGTTCGACTCAGTCTAGATCGACAATAATTACACTCTGATTATTGTTGTGATAGTTTTGCTGCGAACTCCACGGTTCGGATTTCAGTATGAGTCGAACTACTAGGGCACCAGGTGCTTTGCGTCGTACACCTCGAGTCGAGGGAATACGCAGTAAGAGAGCGAACAATCTTACTTTTCGCCAAACCTCGTGCTTGCTAATAGTCGACCAGCGCTTGTAGTTATGTTGCTCCTAGCTGTGCTCAGTGCTGCTTCTTGAGAGTAAGAATCTTCTGAGAGTCATGCTAACTCTGAACTTTATTGCACTTACATCAGTTTAAATACAGGGAGGGCGGGTACACATTACAAACCACGCCTGAGTAAAAATATTGGTACAAGCCACGCCTTGCCCTTACAACAGCACCCAATTGCAATAATTAAAAACGTGGAAAAAATATAACATGTGATAAATAATTATTTGGTGTATAAGATAGAACGCACTGAAATAGACTCTAGTATCGTGGATACATACAAACAATAGAACTATACACAGACGTATACAATGCGTAGCGAGTAGATATTGAGATGTAAACGTAGACAGTGAGTTATCGGCTCAAATCTTATACAAAGGAATAGGGACAATGAGATACAGGCTCAGACAGTAATTGCGAGATAATGTCTTACTGAGTAATAATAAAGTGAGAGAATGTCTTCGTGAGTACATGGTAATAATAATAAAATAGGGAGAGTACTGGCGTCCCTCACAATATTATCATTTCATATGTTGCTGCATGCACATCATTTTATTTACAATAAATGATATATATATATGCATTATTATTGTAAATAAAATAATAATAGTAGTTGTTGTTATTAATATTTATTATAATTTGTTCTTTTTTGAAATATTTATTACTATTATTAATATGATATTATTAATACTTATTATTATTATGCGTCAACAGACAGTAGTAGCAGTGCATACTTATCATTCATAGTCAATATTATTATTCCTAGTAGTAGGGAATCACAGTGGTTGTAGAGCATAAAAGTATGCTTTCACATTGATTGATTGATTATTGACATCAGCATGATCATCATCGTTTATTATTATTAAAACTAACAATAATTATTATTATGCTATAATCACTTTTGGTTATCAGCTCAGAGTGATAATCCTCATCGTTATTGTATTCAGTAATAATGTGAGGGACGCCAACAAACAACATGACGATCATCGCCATAGTAACAATTATACATACATCACGAACATTCATGTAACTCACATTTCTACATAGTTACCAATTTATTATTATTTTATTTTTATTCTTTACAATCTAAAATAGTTTTCCACAAAAATATTTAAAGTAAATAATTCTATTATGTAAGCACAAGGCGTGGTTTGTGCAAATTCTTTGTCTCAGTATTGTATTTAATCTCGTGTAATCTCAGAATAAATCAGAGTTAACCTGACTCTCAGAAGTACCATTGCTGACAAGAGGAACATACGCAGGAAACAGTAAAAGCTATCATAACTGCAGCTCGCCTGGCCTATGGTGAATAAACAGAGCCTAATCGAAAGAGTGTACGGTCGATTTGACCTATAACGCTCACGGCTGTCGACAACAATAGCCTCTCGTTTATCACTGAACAGTCGGTACAGTTAGCTGCCCTCACGGCACTTTCTGTAAGAGCTAAGTTCGGCCATAGATACTTCTAGCACACAGAATTAATTCACAGAATCAATTACAAAAAGAATTGCATGTCTAATTGTGACGAGAGTTGTTCAACCTAACAGTGGGAACTGTACAGGTGTCTGGCTACCTAGTAACAATAAAATTCTGTACAATAATAGTTATAATAATAGTAATAATGATAATGTACCACGCTGATTTTAGTTTCATAGTTATTACTTATTAAACCAACTACTATTAGACTTATTAGACCATTGATTTATAATGTTTTCCATGGCTAATTATTTACTGTGTGGTTTTACACGTAACTATAAATTTAA
The DNA here is from genome assembly GCA_945261195.1 of Cryptosula pallasiana. Classification (NCBI taxonomy): domain Eukaryota; kingdom Metazoa; phylum Bryozoa; class Gymnolaemata; order Cheilostomatida; family Cryptosulidae; genus Cryptosula; species Cryptosula pallasiana. The sequence continues at coordinate 16,173,733 of OX183131.1, read as the reverse complement.
TTCTTGCTTGATTTCCGATGCATTAGCTCTAATATCCTTCTTGTCAAACTAGCACTGCTAAAGTGGCCAGGTGTCACACATTTGAAGTGAAACACACTTCTTTTTTTCTGCTCATTCACACTTCAAGTCTTTTTTATAAATGCGAACAGTTATTCAGCCTTGAGGCTTCATTCTTACAATGTGAATATCTCATATCTAACATACATATATATCACCTCACCTGGCAGTTAAAATAAAAGCTATGACTTACGATACTATCCAAAGAATTATCATTCATTTGATTATTCATTGCAGATTACTAATATTGAAAGTAATGTTCTTTTTAACTGCTATGTGTAGACTTACATTTCAAGACTCAATCTAAATATAAATTATCATGTTGCACGAGTAGCTACTGATACTAAGATCAGAGTCTAGTTTTCCCGAGGTATATTTCTTGAAATGCTTGTGTTGACGTAAAAATTGTATATTTTTATTGGGACAATCCGTCCAAGTTTCCTGTTTATTGAAACTGGTGAAAATTCAGGTTTTATTATTTTTTAAGTTTCAATTTTCATTATGATGTAGAATTATGCTAATAGTTTTTATTATTTGTATTATGCTGATACGTATATGCATATTATGATCATCAAGCTACTACGCTATGGCTATGAAATAACAAAGTTAGTAAACGGTAATAGATACCACAACTGTAATAATAAATTAATAAGAGAAGCGATGACAAATAATAATATGTAATATAATTTTAATAAATTATATTTCTATGACGTTCCTTAGGCCACATACACTGATAGTAACAAAGATTGCTGTAGGATGATTTTCAGATTTTGTTATTCGTATCTCTTTGAGTGTTCTAGGCTGTGATTAGTTCCTGTTTCTGTTCTATTAATTTTTAATAATCAATGGCCTGACAAGTGACTGACACTTTCCTAAAGAACTTTAAATGATCTGTATCTGGTCAGTTTTATTTATCAATTATAGTTAATGTCTATTAATTATTCCTAGTCCTAGCTATCCAATCTACTGGCAAAATCAAGGGCATATTTTTCATTCCACAAAGAAACTAAATAATTTGAAAAATAAATTGTCGATTGAAAGTTTTTGTTGTACACTTCTAAACAAAAACAAAAGTGAATAGTTGTAATTTTGTTAATTTTACCATTAGTTTATCTTGCTTCCCATATCATGAAAGTGATAACACGAATTATCAACACAGGAACCATCCCAATTAGTGAAAAATAAAACGTTCTAATTTCAAATATGAAGTATTTGGGTCTGATTGATTGTTTCAATATATTCTTTAGGCTCGGGTAAAATAATTTTAAATCGGATATTGAAATATTGTAAATTTTTGATGACTTTTGCTGCAAATCAATTTCCATGAATATTTTCGATGTGGATATTTTAAAGCATGATGATTGCATTGGTGGTAGAATAGTGGTGGCTCAAGTGTTTACATCTCCACCCACTCAGAGACTCAAATTTTGGCTACAAGTATTACTCCGAGGGAAACGGACATGTATAGCACCAACCCAGCTCACAGCATTAACTTCATTCCTCATTAACAGTTTTACCAGCTTGTGTTGTACAACTATACTTAATGGGTGCTGCATTGTACTTTCTGGCATTCCCTCATGTGAATTCCCTTTTTTATAAATTTCATTTTTGACTGTTCACTCTAGCTTAGCAAATCTCCCTGCAATTACCGATCCATTTAGTATTGTAGTTTTGGTGATTCAAAGTTATTTATTAAACCCAATAATGAATAATTTCATTATTATATCCACTGATATTTTTGCTTCTAATAGCAGTGGTTATTCTCAATAACGCTCATAATGCTGACAATTGAGTGGTTCAGAGAAGTATCATAAATGATGATTTATGCTAGTTTGCCTTAGTGCTACTCTCTTTGGCCAGTAGTAGAGACAATTTTTGTTTTTTGTAGGAAACTATCAATAATGTTGGTTTGGACCAGCTGAAGTAGCATGCTATCTGACATCCTCGTTACTTGTTTTAGCAAAACTTTACAGTTTGGATAGTAAGTGTTGTCAACTTTATACACAGTTTACATTTCAGCCAACTCCTAAATAGCATTTAGGCCTACTTTACATGTCCTTAACTCTCAGTCTCATTAGCTGCTATCAGAATATGTTTCTCACAAAAGGTGATGCTAATTCTTGGTTATATTTTAATTTTTTTCTGTTTTATAGAAATAAAAAGGGTCTTCTCTGACAGCAGTACTAACAGCAGCAGCAAAGCCATGTTACTCTTTCTACTTTCACTTTGTTATAAGAGGTTGGTACCAGGCAAAATATCACTGAAAATCTTATCCTTTTCCGACTAAAATGCATAGAAAAGCAGTTGGTTGGCTTCTCATTGGAATCACAACTTCTTTAAAACATGATAGCTGTAGAAGGATTTCAAAGTTGTGCTCCCCATTTCAAGGAGATTAGAACACAACTTCTATTTTTGCTATTTGTTCTTCAGCATAAGTGATGAGTTCAAGAGTAGATAATTTCCAGCAAAGTACCAGATTTATCAAAATCTGAATGCTTTAACAAAAACAGACTATTTTGTTTGGTGGTACATATCTAGTAGAAAATTTGTGACAATGGTTTTCATTTATAAAAACTCTTTATAAGACGCGTTTGACTTATGAACTGCGATTTGAATTTCATTCTATATCTGACAGAATAAATCTTGCTTGCTTCAATAATTGCTTGTAAGTATTTACGACTAAACTGCTATTTTCCCAGAGCAGTCTTGCATTGAGGTAAAAAAACGTTAATTTTGTTAGATTTTCAGCAACATCTATAATATGAAACCGACATTCATCTGTAGGAAGACTCACAATTTGTATTCTCATTGGTCGACCAAACATATGCAAAACTTGAACGAATTTAATTTGGAGCATTTTTTTTATTGAGAATCCCTAATCTTTATTTTTCCGAACTAATGCAGATCTTTGTAAAGTTTTAGATGCTGGTAAATGCTGTCGACTGTGAAGCTTCAAAGTGGTCACAAACAGCTCCTGCTATGTTTGCAACACGAGAAGTAAGTATTATTTTATTAAAGTTTCAATATACTACTGTCCCTGTGTACTACTACACCTGTGTACTACTGTACCTATGTACTACTGTACCTGTGTACTACTGTACCTGTGTACTACTGTACCTGTGTACTACTATACCTGTGTACTACTGTACCTATGTACTACTATACCTTTGTACTACTGTACCTGTGTACTACTATACCTGTGTACTACTGTACCTGTGTACTACTATACCTGTGTACTACTATACCTGTGTACTACTATACCCGTGTACTGCTGTACCTGTGTACTACTATACCTGTTTACTACTGTACCTGTGTACTACTATACCTGTGTACTACTGTACCTATGTACTACTGTACCTGTGTACTACTGTACCTGTGTACTACTGTACCTATGTACTACTGTACGTATGTACTACTGTACCTGTGTACTACTGTACCTATGTACTACTGTACCTGTGTACTACTGTACCTATGTACTACTATACCTATGAACTACTATACCGTGTACTACTGTACCTGTGTACTACTGTACCTGTGTACTACTATACCTGTGTACTACTATACCTATGTACTACTGTACTTGTGTACTACTGTACCTGTGTACTACTGTACCTGTGTACTACTCTACCTGTGTATTACTGGACCTGTGTACTACTATACCTGTGTACTACTATACCTGTGTACTACTATACCTATGTACTACTGTACTTGTGTACTACTGTACCTGTGTACTACTCTACCTGTGTATTACTGTACCTGTGTACTACTATACCTGTGTACTACTATACCTTTGTACTACTGTACCTGTGTACTATTATACCTGTGTACTACTGTACCTGTGTACTATTATACCTGTGTACTACTGTACCTGTGTACTACCTGTACCTATGTACTACTGTACCTGTGTACTACTGTACCTGTGTACTACTATACCTGTGTACTACTATACCTGTGTACTACTATACCGTGTACTACTATACCTGTGTACTATTGTACCTGTGTACTACTATACCGTGTACTACTATACCTGTGTACTACTATACCGTGTACTACTATACCTGTGTACTACTATACCGTGTACTACTGTACCTGTGTACTACTATACCTGTGTACTACTATACCTGTGTACTACTATACCTGTGTACTACTATACCTGTGGACTACTGGACCTGTGTACTACTGTACCTGTGTACTACTATACCTGTGTACTACTAAACCTTTGCACTACTATATCTTTGTAATGCTATACCTTTGTAATACTATATTTATGTACCACTATTCCTATATACAACCATGTGTATGTACTACTATGTCTATGTACCTTCATGTCTACTTGCTGTTGTCTGTGCACTACTATTATATGTAGGTAATACTATGTTTGCATACTACTATGCCCATGTAATTTTATGTCTATGCACAACAATTGTTACGAGTTACTATGTCTATGTACTTCTATTTCTATGCACCACAATTTCTAAGAATTGCTATGCCAGTGCACTACTATGTCTATCCACTACTGTGTCTATGCACTACTGTGTCTATGCACTACTGTGTCTACGCACTACTGTGTCTACGCACTACTGTGTCTAGCCACTACTGTGTCTATCCACTACTGTGTCTATGCACTACTGTGTTGATGCACTACTGTGTATATGCACTACTGTGTCGATGCACTACTGTGTCTACGCACTACTGTGTCTATCCACTACTGTGTCTATGCACTACTGTGTCTAGCCACTACTGTGTCTATGCACTACTTTGTCTATGCACTACTGTGTCCATTCACTACTGTGTATATGCACTACTGTGTCTACACACTACTGTGTCTACGCACTACTGTGTCTATTCACTACTGTGTATATGCACTACTGTGTCTACGCACTACTGTGTCTAGCCACTACTGTGACTATCCACTACTGTGTCTATGCACTACTGTGTTGATGCACTACTGTGTATATGCACTACTGTGTCTATGCACTACTGTGTCTATGCACTACTGTGTCTACGCACTACTGTGTCTATTCACTACTGTGTATATGCACTACTGTGTCTATCCACTACTGTGTCTATGCACTACTGTGTTGATGAACTACTGTGTATATGCACTGCTGTGTCTACGCACTACTGTGTCTATGCACTACTGTGTCTATGCAGTACTGTGTCTATTCATTACTGTGTCTACCCAATACTATATACATTACTGCTTAGTATTTTTCACAAGGCACTATTTGAGAAGTCACTGGTAGTATGTATCATTCACTTATATTTCATGCTTCAGATTATTGCTCCAGCGGAGTGCATACATGAGCTGTTACATTTGTTTCACCACATATAAAGTAGTCCGTGATTCTGCTCTCTCTCTCTGGATGTTCACTAGCGCAGTGTTGAGCTGTGCGTAACGTGTAAGTACTGAAAATAGTTTATGTTCATGAAACAATTGCTATGCTGCCTACCTTTTCTACTCCAAGGTTTCATTGATGGTTAAAAATTTTTGGGTTGCTGAGAAACATAACCTCGCTCGTTGCATTTGAAAGGAAATTAGCAATTTTCTCACACTGTTTAGTTTGGAAGTAAATGATTGATGGGTCATTCCCAGTGCGTTAACAAATGCACTAAAGTTATTTCTATAGTTTTCTTGTTTAATCAGACGAAGGTAAAATCGTGTATTTTCATATTTTAAAAAGGTTAATTTAGACCTCATTTTTTATATTAGTCAACAACCCTTGATCTAAATCAGGGTTTGACTCATGCAATTTCCTCTTTTGTATCTAGTTCCATAGCAACAAGCCTTGTTGCATGGGTGGTAATCGGACTCTCAAGCTTCCTTCACAATAATTTTTGGAAAGAAAATGTTTGAAAATGATTTATTTGAAAACACTGTGGAAGCTCATGTTTTATGCTATGCATTCAGTTGTTTGACTCACAACTGCTTATCATTCATGCTATTCACTAACAAGTATTTCTTATCTATTGTTATTAGTTGCTTCACCATTATAAAATTGTTTAAATTGAAAGAGAAACACTTGAGCATCGTATTTGGTGGTTTTAAAATTTGAGCTTTTGAAACAATTTTACTATAAAAACCAATAAAAAAAATCCATCACTGCCAGGGGTGTGCAGAAAGGTGTCCCACATGGGCGCATGCCCTAGTAAAACACCTAATCTGGCATGTGCCCAAGTAAAAAGTGCCCTAGTTCGACCAAAGCATGCAATAGTAAGGAATAAAATTGCTTTTAATGCACTATTAAACACTGTTAGAATTGTTTCCATTGGGGCTGCCATCTGGAAATATGAATGTCAAGGTCTATCATTCCAAGTAAACACTCTTGTCTAGATGGTATAGTTTTGGTAGGTTGACCCCATATTATTATTGTTGTGATACTGACAATAACTGGTGCTTATTTTAATTAGAGAGCATGCCCAGGCTATCCTTATTCAGTTTGCACATGTTGATTTATTTTAACATGTGGGGAGAGACATAAAAATTTATTATAATCCTATTAATGCTGTTCATTTTGTTTAAAATAATTGTTTTTTAGAGAAGCAATATTTATTATTCTTATGTTGATGATTTGTTAATCATTATTAATAATAACAATAATAACAATGACAACATCAACAACAATAAATAAAGTCAATAATAAATTAAATAATAAGTAACAGATAGTAGCTGTTACATTTGTTGTTATAGGTGGTTAGAAGTGATCAAACGAACATAGTCGGACAGTAACTTAACTAATACAATGATATACAACAACATGTGCTACCAATACCTACATCATGATTGAATAATTGTTGTAATTCTCAGCTGCAGCACCATTAATTAATTAATAACTAAAAACCACAATCACAAAAGACAAAATGCTTAATGTTGTAGCTTAACTACATGTAATAGTAATTTATTATACATGAAAAATAATTTATTGTTGTTTTACTCAGGCAAATTTTTGCTGTACTTGGGCATATTTCACTTGGGCATATTGTTGCTCAACTTCGGCACAAAAATCTTTTTTGTGCCCGAGTTCGATTTTTCACTCTGCAGGCCCCTGATCACTGCCTCCACAAAATGTTATTGTTTAGGCTTTGTGGTTTCTGATTGAAGTTTTGTTGTTGTTGGTGCTCAACCTTTTTTATCAGGTGACTAATAACTATCCATTCCAGAGTGAGTTCGTTTGCTAATACTTTTTGTCTAAGACAGATTTTTGCTGCAAGTGGACAATCCATGCTTCGCAATCATTAAATGGTTTCTGAATATTTTGCAATTACAAAATGGTTGAAAGAGCGATAATTTTTTTCAATTCCTTCAAAGCTCGTCAGGCATAATGGTAGAAAAAAGCTTTATCATTCGTTAGGCATAAATTATGATGCTGATTTCAAGGTTTGATGTAAACTTGTACATTCTCAAGGTTGATTTTTTCGACTGAAGTTAGTTAGAATTATCTATGCGTTCACTTGTTAGAAAGGTGCAATCAACTGTTGAAATGTTAGCCGAAGTTAGCCCACTTTTGTAGACTGTGACGGTCTATCTTTAAGTTTTGCTGCTTCTCGTATGACCCCTGGTATATGTTGTCTGCTAGTCCTGTTGGTGTTCAGGCTGTTGCAATCAGCAAGCAATAGTTACATATTTCACAAGTGTGCGTGTTTGTTTGTTGTGATTTGTAAATGGTTTGTGACTGGAGTAGCCAGTTCGTGATGGTTTCCTAATTCAATGCCCATGTTGTGGTGGTAATGCAGCATAACTCATATCACCGATCAATCCAAATGAAAGTATGTTGTCCAAGTTTACCTTGTTTTGATTCGCAAATGTGGTAAATTGTTATTATGTTTACCCTATCAGTTGCCAAATTGATTGTTCATTTGACCAGTCTTCTTTGGATTTTTGTAAACTCATTGAGCCCAACTTTATTGTCTTTTTGGCATGTCTTTTGTTTGTCTGCAAAGATATTAGTGACTGTTACCAAATGTGGGTTAATGGCTATTTACCACATACCCCACAAATCCCTATATTATTATTGCCCGTTCTCATAGAAAGGGTGCGCTTAAACTTTAAAAAATCAAATTAAGGTTTTACAACTCATATCACTTTTACTCAGTCCATCAACCCCTCTGTTCTGTCTCCTCCTATTCCTACTACACGTTATATTCTTACTAACCCTGCTACCCCTATTACCTCTACCATGGGTGGTCAGGGTACTGTAATGGATTTCGGTCTGGTTTCCACAGAATTCCACTAATCTCCATTATTAGACATCTCTCCAGAGGTGACACTGTGCCGGTTAAACAGTGACAACTATGATCAGTTACTGCCACATCAGTTCACAGCACAGAGCCCACGGCTCAGATAAACTATACAGGGTGTTGTTTGAATAGTGGCTTTATTGATCAGAACCAAAGTCCTAGGGTGGCTTTCCACTAGGGTGATTGGCAAGACATGAATGAATGCGTAGAAACAAAAAAGTTTCAGCCATTATGTAGGCAAACTGGCAGGAAGTTATTTACGTGTTATAGATGCATGCGCAGGAAGTAATGCATGCATGCGCAGGAAGTAATCAGACCAATAGCAATAGGTATGTAAATAGCAAGCAAATCATGCAGTAGAACAAGGTTAAAAGTAAATGGTTTCAAGTGGCTAAAGGGGGAATCCTATCTCCATTGTCCAATCGTAGACGTCATAGGGTCCTGAGGCTATACCTAGCCTGTGGTTGATATATTCGGCGATCCAAGAAAAGTTATTTCTGGCTCCAGGATTAATGTAATCTCCTAGATGGTTTTGGAGATCCTCGGCTAAAGTGGCCATTTTCTACAGGCCCAGTATTACCATACCGAGTCTGTCAGGAGTCACTATCAGCCCTGCAGGGATCAAGATCGGCACAGCAAGTCATTCTACTGGTACAGCATTTAACAAGGGCTGGAGATAGAATCCTAGTGCACTTTGGGTTGGTGCTTCGCTAGCAAACAAGCAGTTTAGTACTGGCATGCCCCAAAATCTACCACAGTACTACTTCATTGACTGTAATCGACCTTTATTTTAATGATAGTCTTTGACTCATCCAATGAATTAATAATCAGTTCAAAAACTAGGCAGAGCACAAACTTGCGGTCATCCAGGTGAAAGTGTGGTAACCTTATGAAGAGCATCTATTTCCTTAGCCAGTGACTTTACCTTCTTTAATGTTACTGCTGAGTGCTTACAGCTTCAGTCAACTAAAACTTGGAATTCTTTTTCTCAAAAGTTGGTCACTACTTACAGTATAATGGATTGTGTAGCTCTCTCTATTAGAAAACATGTAAGATCCAGGGTAGCCCTACTGGGCCAGGGTAGCTGTCTCTATTAGTGTATATATGAGATCCGGGGTAGCTATACTGGGTTGGGGTAGCTCTCTCTAGTAGTATGGATATAGCATCTTGGGTAGCTGTACTGAATTAGTGGTAGCTACCATTGGACAGGCTAGCACTATCTATCAGTATATTTCCAGGATCCGGAGTAGCTATACTTGTTTCGGGCAGTTTTCAATGTGAGTGTATATAATCATGGGTAATCATGGATATATATACCGGGTTTGGTGGTGGTCTGACATCTAATAGCTAACACAACCATCAGATTCGCCTATGTCTTTTGTGTACCCACCACAAATTTTATGTCAATCCATCCACCACTAGCCATGTTGCAGCTTTTTTTGTACACCAGAATTTGGTATAGTATCTATGCAGGGTCGGTATAAAATGTGAGGGCATATTTGTTGGGCTTGGTAGAAATATGTGAATGCTAGACTGGTATTTGGCTGTAAAAATGTTTGTGTGAATTCTTGGGGATGGGAGATAAGGGAGAGCGGAGGATAACGCCTCTATGAGCACGGAATGGACAGGTTACGGGAAGTGTAGTCGGAGGGGCAGTAGCTGAGATTGTAGTTAGGGGAGGAGACAATTCGTCAGTCATTTATCTATTTCCATACTTTTCCCACAATGCCTACTGTCAAAAACCCGTTTTCAGATTTTCCCTAAACTTGTCCACAATGATTTTTATACATGTTATATTACTAAAATGTGCTGTTTTGGTTTTCTCTCCTTCAATTGCTACAACGCAATAATATTGCAACTGTTTTCTAGAAATTTCCAACCCCCTGAAAATATGATCAATTTCTTCAGCCGAAGTCTCATATTGCAGCTATTTTGTTGAAATTCATTTGCCATTACAATGCTTCAAATGACATTGTAATCACAGCAGCAACCACAGTAGAATGAATAAACTGCATGGGCAATGCAGGCATTCAATTTTCACCCAAATTTTCTGTAATAACAAAACATGTATGCCAAGGCTTCCAACTGTGAAACGGACCGTACCAAGCAAACTGAGTAGAAGTGGATGTCTAAATAATAAACATACAATAATTTTTGGAGTATACATAAAAAAGTTGTCTCTTTACGTAACATTATATCACAATGTTTACATACCTTTGCTGTGATTGGATTGCTCTATTTATGCTTTGTTTAGAATAGTTTACTGGGTATATGAAAAATAGCAAAAAATAACTAAAAAAAATTTTCTCTGTCATGATTGAGCCGCCTGATAGCCCAAGACTAAAATGTTGGCAGCCCACCTAATGGAACTATCTTCTCAACCAAGTTAACCCCCACTCACCACAGGCCCCAGAAGTCTCAGTCTCCCGTCAGTTACCACACTCCCCTCCCACAGGCCTCCACACAAAATTCTTTATATCTATTCATGCATCTGCGACCACCTCGGCTCTGGACCAAAATTATTCTCTTTTCCTTCTCAATGTTTGTTTGAGGCAAATTAATCTTGTTGATCCTGTGTTCATGTGTAACTTTTATATTCATAGAAAATTGGGATTGTTATTAAATTTCAAACAAGTCAAAATCAGCAGCTATATTTAAATAGCGTGGAAGGTGACATTATTTTGCACTCTTAGAATATGTGGGTTATATACTTATTACGAGGCTGTTCATACATTATTTGTACTAATAAAAAAGTCTGGCAAACCAATATTTGATGTGAAGGCGTCTATGTTGGGTGTTCCGCAAAATTCTAAACTATGATTAAACGAAAATGTATTGCATAGTAGTTACCATAATTTTTTGATCTAATTATTTGACAAGATGTTTCAGCATCATAAGTAGTCAACAAGTTTACTCTGCTTGCTAGTTGTTTACATGCAGTTTTAAAGCCATGTTTTGGTCTAGTTGAAGTTTATTTTTGGTCTCGTGTCATTCAGATGCATTTCTATATAGGTATGCCAATTTTGCCTTTATTATGCATTCAAGTACTGCAGTAGATGTTTCTCCCATGCATTTCTCACAACAGTTTATATTCGATGGTAAACATCTACTTTTTTCAACCGCCAAACTAGGTCAGAAGTTGGTTATATGAAACGTTCGTTTTGTAAACTCTTTTGAGGACTGATTTAGCGAATTAGTACATAGATGAAATTTGTTGAAACAAACTCATCATTTGTGGCTATTTGCCAAGCATAACCAGTGTGATGTTGTTGTTGCAGTGAACTGACTGACAGGGACACTATAAAGTCGTGATAGGTCTCACTGACTGCCAACCACAAAAGCTCATTAAATGGCAATCAACAAGATACTAGAATGAAATATTTGCTGCCAGTCATACTTCAATGCTATCACTGTGAAGTACAAGAGCAATACACAGCTGAACTACCTCTGCTTTGTTTATCTACAACTAATAAAATATAGCTGCTGAAGGAGATATTGTCAGCTTGAAATATCCGTTCTTTTTGTATCCACCCTACATTTCCTTCACCGCTTTTCTTTTTTCCAGTGCATACAAGGCTTTATTTTGGTTTAGCTAACCTTTGGTAACAGCTCTAACACATTTCTAATTCTGATAAGGCAGCTGTACGCTGTACCCAGACATTTAAGAAATATACAATTCAATGCTATATGTACTTCACTAGCCTTCATCAACCCTATTGAGGCAGTTTATATTCATTACTTGTTATTGTACATAACCGAGCTTTATAGCAATTGGTCATACATTTTGCATCAGAATTTTGTTGTATGTAGAAATATGTACTTTGAAATGTGAGTCAATGTAGTTTTTATGCATTCATTTTTATGTGTTGTAATAAACTGTACTGGACTGCTCTTTGAGCAGAAAAAACAGAAGCTAGGACAAGTGGTATTAGCGCAAGCGTAACCATTCATTTGTTCTATCACAAAAATAATTGACATCAATAGGAAGTGCTTTGTGCTAAGTTTTCTGAATTTCTATGAAACATTATTTGCAATTAGTTCATTACAATACACTTTCTAATCTGACTATGCCACACAGATGTGACACTTTTTTGTGTGGAAATGCTCAAAATCCTAGCTAAATAAAATAATTTTTGCTTTGCTTTTTAAATTAACCACAAATTGTTTACTCTATGTTCTTGATTTTGGCTTCATTTGATCAATATAAGGTTATGAAAAAGTAAAATTTGGCTGCATTGCCCAACTATAGCCTAAATACCCTGATGTGCAGTGGAGCATAGGAAGGCACTGCTAGGGCGATAGAAAGGTTATGAGTAGCAGCTCTTTATAAAACATGTGAAAGCGAAACTTGTGTTATACACGCTGATGGAATGCAATCAAACCATAAATAGGCTGTAGCAACAACTGCTGCGTACAAGGTAGAAGAGAAGGCAACTCCGTTTTGTAATAATGGAAAAGTCAACTAATGGTAACTAACGCTAAATTAGGATAGAAAGGCTTAATGGGGGCTTAATGAGTTCATATATCCTAAAAGAGTGGTGTCTATGCTACTAGGATATAGTTAGGGATATGCTAGGATAAGAACTCATTCTGCGCAGTGAATAAAGTATTCATTCCCGCGAAAGCAACAGTTTCCATTCGCGTGAAAATTAAATGTTTATTCCCGCGAAAGCATTGATTTGTATTCGCGTGAAAATAAAGTATTCATTCCCGCGAAAGCAACAGTTTCCATTCGTGTGAAAATTAAATTTTTATTCCCGCGAAAGCATTGATTTGTATTCGCGTGAAAATAAAGTATTCATTCCCGCGAAAGCAACAGTTTCCATTCGCGTGAAAATAAAATGTTTATTCCCGCGAAAGCATTGGTTTGTATTCGCGTGAAAATAAAGTATTCATTCCCGCGAAAGCAACAGTTTCCATTCGCGTGAAAATTAAATGTTTATTCCCGCGAAAGCATTGGTTTGTAATCGCGTGAAAATAAAGTATTCATTCCCGCGAAAACAACAGTTTCCATTCGCGTGAAAATTAAATGTTTATTCCCGCGAAAGCATTGGTTTGTATTCGCGTGAAAATAAAGTATTCATTCCCGCGAAAGCAACAGTTTCCATTCGCGTGAAAATTAAATGTTTATTCCCGCGAAAGCATTGGTTTGTATTCGCGTGAAAATAAAGTATTCATTCCCGCGAAAGCAACAGTTTCCATTCGCGTGAAAATAAAATGTTTATTCCCGCGAAAGCATTGGTTTGTATTCGCGTGAGAATAAATTATTTATTCCCGCGAAAGCATTGGTGTTCTTCCGTAAAAACAATGTTTCATTAATTTAACCTTATGATAAATGGCATGATTTCAGCTATATAAGAAGCACTGTTTTTACACAGAAAGCAGTCACTTCGACATTAGCAACTGAAGGAGCAAGATCTACTACAACATCATCTACTACAACTGCTAGAAGGACTTTTCTGTTTGGAGGTAAGTCAACTTGATTGAGTATAAATTTAAATTTTATCGATTTAGATACTAACAGCGGTATGATATTGAGTAAATATATATATATATATATATATATATATGTATATATATCTTCAAATTGGTTTGAAAAAGAAATCATAACATGGATTTTTACTTTATCTTTTAGAATGTCGACACAAGTCAATACAAAACAACTGAAGAATAAAGAACCAAAACCTTCACAAGATAAGGTGATTGATGACAATGTACTTCTTCAACGCACTATGATTCCCTTTCAAAGCGCCAGTCTGAATACTCTGGCAACTCTCATCATCAAAAGCGCCTCTCTGTTAAGTACTCTACCTCCAGCTTCCAGAAGAAACATTGAAAACATAGTCAAAGTTGAAGATTTACCAATACCTACAGTTATGCAGGTGTTAACCGTTGAGCTCCATGATGAAACGAACTGTACCATCATCTACAACTATAAAAAGGATGGAAAGGTAGTTAGAGTGAAGAGCACTATTCCATTAGCAGCAGGATTACTTGTCAATGAAGCTTCGCAAATAAGACCACTGGTTTTTATCTACATGGGTGTTGAAAAGACTGGAAAAGCAATTTTTCGTGCTGCTACAGAAACAGGAACTACTTTGAGGTGTAAGAATGCGTTTGATGTATTACCAGAAAAAAGTATGCGACAAATCAATGCTTATTTCGAGGTAGCTAATCTTCAGGATTTCCCAACAGATAGTGTCATATGTTTCCAAAACCCTGAAGTTATAGCAAAATCTGACAGACGATGGAATGGAAATGAAGAGACTCTTCTAGTTCAATACAGAAGTGTTGTAGATGAAGAATTACTGATCGGAGATATGCGCATTCCTCATCAAATAGCTTCTGCTGTGACATCGGAGAGATTTGGAGTGATTTTGTTCAAGGGTCTGAGTCGAAACGCAGACAATTCAATTTTCTACAACATCAGTGTACTCGCAGCTCATCAAGCCTTCATCCAAGCCTCGGAACTGGCTGATAATTCAAAATCTGAGGATTTTCTCAACCACTTCGATGATGCTGAAAAAGAAAACTGTGGAGAACAAACTCTCGAGAAGCTAATCTATAACTCAAGGGATTCATATCACTATAGGTAAGTTTTATTAATTTTTACCATAATTTTAAAAAGTTGATTTGTGAAAATTTTGTGGATTCTTACAATGAAAAACCCCTTAAAATGATAAATTTGTGAACATTTTTGTAAAACATTTTTAAGTTATATATATATTTCGAATTAAAAAAGGATTTTGTTGTGTCATCAGTGTATTTTTTTTACATAAAAGTTGGAAAAATAACAAAAGGTGATAATTATTTTACAAAAATGTTCAATTTTTCACATAAATGATCAATTCATAACCTTTTTTTTGTAAAACATTTTTAAATTATATATATTTCGGATTAAAAAAAGGATTTTTTTGTGCAATCAGTGTATTTTTTTTTACATAAAAGTTTAAAAAATAACAAAAGGTTATAATTATTTTACAAAAATGTTTAGTTTTTCACATAAATGATCAATTCATAAACATTTTTTGTAAAACATGTTTAAATTATATCTATTTCGGATTAAAAAAAGGACTTTTTTGTGCAATCAGTGTATTTTTTTTACATAAAAGTTTAAAAAATAACAAAAGGATATAATTATTTTACAAAAATGTTTAGTTTTTCACATAAATGATCAATTCATAAACATTTTTTGTAAAACATGTTTAAATTATATCTATTTTGGATTAAAAAAAGGACTTTTTTGTGCAATCAGTGTATTTTTTTTACATAAAAGTTTAAAAAATAACAAAAGGTTATAATTATTTTACAAAAATGTTTAGTTTTTCACATAAATGATCAATTCATAAACATTTTTTGTAAAACATGTTTAAATTATATCTATTTTGGATTAAAAAAAGGACTTTTTTGTGCAATCAGTGTATTTTTTTTTACATAAAAGTTTAAAAAATAACAAAAGGTTATAATTATTTTACAAAAATGTTTAGTTTTTCACATAAATGATCAATTCATAAACATTTTTTGTAAAACATTTTTAAATTATATCTATTTCGGATTAAAAAAGGACTTTTTTGTGCAATCAGTGTATTTTTTTACATAAAAGTTTAAAAAAAAATCACAAAAGGTTATAATTATTTTACAAAAATGCCTAATTTTTCACGTAAATAACACGTTTTATCACATAAATGGCTTATTCATGAGTGTTTGTTGTAAAACATTTTTAAATTTATATATATATATATTTATATTTGTACATTCCGAATCCAAATGAAAAAAAGGACTTTTTCGTGTGTAATCAGTGTATTTCTTTTACATAGAAGTTGAAAAAATAACAAAAGTTTATATTTATTTTACATTAATTTTAATCATACTATACTAATACATCATTTTTTATTTTAGTCCATTATATCGTAAAAAGAAAACAGAGTAAAGAACTTTCCCTAAGAAATATTGAGCTGAATGATGTAACTCAGTGAGTTATTTTCCTGTTATATATAATGTAAACTATCTAATGTAGCTAAGAGTAAAATTTAAATTCGGTAAAATTTATTTATATAATGAATAACTTTTGTATTTTAGTCAATTATTGGATCACAGAGAATACGGAATACAAGAGTTCCTCCCTGGGTCTAATAATATACCAGAAGAATATCGAGGAAGATATTGTTCAAGAAAAGCGCTTTGTAACCATTGATATCGTAAGCTATAGTAGTTTGTATTACAGAAAATTTACTATAAAACAGTTTTATGAATGTAAAAACTAGATATGGTATTTTCTATTACAATTATTTACTTGTAAATTTTATTCATCTAGAGAGGTAATTTGGTGATTTTTTGACAGTTTTTAAAAAAGTTAAAAAGTACAAAAAAATCAAAAAATATCGAAAACTATATATTTCAATGATTATTTTTTAAAAAGTTCAAAAAAATGTAATAAAGCTCTGTTTTGAAACATAAAAAATTTAAAAGGATTGTGTAGGATAAAATTCTCACTCAAAAAATTATTGAAAATTGAATGAAATAAAAAATATTTTCCCAAATACCAAAGTTTTGTAAATATAAAGTGAAAAACTCTATATATATATATACATTGTTTTTAAAATAATATCGAAAACTATATATTTCAATGATTATTTTTTAAAAAATAAAAAAATTTAAAAGGAAGGTGTAGGATAAAATCCTCACTCAAAAAATTATTGAAAATTGAATGGAATAAAAGAATATAAAGTGAAAATCTCTATATATATTTATTTTTTTTAAAAAAATATCGAAAACTATATATTATAATGATTATTTTTTTAAAAAGTTGAAAAAACAAAAAAACTTTGTAATAAAACCCTGTTTTAAAACATAAAAAATTAAAAAGGAATGTAATAAAAGAATATTTTACCAAAATACCTCATTTTTTTTTGTAAATATCTAGTAAAAATTTCTGAAATATTGTTGGTAAAATTTACTGGAAAATGGTTTCAAGTGTGTCAAAGACTAAATATGATGTTTTCATTGAAATGTTTATTTTCAAAAGATCCAAATAATAACATTGAATCAATTAGTTAAATTTAACAGTCAAATTCTTTTTTATCAAGTAGGCTTAATGTTTCTATTGTGATTAATTCTCAAATATTGTAAACTTGAACTATCTAGAGGAGTAATTTGTCGATTTTGATGTGTTTTTTTTTAAAAAATTATCATGTAATACCACATACTTCAGTTCTAATTCGTTTTGAACAATTTCATGGGAGACAAAGAATAAAAAAAGTTACATTGATTTAGTTTTTAGAATTAAAGTTGCTATCAAAAATGGATTGTTCTTGTTTAAAAAAATGATTACGTAATACCACATACTTCAGTTCTAATTCGTTTTTAGAATTGAAGTCGCCATCGAAAATGGTTTGTTCTTGAATGGGTAAATCCATAGCCTCCTCCTCATCATGACAAAAGCTTTCTGATGATTGCATTTTGAAAAACAAATTACACTGTTTTAGTTTTCTGAATTGAAATTGCCATCGAAAATGGTTTGTTCTTAAACGGGAAAATCCATAGCCTTCTCATCATCATGTCTAAGTTTTCTACCCCAATATCTCCAACCTCTCAGAGATAGGAATTGTTCTGTTTAAAAAATAATGGAAATTGTATATATAAATGATTGTTTTTGAAAAAAATGGTAAATTTTTGAAAAAAATTCAAAAGGAAAATGCAGGATAAAACCCTCACTCAAGAAACTAATTTTGTATGATAGGTTGCTCACCTAATAATAAGAAAATAATGAATAATTTATATTTAAACAATTATTGAAAGAATTAATAAAAATTAAATAGAATAAAGGAAATATTTTACCAAATAGTCTGTTTTTTTTGTAAAGATATACAAACAGATAAAATTTAACCATTTAAAGGATGATTTCTTTTTTTGCAAAAAAAATAATGAAGATTTAATGAAATGAAATGAAAAAATATTTTACCAAATACCTTGTTTTTTTTGTAAATTTGTACAATTAGAATAAGAAAATAGTGAATAATGTATATTTAAGCAATTATTGAAAAAATTAATGAAAATTGAATAGAATAAAGGAAATATTTTACCAAATACCCTGTTTTTTTGTAAAGATATACAAACAGATAAAATTTAACCATTTAAAGGGTGATTTCTTTTTTGCAAAAAAATAATGAATATTTAATGAAATGAAAGAATATTTTACCGAATACCCTGTTTTTTTTGTAAATTTGTACAATTAGATGAAATTTAACCATTTAGAGGATGATTTGTTTTTGTAAAAAATTAATGAAAATTGAATAAATCGAAAAAATATTTCACCAAATACCTCTTTTTTTGTAGATGTAAACAAATAGATGAATATCTAACTTTATCCATTTTTTTTCCATTTGGGATCATGTTTTGAAGGTTTTCAAGATAGTTTTTAGTAAAAGCTTATGCATTGATTGTCATTACAAGTTGTAGTGTTTGGTATTATTTAATATTTACTGACTCTAGCTATATTATATGAAATTTTCCCTACTTATTGCACAATAAATGTATATATTCACATATTGTTTCATTTTTAATTACTGTATTTATTCAATGTAGATATAATGAGTCGAATTACAAAAAAATATCAAAACTTAAATGCCATACATTCAAAATCTAGATGCTCTATGAGTTAAAGTTATGTATATAATTATGTACAAGATTATCAAAACTTGAATGCCATACATTCAAAATTTATAAGTTCAAATTAAGTAAAAAAATAATCAAAACTCAAATGCCACTTAAATGCCATTCAAATGCCACTCAAATACCCCTCAAGTAAAATACAATATAAACTCGGCGAATTCATCCAACGTCGTAACCCATTGCCTAAACTCCAAGATCAAATCCACAAAAAAACACTTGGTAGGGAGATCTGCTCATATATTACTACTTGTATTTATCATTTGCTCATGAAATATCACTCCAGGCAAATTGTCAAATGCTTTTTGAAAGGATCCATAACAGTAATGTATTTTTGACGGTGGAGGATAGGTTATAACCTGATTGGTTTCAATTGTTTTTTTTTCGTTTTTTTTCGTTTTTTTTTTCATAAAACTGCTTGCGTCTTCCCTAAACCAGTCGGACTCACAATAATCACCGTAAAAAGAGATTGCATCCTCGTGTTGAAACTTTCAGAACTATTGGTTATGATGAAGGAGATGTTCGTCATCTGGCAACAGCTCCTTTTCATATACACTAAACTCAGTAACGCCTCCAAAAGTGGAAACTCCTATGACAAATACGAAGATCATTATAGCTATTAGCACTTTTCGCTTTAGACTCGGTAAAATATTTATATTGTCATTCGTAGCACCATCAACAATATCATTGTCAGTCGTCACTCTCATATCCGCATCTTCCTCTAGTGACATCTTACTTTTCAAAAGGCCATTCAAAAACGAAACAGTTCAGTTTTATAGAATACTCAAACTCTTGAATCTACATCATCGATCAAACCCTAATAAAAACAACCCCTGCACAATAAATACTTAGTTAAACATACAATTACAAACTAATCAGCAATAAAAACTGGCGCACATAAAGAGTACCCGGGTTCTCATACAATGTTTATATAATAATCAAACCCATGCATCTAACCTAACATACAACTCACAATATAAACAAACCCTATACAATAAATACTCAGTCTAAACATAAATATTTAAAGTTAAACTATAACATCTGGTGCGCACAAAAGGTACCTCACAGGTTCTGATGGTAACTGGTGCCAACTATAAGACCCTTTGAACCAGAAGAACCTTGTTCTTTGATTCAATGACAGAGATCTGCTCCTACATTACTACTAGCAATCATCAGGAACGGAAGAGCAACAGAGTTTTCCTGTAAATGCAACCTGAGCTTTTCCAACAGTGGAAACTTATAGTTCCAGAAAGGACTATTCAACTGGAGTTTGAACAAACTTCCAGCAAGCTTGTTTTGTTCACCACTGACAAATTACCAAATAGACCAGCCAAGATCACCCTCGAAAAGTTCGATTTGCATTTCTGCAAGGTCAGTGTAAATCCCTCAATACAAAAATTGCAACTCAGTTTTGGCATTAGAGCGCAACAACTAAACTTGTCTGATTGAGTGAAAGCAATTAAAGTTATACCAGATTATACCTTATATTTATTCTGTTTCACTTGCAGCATTGTAAGCCAAAGTACTGGCTCTATTCCCACTCATCTGTCTGCAGTTGTTCATCTTTGACTGTTTATAGATTTTAGTATACACAGACCTATGGTGCCGGTGATTGGGCCAAACTAAAGAAGTGAAAAGTTGTCATTTTTGAAGTACTACCTTCTGATTTTCGATTGTCAACTTTTGACTAGGTTATCAATTTTTTTTGTGCTTCATGGTATTTGATTGTACTGAGACCTTGATAGTGATATAATTCCATTTATTATACTTTTATCGCTCTCCATTACAGTTATAATTGAGACTTTTTGCAGTAGCTAATTCTTAAATGGGGCTACACTCGCTATTGACCGACGACGACATACCCATGTTTATTCTCAACTTTTGTTGAAAAGCTCTAGCCATTGTACTATTGAGTTTTTCCTCTTATTATAGAAGCATGTATGATATGTTTTAAGATATATTTATATATTTCAGTGGAGAACGTATAACACTATCGGATTGTTCAACAGAAAGTTTCCCAATAATCTGTATCGATCATTTTGGTGAGTGGGATATTTATTTAAGAAAGAGTAAGGTTGCGTTGTCGATCATTCAATCAATTCCTAACCCTATTTCGATCTTCCGGGAAAAAACTGCTGAGCCATATGGTAAAATATTCTTGGTGGTTTTTTGAAAAAAGCAAAACAATGACTTTCAGCAAAACTGTATAATTTCTCTCAAAGCACATTCTGATGATTATGAAAGACATCTATGCTTAAATGGTGTCAATGTTTTGTTTATAAAGTTTTGGCATTGGTTTGGCGAGAAATTTTGTGCATCAGACCAGAGGACAGCTCATAATTATGTCTATGAAGTTTGCAAAACATCACACTGGAAACTTCATCCAAAGATTTTTTGATAGGCACAGTAACATTAATGTATTGCTATTAATGGATGATGAGCGATAGACTTAAATTTTTCAACCGTTTTATAGAATGGCATACACAATTCCGGATCCTGTAGGTTTTGGTATCATTCATTACCACAAAAAAGTAAGTCATCACAAGTTCTCGTTCAAGTCCTTTGTAGTGAATTTCACACGGAACTAGTTGTTCTTCATTCGATTGTAGTTTCATTTCTGATTCAATCGGGAGAAGTCTTCAATAAAAGATGGTGGCTGCCTCAGAGCTCCAATATATAGCCACTCACGGCTGCTATTGCCGTGCAGAGCATGTGCATTGACATATCTACAGTTCAGGGCTGCTCTGGACATGGAAAACATGTGCATTCACAGGTCTGGAGCTGGACAACAGGACCAAAAAATGCTGCATCATCTTCATCGTGGTCACTGCTGTGAAAATTGCAAGCTTTCATCAGCCACTAATCTGGTGAACCACAATGAAAGTGCACAGCGTCATCAGTCAAGCACTTTCATCAACTTCGTATTTCCATTGTTTGTGATTTACAGATAATTTACTACTCCAACAGGTAGACGTTTATTTGAAAATAACTCTTCCTGTTTTTTGCCTTTCTCTTATCATCACTAATATATAAGGAGCAGATCTCTGTACTGTCCTTTTCATCTTAATTTTATTATAGATCCTAACTTTAAGGCTTAAGCTACAAATCACTATAATTCTTGAACACTATGGTCTAGTATGCACTTGTTATAAAGAATCCATTTTATTTATTTCAGTGGAATATGGAATTTAGGAAAATCTGCTTTTATTTTACTAATGGTATGCTAGGAATCTGTCAAATGTTAGGAATGATTTACATAAATAAACCAAATTACTAAAATACTGATATTACATTTAAGCAAAAAAAACTCAAAGAAAATGGACACAGAGAACCTGCGGCCGGCTGCTGACTCACCATATTTACCATCAAAAGATGTAATTAAGGTGTTTCTGAGGCAAAGGTAAATTTTCAATTAATCTTATGTAGGTTTTTTATTTTTTTCTGTATTTCAATGCTCACTTTTTCATCAGTTTTGATCTGGAAAAAGCGACCGATATTTGCGGTATCGGTAACTTTTGAAGAACAATGAAGTGAAAGTGGTTAAACTAATTTCTTTTCAGGCTGACCAACAAGGCTCAAGATGTCTTTATAGCACATCAACAATTGTTTGCTAAGTATTTGCCATCCGGAAATCCTCTTTCCCCTTCTGCCCTTATCGATGTGGGGGATAAACTAACTTTTATAGGTGAGTGGATATATTTTGATAGTCACTGAACAAAAGGGAAAACGTAATACATGTCACTCAATAATTCGGCAGGATTGGATGTAGGTGCTGGTGCTGAGCAAATTTGTGTTAAAAACATATGACATGTGGCATCGTGCCACGTTGATTGGCAGGCTTATCAAGTGGTTGTGAAAGCCAACGCTTTAAATTTAGTTGATATTTAGGACCAACCTCTCCAGTATTTTTGTAACCCTAACATTTTTAAGGTGTTATTGAGATCTCTGGTGAGATAAATGTGTCAACACACTGTTTTGAAAATTGGTTGATGAAAGGTTTTGTCCATTGGTGTTAATTATAGGTAATAATTTTGAGCAGGTATGCCGGAAAGGTTTTTTTTCGCAACAATAGTTGGTAAAGTTTATTGGACATTTACGCTGTAGTTTGTTCGTCCAGTGCTGATCCATGTTGACTTTTGCTTGTGCTCCACTGCAGGGGCGTAGGTTATCAAAGATTTGACTCACTACTATTGTTGGGTGGGAGGGGAGGGGGTGCGGGGGAGGAGTGGGGTGCAGGGGACCCCACCCCCGCATCTTTCCTGCGCTATCGGAAAACTTTGAAAATACTTCTGCTCAGATGCATGGAAATGGCGATTCAGATGCAAAAATGCAGTAAATGCAAAGCACCTTTAAACTACCTCTAAACTGCTTAGAACCGCAAGCAAAATACACCCATCAGTTGAACAAGTTTGTCTTTATATGCATTTGTGTTAACAAATAATAATAAATATCAACGTTGCATTCAACAACTAGTACTAATTTGGAAAGCAGTAATGTGAACATTTAGTTTAGAAGTCAGTATTAGCATTGATGAAAGGTAGTGACACTAACTAATATTATGCAAGTTAGCTAAACTTGAAGGTCATACAATTATTATTGTCACCATCACAAGATAACCATCATATACATGAATTTATACAATAATCTACGATAACAGATTAATAATATAAATCATAATAATCAACGATGATAATAAACTGATGCCAGTAGTAGATAAATAGCAAATAGATAGTGAAAAAAACATCAATATTATTATTATCAATCATCATCGTCAGCTTGCCTTTGTATCTAAAGATGACCTCCGGTGAATCCCACTTTTCCATTGACTTTGATTTTGGCTGAGAGATTGCCAGCTTCCAACCGGGATCTTCTTTTCTCGAGGTTCCGTTTTACAGTGTCTTTAAATCTCAGTCTCGATCTGCCAATAATTTGGGCCCGTTCTTTGAGTTGTGAATAAAGGATCTGTTTGGGTAGCCTAGTGTTCTCTATTATGTACACATGTCCAACCCAGTTCAGGTTTTTTTGAATGAGGAGTTCATACTTGGTAGGTTGGCCTGGGCTAGAATTGCCTCATTCGAGATGAAGTCCCACCATTTCACATTAAGAATCTGACGTAGGTGTCTCATCATATAGATTTTGAGTTTTGTGAGCATCTAGCCTGGCCAGGTCTCAGCTTCGTATAACAGAGTTGAAACAACAATGGCCCGATAAACCGAGCATTTAGTTTTGAATGTCAGATCATTGTTGTACCACACCTTTGACTTGAGTCGGCCAAAGGAGATTGATGCATCGGACATCCTGGTATTTATTTCGTCATCCGTTTTGTTGTTACTCTTACCTGTCAACCCGAGATATTTGAACTTTGTGACACTGACCAGTTATTAAAGTTATAAAGTAATAAACACTTTATTGCTTGTAAGCCACAAAAGCTTGCATGAACAGTCTCCTTCACAAGTGCACAAACAGATCTGCCCCTGGGAAAAAGGTATCTCTATTTATAAGAAAGTATGCAGTTGAAATACAGTTTGGAAATTCACACACATGATAGGCTCAATACAAGCTGGCACAATAGAACAGAAATGAAATATACACTTGAACAGACTGGCACACTATAAACCAGCTAACCGCTGATATTCAAACAACATGACATCATGGAATATTATCATCAGTTTGTACACATTGAGAGTCCATAAGAATACAGATCTTGATCGGCTACTAGGAAGACAGGACCTTGAATCATCTTCCGCAGCTCACTAGCTGCAATTTAAGTTTTATCAACTAGACAAGCATGGGCTTGCCCAGCCAGCATCTGCCCAGAATCGGCTACCTGGTGCTCACAACGCTTACTAGCTATATTTGCTCACAAGGGTAATTGAAATGTAATAGCTACTCTACGAAATATTTTAAAATACTGCAAACAAACGTGAGCCAAATTTCTGAGGCTCACTGAATTAATTGACAAAGAAATTTTCCATTTTTTCTTCATATAAGCATCCTCGGCATCACACCCCACCAGTAGCGGGCGGCGGCATCAACTCCGCGAACTTTATAACAAATTCATCGGTCTTCTGCTTGCCAATGCTCTTTGAATATCATCACTTCCCGTACATGATATCTGTGCATGATCAAGCAAAGTTTACCTACGATTTTCCCTTTGACTAGCAGATACCAATCTGCATTGGATTAATCAATCTAGTCTATCAGATAAAATTGTCGAAAATTTTCAGTAAGTTTTTGTTAGTCCTAATGGGAAAGAAGCTGCGGAGATGATGGTTGAGGTGCTCTGTTAGAAATCCTACAAACTACCAGTATGGTTAAAAAAAATTGTCTTCAAACACGAGAGTAGTATTTATTGTGGGTGGGCATGTTTATTTTTTACGCTTGCGCAAAAAGTGTTACACACGGTTTGTTGTAGAATTACAACCATGGTTAATGATGGATAATGATGGATAGTTACAGATAATCAAATGTAAGCTGCGGATAGCTGATAACAATAACAATGAGGATTAGGAAAGGGAAAACAATAAAGGTGAGGGGTAGGCGGTCAGGGTTAGAGGTAGGGTTAAGGGGTAAGGGGTATGGGTAAGAGTGAGGGTGAGGGTGAGGATGGAGACTGGGGAGAGACAAGGACAATGATGATGACAAAAGTACTTCAGCATGAGCTACCAAACTATGCTTAATGATGAAAATATCGACTATAAGTAGTAACAAAAGGTTATCATTTAAAAACTCTTCTGACCATGATGTTAGTACTAACAAACATTGACTTATGAAGAAACCATTGACAATTGGGAACTTCTAAAACTACAGTATTACAACTATTTATGAGAACTGCCATGTATTATGACTTTATTCCACTCCCGATAAATTATGTACAGCTAGCTATTGGTTCTGGAAATATTCGAGTGTAACTGCAAATAGATGTTTATAAGAAAACACAAAAATCCATCTAGAAAGGCTCAACTGCAATTGCTAATATTACGGTTTCAAGAATGACGATAATTATGAAATGGAATCTTGTTGAATCTCCAAATAAATTTGATTTGTATTTCTGAGAACTAACTTTGAAGACTCTGGAAGTCCTAGAAACTACAAGCCAGTAAAATTTGTAAAGGCTGTAGTAACTCCCCACACTTGGCACTAACGGCCTCTTATATTTATATTGCTATTTTTCACTCTACTCAACCACACAGTAACATTTTGCTATAATTAATTTATGTAGATTTGATTGGCCACCTTAATATTTAGGACAATCACCTCATCTGGTTTTACCGATCAAAAACTGAACTCTCCGTATACCCAATACATTGTGTTACGCACCTTCTGCCAAAAAACTTTTGCTTTTAATCTAGAGTGGTGCTGTCTCAAGCCACAAAACTTGACACTGAGTCAAGCCGAGCCATCAGAAAAATGAAGTTAACCAAGTTGAAAACGAGTTGACATGGGCTTCAACGTCTGTTTAATGTAATATTAAATGGTTTTATAACTGTGATTTATTATTAATTTTATTATTAAAAGAAAAATAATGAAAAAAACAATACCCAAGTCCATCGAAGGTGGCGAGCAACTCAAAGAAAGATCTCAAAGCTCAAACGAAAGTTTAATTTCTATTTAGAAGAGCCGTCATGCTCACAATATCAGAATGTCAGAATGTAAACAATTCAAAATTGTTACCGCTACTTGTTTTTATTTTCATACACGAAATACTTTTATGGTGGTAAAATTGGGTTCCTGACTAAGTATTATAATAAGAAGAAACATACAAGTAGTAATCATTGTTGGTAAAAAATCATCATTATTCCATGGGGTCATAGTTGATGATGTTACGTATCAAGAGCAAACACTATAACATATCTGAATGTGAGGATAATAGTATACATATTAAGTGCAAACATATATCAATACATATACTATATATTGTAATTATAGATCTTATCAGTTTATTGATGCTCATTCGTAATAAATATTACCATGATGATGATGATCATGTAGAATAATTTGTTTTGCAGTTAATAGACAAACTATTCATCATAATAGTAGAAAGTAAGCTAAGTTTGATTTTATGGTGAAGTAGTAATAATAATGGTAATAATTGTTAATTATGATTTTGTAAAGGATTTTGCCAATCAATTCACCAACACCTACTAGAAGAGTATACTGAGTCAGCAATGTAAACAATACTGGCTATAGATCGCTACTAATTTAGTAGTGATGGCTCTTTGACTGGTATACGTATAGAGGGATGGCTCCGTGCTCTACCGGATACTGGTCAACTAGTAGTATCGGGCAACTTGCCAAACTCAATAGACGGAGTTCCAAGTTATAAGTACTTTTATAATGGCTCAAGAAACAAAAGCTTGTCAATGCACACACTATAAACAGACAATAAACTCTGCCAATGGGCCAAATTTTGTTGTCTTTATACAAAAAATATGAAAATAAGCAAATGGCCATAAAAAATCAGGCCATACATACAATGAGTAAGCATAAAACATAGCAGTAGGAGATGTTACATGAGACAATGATACATATACTAAACAGCTGTAAATGCAAACAATTAATCAAACAGTATTATCGTAGCTTAGCATTCCTCTTCAGTTAGCGCTGTCAACCAACAAACTCAAGCATGTTCAGTCAAGTGCATCCAAGCTTATTTATCATCACACACTAGCTAACTAATGGGGCAGAGAGGGTGTTTGAGTCGGGGGGGGGGGGGGGGAGGCCAGTCCTTGATGAACTTCAGCCATGGAGGGTCCAGCATCCTTTTCCTGGATGTGGCCACAGGGTCTACACTCTAGGGGCACTTACAACGCAAGCTGTCTGTGCTGTGGTGTGGTGTCGGGGGCCACTCCAATGTTCAATGGTGTACTAGAACTCAGAGAGGGACTAGAGCCATCTAGCCACCCGACTGGTGGGTTTTCGACGGCAACACAGCTACAACAGGAAAACATGATCTGTCTGAAGACCGAAGTGCTGGCCATAGAGGTAAGAGTGGAAGTGCTTGACAGCCTTCACCACAGCCACCAGCACTCTCTGTGTCACACAATAGTTCTGCTCCTGAAGGCTACCTTCATGTACCTGCACAGCACTGAAAGGGAGGACTTTCCACTTCCACAGACCTGCATGGGTGGCAATCGCAGAGCGTTCACTGGCCCCATCATGAAGGGGAACCTGCCAGTAGCTACTGACAAAGTCCAGGGTACTGAAGACTTTGCTCCCTGACAAGGCGTCTAAATTCTGTTGGGAAGAGAGTAGGCATTTTGATGAGTGACTGCGTTCAAGCGTCTGTAGTCTATGCTGGTTCTATGGGTCCGCCCTCTAGCAACTGTTCCACTTGTCTCTCTGCTGCCGCTCATTTTTCAGGTCATGGCCAGTGAGGGGGTTGATGGATAGGTCAAGTTTCAGGTATGAGGGCAATGCTATGTGTGACCAGGATAGTTTGGCCAACATCATGGCCTCCTGTGGTAAACACCTCAGCGCACTGGTGTAGCGATCCAGCTACCTGCCGTGCTTCATGTCTGTTTTGGCAATTTGGAAGGGCGGATGCATACAGCTCGGATCGTGAGGCAAAACTGAGGAGTGAGAAGAATGAATGGGTGGTGAAGATCGGGTAGAGGCAGCTAAAGCAATTGCTTCAGCTTGGTAAACCTCTTCAGGGCTCACTCCATTGTAGTGGCCTACTGTGATGCCCACCTTCAGTTCTATTGGGTCAGCAGTTCGGGTTCATGGACCTCACTAGTATGTGCCCTTTGCAGTCTGGTTTTTTTTAAACTGTGGCAAATGAAAGACCTCTTGGTTGAGACTCTACATACCCAAGAGGTGAGTAAATCTGCGTGGTAACCTTAAACAGGATGGCAGATTCTATGCCCTTTAAGTAGTTGAGTGGTAAGGAGGAGCTGAACGTTGTTCATCAACACCTTTCCATCTTTGTCAGTGCAGCGTAACTCCTTGCCAGCAACAACACTGGTACACTCACTAAACTTCAAACAGCAGTCACGGTCAGTGAGGACAGGCATCCCCAAGCTATTTTCCTTGTTTATTTGGCTGAGAACAGTTGTGGCTGCAGTCTTCACATCACGGAGACAAACTGTAAATTTTACTGCACAGCCGAGATGTATCGGGGTGCTGTCTGCCATGATACCGTAGGACTCACTCTCTTGTACTGACTGTTTTACTGACTCATGTAGTTAGATAAAGACGTGCTTGGATAGGTGATTTGTGGTGCAGCTGGCATCAACAAGGAGGGTGACCGACTAATGTTCTAGTTTCCCTGGTAGGAAGTAGCTTGCCCGACACGCCTGTTCTAACTCAGTGTTAGACAAACGGATGGTTCGAAGGGGGAGGAGACACTTTATTTCTAAAGCGTTGAGGGAGCTCCACGGTTGGGCGTCTAGAGCAACTTTCATCTGGCAGTTCTGAGCCTGGGCAAACCGGCACTTCAGGCAACATACAGGTTATAAGGGGGGTAGGTTGAGTAAGGATGTTATGGTGGCAGAGGTTTTGTAGGGCTCCTGATTGTATGCTTGGTCATGTAGATCTGCATAATGGTTCGAGGTAGGGCGGTGCCATTCTGGCAGAGAAGGTGACCTTTTCTTTCTAGAAGGGAGACCAAGGGACCAGGTTGCTGTAGCAGAAGGCACCGGGTTGTGCTTCTCTAGTCTTGGTAACTCTCTTTTCCACCTTTATGCCCTGTTACAGCTAGTCGGGGAGCGACTACTATAGGCGCTTGTCGTTCCCGTCACCCTTTTTGCTCTAGGTGTAGGTTAGACGTACAATCTCTAATGTAATGGTCCATCTGTCCACAACCCCAACACTGAGGAGGCACCAACTGTGCTGTAGCAAAGGGTGGCGGGGTGCGGGGATTCAGTTCAACGACAGGGACGGAAGGTGTAACAGCAAAATGATGGAGTGCCACAGGAGGTGCATGGTTAGGAAGCCGTGTATGGGCTTGCATCACTGTGGAACCAGGGTACACCTCAAGAGGGGTGTATGCATGCTAGGAGAAGGTGCATACATACAAGAGTACAGTGTTTGCACTATGGGGCAGGGTCCCGGTGACACTGAAGGAGGCGTATGAACTACTTGTTGCTGCTGCTTGATCTGTGTCATCTCTACTGTTTCATCCCTACAGAAGTATCTGGGAAGCATGTGATGAATGAGTCTACATCACTTTGTCCATTGAACTTAGAAGGTTTGAAGTTCTGTGCAGGAGCAGGGGGAGGTACAAGGGATTGCCGCACTCTTTGCAGTGTTATTCTATCCAATGCCACAGCTTCTGCCATTCCTGCAGGCAACCTTCCAGCACTCCTGGCTCTCTGCGCAGCCACGGACGGAGAGGATAGCCTTAGCAATCAGTCGGGTACTTGTCAGCACGGAAGGTGGAAACTCTGTTTGGAAAAGTGTACCAAAAGGAATGTGGATAACTGTACGATACACTGTGTCAAACACTGTGTCAAACATCGCGTTTGAAACACTGTAGGACAATCTCTGAGTTACTTCTGGAGGGTACACTGCACGAGCTGAGAGGAGTATCCTGCACTGAGAGTGGTACCCAGGGTTTGAAAGAAGCAGCTGTATGAACTTGCACACTCAATACAGTGTCTACCCAGTTCACTGTGCAGGAACACGTGCTTCTTTGCTTCAAACACAGCAAGGGAGGGGATGTTCTGTCAGGTGGGGGGGAATATTCTGCCAGGTGGGGAAGGGTGTTCTGCCGGGTGGGGTACCACCGGGTCAGAGGGAAGGGGTGCAACAGTGTCTGTGGGGTGGTAGTTTAACGTCAACCAGACAACTGTTCCAATGGGGAAATCACCAACACCCGGGTTGGGTGGGGGGGGGGGGGTGGGTGGAGCAAGTAAAGGTGGTGTTTGGCCATTGGTAATTCTCTAGCAGTCTCTCACGTTCACTGTATCACATTGCTTCTACCAATGTAAAGAATTTTGTGGCTCACTTTGCCGGCATCTACTAGAAGATTATACAGAGTTAGCAATGCAAACAATACCGGCTATAGAGCAATACTAGTTTAGTAGTGATGACCTGGACTTCTATCTGTATTGATGGATAGCTAGTGCTGTACTTTTTGATGGTCTGTTAATAGCACCAGCCACCTCCCGAACTCGATAGATGGAGTTCCAAGTCACGAGTACTTTTATTATGGCTCCAAAAACAAAAGCTTGTCAAGGTGTTCTCTCTTCAAACACACAATAATCTCTGCCCACTCAGCCAGATTTGCAAATAAACAGTTGAAATGCTAGGCACTTGATTGGCCACAAAACATCAGGCCATACATAAAATGAGCAAGCATAAAACATAGCACAAGCAGACGTCGCATAACACAATGATACATACACTAAATACCTATAAATGCGCATGTTTTTGTAAGGGCTTTCGTTGTGATCTTGAAATCGTTAGCGTAGGCCGTATTGTAGGTAGAGACACACAGAGTTGCAGAGTGCAACTTCAAATGGTAGCGAGGCTCTCTGTGCAAGGCAATTTATCTCAATTATCAGATGTTCTCAATACGGTAATAATTTCCTTTATCATATAAAATGTTACTTATAGACTAACAACAGGCGCTACCGGTATGGTAGAAATGGCTCTCTGTTATAGGAGACCTGTATGTGCAGACAGATTCGGTCAAACAAGGTATGCAAACTCGCGTCACAAACAGGGTGCCCGACACCACCTTCATCTGAAGGCTTTTGATTTGGGTCTCTAGATTTGCAGCGCCGTGCTCTATGTTAGTGGCCCACTTCGCCCTATTCTGTAAGAGTTGCACCGGCAGCTACACTCCGATTGGTGGAGGTTCTGTGGCAAGAACAGGGGTGAAAAACGCTGGCTACCACTAGGGGTGCAGAGACAAGGGGGGATTGAACGCTAGGCATCCGCACCATAGGTTCAGGGGTAGTCAATGTACATGGTTTCTTCTTTAGTATTTTGTAACCATGAAGAGGAATGTTCATTAATGGGTCTACATCAGCTTGGGTGGAAGAAGAGCCAGGCAGGGATGGAGCCACTGCAGAAGACAGGAGGTGGGGGTGTACCTTGATTGACACCTTGGCTGTCTGAGTAAGCTAACATGGCTCAAACCCAGCTGACGTCGTCCACTTTTGGAACCTGCAAAACTCAGGGCAGCTCTTTCCATCATCGGCGTAAATGTAACCCAGTTGTTGGTAGTGATCAGGGTCATCAAATCTTAACTAATCCTTTGGAGGAGATGACGAGCTATGGGTGGCTGCAATCCAGCAGAATGGGGTGCTACTATTACTTCAGTCACGGTATTTGAAGTAGGTCAAGCAACAGCAACACCTACAACCTGGAGAATGGGGATCAGGGTTGGAGAATATGTCTTTTCCTCATTTGTAGGTAGAACGGGAGCCAGGGCTAGAGCAGCAATCCTGCTGTTCTGCCTGCTTCTTGGAAGGCATCATATCTTCAATAGGCACGGGAGGCTTTGTGCTAATGGGGCACACGACAATAGAAGGGGATGCCAGCACAGAGGAGGGGGTGACTGTGAGAATTTTGCTCTGTGAAGAGAGCCCAGTCAAGAACAGGGCTCCTCTCCTCTTTATCAGCAAGATCTTCCCCAGCGACTGCGTCCGTTCTTGGGTTATGGTGCAATGCATGCGTGGGTTGGCAGTTGTCTTCTCTGACAGGTTTTCATTGTTATTCATAATCTTCACCGGCACTGTAGAGAGTGGCCCTTATTGTAGGTAGAGACAATACGGAGTCGCAGAGTGCAAATCAATTGATCATTCCTTTATAATAAACGTTTAAACATATTTTGTAGCTTCAAATTTTCTTAAAACCGTTTAATGTTGTAAAAGATCAATTCTTAAAGTCAGCTGGTATGGTGTTGTGTTACAGGGGAGTCTAACTGGACAGCTGTGGATATAGCTAACATGGATGCAGTTGCCGAGCAGTGTAGTGATATATCCACAGGAGATGTGATGACAGCATTAGAAGCTTCAATGAAAATCATGTTTGATGATGGATTAGTGTACTGGGAGAGAATTGTTTCCGTGAGTATTACTCGGTTTGGTTTCAATTCTTCCTTGAAATTGATTTATGTAAACCCTTTCTCGGCTAACAACAAAACTTTGCCAAGGAACTAATTTGAACTTTTCTTGCTTTTTTGTTAAATGTTTTGTTTTCAATCATGAATCAAAAAGTCACCTTCTTTTACATCTGCCAAGAATTTTATCACAGAAACTACATAGCATCAAAGGGAATGAACTGGTAACATAACTCATCAATAGCAAGCGCTGTGTGAACTCTCTCTAGTGTGATATACTCTTTCATTTGTTGTACAACTTTCAAGTGTTGCATTTCTTTTCTGTTAAATATTATTATTTTATTGTTACTATAAGTTAAAAGTTTGTTTTGCAGATGTTTAAAAAGTATTATCGGTATCGTTAATCAGTTCTGGAGCAAATTTTTCCTGCCAGAGGTTGCTTGAAAACTGATGTAGATGACCTATTAAAGTTTGGCCCAATCAGAGACATAATTTTGTGTACTACTACTATATAGGCTTGAATTATTTTTATATGTGCCAGAGTTGGCAGTGAATGAAGTTAAGCTCATACTTTAAAGAATCCTGCATCTCTCAATTATGACTGTAAACCTCTGTACGCAATTTACTATGTGGCAGTTGTAAAACCTATGTAACTGCTGGAAGATAACCTTCCAGTTGCAAACTCCAATTTGAATACCAAGCCAGGCAGTGCAGCAAAAGGAACCCGGTACAGTGAAGGTCTCCCGCTTGATATGGAGAAGTTTGCTGTCAGCAAATAAGTGAGACCAGCCCTTCACACCTTAATATGAAAAACACTCTCATGCTCTCACTTTACCACATTAACAGATTCATGAATCTTTTCCACTCCAACCTGCTTTACCTGCTTGTGGGAAATCTACCTTGATGATACTAGAAGATAAAAAGTCACTCTTGCTATGAAAATACCTCGGCAAAAAAAAACAGTAAGGAACACCAGACGCCTATTTAATTTGAATAATTGTATCACTGATTATGGTTGTAACTCAATCTTATATGCTTGCATTTTTTGTAAGACAGTAATAAAAGATAAAAGGCTGTGTTTCATGGTGAAAGAAATGTAGTGGATTTTTCTGTGACACTTCTTTACAACAAAAGACGCTCTGGCAACTGTAGAGTGTAAGACAACATGTTTAACAAGTATGGCGCTTCCAGAACTATTCCAATATACAGCAATTAACCCTGCAAGCCCAGCAGTTAACACTACTGACCCTGCTGGCACTACATCCACTTGAATAACCCGGCAATGAAGCTATACAGGGATAGCCAAAGAGGATCTACTACAGCCTGAGGACCAAAAATAATCTCAATCAAGACAGAAGCCCGTAACTACAACTCTACAAGCTGCAGAGTTACCTAAACTTTGGATTGCAAGGTATGCAAGCCTAAGAACCTAGCACAGGAAGCTGATGGTGCAAAATCTAGCTTGACTAAGTATTATAGCTCCTAAACCCTGTCTCCTACTTTTTTCACTCAGTTTCTTTGACCAGATTTACTGAATTTTATTGCTTCCTATTTTTACCTTTGCCATTTATTCGTGTATTGATGTCCTACTTCTGGGTTATTTTTTACATCTGCACTTACTGCGCCTTTAAGCTTTGCATTTTAATGCAAAGCATTGTTTTCGTAAGGTATGTACTGAATCAGGATTTTACTTGAGATTATACCAAGCTAGCTAGATACTGTCTCACTAATATTTTACCTGAGAGTTGTAAAGTAATAAATATATGGCGTTCTGAATCACTGAGCACTGAGTCTGGGCCATGAGCACACTATAGTTGCTGAGTTGAGTTATATCTTTTCATAGAACAGTTCGTTGAATAATTTCTGGAGAGAGAAGTTGCTTTAGAAAATATTTTCTCTCACTAACTAGATAGGTTTTAGTTTCAAAGAAGAGCATAACTTTTTTTCATCCCAACTTTCCTACTTCACATAGTCAACAAAATTAATTTTTACAGATAATGGAGCTAACAAGTTTCATAATCATACAGAGACCACAACACATATTCCTGTGTGATGTTTTAATTTGGTACTTCAAACATACCATAGTTAACAGTGATGGAGACACTATAGATAGGAAAATTGAAGCGTCTGGTGGATGGGTGAGATTTAAATACAGTAATGTCCTTCACTCCATTTCACCTATCACTCTATTTAGCAAAACACAGACATCAAATTACTGAGGAGAATTTCAGTAGAATTATTAGCATTGCACTAGCACTAGCCCCTGAACTGACACTCCCACCCTTTCTACTTTCTCCCCAATCGACCCAAATCTTGCATCAAAATCTGGTTCCACTTCATCAACAAAATGGGGTGGCAGATAATTTAGTGTCTCCAAAGTTGCATTCACCTGAGTGCAGCTGCACCAATGTCCTACTTCATGGTTACAGATATGGTTGCAAGCTGCTTTAATACGGTTTCAACACTCAGAAGTTTCCTGTCTGCAACTTTAGAGTTGCCCAATTGACATAGCTAATATAATAATTTTTTGTGCTACTGCTCAAGCAGTTGAGTTGGTGAGTTAGGATTTAACTATTTATTGGTCTCCAACGAGGTAATAAGTCCCTATAAACTATGATTTGTGTTTTAATCTGTTATTAAAAATGCTCATTTAACGACATAAACAGATCATTCATCATAAAAGTTTAATAATAGTATGAGTAAAATCATATTTTTTTATATTTTGCAAGACAACTCTTGGTAAATACTTGAAATATAAAACAAGTGACAATGTTGAACACACACATTTTGATTGTCTGCGTAAAAATACTCAATAATCGAAATTTAACAGCATTGGTGATAATTGTATTTACTAATTTAGTAAATAATAATCTTACGATCTTGTAACAATCATTGTTTACGTCACGCATAGGATTAATTTGCTTGTTTATGTCACACGACTTCAAAAAGGGTGCAGTTTGGCGCACAAGCCTGGCAATGCTGGATTGCAAACCTTCAGCCTCCATCAACCCTGCATTTTCATGTAAAATTGAACATTTTTTTCTGCATCGTGATGCGTCGGCAAACTTCAAGGTGAAAATGCCTGATGAAAACAAGGCTTGATGATAAACAACTACTACACAGGTTGCATTGTTCACTTACTATGTGTTGTACTTTGCTGAAACTCTGTCGTGACTAATTTCATCAAACAGGTCTGCAGGTAGTTCTTGCACAGACTACAAACTGGGCTGGCGGAGTTGCCAATAAATATTAACCTATAACAGCAAAATACCGGTGCCATCCCAGGCTCTGGAAGGGTAACTCGGGCTGGCAACAAGTTAAACTGTCCTGTCCTACAATGTTTATATTAAACAAGTAATTTCCCATCTAGAAAGGTTGAAAGATGGCTAGTATATATACTAGTGGACACAGTTTGCACCACAAACCTGTTTTCATAACACATGTACCATCACCCATTTCCAGGACCTGCAGGACAGTGAGCTATACGGCTTAATTGGCTGATAGCGCCAGAATACATTTTTACGGTATGAGAAAAGTGCCACTACAGCTTGGTTGCTTTTGGCCTGATGTAAACTTTTTCTTCAGGGAAATAAGCAAGCGTGACATTGACAGAAGTTCATTCCTCATCACCCATGAGTGCCTGTTGCAATTTCAGGACTTAAACATTACCATTCATAAACATAAATTTCCATTCAATAAATAGCATGGGTGGTTGCTGAGAGACCAAGTGCCATGTACCATGTAACATTTGTTTGTTTGTT
The DNA here is from genome assembly GCA_945261195.1 of Cryptosula pallasiana. Lineage (NCBI taxonomy): Eukaryota > Metazoa > Bryozoa > Gymnolaemata > Cheilostomatida > Cryptosulidae > Cryptosula > Cryptosula pallasiana. The sequence goes on along the minus strand of OX183131.1, from coordinate 16,136,995 downwards.
AGAAGCAGATCATATCTAAAATCTTGATTAGCGATAAAATGATGAGCTTTACATCTTCCGTGTTGATGAATTTCCAGTACAACATCTTCCATGATGGATAAAATTTCAAAGAGCATTGGCCAACCTCTGATGAATAGTGTAGCTAACCTATCCAGAAAAGTTAAAGGGTCTAGCAAAAAACTTGTGGAAATCACAGACAAAAAGAATCAGCTGTCCCAACCTGTTACTGGCTGTGCCACCGGAAGGCAGAAAATATTTTGCTAGTTCAGGTAAAAAGGGAATACACCATAGTCAGTCACAGCCTTCACTTTCTCATCAACAAGCTCCCCAAACACAAGTACAAACAAGTTTGGTGGTAACTGGCTATGAGGTGATAGATAAAAAGATCCTGTGGAATACTTTACAACACCTGTAGCTGATGTACACCGTGCACATAGGTAGCTGTAATTAATTTTAGAAGACCTCCCATCTACAACAGAAAGTGACCTATACAAATCAAAGTTAACTGATTTGTGTTTTTTTTTAATAAAAAACTGCTAATAAGGTATCGGCTTTATAGAGTGTTAACACTTCCAGCTATTGTAAGACATTGCCCCAAAACAAAGAGCCCTGTCATTTAGTGTTGGCGAAAACCATGTTGACCTGCTTTCCGCATCATCACAGTCCATCTGCAAACCTAACGAAAGGGGTTTCAATGAGAGGAAAATTTAAAATCAGACAGTTGATTCTATCTCAGCTGGCCGCACTCTACGCTGGCCCATGGCACCTCTGAGCTGGCTCAGGGTAGGTTTATCCCAGCTTAAGGTGCACAGAAAGCCACATAAAAATGTTGTAACGCGAAGTTGATATGATTCACACCCTTCACGGCTGTTTAAAGGTGAAAGTTCTGGCAGATGAACTGAGAGAAGCGCTGTGACTTCGGTGACTGTAAAAGTAACCGTGCAGCTTTCAGCATTTTTATTCGTGCACAGGATAAGAAGGGAACTCAGGGACACAGAAAAAGAACCATTCCAAAAATGCTGGCAAGTTCTGCAGGGAGGAGCTGATGCTTTTAATCCTGTATCAAGCTGCGTACATGCGCCTCCAGAATTTGGTGAGCTCCGCAAAATAAGGCCACAATGCCCTTCCAGCCTATCCACCTCACTCTGTATCAGCTGCTGTCCCAGGCCAATAGAATTCATAACAAAGGTCTTGTTGATGTATAAGAAAATAGCCCTTTAAAGTGATTGTAGAGCCAAATATAGCAGTAACTGGTAACTGACAGTAAGTAACAATGGGCTGAGACTTTCCTTGCTACATAACCACAAGCGTTCAGGGCCTTCTCTACAAAGCTGGAGTTGAACCAACTACATAATGCGTCACGCTGATGGTCAAAAGAGCCCTGCACGGTGGGACACGTTACAATAGGTTACCTTGGCAACAAAGGAGCACATTATCTGTTGATTACAAAGAACCACACACTCTGTGTGCCATAAGGGTCAGAATAAGGCAAAAAATTATTGGCAGTTGCGTTTGCATGTTGCACAGAAATATTAATGACAATATTGCTGATGAAGCTATGAAAACAAGAGTCATGATGCTGTTTACTCACATTAATGGAAGTTCTATGTTCCTGAAATGTTCCCCACTTTCTAAAAATATGAGTTATCTACACCATAAATAGACCAACCTTTTCCAGGTTTCGCCAGTTTGTTCAGTGAGAGAAACTTGTTAATTTTTGCATATGTCATCCTAGAGTGACACCAAAATTGACACACTCAGTGTGGATGCGCAGGCAATAGAGAAGGTGCCCCCTCGCTTGTCCACAGCAGAAGACTTGTAAACCTTTTGCATAACCCATCAATCCAATGCTGTCACCGCCAATGGTGACAAACATAATTCCTAAAATGGAATGCACTTTTGCGGAGCCAAAAATTGCTGCGGATAAACCCAACACTGAATTCCCCATAGAGCCGGACTACATCAGGCAAGTGAACCAGTTGGTAGTGCCAAGACACTTCCTGTCTATCTTGAAGGGTTGAAGGGTAGCATATACCTGGCTGTGAGAATAGCGGCAAACATTGGCACATAGGACAGAGCTCGGCAGGAGCTGAGGGGAGTGGTTCTCCAAAAGCAGTGGTCGGTGAATGATACAGGAGTAGAGAAGACAGAAGCCGAGCAGTTATGGCAGATATGGATTGCTTGAGGAAGCCAGCTTATACCCTGCGCGTTGAACAGTTTTAACACGCATAACAAAAAATCTTAGCAATTACATGTTAAATGTGTGTACATACGCAAGTAATTCCCTGTAGATATAACTACAAAGCCTATGTTTGTTCAAGCAAGTACGAGATACTATCATCATCTTCACTCTCTGTATATATTTTTCTCAAAAACAGGTTCTCAACTAGTGGTAAGACGATTATGGTGGATATTGGTAGAGCTCAGTCATGACCATTGTGTTGGAAAGTGACCATTACTACTGTTTGGCGCAAGATCAATCTTTAGTTAGCACTGGCACAATCTACAGAATGGGCCGGCAGAGTTGCCACCAAAGACAACGCATATTTAGCTAAATAAGAAAAGTAACGGCAAGATATCAGCGCAGGACCAGCCCTGAGGGTGCGCCTTGTAATGGCAACACTATGGCTGCAATAGCCAGAGGAGGGAAACATAGCTTAAGGACCTCAACACCTATCCACCACTTTTTAGATGGCTCAAGATACTCGTACTTCAACACTAAAGGTTCCAAAAAGATCAATGACCTAATTCTAAACTATCAAAAAACATCTGGAGATGAACTAAATTGGCTAGGAAACTATTAACTCTACCCCATAATTATGGGGTAGTTATATTTTACCTTATACTTGTTAGTATATTGGATTATTTAAATGAGTCATGTATGTTATTTGCTGACCTATATATGTACTATGCTTTATTAGTCTACTCATAGAGTGAGCCAACTACTAGCTGCATACTTCCTGAGGTTTGATCTCTGAAAGGTCAATCTTTTCTGTTTTCTCTGTTGCTTGCCAAGTACTGTTGCCTTTGCCACTTGCTGCCATTTCTACCATTGCCGTTATTATGTGATTGTATGAGGAAATAGGTATGTTGACTTGAAAGCACCGCATTACATGCCTGAGATGAGAACCACCACTAGTTGTGGGGTTGACATATTCCTCCACACCAGTTTCCCAGAATCATAACATTCCAGGGTCCTCTCTGGTGAGAGGAGATAGTGATTGTCCAGTTTGTAGAGGCTGATTTAATTGCTGCGTCGGCAGATAGGGTATATGCTTGTATTCAGCCAATATATAACAGTTAGTGGTTTAGTTTTGTGAATGGCAGAGTCCACTACAATTACATAGAAAACAAAGGAATTTCCCTCATGTGAATCAGTTGATGAAACATAATATAAGAACACTAGATATCAATTGAGCGAACCTAGAAACAAAAACCAGAGACAATAAGAGTATTTGAGACTTTTGTCGGCAAACACATTGCAATACAAATAATCGGACGGGCAATAACTTTAATCAATAAATAATAATTTGATATGGAACTCGTGGGTCAACCAAAATTAGTTCACTGAAAATAAAACAATCAACAAGGATTTACTTATAATGTTCATAGGTAGCGAATGAGACTAAACACTAAATGAGTAATAATGAGCGAGTTGATTTTTTCATTTTCTCACACCAATTATACATCGTAGAAAAATAATCCAAAATAATTACAAGCGTTCAAAATTCACTGAAATAAAGGGCCACTATGCAAACTATCCCAGTTTATACACTAAACACATACATACAACACATACAGTTTAAACACTATATTTTACTATTGAGTCCCTTGGCATTGCCATGTTTAGGCTCTGGCTCTATGCTTGAGCTCATAACCTAAATTTGACAAGCTTTCCAAACATCGGGCTATACGGTTGGGCAGCTCCTTTCTCTTGCCCAGCAAATGCAGAGAGGCTTGATCGGTTTGAAGTCTGAGGTCCCATCTGTAAAAGTACGGTCCGAAATTTTTCAGTGCTCTGATTATGGCCAGTTGTTTTCTTGTGCAGACACAGTACTTTCCCGAAAATAGTAATCAGCCATGTTTTTCTTTCTTACACCTGGCATAACACTGATCCGACACAAACCACACTGGCGTTGGTTTCCAGACTGTAGGGTAGAGTGCAGTCTGGGTGTCCTGAAATGGGAGGTAAAAAAAACACGGACTTGAATTGGCCAGAAGCTGCTTGCTCATATGCGGTCTTTCTAGTTGACTCATTTCCCTGTTCACACAGTGAGGGGTTTTTACCATGGTGGCATAGTCGAGAAGGTACTGACAATAGTAGCCTACCATCCTCATGAATGCCTGCAGACTTTTGATTTTCTCAGGTGCTCCCTACTTTTTAATGGTGTCCACTTTCTCTAGGTCAATGTCCAATTATTCAGCGCTTTCCACTTGTTTCATGTATTTAACTTGCTTATGTATGAGGTTACAATTTTTAGGTTTCATCTTGTGGTTACCTGCTGGACTTGTCTCAGTACCATACATGGTTTTTTTTTGTGCGAGTCAAATTTTAGTGTTATGATGATAATATCATCCAGGTATAGCAACGAGATCTTCTAGTAAAAATCATTTGACGCCTTTTCTTTATTAAATTGAAAATTGCATGGCTGATGTCATTCCAAAGAGCAGCGGTTTCCACTTTCACGATCCGCTCTAGGTGGCGAAGCCGGTCCGGTCTTGCGATGCCAGGATTTTGCTGGTAGCTGCTAGTAATACATAGCCTGGTGAGATATTTGCCTTCGCCAAGGCCTCTAGTGACTAAATGCGACAATTTGCCTAAGTGTCAGGCTTGGTGATATCATTAACTCTTCTGTAATTGGCACAAAAGTGCAGGTAGTCATTTAATTTTTCTCATGAAGTTGCCGCAAGAACTCAAGGATCCATTGGCTTGCTCAATCAGGTCTTTATCTTTGAGTTCTTTGCTAACATCATAAAAAACCACTTTGAGCCCATTCCTTTGGAGCGCATGAATCTTCTTTTTGTTCAGCACATTACCGAAGAAGTATTTTACTTTGTGTTAGGGTTCAATCTAGCTCTTAAATCAATACAAAGTAGATTTTTACACTGGAATTGTATTTCAAGAGCAAATCCTCTTGAATGCTTAAGCTGCTCTAGGAACTTTGATCCAAAAGTCTGTTGTCCACAAGACAAGATGATAGATTTTGAGGAACTCAAAAGAGCAATCAAACTGATTGATGTAAAAGAATGCTTGGAAGATGCTGAACTTTGTGATATGGATAGGTATTTCCATTTTAAAATGATTATCCTCACTTTAGTGGACAACTTCGCATATTCTTTTGTCTTAGACACGACTGAAACCGTAGTTACATTTTGGTAATCACTGATGTCGATGGTATCAAAGGTGTGAAATTGTCGTTTTCGAGTTTTGAAAGTCTGAAGACTGTTCAAAACAAGATTATCATCAGTATCACTGGTCAACGAGTTAACAAAGACAGATGCGATACCAACGTTCCATATACTGTGTTTTAATTGTAACTTATTAATCAAAAACAGCTGGTATTTAAGACAGTTAACTCTAGATGATGAAAGCGTGAACTCGAGTAGAAAAGTTTATCTCTCAATAAAATGGAACCCCGGATCTATCTGCTATTATTTTTTGTCCTGCTCAGATATTGTCCTGCAACAGAGACTCATCCATTCAGTTTATCTCATCGAGCTTTGAGTTGTCAACAATTGAAAAAACGACAAAAACTGCAACTACAATAATGACGACAACAGCAACTCTACCAACTGCATTTTCAACACGCCCCTCTGCTTTACGTCGCCGGGTTTACGTTGATGTAGCTTTGAATTCACAGATGTCAACAACAGCTCTACCAACTAAATTTCCAACACTTCCCTTTGTTTTGCACCCTCTGACTCACGTTGATCCAATTTTGGAAAAATCAGGTGCTACAGACTCTATTATACACTACTCTACAACAAGCAAAACTAATATGGAAACAACTAATGATTGCATGTGCGAAAAACACATCATATGCAAAAACAATTTGGAAGCAATTAAAACGCCATCACCTCCTGCTTATAGAGTTTTTATTTATAATGATTTGGAGGATTTTTCAGGATTATCTCTGTCTGTATCGGAAGATACTAAACTAAAAATGGAAAAAAATCTTCTCATCATCATTCATTCTGAATGCGACGATATTTCTTGCAATATAAATAAATATTTTACAAATTAAAAAGTTTTTACAGTTTTTAATACTACGCTTTTCAACCTATTACACTTTATATCATTGCATTCAATTTATAAACTACTATTACATACTTTGATACATTTACTAATCCCGTTTTTTTATTCAAATGAACATAATGCGACCGCTTCATGTCTATACAATACTCAAACATCTAACATCGTACAAACCCGTGTCTAAATAAAAACACCTAACACAAAAAAGCACCAATAGATACCAATAACCAATAAATAAAGTACCTAAACACCTGGTGCACAAAAAAGGCACCCAATGAACCTGGAGAACTTCCAGGAGAACTTCCAGGAGAACCTCCAGGATAACCTCCAGGATAACTTCCAGGATAACCTCCAGGATAACCTCCAGAACATCCAACACACCATACAATGTATTAATCAACATTCAACACTATTAACATAAATTCTCAACAACTGGTGCACACAAAAAGGTAACTCACAGTGGTAAATACTCCATACTTTACATTGAGAATCTTCTCCTTAGACTCCATTACCCCCCAAATCAATCAAACTCATAATCTAAAAACATAAATAATCGCTATATAAACCCCCTGCACAACTAAACACTAAAGAACTGCTGCACCCAAAAAGTTACTTCACCGGTTCGCATGAGAACAGGGGCGTACTTCAAGTACCAGGAACCAGGAGGACCTTCTAATCCCTAGACTCCATGATGAAGATCTGGTCCCTTATTATTAATAATGATATACCAAATGCTAAACATTTCCATTGCCTTCCACTTGTTGTGACAGACTGGAGTTTCCCAAAAGAGACTACAAACTTTCAGCCACAAACTTTGTGAAACTGATGAAATATATCGGAATAAACATCTGCATGGGTGACCCTTTGAGATATTATCCATGTTTTACCACGTACAACATCGAGTGCTTACTTCCCTAATGTAATGACAATAGAAATACAGACACCACCTTCTACACCAGTAGTAATATATGAGCAGATCTCCCTACCAAGTGTTTTTTTGTGGATCTGACCTTGGAGTTGAGACAATGGGTTACGGCGTTGGATGAATTCGCCGAGTTTATATTGTATTTTACTTGAGGGGTACTTGAGTGGCATTTGAGTGGCATTTGAGTTTTGATTAGTTTTTTACTTAATTTGAACTTATATGGCATATAGATTTTGAATGTATGGCATTCAAGTTTTGATAACTTTTTTACATAACTCGAACTCATATGGTATCTTGAGAGAGAGGGGAGAGGAGAGAGGAGAGATGGGAGATGAGAGAGGAGAGAGAGGAGAGAGATTTTTTAGTTTTCTATACATTCATGTATATATGGTTAGTTATGTACATATTTATGGCTATATTTATATCTACATAGAGAGAGGAGATATATCTACATTGAACAAATATATTGATCAAAAATGAAAATTATATGATTATATACCTGATTACATAATAAGTAGGGAAAATCTTCTGGAGAGAGGGGAGAGGAGAGATGAGAGAGGAGAGAAGAGAGAGGAGAGAGAGGAGAGATTTTTTTTTAGTTTTTTATACATTTATGTATATATGGATAATTATGTACATATTTATGGATATATTTACATTTACATTGAATAATATACATTTATTACATAATAAGTATATTAAATGCTATAAAATATGTTGGAAAATTACCAAGTTAGACCTCTAGATGGTTAAAATCTACAGTATTTGGGAAATAACTGCAAGAGAGGAGAGAGGAGTATTTGGTAGAGGAGAGAGTATGTTGAGAGAGAGGAGAGATAAAAAGAGGAGAGAGGAGAGAGGAGATATATCTACATTGAATAAATACAGTGATTAAAAATGAAACAATATGTGAATATATACATTTATTGTGTAATAAGTAGGGAAAAAATTTAAAATAATTACATGAAATTGAATTATAGCTTTAGTTACATTGGATAGTTTACATTATATAGAAAAGGGAAATAGCTCACCAAGTCACATTGTCCAACTTGTTTTTTGAATTAGAGACTATCCATCGTTAAAACACTCATCATTTTTTTTCAGCAACATATCCTGTCTCAAAATCATCAAAGTCTCCACATAGAAAATCTTCAAGTTCATCATCATCATCAATTTCTAATATTGTTTTGTTGTACTTTGCTTGATCACAATATTGTTTCCAATACATTCGACCGAGACAGTATGGAGAGCAAAATGAAAGATCGTATTCTGTCTTAAATTTTCCGTGGGTTGTTTTTCCTCTGTAGATCATCACACCTGGAGTATATTTGTTAGCTTCTGAAGCATATTTGTCTGGTATGACGAGCGTCTTCAACAGCGTTTCTCCACATTGTTCAATGCTATAACGGATACAAATTACATTCGACTGACCTCCTTTAAATCGATGAGGAACGAATCTATCAACAACATCTTGGTAAGGAAAAATAGCGCCGGGTTGAAAACTATTGAGGGTGTTGATGTTCAAGAAGCGTTTGAGCTGACATTTAGTCAATGTACTAAAATATAGTGATTCCTCTTCAGCTTTCTTTTTGCTTAGAGGATGTCTGCTAACACGTCTGACATCATACCAAAGAACGTTTTTATTTTTTGGTTTTCCCTTTCTACCCAAATATACAACGTTAAACGGAGGGGGGTAATTATCACAGTTGAAATTTTTAGCTATTTCAAATGGACAGAGGAGTATTTTGGGTTCGAGTTCATTTATATCTGAAGGATCATGGTAGTGTCCTTGAGAATATCTACACTTCTCCTTACTTGATGGATGTATCACACCAGTCACTCGCATAATGCTTGGGATAGGAAGATCTTCAAATGTTTTGCAAATCGGAACTTTTGGTGAGTCAATCACTTGAGAACCTTTAGACTTTTCTAATTCCCTAGCTCTCCTTTCGTTGAGACATTCAACTGTTAAATGAGTTATAGCTGCGCTCTCCATTGTTTGCTTATCAACGGAAGTAGTTTGTTTTCTCACTGTTTGTTTTCGTTTCCTTACTATTCGCTTTTTTGGAGCAGTTTTCCTTCTCTTAGGAGTTGTTTTGCCGTTTTTCATTTTATTTTCTGTTGGATATGGATCTGTGCTAAGGAGCTCTTCAGAAAGAGCATCCATAACATTCTAAAAATAAAAGGGTAATATTTGCATGAGTGGCTAAGAGTGTATTTATTACTTAGAGTGTCTTATATATATATATATATATGTATTTATGCCAAAAGCGGTTAAGATCATAGAGTTATGGTAGATTGAGAATGTGCTTATTAAACTATCGGGATGTGGAGACAGACAACAAAGGATACATTCAAATATATATATATATGTATTTACTTAATATCATACCGCTTTTAACATCTAAATTGGTAAGAAATAAAATATAATAGTTTGAACATAACATCTAAATTGGTGAGAAATAAAATATAATAGTTTGAACAAAATATTGTAAAATAATAAAAAACAACTAAAAATTTTTCATAAATATGTATGAAACGCTTCCAACATTAATTCTAAAATACCTACAGAAGAGGATAGAGCTTTATCTATTTGGACATAATTATAAATATGCTTTCTGAATTTATAAAAAGTTTTTTTGTTCCATGTCATGTTGTATAATTTTTTGAAAACTATTTGATTCCAAGCACTTCTTTCAATTTCTTTTAAAAAATCATTAATATTAACGACTTCCACCATTGACAAAACGATTTCGAAACCGTTTTTTATAATGTCATCAAAACGTTCTGTAGATATATCACGTTTCTTACAACACATCCCCATACTCATCATGTGTTGAGTTATACAGAATATTATAACTTGAAATGTCAAACGTTCTACAGCTTTTTTTTCAACAACATCATTATTTATCACATAGTTATGATATATTTCTGGAAGGAAGTCCTTTAAGTAGATTGGATTTGTTGTTGCGTTGTTCTAAAATACAAGCGATAATTAGATGACTAAAATAATTAAAGGTGTTCAACAGGTGTTAAATAGTATTTTTTATTAATTCTTACCTTTTCATCAGGCTGAGATTCTGACTTTAGATACAATGGTTGACTTTCTACGACTTGAGTATTCATTCTGAAAAAAACAGAAAAAATTGATTCAATTCTTTATAACCAATTTAAAGATAGATATGTCATAAAGCCTTCAGATAGTTGTGTTAGCTAGCGGAAATATTTGAGTTTAAGTTTTACCTTTATGAAGAGAGAACTCTTAGTAGTTGCAATGGAAGATGTAGTAGATAGATGTTGCTCCTTTGCTCACTGTTGTTGAACTGGATGCTTTCTGTCTGAAACCGTTGTCTCTTATATAGGTGAATGTGTGAAAATAAATCTTTCATTCCCGCGAAAGCATTGGTTTGTATTCGCGTGAAAATAAATTGTTTATTCCCGCGAAAGCAATGGGTTCCATTCGCGTGGAAATAAATTATTTATTCCCGCGAAAGCATTGGTTTTTATTTGCCTGAAAAAAAAATGTTTATTCCCGCGAAAGCAACAGTTTCCATTCGCGTGAAAATAAAATGTTTATTCCCGCGAAAGCATTGGTTTGTATTCGCGTGAAAATAAAGTATTCATTCCCGCGAAAGCAACAGTTTCCATTCGCGTGAAAATTAAATGTTTATTCCCGCGAAAGCATTGCTTTGTATTCGCGTGAAAATAAAGTATTCATTCCCGCGAAAGCAACAGTTTCCATTCGCGTGAAAATAAAATGTTTATTCCCGCGAAAGCATTGGTTTGTATTCGTGTGAAAATAAAGTATTCATTCCCGCGAAAGCAACAGTTTCCATTCGCGTGAAAATTAAATGTTTATTCCCGCGAAAGCATTGGTTTGTATTCGCGTGAAAATAAAGTATTCATTCCCGCGAAAGCAACAGTTTCCATTCGCGTGAAAATAAAATGTTTATTCCCGCGAAAGCATTGGTTTGTATTCGCGTGAAAATAAAGTATTCATTCCCGCGAAAGCAACAGTTTCCATTCGCGTGAAAATTAAATGTTTATTCCCGCGAAAGCATTGGTTTGTATTCGCGTGAAAATAAAGTATTCATTCCCGCGAAAACAACAGTTTCCATTCGCGTGAAAATAAAATGTTTATTCCCGCGAAAGCATTGGTTTGTATTCGCGTGAAAATAAAGTATTCATTCCCGCGAAAGCAACAGTTTCCATTCGCGTGAAAATAAAATGTTTATTCCCGCGAAAGCATTGGTTTGTATCCGCGTGAAAATAAAGTATTCATTCCCGCGAAAGAAACAGTTACCATTCGCGTGAAAATTAAATGTTTATTCCCGCGAAAGCATTGGTTTGTATTCGCGTGAAAATAAAGTATTCATTCCCGCGAAAGCAACAGTTTCCATTCGCGTGAAAATAAAATGTTTATTCCCGCGAAGGCATTGGTTTGTATTCGCGTGAAAATAAAGTATTCATTCCCGCGAAAGCAACAGTTTCCATTCGCGTGAAAATTAAATGTTTATTCCCGCGAAAGCATTGGTTTGTATTCGCGTGAAAATAAAGTATTCATTCCCGCGAAAGCAACAGTTTCCATTCGCGTGAAAATAAAATGTTTATTCCCGCGAAAGCATTGGTTTGTATTCGCGTGAAAATAAATTATTTATTCCCGCGAAAGCATTGGTGTTCTTCCGTAGAAACAATGTTTCATTAATTTAACCTTATGATAAATGGCATGATTTCAGCTATATAAGAAGCACTGTTTTTACACAGAAAGCAGTCACTTCGACATTAGCAACTGAAGGAGCAAGATCTACTACAACATCATCTACTACAACTGCTAGAAGGACTTTTCTGTTTGGAGGTAAGTCAACTTGATTGAGTATAAATTTAATTTTTATCGATTTAGATACTAACAGTGGTATGATATTGAGTAAATATATATATATGTATATATATCTTCAAATTGGTTTGAAAAAGAAATCATAACATGGATTTTTACTTTATCTTTTAGAATGTCGACACAAGTCATATCAAAACAACTGAAGAATAAAGAACCAAAACCTTCACAAGATAAGGTGATTGATGACAATGTACTTCTTCAACGCACTATGATCCCCTTTCAAAGCGCCAGTCTGAATACTCTGGCAACTCTCATCATCAAAAGCGCCTCTCTGTTAAGTACTCTATCTCCAGCTTCCAGAAGAAACATTGAAAACATAGTCAAAGTTGAAGATTTACCAATACCTACAGTTATGCAGGTGTTAACCGTTGAGCTCCATGATGAAACGAACTGCACCATCATATACAACTATAAAAAGGATGGAAAGGTAGTTAGAGTGAAGAGCACTATTCCATTAGCGGCGGGATTACTTGTCAATGAAGCTTCGCAAATAAGACCACTGGTTTTTATCTACATGGGTGTTGAAAAGACTGGAAAAGCAATTTTTCGTGCTGCTACAGAAACAGGAACTACTTTGAGGTGTAAGAATGTGTTTGATGTATTACCAGAAAAAAGTATGCGACAAATCAATGCTTATTTCGAGGTAGCTAATCTTCAGGATTTCCCAACAGATAGTGTCATATGTTTCCAAAACCCTGAAGTTATAACAAAGTCTGACAGGCGATGGAATGGAAATGAAGAGACTCTTCTAGTTCAATACAGAAGTGTTGTAGATGAAGAATTACTGATCGGAGATATGCGCATTCCTCATCAAATAGCTTCTGCTGTGACATCGGAGAGATTTGGAGTGATTTTGTTCAAGGGTCTGAGTCGAAACGCAGACAATTCAATTTTCTACAACGTCAGTGTACTCGCAGCTCATCAAGCCTTCGTCCAAGCCTCGGAACTGGCTGATAATCCAAAATCTGAGGATTTTCTCAACCACTTCGATGATGCTGAAAAAGAAGGCTGTGGAGAACAAACTCTCGAGAAGCTAATCTATAACTCAAGGGATTCATATCACTATAGGTAAGTTTTATTAATTTTTACCATTTTAAAAAGTTGATTTGTGAAAATTTTGTGTATTCTTACAATGAAAAACCCCTTAAAATGATAAATTTGTGAACATTTTTGTAAAAAATTTTTAAGTTATATATATATTTCGAATTAAAAAAGGATTTTGTTGTGTCATCAGTGTTTTTTTTTACATAAAAGTTGGAAAAATAACAAAAGGTGATAATTATTTTACAAAAATGTTCAATTTTTCACATAAATGATCAACTCATAACCTTTTTTTGTAAAACATTTTTAAATTATATATATTTCGGATTAAAAAAAGGACTTTTTTGTGTAATCAGTGTATTTTTTTTTACATAAAAGTTTAAAAAATAACAAAAGGTTATAATTATTTTGCAAAAATGTTTAGTTTTTCACATAAATGATCAATTCATAAACATTTTTTGTAAAACATTTTTAAATTATAACTATTTCGGATTAAAAAAGGATTTTTTTGTGCAATCAGTGTCTTTTTTTTACATAAAAGTTTAAAAAAATAACAAAAGGGTATAATTATTTTACAAAAATGTTTAGTTTTTCACATAAATGATCAATTCATAAACATTTTTTGTAAAACATGTTTAAATTATATCTATTTCGGATTAAAAAAAGGACTTTTTTGTGCAATCAGTGTATTTTTTTACATAAAAGTTTAAAAAATAACAAAAAGGTTATAATTATTTTACAAAAATGTTTAGTTTTTCACATAAATGATCAATTCATATACATTTTTTTGTAAAACATTTTTAAATTATATATATTTTGGATTAAAAAAAAGGGTTTTTTGTGTAATCAGTGTATTTTTTTTAGCTAGAAGTTGAAAAAAAATCACACCAAATGAAAAAAAAGGACTTTTTCGTGTGTAATCAGTGTATTTCTTTTACATAGAAGTTGAAAAAATAACGAAAGTTTATATTTATTTTACATTAATTTTAATCATACTATACTAATACATCATTTTTTATTTTAGTCCATTTTATTGTAAAAAGAAAACAGAGTAAAGAACTTTCCCTAAGAAATATTGAGCTGAATGATGTAACTCAGTGAGTTATTTTCCTGTTATATATAAAATGTAAACTATCTAATGTAGCTAAGAGTAAAATTTAAATTCGGTAAAATTTATTTATATAATGAATAACTTTTGTATTTTAGTCAATTATTGGATCACAGAGAATACGGAATACAAGAGTTCCTCCCTGGGTCTAATAATATACCAGAAGAATATCGAGAAAGATATTGTTCAAGAAAAGCACTTTGTAACCATTGATATCGTAAGCTATAGTAGTTTGTATTACAGAAAATTTACTATAAAACAGTTTTATGAATGTAAAAACTAGATATGGTATTTTCTATTACAATTATTTACTTGTAAATTTTATTCATCTAGAGAGGTAATTTGGTGATTTTTTGACAGTTTTTAAAAAAGTTAAAAAGTACAAAAAAAATCAAAAAATATCGAAAACTGTATATTTCAATGATTATTTTTTAAAAAGTAAATTTTATTCATCTAGAGAGGTAATTTGGTGATTTTTTGACAGTTTTTAAAAAAGTTAAAAAGTACAAAAAAATCAAAAAATATCGAAAACTATATATTATAATGATTATTTTTTTAAAAAGTTGAAAAAACAAAAAAATTTGTAATAAAACCCTGTTTTAAAACATAAAAAATTAAAAAGGAATGTAATAAAAGAATATTTTACCAAAATACCTCATTTTTTTTTGTAAATATCTAGTAAAGATTTCTGAAATATTGTTGGTAAAATTTACTGGAAAATGGTTTCAAGTGTGTCAAAGACTAAATATGATGTTTTCATTGAAATGTTTATTTTCAAAAGATCCAAATAATAACATTGAATCAATTAGTTAAATTTAACAGTCAAATTCTTTTTTATCAAGTAGGCTTAATGTTTCTATTGTGATTAATTCTCAAATATTGTAAACTTGATCTAGAGGAGTAATTTGTCGATTTTGATGTGTTTTTTTAAAAAAATTATCATGTAATACCACATACTTCAGTTCTAATTCGTTTTGAACAATTTCATGGGAGACAAAGAATAAAAAAGTTACATTGATTTAGTTTTTAGAATTAAAGTTGCTATCAAAAATGGATTGTTCTTCTTTAAAAAAAATGATTACGTAATACTACATGCTTCAGTTCTAATTCGTTTTTAGAATTGAAGTCGCCATCGAAAATGGTTTGTTCTTGAATGGGTAAATCCATAGCCTCCTCCTCCTCATCATGACAAAAGCTTTCTGATGATTGCATTTTGAAAAACAAATTGCATTGTTTTAGTTTTCCGAATTGAAATTGCCATCGAAAATGGTTTGTTCTTAAACGGGAAAATCCATAGCCTTCTCATCATCATGTCTAAGTTTTCTACCCCAATATCTCCAACCTCTCAGAGATAGGAATTGTTCTGTTTAAAAAATAATGGAAATTGTACATATAAATGATTGTTTTTGAAAAAAATGGTAAATTTTTGAAAAAAATTCAAAAGGAAAATGCAGGATAAAACCCTCACTCAAGAAACTAATTTTGTATGATAGGTTGCTCACCTAATAATAAGAAAATAATGAATGATTTATATTTAAACAATTATTGAAAGAATTAATGAAAATTGAATAGAATAAAGGAAATATTTTACCAAATAGTCTGTTTTTTTGTAAAGATATACAAACAGATAAAATTTAACCATTTAAAGGATGATTTCTTTTTTTGCAAAAAAATAATGAAGATTTAATGAAATGAAAGAATATTTTACCAAATACCTTGTTTTTTTGTAAATTTATACAATTAGAATAAGAAAATAGTGAATAATGTATATTTAAGCAATTATTGAAAAAATTAATGAAAATTGAATAGAGTAAAGGAAATATTTTACCAAATACCCTGTTTTTTTGTAAAGATATACAAACAGATAAAATTTAACCATTTAAAGGGTGATTTCTTTTTTGCAAAAAAAATAATGAACATTCAATGAAATGAAAGAATATTTTACCAAATACCCTGTTTTTTTGTAAATTTGTACAATTAGATGAAATTTAACCATTTAGAGGATGATTTGTTTTTGTAAAAAATTAATGAAAATTGAATAAATCGAAAAAATATTTCACCAAATACCTCTTTTTTGTAGATGTAAACAAATAGATGAATATCTAACTTTATCCATTTTTTTTCCATTTGGGATCATGTTTTGAAGGTTTTCAAGATAGTTTTTAGTAAAAGCTTATGCATTGATTGTCATTACAAGTTGTAGTGTTTGGTATTATTTAATATTTACTGACTCTAGCTATATTATATGAAATTTTCCCTACTTATTGCACAATAAATGTATATATTCACATATTGTTTCATTTTTAATTACTGTATTTATTCAATGTAGATATAATGAGTCGAATTACAAAAAAATATCAAAACTTAAATGCCATACATTCAAAATCTAGATGCTCTATGAGTTAAAGTTATGTATATAATTATGTACAAGATTATCAAAACTTGAATGCCATACATTCAAAATTTAAAAGTTCAAATTAAGTAAAAAAATAATCAAAACTCGAATGCCACTTAAATGCCATTCAAATGCCACTCAAGTACCCCTCAAATGAAATACAATATAAACTCGGCGAATTCATCCAACGCCGTAACCCATTGTCTCAACTCCAAGATCAAATCCACAAAAAAAACACTTGGTAGGGAGATCTGCTCATATATTACTACTTACACCAGCAAACATAAGCTTTTGAGCATTTACATTGTTCAAGTGTATCAGGTTTTGACCTGCTTCATGAATTATCAATGATGGTGATGAGAGACATATCCTTTAAAACAACTACTCAAATCTTGGAAAATATCAGCGAGGACGTGTGTTTCAAAGTGAAAGAAAACATTTCACAGATCATAGAACAAGTAGAAGACAAGATAAATTGATTGAAAAAAGCTGAATAAAAACCCTTAATCAATCGAGACTCAAAAAAAAATCATTTAGTCAGAAACTAGGTTTCTCCAGAGTTCTGGATGACTTAAAATAGTTCATAAAAATGTTTCCTATGCTAGGATTCAAACCGCAGAGCTACAGGACTTGCTACAACAATTGAAAAGCGTCTCTGACAAAGATTTCGTTTTTTCATCCCAAAATGAAACAAAACTCTTGTGATCGGCATAAGTTCTGTTTTGTTTTTGGAATACACTAACTTCATTGCAATCATAAACAGCTATACAAATGAAAACTATCAAAAAGAGTTCTTCCTTACGAATGAAGTTATGACTTGATCAACTTGCAATAAAAAATGTTCAGCTCCGGTAGAAGCTTTCACAGCTTGCTAAGGCAGAAGTTCATCAGCAAAAAAAGTATGCTATTTGTCAAAAAGCATTGGAACATGAAGACACGAGCACGATGGGATATTTTTTAAAGTGATACATCAACTTGGACATAACCCCTATCGTTCAAGCTTTGGAAAGACAAAATGCCATCTACACAGAACACTTGATCGACTTGTTGAAAGACGGTATATTTTTAACAGGCTTGGCAATTTGCTGAATGTTTAACAAAGTTACCCAACCACCTTCTCCACAACTTTCTCCGCATTTGGATTTTCAAGAAATCGGCAATTCCTTTTGACAGACTCTACCAGCTTGCCTGACTGACAAATTCAATGCTGATCTGTATTCCTTGATAAAGAAAGCACCATTGGAGAACCCAGTCTGGTGATGCACAGACACCATGTAAAGCGAATGATGAGAATTACACCACATTGACTCAAAAGAGAAGCAAAACTTTGCGCGACAGGATCTATGGAGTTGATACAAACTCTCTCAACCTACGGTGTATGAGGCAATCAATGCATCATTGCAAAAACATTAAGAATATCTTTGTTGCCAGTCTGGTGTCAGCGCACAACTGGCTAAATCTCTAATTTTTTGCCAAGAAAGTCAACATCAGACAAGAGGTTAAAGGAAGAGAACTCTTTCTCTCTCGAACAATGAAGTTTCCCATTGATGAATTTTGCATCGAAACCTGACTTGCCTTTCAGATTCACGGATATTTTTGGCATGGACCCGACTACTCTTTCAACAATGCTAGACATCAAAAGCTTCATTCTACCAGACAGAAATCAATGGCTCAGTTGTACAAGAGACTTGTTGAAAATGAATAGTATCATCAAACTCTAAGTTACACAGTCATCTTGACATTGTAGTGGAAGTGGTTGGTTTGAGCGAAAACCCACAAAAAACTTGTCAACATATTTTCCAAATCTTTCTATCCCAAAAAAATGAGAGCTAACTAAATAAAGAAAAGCACGAAGAGAGGTTGATTAAAATTTTTCTTTGCATTCAGAAAATAAGATATCCAAGTCCCAGAGAAACTAAAGGATAAATTTTCCAAACAGGGTCCAATTATTCGAAACTTGATGTTAAGCATAGCGCATTGGAGTGATGAGATGAGAACTTTTTTCAAAACCGAAAGATTCATGAATGTCCCCAAATGCTCGCTAGTTGGGTGCAGGCTTGTAGAAAATGTATTGTCAAGAAGTCCATTGTCAAAGTGTCCCCTGAAGCAGGGGTTAGAAGTTGCCAAAATCTATCAGTTCGTAGAACATGTCCCTTGGAAGGCTTTTGAGGCTTTTTGAACATTGGTTTCATATGCTAAGAGAATAGGAGATACGGATTCTAGTCAAGAGTTGCTCTCCACTACCAGCAATTGGTAGAAACTACTACTTATGGAAAAAAATTCACTGCCAAGGAAAAACATACAAAGATTAAATACATTGATGGCACCAGAAAATCTTCATTCCGCATCAACGGAAACAAATTTGTTTCTATGGATGAGATATCAAAGGTTTACTTCGAAATCACAACCGCTAAGAAAATGGTATGCTTTAAAACCTTTTTGAAGTTAATGCAAAAAACTGTTACATTCTTAACTTTTATCCAATCAATCACTGTGATATTTGATTCAGCTGAGTTTGAATGTCCTGGCGAACTTGCTGAGAACTTTCCAGTTCTACTATGCCTTACGGAATAACAAGCAACTAGTACTTTTCCTCTAAATTACTCTTGAACATAAACAGTAGGCAAAACTGTAAATAATACAATTACTAACTTTTTTTTAATCAGATATTAGATGTATATTTTTGTGGAAAAACAGTCTAGAACGTGAATAATGAAAATAAAATAATAATAAATTGGTAAATGTGTAAAATTGTTAGTTTCATGAGTGTTCATAGCATATGTACAACTGTTGCATATTGTTGTTGGCGTCCCTCACAATACTATTGGTGTGAACAACTCCTCTATGTCTAAGTGCATTCCTGGGTTCTTTTAGCGGTTGGACTCCAATCTTTTTCCACTACGGTAAAGGTGCCAATGTATTCTCTAGCCGGCAGGTATAAAGTGTTTTTAACGGGATTCAAACCAACACTATTATCCACCACTGTGCATCCAGGTTGTTGATACTGGTGACAATTGATATATGGTCCTGAATGCTCTTTGTTGCCCATTGTGGGTATTTCTCCCTAGCTCTAAGATGGCAGAGAATAGTGAGTTTCATATGTGGTAGTAGCTGAGTGTCGTGCTGGACCAGTGCTTTTGATAAGAGCCTCCTGCTATACCTGTCAGTGCATGTATATCCTTCCCTTGGCTAATCAATACTGTACAGTAAAATCCTATTTGGCATTCCTGGCATCCCAAACAGAGCATTCCGATACTCACATGCTCAAATTTCTGGCCCACCGCAAATGTTTTATCATACTTGACGTGCGGTATTAACCCCATCATTGTGAGCAACCCATAAAGAGGGAGCGTTGTGGTGTTAACCATTAGCCAGTACGAGTCGCAATCATGTAGGTTACGATTTACACAGGAGGGCAGGTGATTGATTATCAAATTAACTGGGAGGTTTGTGTAACAACCGATGTTAATAAGGTAAGTATTGGCCTCCAGTTTTAACTTGCTGGCAACGTAGTAATTGCAATGGTATTGGCATTCTATATAGTTCAACTGGATAGGGACAGGTGTACGGATGAGCCTCATTGCCTCCAGTGATGGTGATATCTGACTTTTTTGTCCTTAATCCTGGGCTTTTGTGGTACCTGTGGTACCCCAGTGCAGCAAGGTTGTCTGGTTTGGACAGGTTAATGAAATAGTTGTGCATAGCCATAGCGAGAGTGGCCAGGAAGTCAAGGAGACTAGCTACACTATGTGTCTTTTTCCAACTACTGGAAGTGGTTTCTGTCCTTGCCTCTTGTGTTGACGGTGCCCATGTGCAGCAAGTGGATTTTCCTACTGCTTGGGACTGTACTCGTTTCCCTTTTCTGCTGGGCCATCGGGTGATACGACACTTCTTCAAGCTGTGATCAACCCACTGGCGAACCAAATACCTCTCAATAGCCTCTCTCTTCTTTTTCCGCTTTGAAACAAGCTTTGGGCAGTCTTTTCAGCTCTGGGTAGATCTGCCTTGAGTGATCCAACTTTTACCATTCTGATGTGATCTCCCCTAGTAGTTGGTATGGTACCTGTAAAGATTCATTCCTGGCTCGTATAGCTGCTCCTATGTTTTGGGGCCAGGTGGTCAACAAGTGTGGCTGTAGCGTTAGGCATGTCCTAAAATGCTGTGGCAAGTTAGGATTGTCCATCTGACTTTATTTTGTCTGGGAAAGTCATTGTGTGTAGCTCCGATGAAGCGTTCCACCATCATGAGCGCATGGTCTCTAAGGCCATCCCTGGGTGTCTGACGATAATTGCAGTCTTCAATCATCACACTTTACAACTAGCTATAGGTGTCACTATAAATATAGTGATTCCTCTTCAGCTGTCGTGTGCAGTGAAGTTGGCACAAGTGGTAACTGCTGATAAAGTACAAGGTGACTTTATCAGTTTAAACATGGATATTTATATGAAATATAGAACAGGGAAGAAAAAAAGAAAGGGAAAGAAGCCATGCCTTTTTGCTGCTACGCATGTAAAAGTTTTGTAATAGTACTATGAATAGTTCTTCGAAAGAGAATAAAATATGTAACTATTTTTGGTAGGATTCGTTAAGATATAAATTAAATTATACATATATCTTGTTAAATAAGTGTTCATCGGAATTATAGTGGTTGTTCTTAGTTATACATAAAATTATCATAGTAGGTAGTTGTTTCCCTTTGCCCGCGGCCATCATCTACAGCAAAAATGTCTCAGATTGCGATTAGGTTTTTTTTTAAAGTAATACTGAGTTAATTTAATAGCTAGAAATTATGCAACTGCTGGGAGATAAACTTTTGCATACCATAAAGGCGGAGTTGTCACGATTGGTTTTACTTAATTCCAAGATATATGCAATTTTGATTAACTTTAATATATTTGCACACATTGTAGATATCTCTGCTAACTGAGCACGATGATCTAGTTAGAAACTATCCAAATATCTTGCAACAAAGTCAACCAAACTTTCCATCACGTGTGGCAGGAAACAATGATGAAATTAATGTTGATCGTCCGCTGTCTCTTGCCAAGGGAGCATGTGCTTGTGGGGAACCTATAACAAAAAAGTTTGTGAAGATTGTACATTGCAAGAAATGTAAGATGCACTTGTGTTTGTTCCCCGGCTGTGACTACATGGGTAGAGGTTATACAAGAGTCAGTACTCATGCAAGAGCCACGCATCCTAGCCAAGGAAGCAAAGCCATGAATAAAGAGACACATTGCGTGTGCGGTGAATCAAAGAATAGAGAATGTGGACAATCAAGTATGAAATGTCCAAACCCTGATTGTCCATACTTCTGGTGTCTTATTGATCGTTGTGGCGGCAACTTGATTTCGAAAAAAAGTCTTAGAAGTCATGTCACAATTGCCCATAAAAAGAAATCTTCCAGCCAGGAAAGCAGCTCATCTACACCAAACACAGTTTCATATCAAACTTCCCAAAGAACCACATGTCCATGTGGTGAGAAGATACCTTTTGACGTCACAAAAATATTTTTGTGCAAAAAATGCAGGAAACAACATTTTTGCACATACCAAGGGTGCAATTTTACAAGCAGTACACGTGGCAAAGTGAATTATCACCAGTCACTCCAGCATGCTGGTCAAAGCTGGATAGCAAGAAACCGTTACACTCACTGCATTTGTGGAGAGTTAAAGAATAGAGTCAGCAGTTTGACTTATACGAAATGTACTAACCAAGAATGTTGTTACTTCTGGTGTTTGGTTAATGGATGTGAGATTGAAACTTCTGCGAAACATTTAATTGCTTTTCACATGCGTACTTTTCATGCAGAGGGTGGGGATAAGTGTGTGAACTGTGAAGAAGGAACAAAGATAAGGGATGGCCATACAACCAAGGGAGCTTGTGAGAACTGTAACTGGCACTGGTGTCTAGTATCAGGATGTAACAGCGAATTTGACAATGAGCTCTCGTTGATACGCCATCAAACTCGCCGTCATAAAGTGTCTACAAGTGTTAAAAACTGATACTCCTGCTTAAACCATATCAACGCACTCACTAAAGTTTTGTATTACTCCAGTTTAGTAGTTATATCTTTCAATAAAAGTATTCAGAAGTTTAAAGATTAATTCTGACAGTTTTCACTCCTGCTGACTGTTTTGCAATAACACAATTCTATATATTATAATGCTATCCTTAGGCTAAAGTCAGGCTTATCTCTCATTTATTCTGTCTCATTTT
This sequence comes from Cryptosula pallasiana, assembly GCA_945261195.1. Lineage (NCBI taxonomy): Eukaryota > Metazoa > Bryozoa > Gymnolaemata > Cheilostomatida > Cryptosulidae > Cryptosula > Cryptosula pallasiana. Next base: position 16,114,160 of record OX183131.1, on the reverse strand, counting down.
CAAAGAAGTATTTAGATTATTGAAAAATACAGTTTTTTTCTGTTTTCAAGTTCACTTTCACATGAGCAAATGATTTGCTTGTTTTGACTACATCAATAAACTCTTTGATTGTCATTCACTTTACGCTCCATCGCACCCTAGGATTCAGGTGCTTTTACTGAATTTGCAAAGTTTTTAAATCTAATTTAAATATTGTTGCATCGGATTGAAAAAAGCTCTCTCCTATGAACTAACGAAAAATTTTCTTAGCCCACCTTAAATTAAAACCATAGATTTATAGTATATATGCATTGTGTTCTTCAGTCATTTTCCGCTTAGAAACTCTGACCAGCATGAACAATCTGATTATCTGCGCTCAGAAGAGTGCTCAAAAGCCCTTTTACTTTACATGGTTAGAACGGCAAGAGGTTTTTGACCCTAGTTAAGTGTTTCATTTTGAAAAGCGAGCAATAAAGTTTGCTGATACGCTATCAAGTTTGAAACTTTTATTGTTCGAGAACTAATTAAATTTTTAAAAGTTTTCATTTTTCTTAAAAAAATTAATTGCATAAAAATAAACAGAGCTAGAGCCATAGAGCTTTCATCAAATGATACGAAATCTGCTCTTCCACCTGATAATACAAACAAATTTTATTTTACATTCTTCGATTGCCACAAATTGTTTCAAAACTGATATGCCACTGTGTGTTTTGGGTTATCTTTGCATTGAACTTGAATTTTGAGTGCTGCGGGCCAGGGAGGCTCATAAAATTGACATTACAGAATCAACTGGTTTTTTTTAGTAGTAATTGTTTCGGTTTTATGGTTAAGTTTCTTAGAACCCATTGTGAGGTAACTTTTGCGAACACATCTGTATAAGAAACGAAGCTGTAGAGTGCACAAGGATATTACCTGTTTCCGTAGTGGTGTTTGTTTTTGTTTAAGTAGAGTTTTCAGTCACAGGAAGTATGTTGGCTTTTGGATCTGTAACTGCTGGATAATTTGGTGTTGTTCTGCTTGTCTTAGCTTCTGATCATCATAAATGTAAATCAGCGAAAACTCGAGGAAATACAACACAGGGAAGTGTTGGTTTTGTAGTTGATAAAGTCAGTGCTGTCGTTGTTGGTAGAGTTGTTGTTGTCGCCGTCGGTAGAGTTTCTCTTTTTATCGTATGAGGAGCTTGTAGAGCTGTTGATGTCATTGTATAAGGAGCTTTTGTTGTTGTCGGAGTAGCTTCTGTTTTTGTTATTGTTGTAAGAGTAGTTGTTGTAGTTGTTCAAGTAGTTGTGGTTGTTCTTCAAATGGTAGATCCTCACCGTTGCAATTAGAATCGGATGTAAGACAAAGCCTAATAGGTGTTTCAAATTGCTATTCGTTCATCCTATCGGTTCTGGAGCAGGTTGATCGTCAACAGTCAGGAGCTATGGAACATGTGAATGCATTCACTTGATATTTTAAGGCGTGATCAAAAATATGACCCACTACTCAAACATATGGGTAACCAAGAGTTCCATAGTGACAACCCAAAACATAATGAGATAAAATGAATGGAAGATCCTTCGTTGCAAGAAAATGTATTTAAATGACAAAGAACAATTGAAGACAGATGTAGTATTTCATTTTTTCCTTGAGAGAGAGATAGAGAGAGACGTTTTGCTCCAGTTCACGCCTTCGTTACCTAGAATGCGCTGTCTCAAACATCAGCTGCATTTCCTTAGTATGATACAATTAAAACTCGGTATAAAGGATTGTGGGATCAGATCTGTCTTGGATGTCTCCTTGACACACGATGCTGATGATAATTTTGTGTTAAACAATCTTCAGACTTTCAAAACTCAAAAACGACAAATTCACACCTTTGGCACCATGAACATCAAAAATGATAGTAGTTGGTTAAATGTTGATCGAGTGATTGCCCCTTGCACACGCAAAGTCGAATGTCTCAAATTCTTGTAAAAATAGGCAGACCAGACTTTGTATTCAAATGCATACAATTCTCCATTCCAAAACCTTTTTACATTTTGGGTAAGACACTCCGCATCATTTTTAACTCCCATCATACATTATTCTTTAGTTGGAGTGTAGTTTGTCGGAGTATTGCATGATGATTCATTTGTAATCGTTGGACTTTTGCATATCCAAAAAGCATTTTAAAGAATGAAAAATCTGCAAACCGAAAGTCAGAGGGATAGATTCTCAATCAGTTATTGTCATTTACATCTGTATATCGTACACTCCTTTCAAAACGCGCAGAGAATAACACATCATCCCTTTCCATAACTCAATTGATACATTCATCAATGTTGTCATTGTAGAAGTTTCCATTGACATTGAGAAATGAAGCCAACAATAGCCATCTGATTGTGCAATTATTCTCCAAAGTGCGTCTGCTTTCAGCATTGACAGCTATTTGTTTTTCCTCTTTATTGTTGATTGGCATGTCGTTTGTAGGTAAACTACTATTGCCTTATTTATCTCACCCACTTGTTTTGGAGATGTGAGAAAATTCCATCAGAGTGGTAGACAAAATGTAAGTATGGTTCCACTCATGTCTGAGACAAAGGAATATGTGAAGATGTTCACGGAAATGGGCATAACCCTTTTAAAATCAAAACATCCACCAAATCACCATGCTCAGCGTCTTCCAAACATTGTTTTACATCTATCTGTTGAATCACTTTCATTAGATCTTCAAAATCTGTCGACTTGTCTTCTGGACTACAGAATTTTGGATGCAAGTTCCTATAGTAGTATATGCATTCAAGATTATTTGCTTTCAGAATACAATTACATGGTCAAAATCTATTTTGTATCGACTCACGAGCTAGACTGAGTCCTAACGCAAGGTAAAATACTTATTCGGTAACAAGTTGAACAAAAAGAAGATCCGAGCAATCCAATTGAATTTGCTCAAATGGGTTTTTACAAATTTGGAGCCAACATCAGCCAATGTAGCGATTGACTTTAAGCCTCGACTTTTTCCACTAATGTTTCTTTAAGAGCTCAGTGTTGAATGATGAAGATTTTTTGTGTCACTTTTTTATGAAGCCTTGTATATGCAACGAGGGCATGGAAAGAGCATACACTCGCGCAGTTCCCATGACAAAGGGAAATTGTCTGCTCCTGGTTCTGATCCACCTATTGCAAGCACCGTATATTGCAGGGTATGGAATAACCCATGTTTCATATTGGATTAACCATCGGAAAATGAAAGTTTGCGTTAAGTATTTCTACAGCCTCCATCAAATTAACCTTTGCTACTTACATTTATATATTAGATGAGACACAGTAAACAAAAAACAAACCTAACATAGAGAAACTACTTTATGTTTGTGCATGCAACCTAAAACTCACCACAGATTTACAATAAATGTGAATATGTGAATATTGCCAAAAGGTTCTGTGTAACAGTAGACTAAGATAGATCACACAACAACATATGCACACAATGAGGCGTGGTTGTAAAATGATGTAATTCGTTGTGTTGACTTCTCTATCTCTGTAGTCGACCACAGAGTGAATCATATTGCTCTTTTCTTACTTGGATGTCCTAAGTACTCTGAGCAACAACCGTGTATCAATTTTCAACTTGGCCTAAAAATAAAGAATGGATATATTACAGCGCAAACCATTGTGGCTCAGAACATTTTGTGTTTTGTCTTTACAATGTCTGAATGCTTTGAAAGTGTTTCGTGAGGTGAACCAGACGTTTTCAAAATTTACGCCGTTTTACATATACATTATTGGTGTGCTTATGAAGAGAAACATTATTTTATCAAGCATTGGTCAAAAAGACATGCGAAATAAATAAGAACAATTGTGTATATGTATGAATGATTTCTTTCACAACTATTGATCATTACGCCTATTTTGATATTTTACAGAGCGCATAAGGAAAATGGGAAAGCCTGATTTTGGTCCGAAAACTATGTTTTTTTGTAAACTTTTCACCGAGTTCAAAATAGTTTAGATATTTTTAAAACAGCTCAGACTAAATTCAAATGGCTCGTATGATTTGCGAATAGCTCACACTATTTCTAAACAATCTTTTTTTCATCTGATTCATTGCAAAACTATCTAGATTATTTTTGAAACACCAATGCAGTTTGAAGGTTTTCACTGTTGTTTGACAGAAAATACAGTTTGTTTCTATATAAATTCCGCAATTAACAAGGCTGATATATTTAATGAATTGTCACAATGGCTTGAAATGTAGAAAAAATGGCTAGCAAAGCGCGGGGAATATGAAGATCATCTTTTGTTAATTATAACATTTTTACAATGTTTCAAAAGCGGTGATAATAGAGGTTGAAGTTGGTGTGGTAGTTACCAACAGCAATCAAAAGACGATAATTATATAATTAATGATACCATGCAGTCGGCAGTAAAAATGATAATAGTAATAGGTGTTTCATTACGTTATATTCAGGATGATGATAATCGTTAGTAAAAAAGTATTGCATATTACAGAAAAAAGAATATGGTTCATTTTCTCACTAGATTGTACATGCCTATGGAGTGAACGTGAAAACATGGGAACAAAATGCTAGTCAGAACTAACTAATTAATCTATTGACGTTAAAACTGAACTCTCCGGTGGTTTGAAGTCAAATTGTAGAAATTTGTTTTCAATTGATATTATCCGGTAATACAAGTATCTGCTCTTTGTCTGGTGAAATGAACTGTCAATTTAATGTTGGTAAAAAAAGAGGTTCAATTCTTTCAACTAAAACGATTTTTTTAAAAACAGTATTAGTCAGTCTAGTCTGACCATTTTTCTCCTACTCTCAAGGGACTCAATCACAGCTACAGCATCAAATAGCCATATTAATGGATATTATCGTTATCAAAAAAAACAATTGTAATCAAGTAAGAGAGCTAATAATTATTACATCATCATTTATTGTTAGTATTATCATTACCATTACTGCAATCGTTCATCATCATCATTCTTTTGATTAGACTAATCAATAATAATTTTTTATTATTATTTTAACATTAGCATAAGCAATTACATAGAGTAGTAATAACAAATAATAAAACATGTTAGCAATAAAAATATTCATACAATTAATTACCGTAATAATAACTAAAAGTAAACTATTATTGTTATTACAAATATTATTAATAATAATAGTCAAGATTGTAAATGATTTGTGTACACTTGTTTGCATACAACTTTCACCGAACCACTGTCCACTCAAGTCTTCCTATTGTATGGAGAGCTAGGGCAAATGGTAGAGAGCCGACCAGCCTCAGGCTCTAACGACTCCATGTTGTGGCTTCTACTAACCATAGTATAACTTAGCTCACAACCGGTACTTAATCAATTAATTTGTTTGTTTGTTTGAGCTGTGCCTCGTGGGCAACCCTAAAGATGGGTCTCATAAGCGGAACTTGTGTGACTAGCACTCTATACCCATGCCCGCCACTACACTGGCTACTCTTCTGAAAAAGCAGAGGGGGATCTTTTACTAGCATGACTCCATAGTTATTAATCGATATAGTTAATTGGTCGATCCCTCTCAACATGGGATAATCTTTCTAACAATACGGGGATCTGTTACACAATACAATTAGAACCTGCATCCAACCAATTCTGCTGACTAAGCACGTGCATAAATTCAACAATTGATGAGTTTCATTAGCATTAACTCAGCACTTTACCTTTCAAGCAAATGATGCAGAACTCGTAACAATTACAAATAACTTAGTTATTCTCTAAGTGAATTGATTTTTTACAAGTGTTTTCTACTTCGCAAGTGTTCAGCATAAAGAGAGTTGTAGCTGATAGCAATAAAAATATATTTTCGAGCAAGATACAAAACTTACAATCAGTGACAGATGTGTCGAAGTGTTATTGACAATCCTGGCACGTTAGACAACGACTTATGACACACTCCATTTACTGAATGCGAGGAACACACCGTTACACCACGTTACACAGTTCTACTTTTAACACAACTACTCCAGAGCTCTGGAGGCTTGGGCGATCTGCCCCAGTATTTATGGAAAAAACATGCAGTTGAATGCTAGACATACAATTGACTAAAAACGATAACATATGATTGGCTAATTCAAAAATGTAATTAACTGACAGAAATAGCGCTCACAAATTGCTTCCAAAAGCGTCAGTTCAGAGACATATAAGAGTGTATGGGATTAGCGTTCGCTTCACAGTGATGCACAACAGCGATAATAATTAATTAGGTCACCGGTACAACGCTTAGTAGAAGTTCTGTACTACTCTTGGCTAGGTTGGCTCCCACATCTGTTGGTACGCAGGCTGTTTCTTGGTTGTTAGGCATCCAGATACATCTCATCTCAGAAGAGCAACTCCATCACAATTCCATCACATAGGCCGCTTCAACTGTTGTACATCAGGACGAACAGTTAGCAATCTGGGAGTAAGTGTGGGTGACTGAGGAGCCGGAAGGTTGATAAAATACAGAGAGTATATACAGAAAGTAAATAAAGAGAGTATTTACGGAGACCTGCAACAAAGGTATACGGGAGCGTCCAAAAACCGTTGACGTGCAGAACCCTGCATTCCAAAGAGATCGCACACCCATAAGACCGTAGCACAAGACCATGTGCGCTGAAAACAGCAGAGGGGTACATACGGGTTGTAAGACCGAGCACGCAAAACCATGTGTATTTAACAAACCAATATCTACCAGAAGACAGAGGGAGTGAAGAAAGAAGGGGCCTATTACCAGGCTAGGAAGTTCACATGGCTGTATGAACTGAGAGGAAGGGATGAGGGAGGCATCCGCCTAAAACATGGGACCTCGCATCGTATGAGCGATGTCTCGGTGGCCCAGTTGCTGTTGAACACCTTCTTTTAAAGACTTGCAAGCTCTGCTTCAAGTTCAACAGCACCACGTTCCACGACGCCAGCATACTCAGTTCTGTTTTTAAGGAACCGAAAGGGCAGGTCAACTTCCGAAATGGAAAGTTCTGCAGAAGGGGGTGCAGGCTCTGTGCTCACTGCATCTCGCTCATAGCTGCGGGCACTGAAGCAGTAGGGGCTTCTTCCATGGGATTCGGTAGCCTGTGAGGGGTACCTCCATTAGCGAAGTCACTCTACTGGTGATGGAGGAAAAAATCTGTTGCAGGGGAACCACAACAGAGGAAGAAGAAAGGGCAGGAAAGGTGCTCTACCGGATTGAGTGGGCCTACAAGCACCAAACTCAGGAGGCGTGGGCCACTTCTGGTACCTGCAGAAAGCAGGAAAGCTCTCTCCGTCTACGGCATAAGTGTATCCTATACTCTGGAAGTGGTCAGCATCAGCTGGATGTAACCGTTTCTTTTGATGTCCATAAATGCTATCTTGACTGTTGCTATTGTACTGGCATTTGCAGAAATATTTTACAAAATTCTGGTGTACAAGTACTGATAGCTGCCGCATGTTCTTAGCCTGCCAACGGCATAGGGGACATGGATTCCTTCTGGCTGGTGATTGATGGCAGCTTCTGTAGAGGGATCTATCCACTGTAGCAAGCGTCTAGTCATAGGTGGTTATAGGTGCAATAGGTGCAATAATATATTCAGTGATGGTAAGAGACTCAGGGCGAGGGGCAGCTATGTCAGTTAGCTGCAACACGGGGATTGACTTTGTGGGAGGCTCTTCTTTCTCTGCTGGCAGATTGGGAGAAACAGTGTCAGTTGCTGCTGGCCGGTTCTCTTCTGGTAGGTGTCAATCCTTCCATTGGAACACGAATCCGGGTGTTCACCGCATGTATCTCAAAGGGTGCCGGTTGGGAAGAGGAGGCGGGTGCAGAGGGCTTGGTACGAGCCAAAAGCGCAGCTCCTCTCTTCTTTCTCAGGATCTTATAGTGCCCAAGCGTTGCTTACGCTCTCTGGACACAGTAGGGGGGCACTGGTGTCTACTGTCAGCTTAGCAGTAACAGACACAGATTTACTGCTGGGTCCCATTTTGGCAGGGGGTGTAGGAAGTGGATCCCACAGGGGAAAAAGCAAGCCATTGACAGAATGACTGGTGGGGTACCACGACGAGGAGAGAGGGAGCATTGCATTTGTTGTCAGAACAGCAGGACTGGCAGGCTTACCAGGAAAATTCAAGGGCTAGGGGGTCATGAGCAGTGGCATACTTACTCATCTAGTTTTTTGTCATTGGGTCATGCTTAGCCACTCAAAAGAGAGCATCTTCTTTCATGTCTTTCATTCTTCGGCTCTTCAACATCAGGCTTCTTTGTTGGAGCAACTGGCTGTGCAGGCAGTTAAGACTGTGACGATCATCAAGGGGGCAGCAAGACAGCAACTGGATGCAGCTCATACTCTTGAATGATTTTCATCAGCAGATCGTCCTCCACTTCAAGCTGAAGTTCACCTCCTCTAGGCTCTTTCGAAGGTCTCTCAGCATTATCCATAGTATAATAGCTTGTATCCCGGTGATAACAGAGTGAAAATCACGTTCTGTCTCTATCAATACTTTCAAAGAAATGGCGTTTCCCGCGCACGGGAGACTGACACATACTCTGTCAATACTAGGCGAAGGGGGGGGGGGTGAATGACAGGGCCTCTGTCTAGGGTGGCTGTACCGGCACACCCATACTCATTCACCAGGGGGAGGAGCTTGCTGCGGCTTAGTCTATCTAAGGGGTTAGTCTGTGAACTTCCTGTCCACATCCAGTACGGGGGTGTGGCCATCTTCAATCGACAGTGACCTCTCATATCGGGTAAACTCAACTGGCTTGGCAAAACGCCACCATTGGGAAAATAGTGGTGTCACTTCACTGCTCCAGTGTTTGGTGATATCCTTTTCCAGGGAACTAACTTTTTGCAGACAGATACACTGGACTCTGGCCTTTTTACTGGTACCTTGCTTGCAAGATCTTCTATCACTATCTTGCCCGGGAAACCGATTGCGGCTCAGGTATTTTTCATTTTGCATTCTCCAACACCACTCTTCTGCCTGTCATGTATTTACCTCTTAGAGGCTGTTCTGCATGCACAAGGGGGCTCTGGCTCCCACAGCTTGGCTGAGTTGATTCACTAACATTTTCCACAATCTGTGTGAGGAATATAGCCTTCACTGGCTCAAGAGGGGTACAGGCATCTCATCTGCCTCTCTACCAGTCAAACTGCCTTCAATTTTTTTCTCTGGCTCTTTTGGCACAACTGGGGTGTTGGTCACGTCCTGTGTGTCTGGCCGCTCCATAATGGACACTCTCTTGCAAGGAGGCGACTCAACTCTCTCCAGGGGTGGCAGCAATGAAGATCAGGGGGTAACTGGTCTGCATATGAGCTCTCCACTCTATTTATAAATGGGTTGCAGTCTGTCTCTGTGTACCATATCTTCTTGCCTGCCACAACTATGGCACATTCACTGAACTTTGGGCGGCGATCGTTTCTCGTGAGGAAAGGCATACCCAGTATAGCATCTTCTCTCAATTGGCTGATTACAAATGCAACTGTAGTGTGCATATCTTGAAGCTGCAGGAAGGTGTTGAGAAGCCATAGAAGGGAATACAGGTGCCATCAACCATTATTCCCAAGGCATTACTTTTTCGTATCATCTCCTTCACTGGCAGGGGGGGGGGGGCGATTCGACTGCTTTCTTCAAGAAGATGTTGGTGGTACAGCATGTACAACCTAGAGGGTGGCTGCCTGGCCTTCTATTCCGCCGGGTATGAAATAGCTGCCCTTGTAAGGCCTTTTTTGTTCAGCACTGGACAGGTGTGTCTCTCTGGGGGTTGCAGGCCGCTCCATTTCTCGCCACACTGCTGAGACTATTGCTTGCCGGCTCTGTGCTTCAACAGACTCATGCTCTGTCACTTCCATCAATTGGACAGGCGGCATGTCCAATTTCTGCTTTTTTTCCTTCCTCTCCTTTAGCTGGAGTTCCTTTTTTCCAGGACTCGCCAGTTGAAGAGGGTGGCATACACGGGGTTCTTCTTCTCAACTCTCTCCAGCTCGTTATTCCACCTTTGTGCCTTCTCGCAGGTAGCCGATGTGGTAGTTATTGAGGGCATATCCCATTTACTGAAACAGGATTTCTCTTATGCTTGGGAGCAGCTCTAACTCTCTCAGGGCAACAGCTACTGAAATTGCCCGCCTGTCCACAGCTCCAGCACTGAAGGGGTTGGTCCGTGCTGTGGGAGGTGCCTGTTGAACGGCAGGATGGACAGGTGCCAAAGGGGTGTAGCACGCTATAGGAGGAGCCTGAGCAGAAAGAGGAGGAGGCATTATGGCTGCTTCTAACTGCCTGAGTTTTCTCAATTCAATCGTCATGTCTTGGAGCAGCTTTCTTACTTGAGCAATCTCATTGTTGGTCATTGTGGTCGGTTGCTTGAGTGCCGTGGTGTAATTTGCAGCGGGAACACTCTCTATCTCTGCATATGGGTGATCTCCCTGTCTCTGACACTGGTTGACCATAGTGGTTGTCTGGTCACGGGGCATGGGGGTCCGCTGTATTCCTCATCTGAATACTCATCACTTTCTTCATCTTCCACTAGCCTGACCTTCGGCTTGAAGTCAGCGAGCGTGTTGATGTGCAGAAACTCATTCCCAGCTCTCACAGCTTTATTTTTACTCTGGGGATTCACTGCCAGCCAGTGCTGCTGCAGGAAAGGCTGTCCCAGAGTAGACAGGAATGTCTCGAGTTCCATCCTTGCTACATGACGCCTGGGCAAATCATCATAAGCTATACTGACCAGTCTCTCTACTTCGTCTGCGTGCTCTTGTAGGGAAGTCCTAGCACGCTTTTTCAAGTGCGCCAGGTTCTGCAGAGCTTCACGGTGCGTGAAGACAAACCGTGCACGGAAATTAGCATATACTGCTTGCAGGGTGTTAGGTGTTACGTCGTTAAAAATTTGTTCGGATGCGGACTTCTTGGATTTTTTGAGAAACTGACAGTTCTCAACATAAAGCAGCTTCCCGTTAGAGAACCAACCCGACAATTTTGCTGAAAATTGCTGCTTATGTGTAAAAGAGTGTATCGATGTACCATTTGAAATTCAATGCAATCGCACAAAACCATCTCAAGTTTTCAATTTTTCATTTTCAAAATTGCAATAAAATCATTACTTTTCATCGCTTTGCCGTACAAAAATGGTAACCGGCTACAGACAGTTCGAAGATTTGAATATGTAGAACTATGTTTTGTCTTTCAAAAATTTGATGCTCCAAAGTTGTCGGAAAATCGCCAACACAGTTATTCAAATTTTGAAAATGGAACCTCAAAATAAATATACGGCTTTAACTCAAGAACCAAAAATCCGATCATTTTAATTTTTTCAGTGAAGAGTTTCCTTTAAAATGCTCTTTCAGAAAAATGGTCATTTGTTATCACTCCTTGCTGGCAAAACCTCGATATCTGCATGAATAAGCTAACTGTCGTGTGATACATAGGAAAAGCAAGCCCCTTTTTAATGACAAGTAGAAGAATGCTATTGTCAAGTGCACCTATGGGCATTACGGTTAATGCTTAAACCCAATGCTGGTAAGGTCTGGGTACGATCCCCGGTTGTGGAGTTTCTTTTCTGTCAAAACATCTATAAAAAAAAAACTATTTAATGATAACTCTGATGCTTAACATTATTCAGGTGCTTTCATTTCATCTATCATCCGAAACATCATGGTGTAGTTGGTTGAGTGTTTGGCTTTACGCTTAGGTGCTAGGGTTCAATTCCGGCTAATGTCATTTTTTGTCATCGATTCTCTAAAATACTCTTGTTTTCACTTGTGAGTACAATCTCATTTAGTTATTATTATCATTATTATTATCATTGTTATTGTTGTTGTTATTGCTGTTATTGTTATTGTTGTTGTTATTTTTATTGTTGTTGTTGTTGTTGTTATTGTTATTGTTGTTGTTGTTGCCATTGCCGTTGCCCCGGCTGTCGCCGTCGTCGTCATTGTCATTGTCATTATTATTATTATAATATTAATCCACAAGTAAAAAAATGATTGATGATAATTTAAAGGACTTGCCTTTGCGATTTCTCAGCACTTTCATCGGACCACTGTTTGAGATGAGCACACAAGAGCACTAGGGCTATACTGGGAGTACTACTATCTGGTAGTGATAACTCCATTGTATATGGTATCAATCAGTCTATCTGTCTCGATCCTGAGACTTCCTGTTCTATCAATATGGAGATCTGTTTATTAACACACAGATCCGGTTTCACTTTAGTCTCTCAATTTACTAGCAAGCATGTGTATAGTTAATAGTATCGTGCTAGATGGTTTTGTGATAAAGTCCAATAGTGTAACGTAATCTTTAGGAATGGTTATCGATAAGATATACTGTGAGCAAGACAACGACAGTATAAGAAGATATGTAGTTTATCAGCAACACTGTATGCAATGTAAAAGTACAAAACTTACAACGAGAGGTGTTTCAAAGTTTATAATAGTCGACAATATTAGAACCCAAAAATACTTCCAGTCAAGACTACGAGGATGCACAATGTTATCTTAACGCTTCCAGTGTATCAACTCAAAACAACTGCTACAAGAACTCTGACTGCTGAGCAATCTGCCCTTCTACTTATGCAGTAAAACATGCTAACGAGCAGTTGAAAAAAGATAGGATACGATTGGTTAATTCAAACACAATATGATTGGTAGATAAAAAACAGGCGCACTACAAGTTAAATACAATAGCGCCAAACATAGACATAAGTATATACAATATGAACGGGCGCATTATCAACTACACAACAATAATAGTTATTATAACAATGATAATTAATTAGAACAAGATGGCAGCCGGAACAGTCTTAGCTCGGATTCTTCAGTTTCACTTGACTACTATATGGCTTCCTCTGTCTGCGAGTATGGAGGCTACTTTGGTTGCTAGGCTCCTAAGATAAACATCTGCTTTTCAAGGAAGGATAACTTCTGGTGCATCTGGCTGCACAGTCGCTCGCACAATTCCATTACAATAACTCACTAACTAAAGAGCATCAGCAACAACAATGTTCAACAGTTTGACAGCTCATTTTTGTCATAGGATGATAAGAATGGTGTTTGATGAGCAACAGCGTAAGTTTCAGTAGAGAATCATAACAATATTGCTGAAAAATGAAACTAGTTTGGCTGATCATGACAGAAAGGGTACGTAAGTCTAAATTTTCTTGAAGTTGCATCGGTTGACTTCGGTCCGCTATGTGACAGTATAAGGTATATAGCAAGTGCATGTTCTTCCCATTCCCTCTTTTGTACATGGTTGTTGAGTTGTCATCGATTATTGAGTTTTTAAGCCATCATCATCAAGACTGAATGCATATAAATAGTATTGTAATGGATTCCGGTCTGTTTACCACGGACATTCACTAGTCTCGAGTATTTTACCTCTCTCCAGAAGGACACTGCGCTGAATGACAGTGACAACTGTCCAGGGTAAGCGAACTACCCAGTATAGCAAGAGCCCATGGCTTAAACAAACAATACAGCGTATTGCTTGTTTAGGTGGCTATATTCTCAATGACAAAGTCCTGAGGGTTATTATTCCTCTAAGGTATTTGTGGCAAGACATGAGAATGAATGCAATGAGTATCAAAAATGTCTCTCCTTTTATAGGAGAGCTCACAAGGATGAAACATATAACAGCTAGAGCACAGGAAGTAAATTAGCCAATACAATCAGTTATATAAATAGGGAACCAATCAAACAATGCAATAAGGTTAAATAAGGGAGGTGCTAAGTGGCTAAGGGAGGAGTCCTGTCTCCTGCTGGCCAATCAGGGTGTCCTATAGGGTCCCAAGGCTCTAGTTAACTTGTGGTCCTGGTTACCAAAGATGTTAAGGTAGGTAGCTTCGGTTCCCCGCTTGGTGGTAAGTCCTAGCTAGTTTCGAAGCTCCTCAGCTATGGCAGCCTTCTTATACCGACCCTGTGTCAGCATACCGGCCCGGCAGAGGTCACTACCGACCTTGTAAAGGTCACTACCGGCCCAGTACCGGCTCTGTGTACTGCTCTACCGGCACAGTATACCTTTGCTACCCGCACAGCATCATACCGATGGCTGTAGGCGCATTGTCAGCGCATGGAGTGGAGAAGCGGTGTAGCAAACTCCCTGTTTACTATTATCTTTCACCAAAATATACCGCAGTATTCTACTGTTGTGAGTAATAAATCTTTTGCATGCTGGTCAGATAGTTTGCTTTGAGATGCGGGTAGTAAACAGGGATTTAATCGAGCATTCATCACTCTAATCTCCACATCTTCATCTGTAGACATTTTACCTTCCAATAGCGCTACAATGATACATCATTTCATTTTTATACAATACCAAACCCCCCAATCTAAATCATCTTACAAAACCTTATAAAAACAACCCCTGCACAATAATTACTCAGTTAATTAATCATACAACTAAAAATTAAATCACAATGAAAAATGGTGCACAAGAAGTATCCACGCTCTCATACCATGTTTAAAAGTCAATCAACCCATGCATCTAAATCAGCATACAAATAAAAATATAAAAAACCCCACACAATAAATACTCAGTTCAAGCATAAAGATTAAGCTTTACATTAAAAAACCTGGTGTGCGAAAAAAAAAGTGCCTCACAGGTTTTCATGGTAACCGTTGCCAACTAAAAGACATTTGCTCCAAGGAGAACTTTGTTTTCAGACTCGATGACAGAGATTTGCACCTACATTACTACTAGCAATCATCAGGAACAGAAAAGCCCCAAAACTTTCCTGCAAACACCATTTGATGTTTTCCAACAGAGTAAATTCATAATTCCAGAAAGGAATATTCAACTGGAGTTTGAACAAACTTCCAGCAAACTTGTTTTCCTCACCACTGACAAGTTAGCAAATGGAGGATCAAAGATCACCATCGATGAGTTTGAATTGCATTTTTGCAAGGTCAATGTTACTCCCTCAATGCAAAAGTCTCAACTCAGTTTTGGCATTGGAGGCCAACAACTACATTTATCAGATTGAGCGAAAGCAATTAAAGTTGTAGAGGATTTGCAGCTCAATGGGTCAAGTGAATATCATATTTGGAAGAAAGCAAACAAAAACTCACACAAGTCTATCTAGCTTTGGTGAACCCCAAAGCTTTCAGCAGATGTTCCACCAAGAACCCATTTAGGAAACAGCAGTCTCATGTCAAAGCATCAAATTTAAAGTCAACAATTTCCTTGTTGGAAAAAGATAAGAGCAAAATTATTCCAAAGAAAGTTCTGGACTAAAGTACATCAGTTCCTACAGACTACCGGGTCCTTGCTCAACAGCAAAAGTGTGGTCATTGCATGAGAACAAACTCTGAGTGGGTCTACGATACAATTATTAGACTTGAGCAGTGCTTCAACGGAAAATAAAAGAGTTCATTTAATGGAAATTGCCACGACAAAGCGAAGATTCAGTTTAGTGCCAGCACAACCAAAAAATTTGCCCTTTATTGCAGAGACTATATTGTAATGGATTCCGGTCTGTTACCACGGACATCCACTAGTCTCGAGTATTCTACCTCTCTCCAGAGGGGACACTGTACTGACCGACAGTGACAACTGTGTAGGGCAACCGAATTACCCGGTAAGGCAAGAGCCCATGGCTCAGACAAACAGTACCGAGTAGTGTTTGCTATAGTGGCTTTATTACAAAGCAGTCCTGAGGGTAATTATTCCTCTAGGTGGTTAGCAATATAAGAATACATGCTATGGCTCATTGTAATGAATGCACTGATTATCAGTAGGAGCTCTCCTTTTATAGGAGAGCTAAGGAACACAAAACATATAAGATACAATGCACAGGAAGTAATGCAACCAATGACATCAATTATATAAATACTTAACCAATCACAATGCAATGCAAGATAATACAAGGAGGTGCCAAGTGGCTAAAGGCGGAGTCTTTTCTCCCAACTGTCCAATGACATCTCCTACAGGGTCCACAGGCTGTATATAGAATCAGGTCCACTAAGTTGGTACTTTAGGGGTAGTCACTTCCTGTTTACAACCTTGACTAAGTTCCTGAACATCTTTACAGATCCTCGTCTAAGGCGGCCATCTTGTGCCGGCCCAGTACAGCTGTACCGGGTCGGTAGAGGTCACTACCGACCCTGCAGGGGTCAATACCGGCCCTGCTTACCATGCTACCGGCACAGTATGACTTCCTACCCAACAGCTATTAACCAAATGCTGTGGGCAGAAGCCTCGCGCATTGCTTCACAAGGTTCCTAGTGTAAACTACCCGTTTACCACTAGAGTGCACTGAAATCTACCACATACCTCTCTCCATTAAAGTCACAGCCTGGCTTTAATAACAATATATCAAGAGCAGATATGTGTGGGGGTAACACCCGTACCCAGATTATATATTTGATTATATATAAAGTCAGGTACTATGCCATGAGATGACATAGCACCTCTCTCCAGAGAAGGTCGCCCTTGCAGGTGACCTCCCATAACTCAACTCCTCCTGGATCATACGGGAAGCTAGTAATCAGCTCCTTTTCTTCCTCCACGGGAGGGCTTGATGCGTGTACCAATCGTATGGTAAGCTTGGGCGTCACGTTCATTTGTGAGCGTGAGTCTACCGCAACATGTGCATTACCAGTTTTATGCAACATGTCAATGGGCTGCCTATAGTGCAGCGGGGCTTGCTGTACCATAGCGTCATGTATGGGTGCGAGCAGTGGCCCTGGAAGTTCTAGTGCTGGCAGAACCTTCCTTATCTCAACTTTAGGAGACCGCCATTCCTTTTCTAAGGAAAGCCAGCGCCTTCTCTCCTCTTCCCACTGTACCGTGGGGGCGCAAGCAACATCCCGTGCCGGGGTGTGGTGCACTGTGCTGTGTGGCACTAAGGTTGGTGGTGAAGACGTCGTGGGACCTTCACCCTTAGCTGCCACCACAGGCTTTCTCTTTCGGTAAGCTCTACAAGGGTGACTACTGCCTTGTAACTTCTCAGTCTTCCCCGACTGAATCTCTGGAGGACCCCGGGCCGGTAGGGAGTCATCCCGGGCCGGCAGGCAGGCAGCATCAAGCGGTGGGCACTTGATCTCCCGCTCTTTCTTATCTACTGCCCTTATGAGGGTGTCAGCAGTCCCAACTTGTGAGAGAGCGCATACTCTACTGTCACCAGCGCATGGTGAGTCTAGAGGTACAGGTTTAGCATAGCTAGGTGGGCTGCCACTCCGTAGTGCTAACGGATCTCGTGGTGTGCAGTTCTCAAATAACCATTTTGAAAATGCTGCATTTAATTGCTCACCCTCTTTCTCTTTCCCTGCTAGCTTGACCTTCTCTACCTTGGTATACAGCTCTGCCGTTGGCATCGCTTCCAGTACTTCTGTGTCTGCACAGTTGGCTGATGGACAATTATCAAGGCCTGCATCCTGCAGCAAATCTGCCTTTTGGTCCTCAAGCTCTATGCATCGATCAGCCGCCATGGCTAGTTGGAGGATGGTCCTGTCACTGTCACTGCTAGGTACGAGTGGCTGGTCTGTGCTGCAGAGTTGTTTACAACTTTGTCTCACTCTGCCCGGCTTAACAGGAAGGGTTCGAGTCCTGGGAGGTTTTGGCCACTTCTCCAACATCTTTAGACGGTCAGCTACAGTGATTCTGTTCACTGGAGGTTGTCGGGGAGCTCCTCGGGGTAGTCTACTTTTCTTTGTAGGGGTTGGATGGTTGGAGGGTGGCTGCCTCTTTCCAGCGGTGGGGGTCTCCTCTCTCCATCGCATGGGTGTAGCCAATGGGGGGAAGACACTGTTTTGCCTCTAGCTCCTACAGCTGTTGTCCGATCCGGCTCAAATCTTCTGCCATCTACCTGTGGCGGGGGGCTCTTCACAGCCTGATACATTCCACCTGTAGTTCTCTCTACAGCGGGTGGTTGTGTGGGGACGTCCTCTTCTTCAGGAGTGTAAGGTGTGTTCTCCGTCAGCTCTGCCTGTGTTAGACGGACACTATCATCAAGTGGCCGCCCGTGCTTGTCTGTGCAAGGTAACACATGTCTGTCAATGATGACATGGGAGTCTGGAAACCTTAGGGCACACTCGTGTAAGGTGAGAAACGGCATGCCAATTATGGCATCTTCATTGATGTCACTAATGACGAAGTTTACACTCGTTCTCAGTTTACGAAGCTGCAAGCTTACTTGCAGGGTACCGTAAAAGGGAATCCTCGACCCGTCAGCCATGAGTCCATGTGCCTCGCTGCGTTGCAGCGTGTCTTTCACTGACTGTGGCAATTGCTGGTACAGATGTCTCGACAGCAAGTTGGTTGTGCAGCCTGTGTCAGTCAACAGGGAGGCTGGTCTACCGGCTAACCTTCCAGCCAGGAAGTAGCTGGCCTGGTAAGGTCGCTCCAGCGGTGGCGCTGCCATTTGTGTTCTCCTGGGGGGTTGTCCACTCTTCTTCAGAGTTACAGGACTGTAAGGGGGTTGACGAGCAATCCGGCTACTGTCAGTCTGTGTTCTCCTGGGGGGTTGTCCACTCTTCTTCAGAGTTACAGGACTAATGGGGGCTTGTCGAGCTGTCCGGCTGTCCTCAGCGGGCGTCTGTGCTCTCTTGGGGGGTTGTCCACTCTTCTTCAGAGTTCCAGGACTGTACGGGGTGTCAGGAGTTGTCCAGCTGCAGTCAGCGGGTATTGACGCTCTCTTGGGGGGTTGTCCACTCTTCTTCAGAGTTCCAGGACTGTACGGGGCACCAGGAGTTGTTTGGCTTGTCCAGCTGTGGTTGGTTGCTGTCGGTTGTATCTGGGGAGGTTGTCCACTCTTCTTCAGAGTTCCAGGACTATAAGGGGTTGTGGGTGTGGTCCGGCTTGCCCAGCTGCAGTCAGCTGCCGGTGGCGCTACTGCGGGCGCCGGCCGTTTCCCGTCTGTCTGGGGTTGTTTGCAAAGTGAGCTGCGCGCTGAGTTCGGGGGCAGGTACTCATCATGTGACCTGGTTGTCCGCAGCCCCAGCAGCGTGTTGCAGGCTCTGCCTCCAACTGTGGAGCGGGAGCCGCCTGTCTTGCTGCTCTCAGCGACCGTAGTTCTTCTGTTAGTAGCTTTAGGCTGTCCATGACTGTTGTCATAGGATCCGGTATGGCAGGTGTAGGGGTGTGGTGTGTCTGCTGTACGGCAGTAGTGGTGGAGACACGTTGAGACGGGCCCTTGGCAACCGTTCTCATCCATTCCTCTTCCTCCTCGTCGGCATCCTCTTCCAACATCCGTACATGAGCCTGGCGCTCTTCAAACGGTGTCTTTATCTGCATATACTCGTTGCCGGCCCGGACTGCTTCAGCAATGTCCATGGGCTGCATGGCCAACAAGTGCCTTTGCAGGTAAGCATTCCCAACTGTGGTGCTGAAGATAGCCAGCATCATCCTCTGCATGGGTCGGTGGGGTAGATCTGCATACGCAACGCGCACTAGGCGCTCTACTTCAGTTGCATGCTCTTGGAGCGACGTCTTGTGTTGGCGGCGTAGGCTGGTCAGCCGGGACATAGCTTCCCTGGGTGTTAGCCCAAAACGTGCTCGTAGTGCAGCAAAGATACCCTGCAGTTGTGGAGGCTTTCCACAGTCCAATGCTTTACCTCGTAATGCATCCCTCAGGTATAACATGGCCGTGTTCTCTGGCCACTCATTCATTTCGGCTACCTCAATGAATCGGCTGATGAGGTACTCGACGTCTCCTTCGCCGTCGAACTTTGGAGCCTTTAGCCTAGCTGGTGCATTGTCTTGGTTGGGCCTCATCATAGCCGTCAATGCTTCGGTCAATCTATCAATGGCTGTAGCTTCTGGGTTGCCAGCGGGCGCTCGACCAGCGCTGCGTGCTCTCTGGGTGGCCATTCTTTGCAGATAGAGGAGTGATCTCAACTCAAATCTAAGTAATGGTCAGTACAACTGGATCCCGGGCCGGTATAGGTTAGATCCGGGTCGGTAGCTGTGTTTCCAGTGGCTCTAGCAGATCTAGGGGTTGGTCCAATGGATACTGTGGCAGTATCTGGCACTCCGTCGCTTGTAACAACCGTTACGAAGCTTCTTGTACTGCTGCAGGGCGGAGCGAAGCTCTACGGGCCTACAGGCAGTAGTGTAGTGACACTGTAAATGGATACAGTGCCGGGGTCACTGTTACCAGCTGAGTAACACTCCAAGCTGAGTAACCTCTGGTAGCTGAGTCTGTATAGCGGATACACGACTCGCTCATTCTTCTGTACAGTGCCGGTATCTCTATGTCCAGGTCGGAGCGAACTCTACGAGCCTGTAGAAGATACGGTAGCGTCTGTACTGGACTGCTGCAAACGGAGCAAGCTCTACGGTTGATGCAGACAGCCTTTAGTAGTGGATACTGTGCCGGTATAGCTGCTGCAGTTCGGAGCGCACTCAAACGAACCTGCAGAGAAATCCGGTAGTATCTTGCGTCAATTGCTCTTCCGATCTACTACTTCGGTAGATCGATTTCTCCTCCTCTCTCCAGATCTACACCCGGTAGATCACTTGTCCTTCCTCAGTGGTAGCTGGCCTGCAGTGCATTCGCAGGGCCAGAGGGTAGCGTGAAAGAGCACAGCGTGGGAAGGTACCGTTTATCCCACCGCTGCCACCAATGTAATGGATTCCGGTCTGTTACCACGGACATCCACTAGTCTCGAGTATTCTACCTCTCTCCAGAGGGGACACTGTACTGACCGACAGTGACAACTGTGTAGGGCAACCGAATTACCCGGTAAGGCAAGAGCCCATGGCTCAGACAAACAGTACCGAGTAGTGTTTGCTATAGTGGCTTTATTACAAAGCAGTCCTGAGGGTAATTATTCCTCTAGGTGGTTAGCAATATAAGAATACATGCTATGGCTCATTGTAATGAATGCACTGATTATCAGTAGGAGCTCTCCTTTTATAGGAGAGCTAAGGAACACAAAACATATAAGATACAATGCACAGGAAGTAATGCAACCAATGACATCAATTATATAAATACTTAACCAATCACAATGCAATGCAAGATAATACAAGGAGGTGCCAAGTGGCTAAAGGCGGAGTCTTTTCTCCCAACTGTCCAATGACATCTCCTACAGGGTCCACAGGCTGTATATAGAATCAGGTCCACTAAGTTGGTACTTTAGGGGTAGTCACTTCCTGTTTACGACCTTGACTAAGTTCCTGAACATCTTTACAGATCCTCGTCTAAGGCGGCCATCTTGTGCCGGCCCAGTACAGCTGTACCGGGTCGGTAGAGGTCACTACCGACCCTGCAGGGGTCAATACCGGCCCTGCTTACCATGCTACCGGCACAGTATGACTTCCTACCCAACAGCTATTAACCAAATGCTGTGGGCAGAAGCCTCGCGCATTGCTTCACAAGGTTCCTAGTGTAAACTACCCGTTTACCACTAGAGTGCACTGAAATCTACCACAATATGATGGAGATAAACAACATTCCCCAATCATCTTATGCCAGTGCAGTAGTGCTCAAAACGTCAAGAAAAATATGAATACCACCCATAAGCAACTGATAATATCTTCGGATATTGACTGTAGTACCGATGAGACTCACGCCGAAGCTAGGGATCAGTTACCGATGCAAACTTACAGTTTCCCACTGGGCTGCTTTGTGTTTAACACCCAGTCTTCCTATCAACCAGGAGAACATTGGCTGGCAGTGTACGCAGACGATTATTGCATGTTTGTGACTTGTTTGGATGCCTCGTAACTTCTTACCACAGCATACATAAGTTAATGAAGAAACATGGAGAAGAAGAGTCCGGACTGAGTGACAGGATACAGTTGCAATACTTCTTGTCAGCTGTACACCCCAGTTACTGTCTATTTTATTTTTTACTTAGCAGCAGCAGAGGCTGGATCATGAACAAACTTGTGACCAGCTTGTTGGCTATAACAGATGGTGAGTTGAGAGATGGCATAATAAAAATATTTACCCGACAGACAGGTCCCCACTGCAAGTCTACACAAGGCAGCACAATAGAAGGAATAGATGGAGTGCATGAACAAGGAGCCGTTTTGCTAAGTAGTTTGCTAAAGTAAAGTATCCTATCATGTTTTTAATCTGCGTAACAACTAAATTCGATGTAAAGTAAATTTTTTAGCATTATTTCAAGTCGTAGAAATATGACCAATATAATAACTGGTGCATCCTGCAAAACTTTAATGTTCTTTGTTAATGTTGAGCTCATCTCTTACAAGGCTTCACGAAGTATTTCACTGAAATCCTTCTTTAGATTGACTTGTTTTATTTGTTACAGCTGGCTGACGCAAGCAGCTGGAAAATAATAGATATTTTAAAATTTCACTGAAAACTTGTTTTCAAACTTGACAAGTTGCCCAAAATTGATGTTTTATAGACGCACCATTTTTTGTGTCCCATATTACCGAGTTTAACTTCAATACATGGGGCAAACAGAGAAAAATTGTTAATACCAGCATACGTTGATTATTCACTATCAACTGTGCCGAGAGATGCAAAACTATTTTTCTCATTATTTAAAACTTTTCAGTTTTCGTTGACAGCCAATCTTGCAGCAGTTTTCCCATCTTCAAGTCTGCTTGACAACAATTTCTGCGTCAATTTTCGGGACAACTTCCTAAGATTTCTGTTAGACATACAATAATAACTTTTGCACCATCGTGTAGAACAGACTCTTTTCTATTTTCTGGTTTTTATTTGAAGAAACTTGTCTCTCTAAATAGAAACAGCCTAATGACAATAGTGTCACGTTCCTTGGCAAAGAAGAATTCATTTTTTTCTTGCAGAACCAATTTGAAACAATTTCTTGACGAAAGAGAGTTGTTCTGATAGAGGATTAAATTATATTAATTTGAGCATACTGGATTAATTTAATTGTGAAAACGAGAGAAACAACCTCTAACTTTATTATTTGAATGACGGCGATAATGTTAACCAGTAGTTATACCTATTTTCAGTCTTTCTTCTTAATTGTTTATTATTAGGGTTTTTTTCATGTACGAAGATAGAGCTTAAAATTCTCTACTTACTAGTGTACAAATTATGGCTGTACCTTAATAATTGAAAAAAAAAATATTATTATTGTTATTATTATTGTTATTGTTATTGTTATTGTTATTGTTATTGTTATTGTTATTGTTATTGTTATTGTTATTGTTATTGTTGTTGTTGTTGTTGTTGTTGTTGTTGTTGTTGTCGTTGTCGTTGTCGTTATCGTTATCGTTATCGTTATCGTTATCGTTGTCGTTGTCGTTGTCGTTGTCGTTGTCGTTGTCGTTGTCGTTGTCGTTGTCGTTGTCATTGTCATTGTTATTGTTATTGTTATTATTATTATATGAGAAATCTTCCGGGTTTTTCTCAGTACAATGGCCAATTTTCATTGTCGCATTCTGGCCAATGTTGATGCACATAATTCTTAAAAGTTTGTCCGTATATCGAAAACCAGTTCTCTTTCAACCGGTAGCATTAGTTTTTTGTCTTGAGCTCCACTTTTTTGTTTTGTTCAAAAGTATAACTGTCAATTTTAGAAAAGTTAATGAAAAGTGTATCATTCAAAAAATTTTTTTCTCTATCCACCAGAACAAATTTAGCTTTTTCTAAAAATCCACCAACAAAATAAGTCCTAGTGAATCTTTTGGTGTTCTTTTTAACTCTGTTACACTAATGGAAGAATTTAAAATAGCCATTAAAAGTTAATAATTTTTCTACAAAGCGCCTGAAACAATGGAATACGCTCAGGCATAAAGCGTTTGAGATTGAACGAGATTAAAACAAATTTTATCTATTGAAAGTTACCCAGGCCAATCAGAATAAATTGTTGCGTTGATAATTTCTAGGTATATCGTTTCCTGTGGCTCACCCAAGAATTCTCTCGGGGGTTCTGTAACGCGAACTCTGTCTTCTTCTCTCTGTCGTCATTGTAATTAGAAACTTTAATTTTTTTCAACTCATCAAAGTTCTCTGGATTGTTGGCAAAAGCCATTTTTTTTCATACTGTAAAAAACGGGATCCCGAAATCCACATATCCATATACCAAAATATTTTCTTAAACTTTAGTTCATGCATCGTTTTGTCAATTAGTATGATGAAAATTAGTCGTCACCCTATCAATCTCAAACTTTGGAGGCGCTGTATAACGTTTTTTTTACTGTTTACTCCAATATTGTTTGAAAACAACATGGCATGTACCATGTGACATGTACATTTTGTCGAGAACATAAAATAGTATGTATCATGTATGATTACTTTTTTGTTCCTTGGTGTTCGCTAAACAGGTGCACAATGCATATTTTACTGTAAGTCAGCTGCTCTGAATATACTGGGATTGAGTGTACCGCTGCAGTGCTTATGATGGCCAGCTTGAACTTGATTGCTTTCCACATACAAAGTATGTTCTCCTTTTTTAGATTGTGAGCTTATTGTCACTATGGTCTCATTTGACCGAGACAACCTTGACTAGCTGACACTATTTTGTGACAAAAACGACCCCCCTACAATTTTTGCAAAATTATTATTCGAAAATTGCCTCTCTGTTTTCCATATAGCAGTTTCTTTCAAAAGGCTACAATTGGTACATAACCTTGCATGCTTAGAGTCCACGCACTTTTCTTTGCCCTGACAGTCAACTTATTTTGCACAACTTGAATGCCAGAATAAAGGAAACTTTGTTGCTGAACCATATACGATGCAATCTTATAAATGCATTACTTTTTATACGTAATCTTTTTATTATCAATAAACAAAGTTTGAATTAAAATTGGTTAGAGCTACATATAAAAAACCTTGCTTGCAGATACAGATTCATGCTTTGTGTATACTAACAACGTGGCCTGTAGTATTCAAACATGATTGTCTGTCCCACTGCTAACTCAACTTATCCAACTTTGTCTCCGCCCCTTGCTGTCTATTATTCTACATTCATCGCTTTGTTCTATTTCTCACCCTCTGCCGTGCATTACCTACACAATGTTCCACCCTTATCCTCTCGACATCATATCTCTCTTTCCAGCTTAGACTGGTAGCAAACCCACACTGCAGAAACTATTGAGACAACTTATTCGACAAAAAAAATTATGAAATAACATTAGCATTACATGTCTATAGAAAAGAAATAATGAGTCATGAACAGTGATGGATTATTACACTGATATCTGGTGTTAGCAAAATTCAAGTTTTTGAAATTTTTTTCACCTTGCATTGATGAAGAAAAAACTTGAAAGCACGGGATTCATGCCCCTTCTCTTAAACGAATCACGAATAATTTACCATGACCACAACACATTTTTCTAATTAGCTAGGAAAACATCCGATTTTTTTATGATAGATGTGGTGAAACTTGATGATGCACTTTATAAAACGCATAGTAAATAACTGACTGTGTTTGGCTGATGCAGCGACGTATAGCAACGTATATAAATCAAACAAATATGATATCGATCAACATTATTTACCAATGAGTCAATGGCCACACAGTATCTATCACTGAGCATTTATAACTGTAATTGCACCAAGGACAGCCTTCGTTATTAAATGGCTTAGGTAAATGAATTGTTTCTTGATAAATAAATATTTCTATTGCTGAGAAAAAAACATTGGTAATTAATTTTAGCTGGACGAATACATTGTATATAAATTGTTTTTTTTGCTATGAAACAAAAAAAAATTAATTTCAATCGAACACTGACAGTAGTTTCAAAAATGATGACTTGGGATGATCATATTGGCAAAAAATTAATGAAAGAGGTGACAACTCCTCATTAGTCAAATGAAACAGGCAGACACTTTTTTCTCTAATCAGTTTTATACTTGCATTGCTGAGCTGTTGGAGCACTAAATTAATTCAGGAGTTGTTTTTTATAATATGAAACCTTAGGTTTCTAGTTGTTTGAATAAAACTGACTAATAAGCGTCATTTTGTGCCTTCATATTTTTTGCAATGATAATGAGTTTTGCTGTATTCGTTTTTTTACGGAAGAGCATCAAACTAAGTAGTTCCGATCTTTCAGCGTTTTTATTTAGTTTTTTGCGGAGTTCCAATTGAAATGATCAATACGCAAAAACCTTTTCATCTCATTTGCGAATCATATTGTGGTTTAAAAATTTCAGAGAAGTTTTTAATATGTTGTAGTTCTGTATGTTTATGAGTTGCAAGATATTATATTGACATTTCAACTTTCAGACACTACAAGGCAGATTATGTTCAACGGAAGCGGAGAACCTCATTCAGCTAGAGATTTTGTGGACTTCTGGCATAGGCTTTTTTAGAGTAGATGGTTGATAGGACAAGTGGTTACAACAGCTGTCTCTACATCAAAGCCTAGTGAAATTTTCTACTTGGAAAGACTTTCGGAATTGTAGTTTTTATTTACGGAAATGATTTCTGATATAACAAAAAATATCTCTCAGCTTTGCGTTACACGATGCTCTGTAGTGGAATTCACCTAGTGTGGCCAACCATTAGACAGTTTATCTGCTTGTTGGATCAGCAAGCAGTGCACGGCGTGACTAAAACAATGGATTGCGCTAGGTAAGTAAAGCACAGGCTTCCTTGGTTGATAGGTCTGAGATTAAAGCGTATGAGCCAGGCACCCTCTGATGGTCAAGGTTATAAGCTGAGGATTAGTCATGGTAGCATTATCTGATGTATTGTATGCCCAATTATTGTGTAGTTTTTCAACAGCTGATTCGTATTTTTGATAAATAGAGCAGTAATGAACCCAGTGATCAGAGTTTTTGCGATTGAGTAACAAGGTTCTTGGCAAAGTTGTTTTGTGTTTTGCTGACAATTCAGTGATATTCAACCTGAAACTCTGTTTGATTCGTGAGGCTGGTTGCCTGTTATTACTTGCTTCTCTACACACAGTAGTATCCGGATCTGTCCTACTATACAGATCATTACCAGAAGAGCCATCTTTACTTTCGCAGTAGCGCTCTACAGTGAACTTTGTCTGCTGTGCCGGTTTGGTTCATTCTCTAGTAGCTGTCGGTGAAATCAATTGACAATATACTTCACAGCTTTATATATCCCTGAAAAGAAACTTTTTTTCATGTTTCAGTTACTTTTTAAGGCAAGACTTTTTACGGAGGTAAAAAGCAAACTAATGATCATTAAATACTTTTGTTATAAGGAGTCGTCTTTTCAATTTGATCGAAATTTTTCTGCTATTAAAATGTGAATTTTAAGGGAAAAGTTATCGCAAGTAGTTTCGTGTACCGGCATTATTGCTTAATGAATGTTAATTTTTTGCTCAGTCGGGCTTCTATAACTTTTACCACAAAAGTTGTGCATTTCACTGGCGAAAATAAATCGTAGCACAAATTTCACACGAAATGAGAACTTCTATTTTAGGCTTTCAACCGAAACCGAAAACCTGGACTATTATGTTTTTAATTAACATGTTTTATATCCGTTTAGTTGTTTAGCCGTCATGAGTAGGTTTTGTATACTGTCTCTAATCTAGACAGAAAACAAATCCTAATTATTTGTGCTCCTATAAAAAAGCTGTGTTTGAAACAGTTTTTTTGTGACACTTCTTAATTGCTTCGTACCCATAAGTTAAAGACTATTAGTTCACAAATAAACTTCTAAAAAACATCAAAATGAAACAAATCTGATGCTGAACTCCGCTGTGACAAACATGTTTCACGAAAATGTTTCGTGAAGCATTTTCGAAACATATGTGAAACATATGTGAAACATATGTTTCGAAAAAAAAAACAAGGAAATAAAAAAAAGAATAAAAAAGGAAAAGAAAAGAAGAAAAAACATGGAATACATTATAGAGATGACAATATTTGAGCACTGAACAGGAATAAAACATCACTCTGACGTTTTGTTAACATGAACGCAAAATGTTTCATTGATTTTTAAACCAATCAGTTTTAAAATTTTTGATATGGGCATTAGAAGAAGTGAAGTAAACTTATTAGGAAAATGTTTTTTAAAATGACAAGCAAGAGCACAGAGACATGGCAATTAACAGAACATTTATGAAACCTAGAGAAAAAACCAGGGAAATAACTTTTCGTAATGTTTTAAAAATATTGACAGAACGTAAAAGAAAAACGTTTGCATATAGTCAAATAAATTTTCATGGTCACTAACAAACGTTTCATTAAAACACTCTAAAAACTGCAAAAAATTTGTCTACAGATAAGATCTTTTCAAAACCTACTGTGAAAACGTCTTTCTAACTTTTCAGGAAACCTTTCTAAACATTTTTTTATACGTTTTAACAACTTTTTGAGTTTGCTGGTTTGCTGATTCCTGATAGATGACAATCTAAAAGTGTCT
This sequence comes from Cryptosula pallasiana, assembly GCA_945261195.1. NCBI lineage: Eukaryota > Metazoa > Bryozoa > Gymnolaemata > Cheilostomatida > Cryptosulidae > Cryptosula > Cryptosula pallasiana. The sequence continues at coordinate 16,085,999 of OX183131.1, read as the reverse complement.
TTATATTATGAAGACCTTGTTCATTTCTTCATATTCACACGGATTGCTAGCAAATGAATTCCGATACAGAAGACAAGATTATCAATAATGGAAAATTGTGCAAGAAACCGGTTTTGAGATGGTTGGAAGAAAATGTTCTTGTTTTTTAGAATACTGAACAGTCAAAATTTTCATCGAACAGGAACAGTTTCGGATGCTGTAAGCGAAATGAGTCCAAAAAAACTCACAGGCGTAAATAAAATGTTGAAATGAAAGCTAATAATAATATTTAGCAATCAGCAGCCACTGGAGACAATGATAAAGGAAAGACTAACAATAAAACCCTGCGAGAGATGGAAAAGATATGAACATGACAGATAAGAAGATACTGATATGCGAAATGCCTACTTTTATGCAATGATAGCATTTTACTGACTTCTGAACATGAGAAATGAAGTGAACTAATAGCTGGGTGTTGGGAGTCATGCAAACTAAATACAGATACTAGATGCTTTGAAGAAAAATTTTAAATCCAATAACAAACTTGGAAGAACACGCTGGAGCTTACACTTCTTTAGCCTGTTTGTCTGACTTTAAAAAACTCAGAAAAATGAAATGGTGCAGTTTTATGGCCAATGGATACAAAAATGAAGTTTTTGGAACAAAACTTAATCTAGTGAGAAAGTTTTTAAAAAAACTGAAATAACCTTTGGATTAACCATCAACAGTGATGATCCTTCAAGACTTTGACCAAAGTTTGTAACTTATGGCGATGATCACACACAACTGGGGAGGAAACAAAATTGAGACAATACTGCAACAATCATATACAAAAGCAAACATTTTTTTAAATATTTCCCTTTACCTTATGTACTTGTTTTGAACCGCCTCGCTAAACAGCTCATAGAAACAATGAAAGAAGTTGTCGTGATGATTCCTAGCAATATTTAGAACGTACCTTTGAAGAAGAATGTGAGCAAGACATGGCAGTTATTTGGCAATTTTCTGAGTGATAAAATATGAAACAGATCATCAGAAACAGCAAAGCACAACATATTGATCATTTGTCTTTGGATTACAGGTTTCATAATTACAAAAAATGAGTTGCAAAACTCTTGGATTGACTAGAAAGAAGTATGCAGCAAGGTGCGCTTTTGGGTTACGTTTCATGGTTTCACAATGTTGTGACATCAGTGTGAGGAAAGAAAGTTTTTGTAGCGAAGAAATGAATACTCCAATTAGGATTCATATTTTGCTGCTAATAGAGGGAAGAGGATGTTGCTGAATGGAATGACATTTTATTTTGTCCTTTGATTGTGAAACTCTGTAGAAAAGGATGCAGTCATGAAGTTTATTTTAAAGCCTACAGGCTCCAAGCAAAAGAAGATGCTTCCCCTGCAGAACAGATCAGATACTTCAGTCAAACGCAAGAAAAGCAAACATCACTAGGAGAACAGTGTAAACATTCAATACACTCCCAAACCATGAAAAAGATGAATATGCCCCTGTCAAAATTGGTGAAGACACAAACCTGCAAACTATTCAGGAATATTTCAAACGGTAGGTTTCGTTTAACGTCGGAAAGAAAAACCGATAGATAAAAAGAAATAATTGTACAGGTAGATATATCAAAAATTGAATAGTTTTCCCAGCTTGGTTTTATTGGGTGTCTAACAAAGCTTTCCAACCCTCACCTCCGCTGCTTGCATACTATTCAATATTGAGAGATATGAGCAAATGTTTTGGACCAACTCTTGCAATCTATTTGATCACCAAACCTATTGCTGATTTTTATCCCCTGAGCAGAGATAAAAATTCAAGTTTCTCTGATATTTTTGCGGTAAGTTTGGTCATAATCACCACTCCCTTCCACCTTTTGCATTAAGTTTCCCCTACACCCTTTGCCTATTACCCAGTACACTCTTTTATATGGACCTGGGACCCCAGTTCACCTGTACTATGTATATGCTCTCCTAAGTTAAGGCAGCCAGCTCTACCGGGTCATATTACAGGTCTACCTTAATCCTGGATCCATCATATATAACAAAGAGAACCTACGCTGGGCCGGTATTCAGACTTAGTTAGTCGAATATAACTAGAAACGGGAGTCTGAGGAACAGAGGACTGAATAGCAATTTATCAACGGTGACGACAAGAGCTGGAATGCAAAGGAGTAGAATCAGAGGAACCCTGGCCCAATTATAAGAACCAGCCACTTCTACTTTCTTGTGATTGGCTTAAGAGACAACAGGAAAAACTCGACGACCGTGTGTGTGATATGATTGGTGCAATTGTCTTTATCTATCTTTATTGTCTACTTAGACCTGTGTCCTGTTCTTTTGTTATTGTTGTGACTGGCTCACCATTTACCGTAATTGTGATCATGATTGGCTCACCACTAGTCATATGATAAGGTTTCATGGTCTGTTCCTATGAAAGGAACTGCTGTACATTGGGAACTCAGAAGTAGTATAGATTTTGTGAAGGAAATATTTTCTTTTGCTAAACGGAAATGTTTACTGAAGTGTTTACTCTCTACAATCTCTGTGGTACGTGTGTGTCGGGGACCTTATGAAGTTGGTAGCATCTTTTTTGGGTTACACGCCGGGTGTTTGAGAAAGAGGGGTGGGTACAGTTAGTCTACATGAAGTGTTAGTCATTGTGTTGGTAGTATACGATGCAAATCTACTGCATTTATGTCAGAGGTGAGAGCCCAGCAAACAGAACAACACTATAGATAGAAGAAAAAGGAAGACAGAAGCTATGCACTGCTAGCCATTACCCTGTATCGATTCTATCTTTTTCAAGAAGCTATACCTAACCAGCCATTACCCTGTATCCAGTGCCCCATTTCCCCATGAACTATGCAGTGCCTGCTATTACCCTGCATTCAGTCTTTCTTTGAAAAAAGCAATACAGTACCAGCCATTATCGCGTGTCCAGTCTCCCTCCACAGAAGCTAATCTGTGTCAGTGTACCCAAGTGTACTGTTTCTAACCTTCCCAATAAGCTATTCCTAGCCAGCATACCCCTGTGTATTGATACTCTTGGTCAGAACTCTTATTCAGGCTCAGTGGGTTGCCATTGATAAAAAATGGCAACTCAAAAAATCTAGGAGACCTGAAAAAATCCCATTAGACTCTAACCTACCATGGAATTTGACCAATTTACAGATGCGCTGCAGAGGTTAGTGCAACCCACTCTTCACAGCCGAGTACAAAGACCTCTCAGAGGCCCCAAGTACGACGCCACTGGAAACGTTGAGTATTTTTTTACTTGCTCTGTCGGAATGGCAGATGCCAACCACTGGGGCTAAGCTACTGATCTGTTTCACCTTAGGGAAGCACTGAGAGATGACGCTCCCGAATTTGGGCGACAAATCCTCGCAAAACGCATATGTACTGCACTGCATACACGTTTAGGACTCGCACCAAAAGAAGCTTAAGCCAAAACCTCTATAAAAGAGCATGCCAATCAGGTGAAAACACCGAATCGTGTTGCTTACCTTTACCCAACCCTTCCCCGCAAGAGAAGAATTTGTATCAGTGCAACCCAAGTTTTCATGAAGATGCATTCAGAGCTAGAATAGAATTTTTCAACATAAGGACAGGTTTTGCAAGCAAACCCCCGAGAGTCAGGGTAGTAGAAAGCAAAAACGAGGAACAGCAACATGTAAATGGTATGCCACCCAAACTCCCCCTCCACAGCCACATTTGATCAACTACCTTACTTGAACATACATTGGTCGCACTGACAAAAATATGCAGGCGCTAATGGAATCCATTAAGGTCCAATCAGAAGAAATACAGCCCGTTAAATACATACAGATCACCATGTCCTAGCCCCTCAAACGGCTACCCAACTACCTTCTACTCGCCATGCTATAGTTGCCTCCTTTATTGGGGTTTGGTATAGTGCTATTTAAAACTTATGGAGGAGCTGCCCCGTGAGTTCATGATGAGCCTATACCAGCTCTCCTAACACTCAACTAAAAATTTGGGGCTTTCAGCAGTAGCGAGATTGGTCTCTAACTACCCCTTAGCACCCCGGAACTGTTAAAGGAAAATAATTGCATTAGGGCAATATGACCCCGCAAATCCCCCTAACTCCAAAAAAGGAAACAACATCCTGTCCAGTTGAGCGAACTTTGGCAGCTACCAACGAAAACCGGTACGGTGCGGGAAAAGTTCAGATGACGCAGAACTGTATCAGTCAGAACCACACACTGTTAGTGAAGCATATTTCAGCGGCTTTCCCATCCCTCACCCCCACTTCTCAAACACTTCTCACGTATTAGGTCTCTCCCTTCATCCACATAGGCAGCGTGTCGTTACCTTTCAGTCTCCTTCTCTTAGGTGATCATAGTTACGCTATGTTACTGCCCAAAATGGAGATGCTCAACTACACACACTTTTCCAGGTTTTTGACACAGAGAAATGCCCTCTCGCCCCCCCCCTTCTGCAACCCCTTCCCCCTCCCAGTCAAAAAACCTACAAACCATTGAGCACCACTCCTGCCTTTGAGAGAGAACACAGCCGTTCCCTGAACTCTCCTTTGTCAAGCCAACTAACACTCTTTACTCCCAGCCAGAACAACCCTACACAGCAAGCAATTTTGTTCCTGGCCGCAAAGACAGAAATCCAGTATCGGTCCTGATTGGCACTGAGTGCACCACCCACCTGGTGTCACAGCCTTTGCCCCTGTTCAACCAGTTGTCTTCTATGACCCAGTTATCCATGCAGGAGTGTGTTGCCCATGGTGTCATGCTAAATAGCTCCGAGTTCAACTTTTTTGGTAATCTGTGACTGCCTATCAGTTCTTATGACATAAAGACAGATGCTAATTTCATGGTCAATCCGGATCAATGAGTATGATGTAATAGGTATATATTTTTTTACCTCTCGACATTGTGACAAAGTTTGACCAGTTGTTTCTTTGTCTTACTGGCCAAATTCTCCCGCGTATCTACAAGTGTAATGAAAAATGCTCACCACAGAGGTGCTAGTGATAACAGACACTAACATTCCCTAACCCACTGATATGGCTGTACCGTAAAAAAAATTATCAACACTAAACATATTTTTTTCGGAGTTGTAAAAGGTACATCCCACTAGCCCACCAACCCCCTCCTCCAATAGCCACTACTTTCAACACCTCAGTCACCGAGCACCACATGCTAGTGAGGTGTCAAAACCTGCCACCCAATCACTCTATCTGACAAGTACACCCTCTTTCCGCCAACTTCCTCAATTTTCCCATCCCCAAGCCCCGGCAGGAATAACAGTCAAAGGCCTTAGAAAACTGCTGTACCCTGCATGAGGTAATTTCTTTGGCCCAGCTTTTGAATTCACGCTCAGATAATGCTATGTAAAAAAGACGTTGACAAGGGTCAAACAGGCATTGTTGCACTTAGCATTCCCCTCACTCTGAGTGTTCAGCCAATTATACAACCCCCAACTGGCCCAGCCCCCAAAAGACAAGGAAGCAGGAGAGCAAGTGTCCAAGCTGTGGAGACGAGATTCATTGCACCAACCAACAGATCCTGGAATTCACCCATAGCAACGGTGGCAAAGAAAAATGGCTCGCGGATGATTTCGCATTAATTTCCGTCATCTGAACTCAGATGCCCAACAAAATGCCTACACCTTCCCCCAGAATAAACAATAGACTAGATGCTCTGCTTAGTAGCAACTACGTTATTACCCCAACCGAGAAAGCGGATATCAGCAAGCACTGCACATGTTGACACCAATGATAAATCTACTGCCTCTTTCAGGTGTGACTTGTACAAGTAGACGGTGCTGATGTTTGGATTAATGTTTATCCGAGCCACCTTTTAGAGACTCCTGGAACAGCTCGTTGAAAGCGACCATTAAGGATTTTCCCTTTCATACAAGAATTATATAATTTGTATCTGCCCTCACTTCCCGTCTGCCTCCAGCAGCTGTCAGAAGTGCTCCGAAGATTCCGGGAAGCTGGGTGCAAATTAGGGCCTAGCAAAAGTGATCTTCTACAGTCCAAGGTCCGCTACCTTTGCAACAATTTCAGTGGTGCTTCCACTGACCTGGAGTATATAACTGTTGTCAGAGATTGGCCACACCCCCCCCCCCCAGCTGTATCAAACACCTGCAGGCATTCCTCAAGACAGTAAGGTACTACCAACAATATGTTACCAACTTAAAGCTGGTCTTATCTCTGCACCTATTCTTGACAACCTCAGCGCCATTAACTCCCATATATTGTTCACAAACACCAAACCCCAGGCGACAAGTTTGGAATGAAAAAGAGTTAGTGATTAATTACCATAGCAAAATGTTGAACCCCCAGAAGCCAACTAGTTGTGTGGCTAGAAAAGAAGCTACTAGCCCTAGTAAAGGCAGTAAAATACTTCAACACCTTTTTCTATGGAAAATAATACTGGCTCAGAACTGACCATGGCTCTTCCATGTTAGTTGATAAGTAAAATTAACCATTTAGCAACGTAGCACCATGCCTAGAAGTCCTGTCAGAGTTCCAGTTTACTCAAAAACACAGCAATGGCTGCCTACATCAAAAAGTTGATGGGCTGAGTAAAATATTTTCCAGGACTGTAAAAATTGGGGTCACATTGAGGCTAGAGATACTGGAGACACAATAATTTGTTGTGTAGATGTGATTTTAGCTTTTCTTGACCCATCTACCCCTCAATATCCCCAGCCCTTATTTACTAAACCATTCCCCAAGGAGCCCAAAGTGGCTGCAATCACCTTTCTGTGCCCAACTCCCTGAGTCAGACCTGTTGGAGGCCCAAAGAACCGGTAGACACCCAAGGTACTCATTTATGCTGCAGCCAGGAACAACTTCCCTGTTGAACCCAAACAACAAAAGCTCGGAAGCAACAAGTTACATCGTTTAGAAAAGATATATATTTTATGCAGCTATAACCAGACTGTGTTAGAAATCCACTAAGCCAGACAGAAAAAGTCGCATTGGCGCGCAGTGTACCTCCCAGCTTGAAAAGCAAAGTGGTATGAGAAGTGCGTGTTTTGGTCGACTAAAGCATTCGAGGGACCTTCACCCAGTTGAATTTGACTTGCTTCTGTCCAGGCATGACAGCTTAAGTCAGAGGAGCAATGCAAAGCTGTTTGACCTGCCAATAAATATAGCACAATGGTCTCCACAGACCCCTTTACCTGCTGGCAGTATGTCTGTCCTCTTCCTGACACTACAACAACAGTTTTTGCTACTCTTTAGATGGACATGTAGTTTACCATTCATATTGCCTGAGAAAATGTACACAGACCAGGGTGCTGCATTTAAATGCCCTGTTATGACAGAGCTGTGCGCCTTGCGGAAGGTAGAGAAGACTTGAACGACATTTTATCACCTTCAGGCCAATGACATTGTAAGACACAATGACCAAGTGCTGGGAGATGCATTGTAGTGTGTCCTATCTATAAGACAGCTTGAGGAGATGGACTTGGTCATTTGTCAGATAATGATAACATTCGAGGCCACCCACCGCTCTACTAAATGTGAAACATCAAATATCCTGATGATGGTTAGGAAGCTGCACCTGCATGATCAACTGACCTACCACTCCGATCAACTGAAGGTGTTCCCAAACATAAGTAGACATAAGCTATGTAAGAGAGCTTGGAACAGTCCATGAATCTTTGTGAACAGATCAGCACAAAAAAGGAGATGATGTAAAGGAGCCTGCGCTATTCAATGCAGGAGGACAAGCGGCAGAGAAAGGGTGAAAAATATAATCTACAGGAAAATTATATTGGGCTCTACAGCAAACTAATCCTTTGCTCTACAAACATTGACGGCAGTCTGTCTTAATTTGCAGCCACCTGATCCAGTAAAGGGCATGTCTGGACACCCAGGGGCAAGTACTGGCTGTCATGTAGTTTCATAACAAAATATAGAATTATGCTCACATTTCAGCTGATCTAACATTGACTTGAACAATTTTACACTTGAGGAATTGTATGTCCCAGTTGTGTGTCAACCAAACCTAGTAGTGCTCAGCAGTAACAAGTGGTGATGTGGTGATTAGTGTAATAATAGGACACTGGGTAATGAACTACAACCTCCTAATAATGGAATGGCAGGTTAATTGTTGTTATGCTTATTGAGGCTGTTATAACTGTTACTATAGCATATAGTGTACCATAAATGAGTCAGTTCCAATGCCACTTTGACAGACCTAATTCACAGCTGTTTTTTTCATTATTCACAACATGTAGGCCACAAATATTTGACCAAATTGTCGTGCAGAATGCATCAGTTAAAGCTAGAGTTTGAATTGTGGATCAAAATGAGTGAAATTCATTTCGGTAATTTCAATAACTTTCTGCTGACATAAACCCTGTTGACAAACACCAATACTGCAATGAATATGCATAGGCCAGCCATTAGCTAGCAGTGGTTGGTGTAGAAAACATGTTGATAGTGCTTAACTATGAACTGACTGGCACGGTATCACCCTGTTAAGAAAGGAGTACTAGTATACACACTAACACAATGGTTGCATTGGCAGCGTACCAGCTCAGCATAAAAAGAGTGCACTTTTGACGGTTAGATTGTCGAGTCATATCAACAAAGTCAATCGGAGAGAAGAATACACAAGTAAGTTTTGTAGCGCTGAATAAACAATAGTTTAATTTCCTTGAAATAAATGGCCAGGTCCATAGTAAAAAATGACTGTATCATAACTTCAAACTTCTAAATCCATGACACATTCTCAAACGCTCAGGAGTGCCTCAACATCTACTGAAGAGATTTTACATTACCTGTATACGACCAAAAGTTACATACGGCAGTGTAGCTTGGTACTGTATGATAACAAGCAAACAGAAGACTAGAGTCATCCAGATAGAAAGGCTATCACTTAAGATAATAGCCCCAGGCCATCGCAGTTACGAGGCTAGGACGACATCACTCAATATTTTACCAATCAATGACTATATTGACTACCTGTGTATTCAGCAGATGGAGAAAATCAAAACCCCAGGCCACTGCCTACACCATCTACTTAGACAACCAAAAACAAGAAGACCAAGTAGACACACAGCCCGCTACGATACCAGCTCACGAACAAGGTTGAGAGCAAACACCTTCTTGATGCTCTATAGTAATATAGGATCTATCAGTTACAAAGATTTATGATAATAGCTCTTTTTTATTTATTTTTCTGTTTGATTGCCGATCTCATGCCCAGGTAGCCTTTTTTTTATTTCATGTACTGAAACCTCTAAAGGTCGCCTCTATTAGAGGATGTATCGCTGGCTCAATAATAAAGTTTATAATTAATTAATTAAAGTCAGTGAGGTTCATTTTTGCAGTATTATTTAGGGGCACTTACATATCACAATGTTCAGCAAGTATTGCTTGTGGATCTTTATATGCACTGTGAACCCTAATGTATAGTGAAAATCCTCAGTTTGACAGTCTAGCTATAAACTTATTGGTCTGGGAAGTTACCATTCTGATAACTACATATTGAATTTAACTAGGAACTGGGCTTCCACAATGTGTTAGAGTGGGCAGTGAACGCATTGCTGTCAGCACAATCTCTTTAGTATTATTTGCAGCAAATTCTTCACAACATGACTAAGTCCTAGAGCAGGAAAAATGGGCCAAGAATGAAAAAAAAATCACGTTGACGCAGAAGCCCACATGTCATTAAGATTGAGATCAAAAGAGATCAGTGCAATCAGTACTATAAACTTATTAATTCAATAAAATTGATCAAACAGAAAAAGTAATAAGACTAACCGTTCAACTTCTGAAATGTTTATTGAAATATAATAGTACAGGAGTAATACAAAGCTGTTGTGAATGCATTCATGGTGCTTACAAAGTGTATACTACTGTTTATCATTTCTAAAAACTTTATGTTGGCGAGTTTGATGGAGATTCAAGTTGCGTTTATTGTCAAACTCTTTATTACAAGCTGAAACTAGACACCAGTGCCAGTTACAGTTCTCACAAACTCCTCTGGTGGTTTGACTATCTCTTATCTTTGTTCCTAGTTTACAGTTCACACACACACTAGTACTCTCTCTGTGGCAATCTTTAATATGACTTAAGAGATGAGCCCTTTTTGCCCTTTCAAGCTCACACCCATCAATGAGACACCAGAAGTAACGACATTCTTTGTTGCTACATTTCATATGTGTCAAACCACTGACTCTATTCTTGAACTCCCCACAAACGCAATGAGTGTAAGGGTTCCTTGCTATCCAACTTTGACCAGCATGCTGCACTGTTTGGTGATATTTCACTTTGTCATTTGTATTGCTGGTAAAATTGCACCCTTGATATGTACAAATGTACTGTTTTCTGCATCTCTTACACATAAATATCTTTGTGACATCAAAAGGGATCTTCTCACCACAAGGACATGCGGTTCTTTGGCTGACCTGATCTTTTTTTGTGTTTTGTGCAAAGGGAGTACTTTTGTGGGGTTCAGAAACTTTCCTATGATTGGTGCTGACGTGACTTTTCAAACTTGACATCTTAGATAAATTACTGCTACATCCATCTATTAGACACCAAATGTAGGTACAATTTGTATTTGGACACTTCATACTTGATAGTCCACATTCTTTATCTTTCTTTTCACCACACACACAATGTGTCTGATGATTGATGACTTTACCGCCACGATTGGGATGGCTTACTCGTACATGATAAGAGATAGCATTTTTTTTTTCAGTAGTGAAACCACATCCAGAAGTCAGACACATATATATCCTACATTTCTTGCATTGCAAACCCTTTGCATGCAGTTTTTTTATTGGCTCACCGCAAACACAAGCTATTCCTGTGCGACATGGAGAAGTTGAACTCGCATCATCATTAGCAGCTTCTCCAACAAAAACTGTCATAACATTTGACAAACTTGGTGCTGATGCCTTTTTGACAGTCGCATTGTCTCCATTTAACAAAGATATCTGCAACAAAAAATTGTACGAGATGACAAAACTCTGAGGGTCAAGAACTTATTTTAGTTGAGCGTTTTAATTGGTTTTAGGCAAAAGTCACACTCATGTTTAATTACTCTTGGTCACTAAGAGTACTAATGTAGGAGCACATCTGTATGAGGGAGTCTAAGGACAAGGTTATCCTGGTTCCAAGTGTCGTTTAGTTAGCACCAGTTACCATGACAACCTGTGAGGTACCTTCTGCGTGCACCAGGTGTTTTAAATCTAACTTTTAGTATTTTTGTTTGACCTAAGCAATTATTGTGTATGATTTCTTTATATTGTGATTTGTATGTTAATCCAGATGCATAGTCTTGAGTATTTTATAAGCAAGGTATGAGAACATTAGAAGTATTTTTGTGCATCAGTTTTTTTATTGGTATTTATATTGTAAATGTGAGATTAATTAAGTTTTTATTGCGCTAGAGTTGTTGTTATTGTGGTTTTGTACAGTGGTGTAGATTTGGGTTTTGAGTATTTTATACATATCAAGTGTTTTAATATTATATTGATAGATAAAATTTCAACAAAAGAAGATGCAGAAATGAGAGTGATGAATGAAAAAGATACTGTTGATGGTACTATGAGTGAAATTGTAGATGTTTTACCGCGTTTGAAATGAAAAGTGCTAATATTTATTATGATGGTATCTGTCATAGGACTTTCTATTTTTGAAGGCGTTACTAATTTTAGGTCAAGTTAAAACCCTGTCAAAGTACTACGAAAAGCAAGAACCTCTCCCCGTTGAATAATAAATGAAATTATTACCAGATGGCAAATATCTCCCCCATCATGAAGGGTAATGCTAAGAGTTTTGAAACGAGGATGTGTTCTCCTTTTACGGTGATGATTGTGGGTCCGACTGGTTAAGGGAAGATGTAAGCAATCTTTTTGATGAAACTAGTCGAGCTATAACTCATTTACCACTGGTAGAATTAGATTACTGTTATAGAGGCTATCAACAAGTCCTTGACGAAGTGTCCACAGTGATACTTCAGGATTTAATGATAGACATAGCAACAAGTTTTCCTATAGATAGATGGACAGAACAGATTTTTGACAATTGATGATTTGGTAGATAAAGTTTCTTGTAAAGCTGTTGCCAAAGCTCTGTATACAAAAAATAATCATCATTTGCAAGTAAGTATTTTTTTTATTGTTCAAAATCTGTTTTCAAATGGAACTTGTACAATTTATTTGAAAAGTCACAATTTTTTGTTCTTTGCAAAAACCCTAGAGACCCTTCTTCAATTCCCCAATTTGCTCATCAATGCTTTCCGGAAGGACGAAATATGTACAAAAGGCTTTTGAAAAACTGACAAAGAAGCCATACTCATTTATATGGATAGATACGACTCAGCAAACAGATGATCAACAGACAGTATTTAGAAACCTTACATCAGCTCAACCTATGATACTATATGCACCCAAGTAAAAGCATATAAATGAACTTACTATTCGTTTCATCTCATAGCTAGTTTGTTATTCATCTGTGTAAAAACTTGTTGCTATAATGAATAAAGCTCTGCAACAAAACTTAAGAAAAGAAATGCTCTGCTGTTGTTATCACTCAACACAGCAACCGCTTCGGTTCAAAAGTGTGTAATAGCTAATGCAAAAACAAAGTCTTATAATGACTGTTATGAAATGAGCTGAAGCCATTATTAACGGATAGATACCACTCTCAACTGCTCAGTATAGTCAGTTGCAACGGAGCGCAAAGGATATTGCTAATCTGGTTAGGAAGTCATTGACAAACGATAAAATATGTGGTGGATTTTACTGACTACATACAGTGACCACTACTGCACAGAGGTGACCCTGTTGGTGGCTACCACAGACATGCCTCCAATGAATGCAATAGATAAAGGCCGGAATCTATTGTAATGATTGTACTGCTGTAACAAATGATTATTACTAATAATAAATCATACCGGCACTGGGTTTTACTACAACGACCCGGAATATTACTCCAGCAACCCCGAATATTACTACCCCGACCCTGAGTGGCTATCCCGGGTCGGCAGCAAGATGGCCGCCAAGTTGAGAGTGACGAAACATAGTCTAACAGCCTCCAGAAGTCACCTCCCGAAGATATCTACCCTTGAATATAGAGAAACGTGAACCAAAGGCCAAGTAACTTACAAAGACAATACCCATCAATCACTGGCCAAGTTAGTTTTGGACTCCCCCCCTTACCTATGTGCGCCAGTGTGCTTTAACTCATTTAACCCTATATCATTGGACAATACCGCTTGCTATATTTATATATTGATACTATATAATAACTTCCTGCCATGCTTCCTGTGCATGGCTGGAACTTTTCCATAGTTCTGCGTATAAAAGGCAGAGATTTTACCCTACGTATTGCATTACCTGATACTTCATAGCATGAGCAGTACCTCTTGTCTTTGCATGGATTGTCACTTCATTCTGCGATGAATAAAGGATATATTTATACACTACTTAAACACAGTGGATGTCTGAGCCGAGGGCTCGCTACCGTTGTTAAAGTCGGTCAGTTGCTTTGCAACACTTTGATTGTGCCATCCCGGCACGGGGTCACCTCGGAGTTGAGGTAGACTGTTTATTGTCAGGCCTGCAGTGGCTGACGGTATTGTTGTGGCTGAACAAGACAACGCGTCTACCAGCACAACCCCCTAGCGGAAGGTAGTGGGCATCAGAATCCGCTACAAATATTTGTTGCAAAAAGGAGGATTTCTAGCTTCCCTATTAGGATCTATCATCAGCGCAGTAGTTCTCAGAATACTGAAAACATTGTTAGGAGGAGGAAGAAGATGAATGTCTGAAAATAATTATGAGGAATAGAATGTCTCTTTTTGCTCTGGGTGACCTGAGTTTGAGAGAAAAAAAATCTAGTCAAAAGGGCCAACTCAGATATGTTTCATTTGTTGATAGCAACTGTTAAAAAAGACTACGTTAAGTGATGTTCCTCTAGAATCGGAAAAGTGTTCTGGTTTGCAGCGCTACACAAAGAAACTACGCAAACCAATTAGTGAAAAAACAGTTGCTCATAGGCGTAGAACTTTTACTCAGACAGGTACAGGTAATCTTTTGGATGCTATCATAACTCGTTAAGAAAATAAATGTAACTATGAGACTCCAGCGTTTAAAATTCCCTAGACATTATTTTTAAGTGTCTGAAAATAAATACGCTAGACTAGTGAAAAACTCGGCAGTGAGAAAGTGACAGAGGAAAATTAGACAAAGAGTCCTTTGTATCATAACACTACGGAAGATATAACAGTGAGACAGATGAAGAGAAAATAAAATGCTTTGCTGGAAACAGCGCATGACTCCGATTTGGCCGAGTAAGAAAATTTAGATGAAAAAGCTGAAAACATGGTGGGTATTTCGGAGAGGCAAGAAAATATAGAAAATTCCACCAATTAATGAATAACTGGTCTCCCACAAGCCCACCAAAGCCACAAACTAAATTAATCTTAGCTAATCTTACAATTATCGATGTCAAGACTGACAAAATTTTATGAATCGAAACTAGCTCCGCTACTTCTGTGTAAGATGCAATTGAGATACATCCAATAGGAAAAAGATTCTTTGATGCTGAGGACTTTTCTGTGTTTGATATTGGTTAATTTACTGACGAAGAAGGTTATGACGAGGGTGAGACGAATTGCTTAGAAGAGTTTGAGAGAAAAAAAGGATTTACTCTAGCAGAGAAGAACGGCGATTGAACCACTGGCATCAGAATGTTGGAGACATTAAACAAAATCGGCAAGTACAATTCAGATAAAAATGCACTCCAAATAAGAGACAAGGGGTTGAATCCTACGACTTCCAAAACTTTGCCGCAAAATTTCGAACTATTGTAGGTATGATAAAATTGGGAAACACAAACTACAGCAAACTTAAAAGGCTGTTATCGGAATTAGGAATCTAAACTCTCAGGACGGCACCTCAAAAAACACATAGTGCAAGCTTGTAGACAATAACAGCAAGGAAAAAGAATTTGTGAATGGTTAAGTGGAGAGATTAAAATGTCGTCCAGTAGTTGCAGCAAGATCAGGAGAGCATATTCAAGTAGGTTCAATAGATGTGCGATCTCGAAAACAAGTATATGAAAACACTGCATTTTTACTGACAGCGGTTGATTCTATGTCCGGAAAAGGTTGGGCTTTCCACTCATCTCCAAAGCTGGTCACATTGTTGTCAGAAGGTTGAGAAAGATACTGGGTGGACAAAACTACAAGGCTTCACAATCAGATAAAGTTGAATAGTTTGACGATCATAATATCAATGGTCCGCTGGCTGAGAAAGAAGTCAAGGTCATTACAACAGAGCTGATAAAAGCATTGGTGGTGGAACGTTTTAACAGGACTTTGAAAGAGAAAATTTACACACGTCTGAGGTTCAAAAATGACGACGGATACATTGATGATTTGGTACCAGACCGAACTATGTAAGTTTTCAAAATCAGGAGATTGTGTGGAATCGAGTGTGCGAAACAGGTGAGCACAGTTTGGCTAATAAATCAAAGTTAACAGTCGGAAATTATGTGAGAATCAGCAAGGAAAGAGGGGAATTTGAGAAAAGATACACCCCGAAATGGACCATCAAGATCTTTATAATTAACGATGGGCTACACCATGAAAGACATTTTGTATACGTGGTGAAAGATCTGGCTGAACAGATGATTGATGGGCCCTTTTACAAATGAGAATTGCAGAACAAAAAAACCTACAATTTTGAGAATCAAAAATATACTATGAAAAAGAACAAGGACATTTAACAGACAGATACTGGTCAAGTGATTGGGTTTTGGAGAAAAATTTAATGAATGTGTGGTTGAACAGCTTCTAAGGAAAGAACGCTCGATGTAAAAATCATTTGATGGTGAAATGTCAATGCTGATAACTTTACACTCCAACTCCAGTACTCGAGAGTTTGCCGGTAGCACCAACTTCGATTTTAGAGCGAGACTGTATAAATATTTCGATGTCATCAACTGTGAAGGGGGCAGCTCTGCTACATATACTGTAATCCAATAGTTACACAACGTGACTGACGATGAAATATAGCTTGAAGACGAATTTCGCCGGCAGAAGCGAAAATTCATTCATCCTAATCGGTAATGGGAGATACAATAGTGTGGAAGAGTTGGAGGAGATTATAAGAAAGAGAATGC
Organism: Cryptosula pallasiana; assembly: GCA_945261195.1. Lineage (NCBI taxonomy): Eukaryota > Metazoa > Bryozoa > Gymnolaemata > Cheilostomatida > Cryptosulidae > Cryptosula > Cryptosula pallasiana. Next base: position 16,069,877 of record OX183131.1, on the reverse strand, counting down.
ATGAAATGAAAATACATGAAAAAGTTTTCTATTACAAGCTAACCAACACCATTTTACTGACAATCAGCTATATTGATACGACAACGAGCGTTTTTGGCATACATTTTTTGATTCAAAAAAAGTGGTAAGACTACATATCCCTCACGTAGTCACAACAATGTCACATCACCTGATATAAGTTTTGGTCTAACTTCTTTGTAAATCTATTCCAACAGTGTTGACAATAGGATGGCAGGCAACTAAATGAACATTTGCTAAGACTATTACCAGTACAACGGAAGAAGAGCACAAGAACCGGAAGAGTGTAATAAGCCTGACTTTCGTCAAAGGTTCATCACTGAATAGCGATCTCAGCCAAGTGCTTATAACAAGCACAATGGTGAGAAAATACCATTTGAAAGTGGAAAGGCCATGTTGACAGTTTCCTTTAGAGAAAGAAAAACACAATCTTAATAAGATGCAGCCCAAAAGACTCAAAAGATGTTTTTGAAGAGTACTACAACTTGCAAGCTGGTAATGGAATCAGAGTGTATAGCGGAAGGCAATTGATGCCTAGTATGAGAGGTAACAGACTCGGTAGTATTATTTTCAGCTGTATTCAAATCGGCAACACCTCTGCTGAAAATTGGAGCAATAAGTATCGGTAAAAGAGTGCTCTTTGTAGGTAGTAACGTAGTGCATGCTGTTATCGAGAGACATAGTTTTGCATCACCTGCAGAAAGGAAAGGACTAGATGATCTCAATGATCTTGGAAGAGATATGCACAGTGCAGGTTGTCTGGATTGTATCAGGAGGAGAAAAAAACTTGGCTCCAGAGAAAAGGAAAGTCCAGGCAAGCGTAGTCACTTCAAACTTTAGAAAGCATATGATCTATAAAGATGCTGGTGGATTACATTTGATTTCATTAAGTGACATCGGTTCAAAGGAAACATCGCTAGCATAAAGATGGCTAGCCAAAATTGAACGACAGGTGGAGAGTTTGAGGTTTCTTCCTACAACATAATCCCTGCCTTGGATGTGTTTGCAACAGAGCCTACAAATATATTGGTAGGGAGATCAGGTTACGGCGCCATCAGACTCAACAGGTTGGATTTGTACAGCTGGATCGAGTTGATCACAGCCAGGAGCACATAGCATTACACATATGTTGACAACTCGTTTTTCCAAAGCTCCGTTTTTCCAAGACAGTGAGATGCATATTGCGGGTAGCAGTGAAAATGCAGCTGTGTGGGTGGAAGACTCAACTCAAACAACATTCAAGGAGATGAAAATGTTTATAGAAGATAATTCTGTCAAATATGACAACTATGGTTTGAGCTCTTACTTTTTTGCAACTACTCAAAACTAACGCAAGTGCAAAGAGGAGCGGTGTAAGGGTTGGGTGTACAGCAATGTGAGTAGTAAAGACGCAGCTCAACGCTGCACCATGGACAGAAAAAAGGTGGAAAGACACTCAAGTTTTTCGGCAAAATTCACCGTAAAGAGATCTTCTCAAGAAAAACAACATTTAGTGGGCGAAATATACAACATTTTTTGCCTTCGTAACAACATTTTTTCTGCAAAAATACCACATTCTTTGCTCAAAAATCCTTTTATAATAGTTATAAAGAATTGAACGCGAACTTTTATTTTATTTGTGTGAAAAATCTGCATCTATTATTACAGGGTTTTGGTGCAAAGAAACAACATTTTTTTGCGCAAAACCAAAAAATCATATTTTCTCTGAAAAAAACAACTATTCTTTGCTTGAAAAAACAACTTTTTTTACACAGAAGTGTTTTTAATATATACTTAAATGTTTGTGAGCCAAAGAAACTTATTTATTTTTTGCGCTGTATCTGTATGTATTGTGAAAGGTTTTTTCTCAAAAAAACATCATTTTTCAGGAAGAGAAAACAGCGTTTGTCTTCAAAAACCAACATTCCTTGGGCGAACAGACAACATTCTTCATTTGCAAAAAACAACGATCTTCACACAACAACATTTTGCAGGCAAAATCCGTTTATAATATATATGACGAGTTTTGCACGAAAAAATTTTTATCTGCGCTAAAAACCTTCATATATCAAAATGGGATTTTTGCCCGAAAACAAAACTTTTTTTTTTTTCAAAAAAAATCAACAACTTTAATGCCACAAAACAACATCCTGTGTGCAAAAAGTTGCTCTATAACATATACGGAGCTTTTGGTGCAAAAAAAAGCTATATTAACACAAAAGATCTGTGTATATATTACGAGAACTTTCACTCATAAAAATCACATTTTTTGCGTTGAAAAAAAAATTTATTCATCTAAAAAGAACAACATTTTGCATTAAAAAACAACGTTCTTTGCCTGAATGTCTCTTCACAATAATTATAAAGATTTTCATGGATAATTTATCTTCTTTTATGCGTGAACAATCTGTATAAGTTATGAAGGAGTTTTCTGCAAAAAACCAAGTTTTCAAGCGTGAAAGTTAAAATTTTGTACGAGAAAAGAAATAACGCTATTTGTATTCACATAACACCATCTTTCGCGTGAAAATCTATTTGTAATTTACATTAAGGTTTTCTCGTGAAAAATTTCCTTTTATCTGCTCAAAAAACTATTCGTATATTATTGAAGGATTATGAAAAAAGAAACTTCTTAATCTGAAGTTTCCTTCACATTCCGAAATAAGCTTATCGATTTGCTGCCAACTAGATCCAATACAGAAAAATTAACTCCAACTTAAATCTCCTCCAATCTTTAACCGCTGTCGTAGAAAGAAAACCGTACGGACAGCACCATACAAAGATTATTTTGATGCTAACTTTGGTCAATAACTGAAAAAGCCATGCTCCAATTAATAATCATCATGTAATTAAAGGTCCGCATATACAGTGAGTAGGAATGATATTGTTTTTAATCGCTGCTAGACTAACCAAATCCAAGTCAAAGTTTTAATCCCATTGTGATTGAGTGTGGGCTAATCACCACTACACTGATAGCGGTGGTAAATCAATAACTGTTTAATAATTTGTCAATATTTTAGGCGATTAAGTTTGTGGGTAGTAAGAGTTGATTGAGTTACAATTATAGTTCATTCAAATTTTTTTGTAAGTGTTCTATAGGTTGGAGTATAGAAATAAAATGACACTATAACCGCTGAACTACTTGGAGTAAAATTGACAGACAATCAACGGTACATGATGTAATTCTACCAGTCAGGCATTACAGTTAGCACTACCTTACTTTACTATACAGTACATTTCTACTTAAGTAGAGTATCTAGTAGTGAGAGGGGGTCAATACTTATGAGCTATCATTAGGTGCCTCTAAGTCTTCTGGTAAAACCTCTGACGCTCTATAAATGTTAAACTGCATATATCCACTCGTTAGGGTGGTATAGTAATGGATATGGGTGTTCTTGATCTCTAAGGCTAAATATGTGTGCCTCAGACCAGAAAGCCATTCGTGATAGCTCTGAAGGACTTCTACCAGCGCTGCGTCTCTCAACACGAGCATGCATGTTGTTAGTGCTGCGTTACTTTCACTTATCAACATGGTGCTAGCAACAGATACAACCAGTCACTTGTTGGTAGTGTCATTCAGCACCGAAGATTGCCTCTGAGCCACAGAGACAGCCTCTATTCAAGTTTTGGGTTGTAGAGACATGTTGTTACAAGCTTTTGTTTGACTAAGTCAACACCACGCCTCTATCTATTGAAAGGCATGTCTTCTCTCTCAATTATAAATGAGAAGGGAGGACATGGGGGTAGTTTTCTTCCTTGAGTATATATACACCGACGGTGGAAAATCATGCAACTCGGTAAACCTGTGTTGGGATAGGTGGCATTGTTTCTCTCTATTCAGACACACGCAACCTCCTGTGGTACTCCCCTTCCTTGGTAGAACGGAGAGCATGGAACAATTCAGGTTGCAGATAGTGTTGCTGGTCTTGGATGACTGTCTTTAATGCATGCAGCTAAAAATATTCGACCTTGGGGTTGCGCAGAAGAGCAGCAACACGGATGCAGCAGATTCACTTTGCTGACCAGCTTTGGCAACTTTTGTCCATATGTGCTGTACTCTCCTTTGAACCTACAGAGTGACACTCTACACGGTGTGGGGAGCTTGTAAGTTTGGTGGTTGCGCCAAGTAAACTTTTTCAATGGTGTGACCTCGAATGTAATAATGAAAACACTGGCACTCCCAACCAGTCTATCTTGCAGCTAACTACGATTTTCATGCAGGGGTTTGTCATGCTTACCCATGCACGGAAATGGTCTGTAAAATCTGGCAGATTTTTGGCCAGTCAACTTGTAGATAGCTGAAGCTGGCACTACTGCTGGCAGTGAATTTTACCCATCTGGCTGGCACTGTTAATCTGCAAGCGTTGTCCCGGTGTCTTGCGAAAGGCGCCCAGTGCATGTCTGGCGTGGAGACATCCCTAGCACAGGGGTGTGGTAGTAGTCTCCATTATCAATAGAAGGACAAGATTCCGGCTTTTTTATTCATTTTACTTCCTGGGTAAAGACCTTTATGTTTTCCATCATAGCAGCAACTAAAACCTGAGTAGCTGGTGTATAAGAGGGTTCTGTGCTTGTGGAACTGTCGAGTGATAGAATACCAAGTAGATGCGGTATTGTGGGAGATTTGTGTGATAAGTAGTGTTAACCCCCCCAAACCCCCCCCCCTTACACCCCTGGTGACCTTAGTCATAAGTCATTATCCCCCCCCAGAACTCTACCCCCCCCCCCCGGAGATTCTCCGAATCCCCTGAAAAATGGATATCAGTTGTCCCCAAACCCTATCCCCCTATATATAGTAAAATTAGCTATCCCGAACTGACCCCGAACCTACCCCGACCCCGACCCGGGATCCAACCATGTTGATTCAGATAGCCTGAGGTCTCCTGAACGCGATGCAACAATCAGAATCGAAATCGGAGCGTTCCTTCTCCCAGGATCACAGGATAGGATATGGTCTACCCTTATAAGGACTGGAAAGTCACCAGCTACCAAAAAGAGCGGCAATAAGTGCCCAGGGCAAAACACCATGTGCTTGCTACATGATTGGACTGTTTATTGTTATGATTATGTATTATATATTACCATTGGCAATTGCCTTGTACTCTGTATTATGATTTGTCATGCCTAATAAGGTAACGAAGTTGTACCTTTTTCTCTATAAATAGAGCTGCTGTGCCTTGGGCAGGCAGTTGTTGTAAAGTTGTTGAAGTTTAAGTACCCTTTTACTTGTGAATAATAAAGCATCTATTCAGATAAACACATTTCTACTACGTTTGAGTCGAGGACTCGTGAGTTGTTAACGTCGTTGGAGATAGAGAGAAAGGAGTGGAAGAGAGAGAGGTAGAGAATCCGTTGTGTAGCTAATAGAAGAGGCAAATCTATTACATTGGTGGCAGCAGTGGGATTTCTGAAGAACAAGGACAACGGATAGAGAGAAGGTAAGAAGTAAGAAGATATAGATAGAAAAGGTGAGAAGATAAAAGAGAGAAAGAAGAAAGAAAATAAAGCAGAAGAAATAGCTAGGAACTACACCAAGCCTGTTCACCCTGCTTACCGCCATCTTCCCCTCACCCCGAAGTTATACAGACCCTGTATCGCTCCCCTTCCCCCTACCCCGAAGTTATACCAAACCCTGTGTCACTCCCCTTCCCCCTACCCCGAAGTTATACCAAACCCTGTATCACTCCCCTTCCCCCTTACCCCGAAGTTACCTTGACCCTGTATACTGCCATTCCCCCTCTACCCCGAAGCTACCCCGATTCGGGATCCACCCAACCCCGAAGTTACCTTGACCCTGTATACTGCCATTCCCCCTCTACCCCGAAGCTACCCCGATTCGGGATCTACCCAACCCCGAAGCTACCCCGATTCGGGATCCACGGAATACTGATTTCTGTTACAAGCAATCATTTTATATCCCATAACTCGCCAATCAACAATGGCCACTCAGAGAGCAAGAAGCGCTGGCCGAAATCCCGTTGTAGTTCAACCAACGGTAGCCTTGGATGAGTTGACAGATGCCCTACAAAGATTGGTACAACCCCCCCAAAGACACAACCCAACCCCCTTCAAACCCCCCAAATACGATGGCACGGCCGATGTGGAATATTTTATCACTCGATTCACTGAAGTAGCCGATGCAAATGATTGGGGCCAAGCTACTGCCCTACTACACCTACGAGAGGCACTGAGAGACGACGCCCTTGAGTGTGGCCGCCCTCCCCATGTAGAAGGTATCTTTGCTGCCCTACGTGCACGGTTTGGACTTACCCCCAAAGAGGCACAAGCTCAGTTGATTACACTGCGTCGTTCCCCCAAGACGTCGTTGCAACAACACGCTAATGAGGTTGAAAAACTGGTCCGTGTTGCTTATGATGACCTGCCCCCCCGAAGAGTTGACCGAATGGTACTGGAAACCTTTGCTAGCACAATAGGCAATGCGTACCTTCAACGACATTTATTAGCCGTGCAACCCCACACTGTTGAGGAAGCAGTCAGAGCAGGCAGTGAATTTCTCCAAATCAAGACAGGATTTGAAGACAAACCTTCCCGAGTCAGAGTAGTGGAGGAGGAAGACGACATGTTAGAACCACCCAGTGACAGAACCCCAGCCAACCCCCTGCTCAGTCAAGTCCACCAGACAGCTACCCCGTCCCCAGACATCCTTGCTGTTCTGATGCAAAACATGCAGTTGCTCACCGACGCCATCAAGCTCCAGTCGGAAGAACTCCAGAAACTGAAGCAGCAACCAACCCCCCCACTGGCCATCCCCCACCCCTCCTACCCCCCCGTCACACCTACCCCCCCTCAGTGTTGGGGGTGTGGCGCCATTGGTCACTTACAGAGGAGTTGTCCTACTAAACCCTGGCCGTCTCCTACCCCCCTTCCTAACCAACCGTCAAAAAACGGGTGCCGCCCGCAGTAGGGAGACCGGTTCCTAACTGCCCCCGGGCCCCTCGGAATTATAGGAAGGCAATCGAAAGGCTAGAGCGACATAACCCTGTGACTCAGGTACCCCCTCCCCGTCCAGAGAGACGGTATCCTGTGCCAACCCCAGAGCCCTGGCAGCTACCTACTGCCAACCGGTATGCGCCATTACAAGAGCTGGAAGATACAGACTACTACCCGTCTGCCCCGCCTGTCTGGGATAACAACCAAGCATATCACCCCCCGGCCCCCCTGTGTGCTGACCTTCCCCGCCCGTCTCGTCAGCGAAACCCCGTTAGCCATGGACACAAATTATATTACCCGTCTGAACCAGCTCAATCTCTGAGCCGAGGGATTCACCCCAAAAGCCCCCCTGTTCCCCCAACCCAAATACGCCCCTCCCGCCCTCGGGAGAGACAACCCCCTACCCCCCGACCATCAGCCGTCAGACCCACTGACGTTCTTTACTCCCCGCCAGAACGCCCCTACAAGGCAAGTTATTTCTTGCCCGGTCGAATTGAAGGCAAGCCGGTGTCTATACTCATTGATACCGGATGTACCACCAATTTGCTATCACAGCACCTGTTTAACCGGCTGTCTCCTACCACCTGGGATGCCCTTCAAGAGAGCGACACCCACGGCATTTTGGCGGACGGATCCCATATTCCCTTCTTTGGTACCCTACATCTGCCCCTTCGACTGCGAGACATAAAGACGGATGCTACATTCGTAGTCGGACAGATTAACGAAGACGCCATCTTAGGCATGCCCTTTCTTACTGCCCACCAGTGTCACATGAAATTTGATCGTTCGGTCATTGAAATAGATGGCCAAGAACTTCCATGTACTGACCAACAGGGACGAATGCTCTCCACCTCTGTCCAAGTCATAAGAGACACTCACATCCCCCCGAATACCGAGGCTACAGTACTTTGTAAAGTTACCAACCCCTCACACCTCCCCCTCGGTATAGTAGAAGGTACCCCGGACTCCCCGCCCCTCGCCGCCAGTCTCAACTCCCCTGATACCAAACACCACCTGCTCGTTAGATGCCTTAACCCCACTAGTCAGCCGTTACATTTGAAAGCGGGAAAGACTATAGGCCGGTATACAGGTGTACAGGCCAGTGACATAGAGTTGCCATTGACGGAGAAACCCCCTACTTCTATTCCCCCCACTTTCCTTCCCTCTCCCGTCCCCGAGCACTTGCAGGCACTATATACCCAAGCCCTGGACAACTGCCACACCCCCAGTGAAGCTTTCCAACTGGCCCAGCTCTTACACTCCTACGAGGAGGTGTTCAGTAGAGGAGATCACGACATGGGTCGTACCGACCTTGTGGCACATAGCATCCCCCTGAAGCCCGGAGCCCAGCCTATAAGACAACACCCCCACAGATTAGGACCCCACAAAGAGCGAGAAGCCGAGGAGCAGGTGTCCAAACTGCTAGAGAGAGGGTTGATCGAACCCAGCAATGGTGCCTGGAGTTCTCCCGTGGTACTCGTCAAAAAGAAAGACGGATCGTGGAGGTTTTGCATAGACTATAGGCGGTTGAATGCAGTGACCCAACAAGACGCCTACCTTCTGCCCCGTATAGATGAGAGCCTGGACGCTTTGTCGGGTAGCCGCTACTTCAGCACCCTAGACCTAGTGAGCGGATACTGGCAGGTCCCCCTGGACGCGGATGCTAGCGACAAATCCGCTTTCTCCACCCGTTCCGGCCTGTATAAATGGAAAGTCCTCCCCTTCGGATTAACTTCCGCACCCGCCACTTTCCAGAGACTCATGGAGAGGGTGCTACACGGCCTTCACTGGAAGTCACTCCTCCTGTACTTAGATGACATCATCGTCATAGGCCCCGATTTCCCCACCCATCTCCACCGACTGTCCGAAGTGCTCCAGCGTCTCCAAGCGGCTGGTTTAAAACTAAAACCCAGCAAGTGTGAGCTGCTCCAATCTCAAGTCCGCTACCTAGGCCACGTTGTTAGCGAGCGAGGTGTCTCCACTGATCCAGAAAAGATTGCTGCAGTACGTGATTGGCCCCCCCCCCCTATTTGTCTTAAAGAACTACAAGCGTTCCTAGGAACTGTAGGTTATTACCGCCAGTACCTCCCACGGTTCTCTACCGTAGCCAAGCCCCTGACCAGACTCACTTGTAAAGATACCCCCTGGGAGTGGGCCCAACCTCAGGCAGAAGCGTTTGTGTTGCTCAAAGCAGGACTGGTCTCCGCCCCCATTCTAGGCTACCCCGATGCCAACAGTCCCTATATCCTAGACACCGACGCCAGTGACGACGGTGTCGGCGCCGTCCTGTCCCAGATCCAGAACAATGAAGAACGGGTGATAGCGTACTACAGTAAAACGCTGAGCCCCCCAGAGCGAAACTACTGTGTCACTCGCAAGGAGTTGTTAGCCGTAGTTAAGGCGGTGAAACACTTCAAGCCCTATCTCTACGGACAAACCTTTAGAGTCCGTACCGACCATGCCTCCCTCATGTGGCTCTGCAAGCGAAAGGAACCTTCAAGCCAAGTAGCCAGATGGCTGGAAGCCCTCTCAGAGTTTAAGTTCACCATAGAACACCGCAGTGGACATTTGCACGGGAACGCAGACGGACTGAGTAGGCGTTGCCCCTCTGATTGTAAACAGTGTACTCACATTGAGAGTAGAGATGGCGGCCCCACCAAAGACGAGGTGATACAGACCTTCCCAAACCCCTCCCCTACCCCCCTTTCCCAGCCCTTGTCTACTCCCTCCCCTCCCTCAGACCCCCGGGTAGTTGCCATTGCCCGTCCACGTCCACCACCCCCTGATACAGATCTGATGGAAGCTCAAAAGACCGGCCGTCACCCCGTAGCTGTCGTGTATGAAGCTATCCGAAATAATACCCCCGTAGACCCCCAACAGCTTGAACTCGGCAGCAATGAGTTGCGCCAATTGGAGAAGAGGAGACATTCCATGCAAATCCGCCCGGATGGTGTACTGGAGATACACCATGCCGGCCAAACCCGGTCTCACTGGTGCGCCGTGTGCCCCCCAGTCTGCGTGGAAAAGTCGTGTGGGAGACCCACGTCATGGCCCACCAAGGTATTCAACGAACACTCAAGAGGTTGAATCTCACCTGGTACTGGCCCGGCATGACAGCCGATGTACGGCGAGCGGTCAATAGCTGTGAGACGTGCCAACGTGCTAAACATGGGGGGACCAAACCAAACCCCGCACGACAACGCATGTATGCCGGCCGGCCTTGGCAAAAACTAGCGGTAGATCTAGTTGGTCCCCTTCCTGAGACCCAGCGTGGTAACAAGTGGATTTTGGTCTTAACGGATCATTTTACCCGCTGGCAGGACGCCCTCCCCCTCCCAGACGCTACAGCCCCAGTAGTGGCCACCGCCCTAGACGAGCATGTGTTTAGCTATTTCGGTTTACCCGAACAAATGCATACCGATCAGGGAGCCCAATTTGAGTCCAGCCTGATGCGAGAACTCTGTACCATTTGGAGGGTGGCCAAAACCCGCACTACCCCCTATCACCCTCAGGCCAATGGAGTTGTGGAGCGGAATAATAGAGTCCTCGGAGACGCCTTACGTTCTCTCCTCCTGAAGAGACGCCCTGAAGAATGGGACCTGGTCCTCCCCCAAATCATGAGAGCTTTTCGCGCTACCCCCCACTCTACTACTGGTGAAACGCCCAACTTCCTTATGATGGGTAGAGAGTTGCGCCTCCCTGACCAACTGACCTACCACCCCCCTTTGCTAGAGTGCGTACCAGTGCACGAATATGCCCGAGCCCTGCAAGAGAGACTAGAGGATGTCCATGAGGCACTGAGAATGGAACAAAAGCAGACTAGGGGAGACGACGGAGAGGAGCCATCGTTATTTCGACCAGGAGATGAAGTCTGGCTAGAGAACAAGAGGCGAAGGAAAGGAGAGAGCCCCAAACTCCAACCCAAGTTCGTTGGGCCCTATATCATCCAAGAGGCCTACAGCAACCACACCTACTTAATCGACCGACATGGACAACGTTCGGTACAAAATGGTAGCCGCCTCAAACCCTATAAAGCTTGCCTTGAGCCCTACGGCCAAGCTCCAGCAGCCATGGAGCCAGCTCGCCGTCCCAACATGCGTGGCGCAGCCCCCCGCAGGAGAAGAAGCCCCCCCCCTCCCCTTCAAGACATTCCCCTACCCCTCCTGGAGCTCCCGATCCCACCACGCTTTCTCCCAGCATTGCCCTCCCCCCCACTTCCCCTACTAGAGGAACGTACACCCCCTCGCCTACAGCAACCCTTACCAGAGACCCTCCTCAACACCCCCAGCGAGTTTCGTACAAATCGGCCAAGAACTGGCCGAAATAGGAGCCAGACCCCGAATGTGGGAGTTGCCCCCCCACCAGTCACACCACCCCCTGTCATAGCCCCTGCACCTACTGGTCGCCCTAGGCGTAACGTGGGACCACCCCAACGCTATGGAGAGCCCTGGTGCCATCAAGTAGCTAGTGAGCCGGAGCAATTGTTCGAACAACAATATCAAGAGAAGATGAGACTGATAGCCGAATTAACGGCCTTCACCACTAAGACTGAGGACCCCACACCCCCGTGCCTCAACTTAGAAGAATTGCCAAGACCTGCTCTACTTACTCCGAACAGCTTAACACCCACGTTCGAAACCCCGTGGCTACAGAGCCCCCCTGAAACACCCCCTCCTGTCCCCACTGCCATGAGTAACCACTCCCGAGAAGTGGAACGGGATGATGTGGAGTCAGACAGTCAAGAAAGTGCAGCTCCTCTGCAATCTAAATCCACTACCGAGCAACCCGCTTACTTGCTGCAGCTGCTGGTTCACCACCTACAGACAATGACGGCCCGCAACGACAAACTTTCCTTACAACTAGAGCCAGAGGATAATGATTTACTCCTCGAGGCCGGCTTAGTTGCGTGTCAACCTCCCCCCAGTAACCAAGAAGAGGTGCTGTTGCCTATCAACCCCCCAGTAGAAGTCGCTACTAGCAGCCAAGATAATGAGTTAACTGCTCACCACAACTGGGTTTTGGAACCTTCTACTGCTTGCGATCCCCTGGCCCTAACCCATAATGAATCGTCACCCCCCTTACTCACCCTAGACGAGTTTCCCCCTCTTCCCCTACCCCCCAACCACTTACTAATAACCAACACGATCCCCAGCTTGACACCCCTTCCCCAGCGCAGCTACAGTCAATGTATCAAAGACCCCCCCAAGCCACTCCAAACCTCAGAGAGTGACTCCGAATCTACCATGGCTTGGAATAGGTGGACCACCCTAAAAAAGGTCATCCCGGGCAACCCATCTTTGTCTCCCCAGTCGCCGCCCAAAAATGAGAGAGAAAACGAGTAAGAGACAACTCTTCCATCCTCCCACACCCCTCAGTTATTCTTGTCTATATATATATTTTAATTAGAGACTTCGTCGCTAATGAAGCGGAGTATGTGGGAGATTTGTGTGATAAGTAGTGTTAACCCCCCCAAACCCCCCCCCTTACACCCCTGGTGACCTTAGTCATAAGTCATTATCCCCCCCCCAGAACTCTACCCCCCCCCCCCCCCCCGGAGATTCTCCGAATCCCCTGAAAAATGGATATCAGTTGTCCCCAAACCCTATCCCCCTATATATAGTAAAATTAGCTATCCCGAACTGACCCCGAACCTACCCCGAACCTACCCCGACCCCGACCCGGGATCCAACCATGTTGATTCAGATAGCCTGAGGTCTCCTGAACGCGATGCAACAATCAGAATCGAAATCGGAGCGTTCCTTCTCCCAGGATCACTGTCCCCAAACCCTATCCCCCTATATATAGTAAAATTAGCTATCCCGAACTGACCCCGAACCTACCCCGAACCTACCCCGACCCCGACCCGGGATCCAACCATGTTGATTCAGATAGCCTGAGGTCTCCTGAACGCGATGCAACAATCAGAATCGAAATCGGAGCGTTCCTTCTCCCAGGATCACAGGATAGGATATGGTCTACCCTTATAAGGACTGGAAAGTCACCAGCTACCAAAAAGAGCGGCAATAAGTGCCCAGGGCAAAACACCATGTGCTTGCTACATGATTAGACTGTTTATTGTTATGATTATGTATTATATATTACCATTGGCAATTGCCTTGTACTCTGTATTATGATTTGTCATGCCTAATAAGGTAACGAAGTTGTACCTTTTTCTCTATAAATAGAGCTGCTGTGCCTTGGGCAGGCAGTTGTTGTAAAGTTGTTGAAGTTTAAGTACCCTTTTACTTGTGAATAATAAAGCATCTATTCAGATAAACACATTTCTACTACGTTTGAGTCGAGGACTCGTGAGTTGTTAACGTCGTTGGAGATAGAGAGAAAGGAGTGGAAGAGAGAGAGGTAGAGAATCCGTTGTGTAGCTAATAGAAGAGGCAAATCTATTACAGTATTGTCAGTAGCTTTCTGATAATAGTCATGTTTGTCAGTGTATTTTTCAATGTTCTGTATATGAGTAATTCACCTTTCATGAGTTGTCCACATGTAAAGACCATCATTAATGGCTCTTAAAGCAACTGCCAGTCGTACTGGTTGTTTGGTCAGTATATGCTTTCGTAAGTTAATATTCCCAATAGCTTCACAGTTAGTATGTGTAGTAATTTTTTCTGCATCGGTCGAAAGTGAAGTTTAGCAAATACCATAAGTACCTAACACTGAAGCTTCCCAGCATGCTCCTATAGCATTCTCTTGATTGATCGATGTGAGTTGGTCAAATCGGACACAACTTCCCGCTGTTTAATGCCAAAACAGGCTCTTACAGTAGCAAATGTACGCTATATATATGGAGGTTTTCACAGTCTAAAGTGCTGCCTCACGGAAAGGAAACATTGCAGTGTTATTGCGTCATTCATTAGCTTCTGCTACTTCTACAAAATAATTTGCCGAAATATTTTTCATCAAAAGTTCTTTCAATCCTGAGTGGCTTGAAAAATGAAGGTACATTGCCAGAGCTCAGCCACATGCTGGCCTGAACAACTTCAGTCTCCATTGCTGCAGCTTGTTGATTGGGACCGGTGCTCGTTCACCACAACCAGCTATCGGTTTAGCATAGCTGTGATATTCAAGGAAAAAACTCGACCCCAGCGTAACTTATGAGTGGTATAACCGTATTGCGGGGTCAAAGAAGTCAGGTTCAATGCTCTGGCAGTTTTAGAAACCAGAAACTAAAGTACTGTAACAGTATTCATGAGCCTTGTAGTGCAGTCACTGCTGGTGAGGTAGAACTCTCTGAACCTACAACCAAAGGTAGATGAACCTGTATATTGACACAGCGCTTGAGAAAAAACTCGTTGGTGGTTACTGATTATTGGCAGAGGTTACTAGCTAATGGTGGTTGTATGTGTGCAGTACACTTGTTAGATTTCTTACATTGGTAGCCAATGTACTCTGATTAGTACAGTGTGGGGGCTACTGCTAAAGGGTAGAGTGAAACTCACTAAATTTGCAGCTATGGCTGCATGAAATGCAGAATGGTTTGTTGTATTGTAAATGGAGTGGTTCTTGACAACCTTACAGTGTGGCACAGATACATCTATAATTGTTCCTGCCAACAGAGACAAAAAACCCTACTGGACTGTAGCATGAATTTTTGGCCAGTAAAATGAGCACCAATGCGTTTCTGCACACAAAAAAAGGATAATCTCTTCATGGGTACACACACAGAAAAAAGTGGAAAATTTGGGATTAAACAGGTGATTAAACACTGTAATGATTAATATAAGAGTACAATCCGGCATGATTAGGGGTGATATCTGGTATTTCAGTAGAAAATTTGGGAGTGTTTGCTGGAAGGAGTAATTAAGGACTAAAATCAGACAATAACTTTGCCAGAAATTGTGGGTAGGTCAATAAATCACTCTCAGGGGATTAAACTCTGGTTTTAATCAGCAAGTAAGAACTTTACTCCTCAAGCGATTACAATGTGGTTCTACAGTGTTGTTATTCTACAAGTCCTTAATTGTTAGCTTTACTGACCCAGTAAGAACTTTAATCCCGAAATGATTGAACTCTGGCTCTTATCTTCAAGTTGGATTTTACTCCTGATATGATTAAAATGGAGAAAAGCCTTGGCATTTATAGTATGATTACCTAATAGCAAGTGGGGGTATCAATGATTGCCTAAGCATACAGTCTTATTGTCCCTGAATAGGCTATTATTTTCCCGCTTCAATCACTAACAAAGGAGAGCACACGAGGATGATGAAGGCTTACACAGCTGTCTCAAAACTCTAAGTTAATGATGACACAGAAGCAGGTAAATAAGATATACTATGAATACACAATTGTTTGTGTATTGATTAGTAACTAAGTTAAAATACTAAACCGAACAAATGATGTTGAATGTTGTTTAGTAACTAATTGATTGTTTGCTTTTTTGTCACATTCAAAACTTTTTAACTTGAAGTGGCTGCAAATAAAAGTTGCTACTATATCATAATTGTGCATTTTAGAACAGTCAACAACTAGAGATGTCCTTCTTTAAACGAAAATTGAATATACATGAAGTCAAGAGCTCACAGGTGATGAACAAATAGCTGTGATGTTGCCCAATCTTCACTTTCAACTTCTGAAGGTTTGTTGGATTCGGTATATTTTTTATTTTGGGATACCTTCTTATTGTAAAATGTGCCTAATGATGTCACTCTTATTGTAGGAGCTTGAAGATTGAAATCAGCCATCATCTCTCAGTTTCAACTCGGAATCTATTGCATGTACGCGAAGTGTACCCCAGTGGATCTATGTCCTAATAGACTATACTATACTAATCATCATTCAATCGAGCCAGTTATTTTTATCGAATTCTTTTCTATCTTCTTAGTTGGTTTTATGTTGTAATCGCTGTATTTCCTTTTTAATGGTGTTGTACTGATCTCAGTTTCCTTGTTCAATACAAGTTGCCATTACATTCTGAAATAAGCTTTGTCATTTTCTACCAGCTAGATTCAATACAGAAAAATTACCTCCAATTCAAATCGCTTCCAATATTTAATTGCTCTCAAAGAAAAACCGTACAGACATAGCACTCAAGGAAGATTAATATTGATCCTAACTTTAATCAATGACTGGACTAGCAATGCTCCAAATACAATCATCATGCGATTAACAATATGCATATACAGTGATCAGAAATGCTCTTGTTTTTAATCCTTGGGAGACTAACTCAATCCAAATTTTAATCCTAAAGTGATTGAATACGGACCATTAACCAGTGCATTGGCTGTGGTAATAAATCACTCCCTGTTTAATCACATTTCAATCGCTCAGGTGATTACGTTCATGGATAGTAAGAATTGATTGAAATAGGATTAAAACTCCTCCACGTTTTTCTGTGTGTGTATCCGGTATGGATTGTGCATAATGATTTTTCTCAATCTGCACAATGTATATTATTAATTGATAGATGATTTAATATGAGTAATCAAGTTTCCATGATCAACATGAGGACGATTTTTAGACCTAAAACTGTTTTTAGCTTAACCTTGAAGACTAAAGCCGCACAACCAAAGAAAAAAAATCCCATTTTGTTTTTCTTAAGTTTTCAGCTAGCATGAATCAGGGACCCTGTGCGAGATTGTGGTGGAAGTCAGTGGTAAACTGGTGGTTGGCTACTCGAACATCCACATCAGGAGTCCGCCAACAGCCATAGTGAACATGTTGTACTGGGGGAATGGCGTACTGTGCCAGCGGCACAGCATCCACGGCCTGTATTGATACCCTAAGTGCTGGTATTGGCCCCTCACTGACCTGTTTTGTGATGCTGAACTGGTAAGAGATGGCTGCCATAGTTGAAGATTTTAAACACCACCTAGGAGATTTCTCTAGTGCGAGAGCCGGAAGTAACCTTCCTTGGAATGCTAGATACGACGACCACAAGCTAGATATACCCTTGGAGCTTTGCAGAGCTTATGATTGGAAAAAATAAACAGGAGTCCACCCTTCATCCACTTGGTAGGACTTACATTAAGTTCTTATTCATTGTATGATTTGTTCACTATTTATATATCTAATATATAAATGTAAGTCGGTTTTTGCGATGTTAGCTTAAAACTCCGGCACTAATGAATCAATCTTAATAAAAAATACATATTCAGAGTCGTCATTACATTCTCTAGGTTATAACACTCTTGAATTTCTATTTTGCTAGAGGATCGCAGCAATCTTTCCAATAGAAACCTCATTCTCATAAGTTATGCCAAGTTATATCCGGCCATATTTTTCTGCCTTTCATAACATGTTCGGTTTATTTTGATTATATTCCGACATGCTGCAGCCTTTTGATTGGTCAGCAGTGCTACAGCGAATCAAGTATTGATATCTGTTCGCCAAACAGAATAGTTTTGCTAGCTTTTTCGGTCTTATAATTGCTTCTCCACCGACTCACCTATCAACTGTACTTGCCTTTCACATTCCAACAACATTATTTCATTGCTTATGCCTGGCTGATATTGTTGTCTAGCAATTATCTTGAAGCCCGTGGCTATATTATTAAAATGATTAATATAATGATAATAATAGATAACAACAATAAATAATTGTTAGTTTTAATAATAGTCAAAATAATAATTAATAAACACCATCTCCTCCTGCATTGTTGTTATTTTTATGCTTGAGTAGCTGTTATTATTTTTATTGTTATCAGTAGTATTATTTTTTCATTATTTCTATTATTATTTTTATTGTTATTATTTTTATTGTTTTTATGGTTATTTTTGTTGTTGTTTTCATTCCTTTTATTAATTATTATTATTATAATTATTATTATTATTATGACTATGTAGAGTAATAATAAAAGTAATAATATTAATAAAAGTAGTTCTTATTTATTTAGTAGAATCAAAAATAACAAAAGTATTAATTAATTATTAGTCATTGATTATTATTAATGTTATTATTATTACTGTTATTACTATTTTTATTAATATTCTTTTTATCATGGTTGTATAAAAGTAGTTGTTTTTCTTTTTTGTTTAAAAATAATTTTTACTTAATAACACTGTGGTTGAATACTGCTCATTAATGTTAGTACTGCTGCTATATACTCTCATCTCTACCATATCATTATATTCCTCAAATTAAGCACAAAGAACTTTGACACAAATAAATATCATAAGCATTGAAACTTATGCACAAAAACCATAGTCACAGTGTATCATAACAATAATAACAACAATGAATGAACAATACTGGTAATGCATACAAAATAATGATATACGCCGCGATAAAAAAAGATTAATCGAAAGGAACCCAATGTATCAGAGTTGTTCTTAATTTATCTGGCTTTGTTCAGCAGTAGTAGTTTTTCTTATTTGTTTTTTTTTTCCTTTTTAAAGTTGTTTACCATGACAAAAAATACTTAATAATTATGAGTAGGTCTACAACAGCAGCGCAGAGCGAGTCTAAGTTTAACGATTTGCAATATTTTTGACTAACGGTTTTTAAGTAGTTTTCATTATTATTACTACTCCTGCATTTAATAATAATTAATCTAACCATCTCTCCACAAGATTGGTAATAATCATCATAGTTGAAATATCGATGTTAAACAATTGATAACAGATTCAAAATATTATACAAAGTTATACAAAAATTGCATAAAAAGAGTGACAGAAAAAGTCATTTGAGGAACTCGATCCTTAATTTGTGCAAAATTTGTACACAATTTGTTTATTTTAATGATATTTGAATTTACCTGCTGCTCAGCGTGCCATGAAAAAGAACTGGCTCAGTTATTCCAAACAGCTTTTCTCCGACTCCACAAGGTTTACGTAAAGTCAGAAAAAATAAAAATGATTGTGAATTTTTGTTACAATTGCGTTGCAATTGCCATACTGTGAACAGTGCATGTTTAGCTGATTTACTTACACAGTTGATGCAGTATTTTAAAATACGTTTCCGAAATATTGACCAATGGGTTGCACAGTCACTAAGCACATGTTTTGATATGGAAATTTAAAAAACAAGTACTCGAATATCCACCAGATTCTTTGAGTTGGTTTTTCACTAAATGCACAACTACAGCAAAGCCTTGAGTTGTCTTTTTGGAAATATAATCCATGCTTTATGACTATCACCTTTGATGGGAAAATAACCTTAAAAAAATGCGTTTTACCTCCTGGAATATCTAGACTCGAGCTATTACGAAAGAGTTGCACGCTCATCTCTTCAAAAAGAAAAGTTAACTTTTTTGCAAGTTGTTGCTATGGGTGGTTTTGTGCAATAAATAGGGAGAGCAATGTGTTGCATGGAACAACCATTACACTTTTGCAGATGCTGTGTAATTATATTCAAAGATTCAATTATGTTATGAAGCAAGAGGAAGTTGGCACACCCATGCGGTTATAAATTCATAATTAGCTCGAACAAAAATTTTCCAAGAACTGTTGGATGCTCTGACAGCAAATTTTGTAAAAATGTTAACCAGTTACATAATGATTGAAACATGTAGACAAATTGAGCATCCTCAAGCCAACTGGCAAGGCAAGACTTCATAAAAACTCCATAACACTAGCCCCTCTTGGAGTCCCTAACATCATTTTTGCACTTTTTATGTTATCTGCACGGGCAACGCCGGGTATTTCTGCTAGTTTGTTATAAATGGTTCATTTACTTCCTGTGCATTTACTTTTATATGTATTATTCTGTCAGACTACTTATAAAAGGGCTAATTCTGTTCATACTCATTTCATTGCATTGTGTCTTAGCTATCAGCCTAGTGGTTAATCACCCTAGGATTTCGATTCCTGAAGAATATAGTAAGTGCTCAAACAGCACTCTGTGTAGCTTGTCTGGGCCGTGGGCTCTGTGCTTGCCAAGTGATCGGGCAGTAACTGATAATATTTGTCATTGTCATACCGGCACAGTGCCCCCTCTGGTGAGGGGTGAAGTACTTAAGACTAGTGGGATGTTTTAGTAACCAAACCGAAATCCATTACGATACCAAACATGATTGACTACATCTACATAAGAAATAAGTCTCACCCATCCACCAGAAGCTTCAACTTTTATATTTATGGTATCACCATCACTATTAACTGTAGCATGTTCAAAGGACCTGGTTAGGCCATCTAACAAGCTTATATGTTGTGGTCGCTGTATGATTATATAACTTGTCAGCTCCATTATCTGTAAAAATCCACATTGTGTTAAAGTAGGAAAGTTTCAATAATATTCATATATATCGTTCTCAAGGGCTATCATATATGTTATTCATGGAAGTAACTCGTTGCATCGATGCTGATCTCACCCATAAGCATGCTATTTTATTGACACCAGCTTATGAACGCTGGGCTGTCTATTGAGAAGGAACTCTACAGAAACTTTAACTGTGAAATTTATCAATAATTAAAGTTTAACACTCTGAAAGTCGAGAAGAAAGTTTGTTTCATCGGAAAAATTCAGCAAAACATGTGGTATGAAATCTGCTAGAATTTTACAAACACTAAAAGCGAAAACTTTCTAATAGTTTCAAGAGTTTTTCAATGGGCAGAGTAAAAAAAACACAAATATTTCATGATGGTTTAGCTTCTGTAGAGACGTTTTACACCTTCTGCTCTGTGATTGTAATTGTATCATTGTACAGTTAGGGATTTGCACCGATCCTTTGCTAAACACACTAGAGAAGTATTCCCAGATGAGGTGTCCACTTTTCTCTCAAATGCAAACACTAGATCATAATGGTGAACAAAAATCCTGAATTTTGCTTTCTACTGATTATGTTAGAATGGCATGCCCCCATCCTTTCCTGAACTAACCGGATGATTTGGTGAAATTTGAAAAAATGTCACTTAGCTCGTACTATAATTGGGGTTCTAAATCGATTGCTAAAGGCATATAAAATCATTTCACACAATTTTAAGCTGTTTTGTGCAGAAAATGCTTCAAAACTGACGAGTAAAAAACAATGCAATCTTTGGTTTTCGGAAGTAAAAGTATGTAAATGAGTTGGTCAAGCTTAAACGGAACCATTGTCTACTTCGTAATTATGGGTTACAAATGGGTGACGGCTTTAAAATTTTAAAATAAACACCAACCACTCAAGTAATTCAGTACAGGGGTTTCCACTTAGTACCAAATTAAATGCTTGTAGTAATAAGATACCTTCTTCTGATTTTGACCCCAAAACAGCTCAACATACTGCAGTGGACTCAGGGGCATACTATTTTACTAAATAAAACTGTCAGCAGCCAAATTCTTTGATCTTTGGCGCTGTCAAGTTAGTAGCTGCTGATAGCTTTCTGCCATCAATTGCCTTTCTCTGAGAAACAGCATTTTGGCAGTACGACACAAAACCAGAAGTGATGGAGTACTGTCAACTCCACAAAAAGTGGAGATATTTTGTCTCAGATACATTAATCAATGGATTTGAGTGGAATGCACTTACCCTATACAAATAATAACAATGAGGCACAAGACTCAATACAATGCAGTAAGTTATGGTCAAAGCTCAGCCTCTAATGGGCGGAGTGCAGCAAATAAAACATACAATTGCCCAAACGATTGCATACAATATATAAAAGTAGTGAGTGAAATGACAAAAAAGAGGAGTTGAATCTCAGTGAGGGTGGAGTCACAGGCTCACCAGCCAATCCTGAAATTCCGCACTTTCGATGGAAAGTTCTGTCTTTGTAAGCTCTTGGTTCAATTTCCCTTGGTGATACAGGTAGGGTGTAAGGGAGATATGTGCTACTTATTCATCAAAGGCTACTTTGGATTTTATATCTAAAGTAGCCATGTTGCTACCTACCCTGCATAGCCTTCTAAGGTTGGTTTACCCCGAACTTGCAGGGTCACAGAGTTTAGTATGTATGAAAACTACTGTTCTGGTAGTCCATTTGCTATAAGTTTGATTCAAGAACAATCGGTAGGTAAACAAAGATTGTTAAAGGTCGTGCAAAGCTACTCCAAACCACACACACAGTTGGTCCAATGCCTCTATTTAATTACCAATGGAATTCCTGTGCCCTACAGGGATAGTGATGCAACCGCCATGAAACTTTCACAACAATGGTGATATATAATTATATCAATATATAAATCTCCATTTTTCAACCATTGGTCATGCACAGTGCAGTTAAGAAAAGTGCTAACCTTCATAGGTTTTCAGCACAGTAGTCTGAAAATCTATGGCAGCCTGAGTTGAAAAAAGACAGGATTGGTTAATTGAAGATTCAGTATTAAGAACAATGAAATTGACTTCAACATTCAAACAACCCTGATTTCCATACTTGAGAAAAACAGTGGAAGCTCGGTGTTTGGTTCTACACTTTACATCAGTCTGTCTTTGTTTGATATGTGATGACCTACACAGTGATGGAGCTGGTTTATTCAGCAGTCCATGGAGACAGTGTTTAGGCTATTGAACTTTGTTTACGTTGTATAGCACACATATTGTCAAGGATGCTGACTATAGGTGTAATATTCATAAAGGTGAAAGGTTCCTCGTAGTGTTTGTGTGCTGGGCATATGTTTATCAGAATAAACTTTTCCACGCGAGCTAGCTTATCTATGACATTAGATGATGGACTAGTTAAACATGCTGTGTAGCCGTAACTCATCGTTGGTCTTATACATGGGCTGTAGTATTTTACAAGGACATCCTTTGGATTTTTTGCCCTTCTTTATTTTGAGTAAAAGATACGTGATTGGTCTGATGTAACCACTTATTTGGTTTATGTGACCGTCAACGCATAGGTTTTTATCAATGGTAACTCCAAGGAACTTGGTTGTTGACATCAATTGAATCTGCTCATTTTTCAATGAGAATGTCATACTGTAACGGATTCCGGTCCGTTACCACGGACATCCACTAGTCTCGAGTATTATACCTCTCTCCAGAGGGGACACTGTGCTGACCGACAGTGACAACTGTGCAGGGTAACCGAATTACCCGGTAAAGCAGGAGCCCATGGCTCAAACAAACAGTACCGTATAGTGCCTGTATTAATGGCTATATTCCCTAAGACAGTCCTGAGGGTAATTATCCCTCTAGGGTTAGCAATATAAAAGCATATGCCATGGCAACATGGAATGAATGCACAAAACACATCAAATGTCTCTCCTTTTATATGAGAGCTCACAAGTATACAACATATAAGAATAACAGGACAGGAAGTAAACAAACCAATGTAAGTGCTTATATAAATAGTCCACCAATCAGGCAAGAACAAGAGAGTAAATAAAGGTGGTGCCAATTGGCTAAGGGCGGAGTCCTTTCTCCTGCTGGCCAATCAGCCTGTTCCATGAGGTCCCAAGGCTCCAGTTAGCTTGTGGTCTCGGTTACCGTTGATGTTAGAGTAGATCGCTTTGGCACCTGGCTTGGTGAGAAGTCCTGGCTAAGTTCCAAGTTCCACAACTAAGGCAGCAATCTTGTGCCGGCCCTGTGGCAGCATACCGGCCCTGCAGAGGTCACTACCTACCCTGTAGAGGTCAATACTGGCCCGGTACCGGCCCTGTGTACTGTGCTACCGGCACAGTATGGCTCTGCAACCGGCACAGCATCTTACAGATGACCGTAGGTGCATCGCCAGCGCATAGAGTACAGATGTGGTGTGGCGAACACCCTGTTCACTAGTATTTTTCACCAAAATCTACCACAATACTGCTGCTAGATTTGTCTACTTGATGTATACACAGTACTTATGTAAAGTAGGGCACCAGCGGTTTTGGCAGTGTTTTTTTTGTTTTTGATTTGCTGGCTTGATTGTATCATTACGTTTTTTTAGAAGATTGTGCAAATGGTAGATTGCATTGCTATTTACATTGATGCCCGATGGTTTCAGGGTCTCCGGCGTTTTGTATAGATTATTGAGACAAGGGCTCGGGAAACCTCTAATATTTATTTTAGTGAGTTTTGCCGGTGTCATCGCTTTTACGAACAAGTCAAAAGTTAGTTGGAGTTCGAATTTTTTTGAGGAAAAAGCCCATTACCATCAACTAGCTCCAAAAAACTGATTTTTAGGACATTCTATGGAAACATTTGTAAAAATTGTTGATTTATGCCTCATCAGCTCAATCAATATTGTCTGCTTTATGCCTGAGTGCATTCAACAGTCTCATGTGCTTTGAACATTTTTGTTTTAATTTTATTAATTTTTTTTAAAATCAATTGTTTTATGTCACAGAGTTGAAACAAAATTCCTAGAGTTTGTCAAGACCGATTCTGCATGTAGATTTTTTAATAAAACTGATTCAGTACTGCTGAATGGTAGAAATATTTTTTTACTAATACATCTTTTTGAAACTTATTAAAACTTCGCATTGAAAAATCATCAAAAGTAACGCTCAAGGCTTGGTTTATTTATGTTGCTAAGAGCATCCATACAAGCACTGCATGAGGAAAGGAGTTTTCTTGAGCTTCAGGAGACTGCTTCACCACAGCGGCCAATCACAATCAGTTATTGGCTATGTGTCGCGTAAAACCTATTGTCAACATTTAACATATCGATCATCAGAAAATCGGAGGTTTCCCTGGCTAATTTGACAAATACAACGTGTTCCATCTACGTTGAGCAGTAGATGTGAACAGCTTATAATCATATAGGTTAATCTCAATGGCAATGCCTTTAATCCAAATTGTATTAAACTTAAATTTTACTTTTGTTGTAAATGTTAGCAAAACTATCATTGAAACACTAAATTTGAAACAGTGAAACTGCATTAAGGCAGTTGAATAGTGAAGGGATGCACAAACAAAAATAACTATAAACTTTGTCTCATTTGTAGAACAACAAAAAAACTTGTGCCAGTATTGTTGTCACACAAGATGATTGAAAAGGCATTCAGTAGTCCGAAAAAGTGCAAATTGATACAAGTTTACGTAGCTTGACATGAGAAAATGAAAAATCACTACTTACCGAAGCAATTCTCTCCCAGTACACTAACCCATCATCAAACATGATTAGGATTGAAGCCTCTAATGACATCATCACCTCATCAGTTGATATATCACAACAATGCTCAGCTACTTCATTCATGTTGGCTAAATCTATAGCAGTCCAGTTAGACTCTCCTGTTACAAGACAACATACCAGCTGGCAAAGAGTTGAGAGATTGAGAACACTACCCCATACTATAGCTTAAAATTGACAATAGACTCTAGAAGGAGACAAATCTTTAACAGACACTCTAAGGTGTATAAGTGTTGACTTAGAGTCTATTCAATTACAACCATTGCGCAAAGATCAACTCTGGCATTTGGTTTTATGTTACAGTTTTTGGGAAAAGCTAGGTCAGCTGCTGATCATTTCTACACTAGGTTTGCGCTTCCAATATTTTTATTACAACTCCCTGGTTTCGTTTTCACTGTACACCAATGTTGACCGACCCCTTTCTACAAAGAGACTCCCAAAGCCAGCCAAGAAGCCCCAAAAACTTCCCGCTCACCACTTTCTCAAATTCATATGGTGATACTCCCACTCTAGTGAACCCCCATACCACTACAATCTACTTAAATTTTTTTGTCCATTGTTGTAAGTTTTAACCCTCTAACTTGAATAAAAAGCCTTCCGGTCTTGTCTGAGTATTGGCTTAAATCAACAAACAATCCACCCAAGACCATCCCTTCTGAGAACATAACTCGCTAAATCAGACCAACCACAGAACCCAGAACTACATGAGACAGTAACAACTGTATTAAACAATGCTTACAGAACCAGATGGTCAAGTCAGTGCATTGAGAGCAAAAAAATTGCGGTATGAGCATGGGCTTCTTTGAAGATAACGAATCAGATTTCCGTACTTCAGCTGCAACCAAACTCTGTCAACTCGTGATTAAGCTACATTTGTGTCAGACGGTATTTCGCTGTGATAAGTGATTGTTGTATAACCAACTTTTGTATCATCAAAGTGCATTCAAATTTGGTTTAGTTTTGCCATTTGCTAGCTTGTCTGGCTGGTTTCAATTGTTACATCTGGTGTTGGTTGGTATGACGCCTTGGTAGTGGGCTCAGCTTAGGTGTAGGTAATTTTTAGGTCAAGCTGTCTACCTGACTTAAAACCACCTTAGGGTATTATTTGTTATTAGTTTTGTTAGTAGTCACCTGGCTCAATTTTCACATTGCAACTCTTCCTATCATATACAGCTTGACTAGTGAGAGATGAGACTGGAACTATCAAAGCAACCAACCACAACAAATAAACTTCACTGCTACAGTTTTTGTAGAGTGTTGATTTGGCCCTCCAGTTCACTCAAATTTATATTATAAGTTGAATATAGCGCCAATAACTTCACATTTGAGTCCAGGAATCACTATCGTATTTAGGTTCTGCCACAAAAAACATCTTTGTTGATATATTCGTCTGTTCTCTTAAAAAGGATTTACCATTCTTACCAACACTTTTTGATTATTGAACAAGTCTTTGTCACTAAACAGGTGAGCTAAGACCTGGAAGAATGTTAGGTTTACCATTAAACATCAAATAACTCTAATTGATAGTCACGAAAACATCATTATCTGATGAAAGTACAAATTAGTTTAGCTATCACTAATCCTAACAAACTGTGGAAAAACCTTTGACTGAAACCTGGGAATTTTTTCATAAATGAAACTGTGTATATTTTTATGTTATTGAGGAAAGTTATAGACGGAAAGGCATTCGTCCAACTCATACCAATGTCTTGAAGGCAATCAATAAGAGCAGAAACACACAGGACAGAGTCTTACATTGCGCAAATGTTCAAATAAATACGCTGGGCAGTTACGGTTTTTGGCCAATGGTTATGTTTAAAGTATTAGTCCCCCATATATCACTAAGAGGCATGATGCTTATGAAGGAAGCCGATACAATGATGGGAACCTGGAGGGATTAAGTTGTCCGGTACATTCAGCTGTTTTATGCTCACGCTTATCCATTCGCGGCTTACGAGTATATGTGTAAAAAGCGAAGACCATCCGCAAATGAGGGATCTGCTAAATAGTGTAGTGTTATTTTCGAGCATCTCACAGCAAGCAGAGCAAGGCCTAGAGTTGATGAAAGAAGCATTACGCCGAGGTGACAATTAGTCTCATTATTTTGTTTGCGAGTCTCTTTTAGCATGCATTCTCGAGCAAGATTGACTATCGCTATGTTACAGTAACTCACAGTTAGATGGTCCTGCACAGTTAGACGAACGTGCATGCAGCCAATTTCACAAATTGATGTTTTTTTAAACAGTAGAGAAGGATAAACTGGTTTGTTTAGATGCTATGATGTACCAGAATGAATATCGTATCTTTAAACTATGATGAGCAATGAGGAGTAAGTAATTTACAAACTTTTACTACGACATCGGCTTCTTTTTACATATTTAGTGGCTAGAAGAGGTGGGATTTTGTAAATAGTGTCTATTTCTGAGATGAATAAATATACAGATAGACAAAGCTTGAGTCTCAGAATAAGGTTGAGCAAATCAATCAAATTTTGAGACGTTCAACCAAGTTTCAAGTCCACTCGAGCACCAACTACGTCACTTTACTTTAAATTTCACTTATAAGAGACGACTTGTTGTTGAAACAATACTGAGTACCCATGCCAACTGACAGCAGAAGTAATCAATGGCAGGCACACAAGCAACATGAAAAGTAAATTTGACAAACTACCAAATCATTGTAAAAAGTACGGAATACCAGAATTCGATAGCAAAGCGTACACAGGTTGATTAAATAAGGATTGGCGTAGTTGAAATACAACATTCTCATTGGTTCAATGTAAGCTGACGAATTATAAACCTTAAATAAGAGCCCGTTAGCAGTGCCAGCTTGTGTGTTTGTTTGCTATTTGATAAACTACTGGTACATCTGCACTGCATGTTCTCAGATCCTGCTGTTTAGTTTGAATTTTGCTGGATGAGTTATACCTCTGGGAGAACAACTCCCGTGTTTTTTCAAGACGCAAATGTCAATTTTCAGAAATTTTAAGAAGTGTGTCAATAAAAAAATACTTGTACCACTTCAGAAATGCAAAATTGGTTTTATTTAAATAACTACTATTAGAATAGGTCTTGGTGAGTCTTATGGTTTCTTACTTCAATTCTGTAACACTAACAGTTGAATTTAAAAAAATTGTCTAAATTTGATTAGTTTTTTTTAAAGTTCCTGAGACCAATCAGATCAGTCTGGCATAAAGCAGACGAAAATTAAAGAGCTAGGGAGGAAACCATCCAGAGGAGTCCACTGCAGTAGCAGTAAGTGTGAACTGGAAAAGTATACTGGCTAAAACAGGTTTTTGTACGCTGGTGACAGGAAATGTATTGTACCATGATGGTGCAACCAATAATACATAACAGGAAGTGATATACCCTATCAAACAACAATACATATAATGGCATATATTATGAAAAGAGTAAGGTGCCTAGTGGCAATGAATGAAGCTATATGATTAGGTTATCAGTATAGTTAGCCTGGTAGTCCAGGTAGATGGAGAGTAAAGGTTGCTACGTCAAAGACTAGTCCTCGGGCATCAATATAGATCATCTTTGGCATTCTGGTTATTGCAGCCATCATGGTGTCGGCCTGGTATCTCACTGCATCGTTGGTAGAAGTCACTCCTGGGTCGGTAAAAGTCACCGAAACGCCATTAGGAAAATCTGCAGGCTGGTATAGAGCTTGCATGGCCAGTATCACATCTGCAGGGATGGTAAGGCAATTTGTCTACTTCCAAGCAATGGCTACTTGGTACATCATTTGGTGAGGCCTGTCTGACTAAATACTAGTGTCAGAGTCACCTCTAGGATAAAGTATTTATATGTGCACCGCAAGTGTGCCGCCTAAATCTACCCCAATGTTTATGAGCGCCTATGGTATCCTAAAATTTGACGCAAAAGACAAAGCCACTACTTTGCTACTACTGAGTCCAAAAGCTCTATGATGAATCCCGATGCCTTGGGAAATGAAGCTACGACCAAAAAAGGGTATAAAATGATGGAAGAGAGACATGGCATTAAATTTCGC
Source organism: Cryptosula pallasiana (assembly GCA_945261195.1). Taxonomy (NCBI): domain Eukaryota; kingdom Metazoa; phylum Bryozoa; class Gymnolaemata; order Cheilostomatida; family Cryptosulidae; genus Cryptosula; species Cryptosula pallasiana. The sequence continues at coordinate 16,040,985 of OX183131.1, read as the reverse complement.
CGCAAGACATTTTTTGCTCTCATTTGCGCGTTAAACAACTAGGTTTACCTGTATCAAACATTGTCTGTAATATGCCGCAGCTGACAGTTTGTTTCAAAATGCTAGATTTGCATCATGCTTTGTCATCTCTTTGACATATAACTGCCTTTAACTGTCATTAGATTTTCAAAACTTGAGAACGCCAAACTACGCCTCTTATTCAATCGTATCATCAGTGATTGTACTTGGTTTGGTGATGCTCGAGCGACTGTATTTTGCGCATGCAAAGTCAAAGTTTTCAAACTTTTGCGCAGTTAGGCAGGTTCAATGTGACTCTTTGTAGTCAAATGCTCACAACTCCCAATTCGGAAACGGTTGTGCAATTTTTGTATGTCCCTCTGTATCATGTTCAACTCTTAGTATGCAGTCTTCTTCATTTTGCCTTTCTTTAGAGTATTACAAAATTTTACGTAGTGTTGACTTTTAGGTTTTTGCTATTCTAATAAGCTTTTCGAGTTACAAACCATTTGCTACAAAACTCTGGATGTGTAAAGCTTTACTCAGCATACAAAATTTTCTCTTTGTATAGCTCGGTTGACGCATATATCGATGTTGTCTGTGTCAAAGAATTCATTCGCATTGAAAAATAAAGTGGTCGCTAGCAAAACAATTGTGCAGCCCTTCTCCAAAGTGATTATTATCCCTATGCACTCACCATTGATGATGACGATGATGATGAGTCAACCGACTCATTGGTTGATGATGAATCAACAGATGCCTCGACTCATATAAAAAATGACAGTAAAAGTCTACATAAGTTATCATGGCATGCTGAAAGAAGTATGAGCTTGAGGAAACAAAGTCTCAAGTCCCTCGCAACACCTGGGATTATTTTCCCAAATTCATAAAAAACCCACTTTGAGCATTGTCCTTCAAATTGTTCAAATCATCATTCCATTGAACGTGTTACAGAAGAATTATTCTACTTTGAGTTGAGAAACTGCTGTTGGAACTTTAATCCACAAGTGTGTTGTTTTTAAGACAAAAAGGTAGGATTTGCTCGTCTAAAAAAAACTATTTAGCGGAGTGATGTGAAAAAGTGTTTTAAAATGCTGACCTTGGTGAGCTTGCTCTAGTTTCAATTTACAAAAAAAACTACTACTATTTTAATCTGCACTCTCGGATATCTTATTGCCTCAAAGGTGGATAAAGCTTTAATTACATTTGCTTAATATCTCTGATGAGATTGTCTCACCCCTCCACAGACCTATGAATGACATGAAAGAGCCAATAGCCGGTTGTGTAAAATATTTGACCTTACCATTGAGTGAAAACATTTAAAAGATGATGACGAGAGTTCAAACGCTTTAGAGATGTTTTGCACAATCATAATGCTATCGATAACTTAGTTTTTCAACATCAACAGAACATTCTGAAGTGGCGATGTTGAAAAATGCGCGGAAGGATCTATAGAAAAGGAACATGTCTATACTTTTCACTTTTTAACAATAAAACAAGGTACATGGGGGCAAATGACAACGGCTGAGTGAGAATTTACCCTTCTAACTTTTTGTATTGCAACTTATTTTGTTACTTCCCAAGTTCTGGGGTGCGACCGTGGAACTCTTTGATTCAGAGATATTCAAGTATTTGCTGATAATTTGGATCAAACTCTAAGAAAAAAAAACACTCTCTTTGATAATAAAATCACCTTTCAGACAATCATTCACTTACCTATAAAAATTTAGTGTAGCAGGTTTGTAAAAGCCTTGAGGCCAATGATCAAAAGTGCATCATCTTAACAGAATTGTTTTTTTATGCAGTTGCATGTTACACTGACCAAAAGCTTATGTGAAAAGTAGCAAATTCTTGTCTGCCAGGTCTGTGAGCAATCCAACAAATGTAAAAGCCAAATACAAATCTGCTGTAATGATAGGTCTGTTGTTCATGTAGATCTGTTCTTACTGTACTACCTATATTGAGTGTGGCATGCTTTATTAACCATTAACTGAGGATTTTTCTATTGATACATTGAGAAAACAGACCGGTTAACCTTGACACTAACGAAAAAATAATTACCAAATTAATACAGATGTTTGTTGTTTTACCGTTTCAAATATGTTCACTCACCTATTACAGTCAGTTTCTCTGCTATTTCCGACAAAGTAGTTGATGCAGAGAAGTGTTTTTTTTGCATGAACTTGTCAATCAGTTCCTGGTGAGCTGAATAGACATCTGGGGCCTTGTTAGTCAGCCTGTAAAAATGGACTCACTATAGAGCTAAAGTTTTTAGCTGTATCAATAGTATTGTTGTACTACAGGAGAAAAGTGTCACTTAGTTATTCACTGAAGTCCCCAAAGTTGAAGCTAACACTGATTGGTAATGTGAAATGCAACAAAAAATGAGTACCAAACATTAACTGAAGTAAACTTCTACCTTTGTAACACATAGCCCTTTACAACATCTTTAGATTGTGGGTTCATTGAATGGGCAGCCTGCTGCCTACTCTCTGTATTCATATTCTTTTATTCACCTGTGTTTGATTTTATTGTTGGTATTCCAGCAATGTCGGTGCTTTGTATCAGCTATGCTAAAAATTTTGGCTTTTAGGAATCTCTCTTTTTTACATGCATAAAGTTTTTCACTTTTTGGTGCACCCAGTTCCCAAAGACAATGAAGTTGAGGCGCCTACCGCCCTGTATCAGGAGCTTGTTGCGATGCCATTTCCGTGCCCAGTGTCTGTGGACGATGCTAAAAAAAATGAAGACTAAGTCAGAAGACTAAGTCAGTAAACCATAACTGTCCACTGATTGAACGCAGATCGACTCAATCTGATGTTAGGCTTACGATAACGGAAGTCAAACCATATCTGGACTGGTTCATCATTGGAAACGAGGGGGCAGTGTGTAAAGCTTGCAAGATCTTCCTACCAGACCACCTCATACCCAAGGAACATGGTAACTTTCTTTCTAAACCATGAACAATATACAGTCGCTTCCAGGATGTGAAAGACCATGCTGAACATGAATACCATGCTGAGGCCATTTAAAAAATGATGGGGCTTGTTGCTAAAATGAAAGGAGTGACCATTCCCATCATTAGACACGTGAACAAGCAGATACCAGATGACTATGACAAGAAGAAAAGAAGATTGTATGCAGTGGTCAAGGCTCTGGTGTATTGTGCTCGAGCAGGTGGTGTACTAAGGGGACACCGTAATGAATGCCTCCCACTCTGTCAGAGTGGAGACAGAATGACTATAAAAGGAGATGTAAGCAGAGGTATCTTTATTGCCACCCTCGGTCTAATGAGAGACTCTGGTGACACCAACGTAGACATTTTTATTAACAAAAACTCGTTATACCTCTCATGCCATGCACAATAAGCTTCTTGAGGCTGTTTCATCTCAACTCACGTGCAAAATAGTCACTCGAATCAATCACAGCAAATTCTATACAATCATTGCAGATGAAACTCGCGACAACTCTAATACGGAGGTTATGTGCGTTGCTATAAGATTCTTTGACTATAACACTAGTCAGCCAGATAAGAAGTTTTTGAGCTTTATTCCACTTGACTCCCTAAGAGGTGAGTGTTGCTGAGGGTTAAAGGAAAAACCTATATTTAAAATTCATGATCAGCCCGTGCTAATGGAGGAGGTTTAGATTCCTTGTCAAGATATTGTATTACAATGTTCCAATATTAAAAAATCGATCTGCGTTTGAGACTTCATAAATCCGTTGTTTTGCCTTAGCTACTGCCATCTTGAAAGTATTGGAGGAATCTTCCATACCCTTAGATAATTGTGTTGGTCAGTCATATGACGGCGCTTCAAACATGTCTGGGAAAACATCTGGAACCGCAGCACACATTCTTGCCGAAAACCCGCGAGCTAGCTATAGCCACTGCAGGAGTCACAAGCTTAATCTCTCACTTGTGAAGAGCTACACAGCTGTGCAGTTTATAAGTAAGTCATACAATTTTGCCAACATAGTGCCAACCAGTTAGGAGTTATTACATCTCTGTATGTTCCAAAATATGGCTCTTGGTTTCCACTCATTTCTGACCATGTGAATTTATTTATGTGTATCAGACAACATGATGGGCACGCTGATAGAGGTGTGCAGCTTCTTCTCTATGTCCCCTAAACGTCAACTGAAGGTAACTGCTGTTATCCAGGCGTATGATTCCTCAGCTACTGTGACCAAGATGGTGAAACTTAGTTAGACTCGATGGGTCGAAAGGTAAGAATACCGATTGCATCTTCATGTATTACTACAATGTCTGTATAGCACAGTTGTGGCTAATCACTAGTGATTCGAATTATTTGTTATTGGGATCAAATCACTGTTTTTGAGTGATTTGGTGATCTCTGGATTTGATTGCGTTGCGTTCTATCACAGGTATAAAGCTCTTGAGATCGGTGTAACTCTTTTGCCTAACTTAGAGAGGTATTGAATCAGATGACAGAGAGTGAAGAGTACCGTTCAGATTAGAATCAGGCTAGCTCACTCATCCGTAGCATAACAAGCTTCCAGTTTGTTTATGCGCTGTACGTCTGTCATCAGGTTATGGATTCAACAAAGAAGCTAACAAGGCAACTACAACGTATGTTATGCATCGCTGTTAAACACGCTTTACCTATTTCAAGTGAAGGATTGTTCTGATGGCCACTTTACGATGAGGGTGACTGCAAACCTTTTTTTAACAGTTTTTTTGAGGCAAAAATATAAACCATTTATTATGTACAGTATGCTCCCTTTTATATATTTACATTAATTAACTGATAAGTCACTGTAGCCCCAGCCAGTCTTTCATAGAAGTGACTGCAAGCTGTAACGGGCCGCAGGTAGTCTTCAGTGTTTTGCCAGTTGACCACTAGCACTTTTTTCTATCACTGTATTATGCTAGGTGGTGGTGGCATTAAGATGATCTGATACTTCAAAGCAGTCATATTGGGCACTTGGACCATGACCATGGCTTGAACCTCTTATCTTGTATGTATAGGGAGAAACATGACTGTGGCTAATGCTGGATCAGCAATTTCTGGCACCAGGAGTCAGATAGGGACATTCCGCTTAGCTGCTGAGATATATAGCCAACTGTGGTACAAGGAGGTGGTAGATCTTGCAGAAAGCATTGGCACCAGTTCATCTGTGCCTCACCGATGCGGACGACAAACACACCGTGATAATCTGCCATCCTCAAGTACAGAAGAGTACTACCTACGCACTATACTCATTCCATTCCTAGGTAAGTGCTGCATATTCCATATAAACACCCTTGCCTAGAATAATTGCCTCTCCCGATTTTACTTCAAAATTGCTAACAAAGGGCACTACCAGAACAAAACTATGGTAGATTCTTTGAACAATTAGTGTTCACATCCTCAAATACTATTTTTTCCAGTCAACAATGATCACTTGGTGAATAAATTCTATCACTCACCAAGTTTACATTATAACAAACCAAGCCAGCAGAGAGTATTTGTGACATTGAGTGATGGCTACCATACATGCTACACTTCACATATTTCCAGCAACCAAATCTTTTATGAGTAACATGAAATGTCAACATATTTTAGACATTCTCAGTAGTGAGTTTGTTGTGTGATTCGGAACAAGTGTCGGCATGTACCTTGCTCTGAATCTGCTGCCTTCAGCTGTGGTCTCAGCAATCTGGAAAAGCTAACCTGAAGAGTGGAGAGAGTGTGTTTAGGTCACTGGAGGGATTCATTGAGGATCCACCCTGTCCCCTATCATTGAGAACTGAGTTAACTACTTGGAGACTGTACTGGTAAGTTATCTGCTTATATAGCCATTGTTCATGATGCGAGCCTTCATTAACCCTCTGCATACACCATAAATTTATCCGCGTGGAGGCTGTGAGAGTTGATTTTTTCACCAATTTTTCTTCGCGACTCAAAGTTGTGAGCTACTGTTTTTGTAGGCAACCCCACCAACGCACACAACTGTCTAGCACTGCAACTGATGAAGACTCAGATATGGATGATGGACAAGAACCAGACACCTATGCCACAAGATGGCAGATGAACTCTGCCTGGTAAATGTGGCAGCTGCGCTAAGGATTTTAGCATGTCTTCCTGTGACCAGCTGTGAGGCCGATTGTGCATTTACCCGACTTGCGTTGCTAAAAACCGACCTCAGAAGCACAATGGCTCATAAACGGTAAGTGGTCTACCACTGTTGTATTAGAGTTGCCTACTCATTGAAATTAGTAGCACAACTCCTTAATTGCATCTATATTGTCCAGTAGTTATATAAGTTTGCGGTTTCCCGACATAAACAGTGATGCAACCTAAACACACATACAACACATTTTATGACAGAGCTCTTAATCACACACACGCACACACACGCATACGCACACACACGCACACACACACACACTCGACAACAATTCTGTGATTGGAGAGCTTGTACTGTTATGCCTAGATAATGATATCTCATCTATATGGTCTTGAGGAAAGAACGAATTGTAAAAGTCCATATATATTAAAAAGTCCTCGTATATTACAACCATGAAGTTAATAATTTACTAACTTTACATTTCAACAGGCTAAACCATCTCGCAGTCATATCGATGCACAGAGACCTGGACATAGATGTGGATGAAGTTGCATCACGGTTCCTTGCAGTCAGAGAATAATTAGTAATTTCTTCGACCATTGCTAGAATTTGAACAGCCCAGTAATTTCTTGCCGTAGCTTTCTTATGATCAAGTACTACACGTATTGTACAAGTTTAGGATCTATTTGTGGTGCTTTTTCCATGCCTATGCATAGAGTGTGCATCTGTCAGTGCTGTGGCTTCTCTCTGTTACAGTCTTTTTTTATTTCAATTAAGATTACTAGCAGACATTGCTAGAATTTGAACAGCCCAGTAATTTCTTGCCGTAGCTATCTTATGATGAAGTTCTACTTTAAAATCTATTGTGGTGCCTTTTCCGTGACTATGCCTGGAGTGTGCTGTGGTTTGCCTCTTTTACAGTTTTTCTTTTATTTTCCATTAGGATTGCTGTATTTGTATATTTTAAGATTGCTATGTAGTAGTGAGTACTCTATTGGAGCTACTTTCAACTAGTTTAGCTCTGCTTACATCATCTGAAATAAATTTTGTTATAAACTGGTGGTGATCTTCATTAAAGGAAACCCTCTTCTGAGCCATGAAATGCTTTATGGAACTTCGTTGGACCATCGATCGAAGTTCGAAAACTCTTGATAAACCATACTTAGTACATTACTATTGAGGTCTTAGGCACTGGTGAATTGTTATTTTAGAGCTCTCTGAGGCACACAAAATACGTAAAATGTGTTTTCAGTCGGGGCTTCGCCCCGAGCCCCGCTGGGGGGGGGGGGGGGGGCTTACAGCGCTCCCCAGACCCCCACCTGTGAATAGCACGCCGTTGACATGCGCTCTGCGCCTCGTGAGTTGACTCCCACCATCGCCAAAAGTAGTTAGTCAACTTTTTTGGAATATCCGCCCCTGATGTTGACTAAAGAATAATGCATACTATTCATTCTAGCAACCATATTAAAAACACACCACATCATTTATTATGGTTTTGGGGAGGGTGCCAAAGTACACAAAGGGGGGAGCCATCAAAATTTTTTTCAGGGCTCTGCCCCCAACCCCGGTTGGCTCCTCCCTTTGTGTTTTTCTCAATCCGCCTCTGGTGGAAAGTGAGCGCATTGCTGTCAGCACAATCTCTTTAGAAGTGTTTTGAACAAACTCTTCACAACATGACTAAGTCATTGAGCAGGAAAAATTGGCCAAGAATAAAAACAGAATTGCATAGACTCAGATGTCATTAAGATTAAGATCAAAAGAGATCAGTGCAATCAGTGTTATATACTTGTGAATTCATTAGAATTGTTCAAATTGAAAAGTAATAAAACTAACCGTTCAACTTCTGAAATGTTTATTGAAATATAAAAATACAGGAGTAACACAAAGCTGCTGTGAATGCATTCATGGTGCTTACAAAGTAGATACTACTGTTTGTCATTTCTAAAAACTTTATGTTGGCGAGTTTGATGGCGAGTCAAACTGCTTTCATTGTCAAACTCTTTATTACAAGATGAAGCGAGACACCAGTGCCAGTTACAGTTTTCACATACTCCTTTAGTCGTGAGGCTATCTCTAATCTTTATCCCTAACTTACAGTTGACACACACATTAGTACCGCTTCTGTGGGAATCCTTCATATGACTTATAATATTACCCTTCAGGTTCCTTTCAGTCTCACACCCATCGATGAGACACCAGAAGTAACCACATTCTTTGTTGCTACATTTCATATTTGTCAAACCACTGACTCTATTCTTGAACTCCCCACAAACACAATGAGTGTAAGGGTTCCTTGCTATCCAGCTTTGACCAGCATGCTGGGATGTTTGGTGATATCTCACTTTGAAACTTGTATCACTTGTAAAATTGCACCCTCGATATGTACAAATGTAATGTTTCCTACATTTCTTACACATAAATACCTTTGTGACATCAAAAGGGATCTTCTCACCACAAGGACATGTGGTTCTTTGGCTAACTGGATTTGTTTTTGTGTTTTGTGCAAATGAGTTACTTTTGTGGGGTTTAGAAACTTTTCTATGGACATTTCTGACGTGGCTTCCCAAACTTCGCGAATGAGATGAATTACTGCTACATCCATCTATTAGACACCAGATGCAGGTACAATTTGGATTTGGACACTTCATACTTGATAGTCCACATTCTCTATCTTTCTCTTCACCACACACACAATGTGTTCGATGATTGATGACTTTACCGTCACGATTGAGATGGGTTACTTGCGCATGATAAGCGATAACAGTTTTTTTTTCAGTAGTGAAACCACATCCAGAAGTCAGACACACATACCTCCTACATTTCTTGCATCGCAACGTCTTTAAATGCAGTTGTTTTATTGGCTCACCGCAAACACACACTATTCCCGTGTGACCTGGAGAAGTTGAACTAGCTCCATCATTAGCAGCTTCTCCAACAAAGTCTGGCATAAAATTTGACAAACTTTGTGGTAATGCACTTTTGTCCGTAACATTGTTTCCAGTTAACAAAGATTTCTGCAAAAGAACCGTATGAGATGACAAACTCTGAGAATCACAAACTTTTTTTGATTGAGCGTTTTAATTGGTTTTAGGCAAAAGTCACACTCATGTTTAATTACTCTCGGTCACTGACAGTACTAATGTAGGAGCACATCTGTATGAGGGAGTCTAAGGACAAGGTTATCCTGGTTCCAAGTGTCTTTTAGTTAGCACCAGTTACCATGACAACCTGTGAGGTACCTTCTGTGTGCACCAGGTTTTATAAATCTAACTTTTAGTATTTTTGTTTGACCTAAGCAATTATTGTGTACGATTTCTTTATATTGACGTTTTATGTTAATTTAAATGCATGGGTTTGAGTATTTCATAAACAAGGTATGAGAGCTTTTGAACTCTTTTTGTGCATGAGTTTTTTATTGTTATTAGCTTGTATTTGTGAGATTAGTTAATTATTTATTGCGCAGGAGTTGTTGTTATTGGGGTTTTGTACAGCGGTTGTGAGTATTGTATACAAATTGAGTGTTGCATTATTATATTTGTAGGCAAGGTTTTGACAGAGGAAAATGCAGAAATGAGAGTGATGAGTGAAAATGATACTGTTGATGGTACTATGAATGAAATTGTAGATGTTTTACCGAGTCTGAAATGGAAAGTACTAATATTTATTATGATGGTATCTGTCATAGGATTTTCTACATTTGGAGGCATTACTGAGTTTAGGGTAAGGGAAAACCCTGTCAAATAACTATGAAAAGGGAGAACCTCTCCCTGTCGAATCATAAATGAAACTATTGCCGGATAGCAAACATCTCTTCCATCATGAACTATAATGCCGAATGTTTGGACTCAAGGATGCGTTCTCCTTTTATGGTGATGATTGCCGGTCCAACTGGCTCTGGGAAAACGTAAGCAATTTTTTGAATGATTGAAACTAGTCGAGCGATAGCTAATTTTCCACTGGTAGAATTACATTCCTATTGAGCCTATTGAACAGCCTTTGACGATGTACGCAGAGTGATACTTCACGAGTTAATGATAGGCATAGCAACAAGTTTTCCCATAGATGGACACAATAGATGGTTGATAATTGATTGTTTGGTGGATAAAGTTTCTTGCAAAGCTGTTGCCAAAGCTTTGTATACAAAATATAGTCAGCATTTGAATATAAGCGCGTTTTTTATTGTTCAAAATCTGTTTTTAAACGGAACTTGTACAATTTCCTCAAAAATTCAATATTTTTGTTCTTCGCAAAAACCCTAGAGACGCTTTTTCAATTCCCCATTTTTCTCGTCAGTGCTCTCCGGGAGGACGAAATGTGTACAACACGCATTTGAACACCAAAACTAAGAGCCATATTTATTTTAACGGATAAATAAGGCTCAGCAAACAGATGATAACACAGACTATTTGGAAACTTTACATCAGCTCAACCTATGATATTATATGCACCCAAGTAAAAGCATATCAATGAACTTACTATTTCTTTCATCTTATAGCTATTTTGTTATTCATCTGTGTAAAAAGTTGTAGTTATTATGAATAAAGCTCTGCAGCATAACTTAAAAAGATATGCGCCGCTGTTGGTATCACTCAATACAGCAACCGCTTCAATTTAAAGGTTTGTAATAGCTAATGCAAAAAAAGTCTTATTATGACTTGTTATGGAATGAACTGAATCCAATATCAATAGATAGATACTATTGTCAACTGCTCAGTTTAGTCAGTTGCAATGGAGCGCAAAGGATATTGTAAATCTGGTTAGGAAATCATTGACAGACGATAAAAAAGTTATGTTGCAAAAAGGAGGATTTGTAGCTTCCCTATTAGGACCTATCATCAGCGCAGTAGTTCCCGGATTACTGAAAACTGTATTAGGAAGAGGAAGATGATTATTGTCTGCAAAATAATTATGAGTAATAGAATGTCTCTTTTAGCTCTTGGTTACCTGAGTATGAGAGAAAAAATTGCTAGAGTCGAAAGAGCCAAGTCAGATCGGTTTCATTTGTCGATAGAAAACGTTAATAATATTATCCTAAGTGATGTTCCTCTAGAATCGGAAAAGTCTTTTGATTTGCAGCGCTACACAAAGAAACTACGCAAGCCAATTGATAAAAGGCACAGCACAGCACAGCTCAAACAAACAAACAAACAAACAAACAAACAAACAAAAAAACAGTTGCTCATAGGCGTAGAACTTTTACTCAGACTGGTACAGGTAATCTTTTGGATGCTATCCTAGCACCTATTGTATCTGTTTTATTGTGAAGAAAACCAGTATACCTATGAGACTCCAGCTTTTAACATTTTCTAGACATTATTTTTTAGTGTATGAAAATGAATACGCTACATTAGTGAAAAACTCGGCAGTGAGAAAGTGACAGAGGAAAATTAAACAAAGTGTCCTTTGCATCACAACACTATGGAAGATATAATAGTGAGACAGATAAAGATAAAATAAAATGCTTTGCTGGAAACAACGCATGAGTCCGATTTGGCGGAGTAAAAACAGTTACATGCAAAAGCTCAAAACGTGATAGGTGTTTCAGCGATGTCAGAAAATACAAAAAATTCCACCAATGAATGAACAACTGGTCTCCCACAAACAAACCAAAGTCACAAACTAAATTTATCTCCAATATTATTACGATTATCGATGAAAAGACTGACAGCATTTTTTGAACCGAAACTAGCTCCGCTACTTCTGTGTAAGATGCTACTGAGATACATCCAATAAGAAAAAGATTATTTGATGCTGAGGACCTTTCTGTGCTTGAGATTGATAACTTTACTGACGGAGAAGGTTAAGACGAGGGTGAGAAGAATCCCTTAGAAGAGTTTGAGAGAAAAAGTATCTAGTTTAGCAGAGACGACCGGCGATCGAATCACTGGCGTCAGAGTGTTGGAGCTACTGAATAAAATCGGCAAGTACAATTCGGATAAAAATGTACTCAATATTGGAGACAAGGGTTGAATCCTAAGACTTCCAAAACTTTGCTGCAAAATTTTCTAACTCATGGAGGTACGATAAAATTGGGAAAAGTAAACTACAGCAAACTTAAAAGCCTATTATTGGAATTAGGAATCACAACTGTCAGGACAAAACCTCGACAAACACACATAGGGATCAATCTTTGGTCATTTGGGTACTGGGAAAATGAAGTCAATTATGATCCCGCATTACATAAGTCTCAATGAGGAGCTAGAGCTCTACTGCAAGCTTGTAGACAATAATAGCGGGGAAAAAAATTTGCGAATGGCTAAGTGGAGAGTTTAAAACGTTGTTCAGTAATTGTTGCAGGATTAGGAGAGCATATTCAAGTAGGTTTGATAGATGTGCGATCTCGAAAAGAAGTATACGACAACACCGAATTTTTACTTACAGCTGTTGATTCTATGTCTGGAAAAGGTTGGGCTGTTCCATTCATCTTCAAAGCTGGTCCCATTTTGGTCAGATGGTTGAGAAGAATACTGGGTGGACAAAACTACAAGGCTTTACAATCAGATAAAGTTGAATAGTTTGACAATCATAATATCAATGGTCTGCTGGCTGAGAAGGAAGTCAAGGGCTTTACAACAGAGCTGATGAAAGCATTGGTGGTGGAACTTTTAAACAGGAATTTTCAAGAGAAAATATATATATGTCTGACGTACAAAAACGATGAAAGATTCATTGATGGTTTGGTATGAGACCGAACTATATAATTTTTTGAAACCAGGAGCTTGTGTGGAATAGAGTGTGCGAAACAGGTGAGCACAGTTTGGCCAATAAATCAAAGTTAACAGTCGGAAATTATGTGAGAATCAGCAGGGAAACCGGGGAATTTGAGAAAAAATACACCCTGAAATGGACCATCGAGATGTTTATAATTATCGACGGGCTACACCATGAAAAAAAATTTGTATACGCGGTGAGAGATCTGGCCGAACAGATGATTGATGGGCCCTTTTACAAATGAGAATTGCAGAACAAAAAAACCTACAATTTTGAGAATCGAAAATATACTGGGAAAAAGAACAAGGGTATGTAACAGACAGATACTGGTCAAGTGATTGGGTTTTGGAGGAAAATTTAATGAGTGTGTGGTTGAACAGCTTATAAGGAATGAACGGATTGATGTAACAATCATTTGATGGTGAAATGACAATGCTGATAAATTTACACTTCAACTCCAGTACTCTAAAGTTTGCCGGTAACACCAACTTTGATTTTAGAGCGAGGCTGTATAAATATTTTGATGTCGTCAGCTGTGAAGGGGGGCCAGCTCTGTTAGATATACTGTAATCCGATAGCTAGAAAACGTGACTGACGATGAAATATAGCTTGAGAAGACGAATTTCGCCGGCTGAAGTAAAAAGTTATTCATCCTACTCGGTAATGGGAGATACAATAGTGTGGAAGAGGTTATGAGAAAGAGAATGCGTGAAATGAGAATACATGAAAAAGTTTTCCATGACAAGCCAACCAACTTGATTTTACTAACAGCTATCGTGATACGACAACGAGCGTTTTTAAAGACTTGGCATACATCTTTTGATTCAAAAAAAGTGGCAAGACTACATATCCCTGAGGTAGCCACAACAATGTCACATCACCTGATATAAGTTTTAGTCTAACTTCTTTGTAAATCTATTCCAACAGTGTTGACAATAGGATGGCAGGCAATAAAAATGAACCTTTGCTAAGACTATTACCAGTACAAGGGAGGAAGAACACAAGAGTCGAAAGAGTGTAAAAAGCCTGAATTACATCAACGGTTCATCACTCAATAGCGATTCCGGCCATGAGCTTATAACAAGCAACAATGGTGAGCAAATAACATTTGACAGTGTAAAGGTCGTGTTGACAGTTCCCTTCAGAGAAAGAAAGACACAATGAGCATAATAAAATACAGCCACAGAGACTCATAATATTTTTTTGAAGAGTACTACAAACTGCAAGGGGTAATGGAATCAGAGTGCATAGCAGAAGGCAATTGATGACTAGTATGAGAGGTAACAGACTCTGTAGTATTATTTTCAGCTGTATTTAAATCGGCAACACCTCTATTGAAGATTGAAGCAATAAGTCTGGGTAAGAGAGCGCTCTTGGCAGGGAGTAACGTAGTGCATGCTGTTATTGAGAGACATAGTTTTGCATCATTTGCAGAGAAGAAAGTACTAGAGGATCTCAATGATCTTGTGAAAGATGTGCACTGTGCAGGTCGTCTGAATCGTATCAGGAGGAGAAAAAAATTGGTTTCAGGAAAGAATAGAGGTTCAGGCAGACTTGGTCATCTCATACTTTAGCAAGCATTGATCTATAAACATGCTGGTGGATCAAATTTGATTTCATTCAGTGACATCGATTCAAAGGAAACATAGCTAGCACAAAGATGGCTAGCCAAAATGGAACGACAAGTAGAGAGTTCAAAAATTGTTCCTACAACATAATCCCTGCACTGGATGCGTTTGCAACAGAGCCTGCAAATGGATCGGTAGAGAGATAAGATCACATCGCCATCAGACCCAACAGGTTGGAGTTGTAGAGCTGTATCGAGTTGACCACAGCCAGGAGCACGGAACATTACACAGATGTTGACAACTCGTTTCTGCGAAGCCCCATTTTTCCAAGACAGTGAGATGCATATTGCGGGTAGCAGTGACAATGCAGCTGTGTGGGTGGAAGACTCAACTCTAACAACATTCAAGGAGATGAAACTGTCTATAGAAGGTAGTTCTGTCAAATATGACAACTATGGTTTGCGCTCCTAATTTTTGCAACTACTCGAAGCTAGGGCAAGTGCGAAGAAACACGAGGGGTTGTGCAAGGGTTGGGTGTACAGCAATGTGAGTAGTAAAGACGCTGCTCAACGCCGCACCACAGGCAGAAAAAAGGTGGAAAGACATTCGAGTTTTTTGGCAAAACTCACCATAAAGAGATCTTCTTGAGAAAAACAACATTTAGTTGGCAAAATAAACAACTATTTTTGCCTTCGAAACAGCATTTTATCGTGCAAAAACATCACATTCTTTGCTTAAAAATCTTTCTATAATAGTTACAAAGAGTTTAGCGCGAAGTTTTATTTTATTTGTGTGAAAAAGTCTATATATATTACAAAGGGATTTTGGTACAAAGAAACAACATTTTTTGTAAAAACAAAAAATAATTTTTTCTCTGAAAAAAATTATTCTTTGCTCGAAGAAACACATCTTTTTGTACAGAAATCCCTTTAATATATCGATAAACATTTGCGAGCCAAAGAAGCTTGTTTCTTTTTACGCTGAATCTGTATGTATTAGAAAGGGTTTTTCGTCATAAAACATCTTTTTTCCGCAGGAGGAAACAGCATTTGCCTGCAAAAAAAACAACATTCCTCGCGTGAACAAACAACATTCTTCATTTGCAAGAAACAACAATCTTCACGCGACAACCTTTTTTCCAGGCAAAATTTATTTATAACATATATGAAAGGTTTTGCACAAAAAAATTTTTTGTTTGCGCTAAAAATCTTCATACATCAAAAAGGGATTTTTGCCCGAAAACAGAACTTTTGAAACAAAAAAAAGGTTTTTTTTCTCAACAAAAATCAACAAGTTTAATGCCACAAAACAAACTTCTGCGTGCAAAAAATCGCTTTATAATATATACAAAGCTTTTCGCGTGAAAAAAAAACTATATTGGCCAAAATATCTGTATATATATTAGAAGGATTCTCACTCATGAAAACCACATGTTTTGCGTGAAAAAAGTAACACTTTTCATCTAAAAAAAACAAAGTTTTCGCTTTAAAAAGACAACGTTCTTTGCGTGAATGTCTCTTCACATTATTTATAAAGATTTTTCTGCTGAACTTTTTTATGCGCGAATAGTATGTATAAGTTTTAAAGGGTTTTCTTGCAAAAAACCAATTTTTCAAGCGTGAAAGTTAAAAGTTTGCACGAGAAAAGAAACAACATTCTTCGTCTTCACATAACACCATTTCCGGGTGAAAATCTCTTTGTAATATATATGAAGCTTATTTCGTGAAAAATCTTTCTTTAATCTGCTCAAAATATCTCTATATATTATAAAAGGATTATCAAAAACTACATACTTAATGTGAAGAGAATATCAAACCTCTTTGTGCAAAACTCCCATAGTAGTAGATTTTAAGTTATTTTGAAAAAAGAAGTTTTTTGGTTTAAGCGTAGTAACCTGTGTAAGCTTTAAAGGGATTTTCACAGGAAGAACAGCGTTATTTGCTCAAAAGAGATAACCAGCTATTTCAATTCAAAAAACCACATTCTTTGCTCAAAAAAGAAAAAATTCCTTGCGCAATAATCCCTCTACAATACTGATAAAAAACTTTTGCGAAAAGTTTTCTTTGCATTTGGTTGAAAATTCTAGATGTATGATGAAAAGAATTTTTTGGGAAGAACAATATTGTTGCACACGAAAATCCTTCTTTGTCCAAAAAACAACACCCTTCGTGTAAAAAAATGATATCCTTTGTTCAAGAATCCATTCACAACACCTATAAAAACTTTTTTCCTGTTTTTTTTACTTGCTAGAAGAGCTTGTATCTATTATAAAGGGACTTTGTGTGAAGAAAATCCTTATAAATGAAAAAGCGATTTTTGCGAGATTATTTTTATTTGTTGTAGGGTTAATCGGTGCAACTTTTAATTTTTAAAAAGCACTTTTTTACACCGAAATTACTGACTCCAGCAACAAAATCCAGAGAATCAACACCTACTACAGTATCTATTACACAGCAGCTAGTAGGAGTATTGACAATAAGGTAAAAAATGTTAAAAAAATGTTAAAAAAACTGAAACCTCCTTTAGTTATTATTATTATTTTACTTTAGTTTTTACTGTCCTTTGCTAGTCTACTAGTATGTTTCTTTTTATTTCGGAAGTATACAACCGAAAAGACATTAGTAGTAATATATGAGCAGATCTCCCTACCAAGTGTTTTTTTGTGGATCTGACCTTGGAGTTGAGACAATGGGTTACGGCGTTGGATGAATTCGCCGAGTTTATATTGTATTTTACTTG
The DNA here is from genome assembly GCA_945261195.1 of Cryptosula pallasiana. NCBI lineage: Eukaryota > Metazoa > Bryozoa > Gymnolaemata > Cheilostomatida > Cryptosulidae > Cryptosula > Cryptosula pallasiana. Next base: position 16,023,898 of record OX183131.1, on the reverse strand, counting down.
AGGGGTACTTGAGTGACATTTGAGTGGCATTTGAGTTTTGATTAGTTTTTTACTTAATTTGAACTTATATGGCATATAGATTTTGAATGTATGGCATCCAAGTTTTGATAACTTTTTTACATAACTCGAACTCATATGGTATCTTGAGAGAGAGGGGAGAGGAGAGAGGAGAGATGGGAGATGAGAGAGGAGAGAGAGGAGAGAGATTTTTTAGTTTTCTATACATTCATGTATATATGGTTAGTTATGTACATATTTATGGCTATATTTATATCTACATAGAGAGAGGAGATATATCTACATTGAACAAATATATTGATCAAAAATGAAAATTATATGATTATATACCTGATTACATAATAAGTAGGGAAAATCTTCTGGAGAGAGGGGAGAGGAGAGATGAGAGAGGAGAGAAGAGAGAAGAGAGAGAGGAGAGATTTTTTTTAGTTTTTTATACATTTATGTATATATGGATAATTATGTACATATTTATGGATATATTTACATTTACATTGAATAATATACATTTATTACATAATAAGTATATTAAATGCTATAAAATATGTTGGAAAATTACCAAATTAGACCTCTAGATGGTTAAAATCTACAGTATTTGGGAAATAACTGCAAGAGAGGAGAGAGGAGTATTTGGTAGAGGAGAGAGTATGTTGAGAGAGAGGAGAGATAAAAAGAGGAGAGAGGAGAGAGGAGATATATCTACATTGAATAAATACAGTGATTAAAAATGAAACAATATGTGAATATATACATTTATTGTGTAATAAGTAGGGAAAAAATTTAAAATAATTACATGAAATTGAATTATAGTTTTAGTTACATTGGATAGTTTACATTATATAGAAAAGGGAAATAGCTCACCAAGTCACATTGTCCAACTTGTTTTTTGAATTAGAGACTATCCATCGCTAAAACACTCATCATTTTTTTTCAGCAACATATCCTGTCTCAAAATCATCAAAGTCTCCACATAGAAAATCTTCAAGTTCATCATCATCATCAATTTCTAATATTGTTTTGTTGTACTTTGCTTGATCACAATATTGTTTCCAATACATTCGGCCGAGACAGTATGGAGAGCAAAATGAAAGATCGTATTCTGTCTTAAATTTTCCGTGGGTTGTTTTTCCTCTGTAGATCATCACACCTGGAGTATATTTGTTAGCTTCTGAAGCATATTTGTCTGGTATGGCGAGCGTCTTCAACAGCGTTTCTCCACATTGTTCAATACTATAACGGATACAAATTACATTCGACTGACCTCCTTTAAATCGATGAGGAACGAATCTATCAACAACATCTTGGTAAGGAAAAATAGCGCCGGGTTGAAAACTATTGAGGGTGTTGATGTTCAAGAAGCGTTTGAGCTGACATTTAGTCAATGTACTAAAATATAGTGATTCCTCTTCAGCTTTCTTTTTGCTTAGAGGATGTCTGCTAACACGTCTGACATCATACCAAAAAACGTTTTTATTTTTTGGTTTTCCCTTTCTACCCAAATATACAACGTTAAACGGAGGGGGGTAATTATCACAGTTGAAGTTTTTAGCTATTTCAACTGGACAGAGGAGTATTTTGGGTTTGAGTTCATTTATATCTGAAGGATCATGGTAGTGTACTTGAGAATATCTACACTTCTCCTTACTTGATGGATGTATCACACCAGTCACTCGCATAATGCTTGGGATAGGAAGATCTTCAAATGTTTTGCAAATCGGAACTTTTGGTGAGTCAATCACTTGAGAACCTTTAGACTTTTCTAATTCCTTAGCTCTCCTTTCGTTGAGAAATTCAACTGTTAAATGAGTTATAGCTGCGCTCTCCATTGTTTGCTTATCAACGGAAGTAGTTTGTTTTCTCACTGTTTGTTTTCGTTTCCTTACTATTCGCTTTTTTGGAGCAGTTTTCCTTCTCTTAGGAGTTGTTTTGCCGTTTTTCATTTTATTTTCTGTTGGATATGGATCTGTGCTAAGGAGCTCTTCAGAAAGAGCATCCATAACATTCTAAAAATAAAAGGGTAATATTTGCATGAGTGGCTAAGAGTGTATTTATTACTTAGAGTGTCTTATATATATATATATGTATTTATGCCAAAAGCGGTTAAGATCATAGAGTTATGGTAGATTGAGAATGTGCTTATTAAACTATCGGGATGTGGAGACAGACAACAAAGGATGCATTCAAATATATATATATATATGTATTTACTTAATATCATACCGCTTTTAACATCTAAATTGGTAAGAAATAAAATATAATAGTTTGAACATAACATCTAAATTGGTAAGAAATAAAATATAATAGTTTGAACAAAATATTGTAAAATAATAAAAAACAACTAAAAATTTTTCATAAATATGTATGAAACGCTTCCAACATTAATTCTAAAACACCTACAGAAGAGGATAGAGCTTTATCTATTTGGACATAATTATAAATATGCTTTCTGAATTTATAAAAAGTTTTTTTGTTCCATGTCATGTTGTATAATTTTTTGAAAACTATTTGATTCCAAGCACTTCTTTCAATTTCTTTTAAAAAATCATTAATATTAACGACTTCCACCATTGACAAAACGATTTCGAAACCGTTTTTTATAATGTCATCAAAACGTTCTGTAGATGTATCACGTTTCTTACAACACATCCCCATACTCATCATGTGTTGAGTTATACAGAATATTATAACTTGAAATGTCAAACGTTCTACAGCTTTTTTTTCAACAACATCATTATTTATCACATAGTTATGATACATTTCTGGAAGGAAGTCCTTTAAGTAGATTGGATTTGTTGTTGCGTTGTTCTAAAATACAAGCGATAATTAGATAACTAAAATAATTAAAGGTGTTCAACAGGTGTTAAATAGTATTTTTTATTAATTCTTACCTTTTCATCAGGCTGAGATTCTGACTTTAGATACAATGGTTGACTTTCTACGACTTGAGTATTCATTCTGAAAAAAACAGAAAAAATTGGTTCAATTCTTTATAACCAATTTAAAGATAGATATGTCATAAAGCCTTCAGATAGTTGTGTTAGCTAGCGGAAATATTTGAGTTTAAGTTTTACCTTTATGAAGAGAGAACTCTTAGTAGTTGCAATGGAAGATGTAGTAGATAGATGTTGCTCCTTTGCTCACTGTTGTTGAACTGGATGCTTTCTGTCTGAAACCGTTGTCTCTTATATAGGTGAATGTGTGAAAATAAATCTTTCATTCCCGCGAAAGCATTGGTTTTTATTTGCCTGAAAAAAAAATGTTTATTCCCGCGAAAGCAACAGTTTCCATTCGCGTGAAAATAAAATGTTTATTCCCGCGAAAGCATTGGTTTGTATTCGCGTGAAAATAAAGTATTCATTCCCGCGAAAGCAACAGTTTCCATTCGCGTGAAAATTAAATGTTTATTCCCGCGAAAGCATTGGTTTGTATTCGCGTGAAAATAAAGTATTCATTCCCGCGAAAGCAACAGTTTCCATTCGCGTGAAAATAAAATGTTTATTCCCGCGAAAGCATTGGTTTGTATTCGCGTGAAAATAAAGTATTCATTCCCGCGAAAGCAACAGTTTCCATTCGCGTGAAAATTAAATGTTTATTCCCGCGAAAGCATTGGTTTGTATTCGCGTGAAAATAAAGTATTCTTTCCCGCGAAAGCAACAGTTTCCATTCGCGTGAAAATAAAATGTTTATTCCCGCGAAAGCATTGGTTTGTATTCGCGTGAAAATAAAGTATTCATTCCCGCGAAAGCAACAGTTTCCATTCGCGTGAAAATTAAATGTTTATTCCCGCGAAAGCATTGGTTTGTATTCGCGTGAAAATAAAGTATTCATTCCCGCGAAAACAACAGTTTCTATTCGCGTGAAAATAAAATGTTTATTCCCGCGAAAGCATTGGTTTGTATTCGCGTGAAAATAAAGTATTCATTCCCGCGAAAGCAACAGTTTCCATTCGCGTGAAAATAAAATGTTTATTCCCGCGAAAGCATTGGTTTGTATTCGTGTGAAAATAAAGTATTCATTCCCGCGAAAGAAACAGTTTCCATTCGCGTGAAAATTAAATGTTTATTCCCGCGAAAGCATTGGTTTGTATTCGCGTGAAAATAAAGTATTCATTCCCGCGAAAGCAACAGTTTCCATTCGCGTGAAAATAAAATGTTTATTCCCGCGAAAGCATTGGTTTGTATTCGCGTGAAAATAAAGTATTCATTCCCGCGAAAGCAACAGTTTCCATTCGTGTGAAAATTAAATGTTTATTCCCGCGAAAGCATTGGTTTGTATCCGCGTGAAAATAAAGTATTCATTCCCGCGAAAGCAACAGTTTCCATTCGCGTGAAAATGAAATGTTTATTCCCGCGAAAGCATTGGTTTGTATTCGCGTGAAAATAAAGTATTCATTCCCGCGAAAGCAACAGTTTCCATTCGTGTGAAAATTAAATGTTTATTCCCGCGAAGGCATTGGTTTGTATTCGCGTGAAAATAAAGTATTCATTCCCGCGAAAGCAACAGTTTCCATTCGCGTGAAAATTAAATGTTTATTCCCGCGAAAGCATTGGTTTGTATTCGCGTGAAAATAAAGTATTCATTCCCGCGAAAGCAACAGTTTCCATTCGCGTGAAAATAAAATGTTTATTCCCGCGAAAGCATTGGTTTGTATTCGCGTGAAAATAAATTATTTATTCCCGCGAAAGCATTGGTGTTCTTCCGTAGAAACAATGTTTCATTAATTTAACCTTATGATAAATGGCATGATTTCAGCTATATAAGAAGCACTGTTTTTACACAGAAAGCAGTCACTTCGACATTAGCAACTGAAGGAGCAAGATCTACTACAACATCATCTACTACAACTGCTAGAAGGACTTTTCTGTTTGGAGGTAAGTCAACTTGATTGAGTATAAATTTAATTTTTATCGATTTAGATACTAACAGTGGTATGATATTGAGTAAATATATATATATGTATATATATCTTCAAATTGGTTTGAAAAAGAAATCATAACATGGATTTTTACTTTATCTTTTAGAATGTCGACACAAGTCATATCAAAACAACTGAAGAATAAAGAACCAAAACCTTCACAAGATAAGGTGATTGATGACAATGTACTTCTTCAACGCACTATGATCCCCTTTCAAAGCGCCAGTCTGAATACTCTGGCAACTCTCATCATCAAAAGCGCCTCTCTGTTAAGTACTCTATCTCCAGCTTCCAGAAGAAACATTGAAAACATAGTCAAAGTTGAAGATTTACCAATACCTACAGTTATGCAGGTGTTAACCGTTGAGCTCCATGATGAAACGAACTGCACCATCATATACAACTATAAAAAGGATGGAAAGGTAGTTAGAGTGAAGAGCACTATTCCATTAGCGGCGGGATTACTTGTCAATGAAGCTTCGCAAATAAGACCATTGGTTTTGATCTACATGGGTGTTGAAAAGACTGGAAAATAGTGCTGTCGTTTGATCGCGTTAATTAAAGAACAAAAACGATCATTTTAAAAATAAGATTATTTTTAAGATCATTTTTTTAAAAATTAATCTTACTTTTGCAAAAAATAAAAAATCATAGTTTTTAATGTAACAATTGTTAGATCAGGAGTTTTTAATCCAAACAATGATAAGATTGACATTGCGTTGGCTCATCGTGGCAAGCTCAAGCGGTAAGCACCTAGCAGTTGTCGCGCATTTCAAGAATCTCAGCATTTTTGAAGAAACAAACTCCACCACAGGCAGAGACGGTTAGTACAATTTGTTTAGCTTTTTGGTGTTAAGTGTACAGATGTCTATGAATTGAACTAGTTTTGTAGTAGATTGAAAGGTCAATGTCAAAAAAATACATAACAGAGTTCCCAACAACATTCATTATTATTATTATTAAAATATTAAATTATTTACTTGGAAAGAAGCGTGTATTTATGTATTATTATTGTAATAAATAATAAATAAATAAAATTATATGCAGAATTTCCTGCAGTGTAGGAACTCAAGTTCAATAGTTATGGGTGTGTGCTAAAGTATGCTATGGTATAATATTGCTAATAATTAATTACTAATTATTATTGCTAATAATAATAATCATATCATAATTAATAATAATAATTATTATTATTTATTAACATAATGATTAAACATAGTAAAAGTACAATCATCAACAACAATACCACCTGACAATAATAATTACTAATAGTAATTCTCACATTATTATTATTATTAATAATTGTTTATTCATTTATTATATAATTATAATAAATAATAATTATTAATAATAATGGGATAATTATTATTATTATTAATTTATTATGATTATCAGGTGACATTATTGCATTTTCATCAAGTTAATATAAATGATTGTTGTCTTCTTTTATGTTGTTTGTATGATGATTATTAGAATTATTTTTTTATACACAGAACTCAGTTTGTTCCATGTCAAAAAATTGAAAAGCTGTGTTTTATTATTATTAATTGTTGTTGTAATAATAATTAACAAACGCAATATTGTGTATCAACTGTTGCTGTTAATAATAATAACAATTACATTGTCTGAAATTTGTTGTAATTAAATACCATCAGGTTTATTTATTCAATACCATAATTATTTATGACACCAACTAGATAATAATTTATTGTTGTGTATTACTCTATAATATTATGTGTTGTTGATTAATTAATTATTTTCTAATCATCACCATGACGATCTCTAGCATAGATGCTTATAATTGAAAAATAGCAACTATGACTATTAGGTTAACTTTTCGACAACTCACATTATTGATTGTATTGTGTTGATTTTCGTATCATCCACATCCTTGATATAATCGTGTATTTGTTTGTTTTTTTTGCTTTTTTATCAGCCAACTTGATTATGGCAGTGGCAGCTGATAGTGATGTGCAGTGATATTTCTGCAACAAATGTTGAGATGGCTCATATTTGACTATTAACTGGTTAGCTGTCTATCGATAAGTTTTAAATTATTTCTTTATCAACAAATTTTAGTCAGAAATGTAGATACAGGCAGAACTTTGATTTGCATACTTTATTTCACTTAGATTTCTGAATTCTGCTTCGAGTTTGGCTCTGTTCTAATTTGACTCTGTTCTAATTGGACTCGTCATAAGGCAACATTATGAAACAGCCTTTATTACAACAACAGTCTCTTTAATGATGAAGGTTTTGCCTGTTCAATGATGGGAAATATCATATTTCAACAAACAAATTCACATCACAGAGAGAAGCTCCGATTCATTTTGCGCAGCATATTTTTATGCAAAAATTTTTATTTCCAATTCAACATTTTCCCTACTTTCAATCTCATGCGATGTCAATTTTCATCTTCCAGGTTGACAAGTGTGTAGAAGTCATCAAGGAAAGATGTCCGGAGACCCAAAAAAGCGAACAGTTCTAAATGGGAAATTTGTTGTAGAAGGAGGCCATGCAACTTGCCTTATTTGCAACAAGAAACTGAAATACCATCACAGCACTACAACATTGAGTTATCATTTAAAGAATAAACATCCATTCACTTCTCAACAATCAAGTACCAATGAACAACAACAACAGGATGATAAAACTCCTACTACTACTACATCTACCATTGCAGATCATGGTGATACAGCTCATTGTAGCCGTCAGCGTTCTATATTGCAGTATAGTTTTTCAAGAAAGACCAGTGTTGAGCAGGAGCACAAAATTACCAAAGCGTTGTGCAAATGGATTGCGGGCGACATGAGACCAATTAATATTCTCAATGATAAAGGTCTTGTTGAGCTTTTGAAGGTTGCTTCTGGCAATCCAGACTACACCTTACCTGGGAGAACATCTGTAGTTAACAAAATACAGGATTTGTACAATAGCAAGGCTCAAGAGTTAAGGAAGTTGTTGAACCAAGAAACTTTTATTGTACTAGCTCTTGATTATTGGACGAGTGTTTCTTGCCATAGTTACCTCGGTGTCAATGCTTTTTTGATAACCAAGGATTGGAATCTTAAATCGTTAACGCTGGGCATTGATTGTTGTCATGACAAGCATACCGCCGAAAATATTCAGCAGCAAGTTATCAAGCTAATGGATCATTGGGGTCTCGGAACTTATGATCATGAGAGGGATTGCTGGTCAAGCACCAAGGTAAAGTATGTATGCTCAGACAATGCCCACAATGTTGTGAAAGCGATTCGACTTCTGAAGTTTGAACATATACCATGCATGGCACACACTATGCAACTGTCTATCAACCATGCCATTGAACAATCAGGGCTTTCATCAGTGTTAGCAAAGTGCAGAAAAATTGTCGGCCACTACAAACATTCCACTACCCGTAAAGAAGAACTGTTAATTATTCAGAAAGAAACTATGCCGTTGAACAAACAAACACAACTAATACAAGATGTTCCGACGCGATGGGGATCTACTCTAGCTATGATATCACGACTGCTGTTGAACAAAGAAGCAGTTATGCACAGTTTGTCAACTCATACTCATGGGCTATCAGTGTTGACTGACAGTGAATGGAGCAAAATTAGTACTCTAAAGCAACTACTGGAGCCGTGTGAGAGGGCCAGTGAGCTGTTGGGAGGAGAAAAATACGTTACGCTTTCTGTGGTGTTGCCAATTGTGTGTTATCTAAAGAAGCAGATGGTGGTTACAGAAGATGATGCTGGTTATGCACGTAAATTCAAAGAAGCTTTCTACGTTGACTTGAAGATGAGATTGGACCGAAGTAAGCTGGAAGACAACAGTATGCTGCAAATTGCTACAGCCTTAGACCCAAGATCAGTGGCGGATCTGGACAGTCACAGAGGGGGGAGCCCATTTGTAAAAAACCATTTCGGCGCGAAGCGCCGAAAATTTTTTTGGCCCTTTTTTAAAATAATTTGCTCTCCTACTGACTCAAAATTGGATCCCCCATGCATGTACACTATTGAAGAAACTGCTATGACACTGGATTCTAGAACCAGTATTTTGCAAGTTTCACAGATATTATAATACAACTGCCATTGTATAGCACCTAAAATGCATTTGAATCAAACCTGGGAAACAATAATAATAATTTAGAAAATAACAATACTTAAAAAAGTTTATTTATTTATAATGATGCTTATTATTATTTTAAATTAATATATAACAGTTATAATAATAACAACAAGTTCTTCATTATGATGACGTAACAGTTCAATTACTAAATATTATTATACATTATTTATCAATAATAATAAATTATTATTATTACATTATAATAATAATTAACTACCATCATTTATTATAATTAAACTACTACATCATCATAGATCATCATCATCATAATAATAAACAATAATAATACACACGATAACAAAAAAGAATTACTTCAATGAGGATGATAATAATTAAATACTCACTTATAATTATTGTTATAATTATCATTAGTATTATTATTATAAAAAATGATAATAATTAATAAATAATATTTAACTGATAATAATAATTAATAAAATAATTAATAATAATAAATAAATAATAATAATAATTATAATAATAATATATAATAATCGTTATTTATAATTGACAACTAATAGTAAAATTTGGGTTGTTGGTTGCATTGAATAAACGGCAAGTAGCAATGTTTACTTGAGAGCTGAAACTTTTGCAGAGGTCAACCACTCTTGCAATGAAAAAAAAAATAATGGGACTTTGTCTTTATTAATAATAATAATAATATTGGTAGTAGTAGCTTCTGCAATTTTGACGACCCGACGTAAACTGAAAGACCTTGACCTTTTGGCTGAGCATGTTTGCACCAAAAAGCAGACAAAATGTTTGCCCATTTAAACAACCCTGAACTAGAGTCAAAATTATTGGATCTTGGGTTATGTAGCTGTTTCTCACAATCATCTTTATTGATTAATAAGGGGCTTCTTATTACAAGAGATATCTAGAAGCTGATATAGATGGAAATTTTCAGCTAATTTCTCAGACAGTTTTTGCCTCATATTCATGGGTAGGGGGGGGGGAGCCTGGGCTCCTAGGGCTCACCCCCCAGATCCGCCACTGCCCAAGATTCAAGTCATTAAGATCTATAGACAGAGGAAAACGTGAAGTGGTTTGGTCGTTGATTGAAAGGCTTCTACATGATCAACACACAGTTGATGATTCACAACCTGCCGCGAAGAAAATGAAATCAAGTCACATGTTTGATACAGCTGGAGACTCTGATTCTGACAATGATGACAATAGTAATGTTTCTGGTGCTGAAGAGAGGCTGGAGCTTTCATTGTACAAAGCTGTCCCCACAGAAAATGATATAGAAAGAGATCCACTACATTTTTGGCGCACTAACAATAACTATTTCTACCTCACCAAGTTAGCCAAGCAATATCTTTGTGTGCCAGCAACATCCGTGCCTGTGGAGAGGTTGTTTTCTGCTGCTGGTGAGCTGATTAGTAAAAAAAGAAATAGTCTCACGCCTGAAAATGCCAATGTTTTGCTAAGTTTGTATTGTTAGCTGGATAATATCTAAATGCAAGTGAGTGCCAATACTATGTCTGCATACTTACTTTTAGGCATTTGTCAGCCAATGACATACTTCTTAGCCGTAAAAGTTGGCTACTTCTGTGAATTTTTTTTGGATTGTTAGTTCTTTTTTTGCGTTATTCCACTCATTCAACAATTAAACATTTAATATAGCATGTTTTGCCTGTTATTAGTCTCTTCGAAAATATAAGTATGAGCACTTCAATACCTCTTCACATTTGTATTGTATTGCACAGAAGTCATAGACTTTTCCAGAGATAATTTTTGGGCCCTACTGTTGCCGCATGCTCTGTGCAGAATTAGTTCACCAACATCTAATAAAATGTAAAATAGTAAATCTTACTAGTAAGTTATAGAGCACTATGGATGAGGCACTAATTTAATGAACTTGGAAATTATCACCATTTTAAGCATAGAGAGAGGAAAAACCAACTCATGTATATGCAAAATAACAAAATGTATTGTTCATAAACACTAAAAACCCCAAGAACAATTATGCTATTAATTTGAGATTAAAAATTTTAATCGTTTCGATTAATCCGATTAAAAATGGTGAGCGGGTGACAGCACTACTGGAAAAGCAATTTTTCGTGCTGCTACAGAAACAGGAACTACTTTGAGGTGTAAGAATGTGTTTGATGTATTACCAGAAAAAAGTATGCGACAAATCAATGCTTATTTCGAGGTAGCTAATCTTCAGGATTTCCCAACAGATAGTGTCATATGTTTCCAAAACCCTGAAGTTATAACAAAGTCTGACAGGCGATGGAATGGAAATGAAGAGACTCTTCTAGTTCAATACAGAAGTGTTGTAGATGAAGAATTACTGATAGGAGATATGCGCATTCCTCATCAAATAGCTTCTGCTGTGACATCGGAGAGATTTGGAGTGATTTTGTTCAAGGGTCTGAGTCGAAACGCAGACAATTCAATTTTCTACAACGTCAGTGTACTCGCAGCTCATCAAGCCTTCGTCCAAGCCTCGGAACTGGCTGATAATCCAAAATCTGAGGATTTTCTCAACCACTTCGATGATGCTGAAAAAGAAGGTTGTGGAGAACAAACTCTCGAGAAGCTAATCTATAACTCAAGGGATTCATATCACTATAGGTAAGTTTTATTAATTTTTACCATAATTTTAAAAAGTTGATTTGTGAAAATTTTGTGTATTCTTACAATGAAAAACCCCTTAAAATGATAAATTTGTGAACATTTTTGTAAAAAATTTTTAAGTTATATATATATATATTTCGAATTAAAAAAGGATTTTGTTGTGTCATCAGTGTTTTTTTTACATAAAAGTTGGAAAAATAACAAAAGGTGATAATTATTTTACAAAAATGTTCAATTTTTCACATAAATGATCAACTCATAACCTTTTTTTGTAAAACATTTTTAAATTATATATATTTCGGATTAAAAAAAGGACTTTTTTGTGTAATCAGTGTATTTTTTTTACATAAAAGTTTAAAAAATAACAAAAGGTTATAATTATTTTGCAAAAATGTTTAGTTTTTCACATAAATGATCAATTCATAAACATTTTTTGTAAAACATTTTTAAATTATAACTATTTCGGATTAAAAAAGGATTTTTTTGTGCAATCAGTGTATTTTTTTTACATAAAAGTTTAAAAAATAACAAAAGGTTATAATTATTTTACAAAAATGTTTAGTTTTTCACATAAATGATCAATTCATAAACATTTTTTGTAAAACATGTTTAAATTATATCTATTTCGGATTAAAAAAAGGACTTTTTTTGTGCAATCAGTGTATTTTTTTACATAAAATATTAAAACATAACAAAAAGGTTATAATTATTTTACAAAAATGTTTAGTTTTTCACATAAATGATCAATTCATATACATTTTTTTGTAAAACATTTTTAAATTATATATATTTTGGATTAAAAAAAAGGGTTTTTTGTGTAATCAGTGTATTTTTTTTAGCTAGAAGTTGAAAAAAAATCACACCAAATGAAAAAAAAAAGGACTTTTTCGTGTGTAATCAGTGTATTTCTTTTACATAGAAGTTGAAAAAATAACGAAAGTTTATATTTATTTTACATTAATTTTAATCATACTATACTAATACATCATTTTTTATTTTAGTCCATTTTATCGTAAAAAGAAAACAGAGTAAAGAACTTTCCCTAAGAAATATTGAGCTGAATGATGTAACTCAGTGAGTTATTTTCCTGTTATATATAAAATGTAAACTATCTAATGTAGCTAAGAGTAAAATTTAAATTCGGTAAAATTTATTTATATAATGAATAACTTTTGTATTTTAGTCAATTATTGGATCACAGAGAATACGGAATACAAGAGTTCCTCCCTGGGTCTAATAATATACCAGAAGAATATCGAGAAAGATATTGTTCAAGAAAAGCGCTTTGTAACCATTGATATCGTAAGCTATAGTAGTTTGTATTACAGAAAATTTACTATAAAACAGTTTTATGAATGTAAAAACTAGATATGGTATTTTCTATTACAATTATTTACTTGTAAATTTTATTCATCTAGAGAGGTAATTTGGTGATTTTTTGACAGTTTTTAAAAAAGTTAAAAAGTACAAAAAAAATCAAAAAATATCGAAAACTGTATATTTCAATGATTATTTTTTAAAAAGTAAATTTTATTCATCTAGAGAGGTAATTTGGTGATTTTTTGACAGTTTTTAAAAAAGTTAAAAAGTACAAAAAAATCAAAAAATATCGAAAACTATATATTTCAATGATTATTTTTTAAAAAGTTCAAAAAAATGTAATAAAGCTCTGTTTTGAAACATAAAAAATTTAAAAGGATTGTGTAGGATAAAATTCTCACTCAAAAAATTATTGAAAATTGAATGAAATAAAAAAATATTTTCCCAAATACCATGAAAAACTCTATATATATATATACATTGTTTTTAAAATAATATCGAAAACTATATATTTCAATGATTATTTTTTAAAAAAATAAAAAAATTTAAAAGGAAGGTGTAGGATAAAATCCTCACTCAAAAAATTATTGAAAATTGAATGGAATAAAAGAATATAAAGTGAAAATCGCTATATATATTTATTTTTTTAAAAAAATATCGAAAACTATATATTATAATGATTATTTTTTTAAAAAGTTGAAAAAACAAAAAAATTTGTAATAAAACCCTGTTTTAAAACATAAAAAATTAAAAAGGAATGTAATAAAAGAATATTTTACCAAAATACCTCATTTTTTTTTTTGTAAATATCTAGTAAAAATTTCTGAAATATTGTTGGTAAAATTTACTGGAAAATGGTTTCAAGTGTGTCAAAGACTAAATATGATGTTTTCATTGAAATGTTTATTTTCAAAAGATCCAAATAATAACATTGAATCAATTAGTTAAATTTAACAGTCAAATTCTTTTTTATCAAGTAGGCTTAATGTTTCTATTGTGATTAATTCTCAAATATTGTAAACTTGAACTATCTAGAGGAGTAATTTGTCGATTTTGATGTGTTTTTTTAAAAAATTATCATGTAATACCACATACTTCAGTTCTAATTCGTTTTGAACAATTTCATGGGAGACAAAGAATAAAAAAGTTACATTGATTTAGTTTTTAGAATTAAAGTTGCTATCAAAAATGGATTGTTCTTCTTTAAAAAAAAATGATTACGTAATACTACATGCTTCAGTTCTAATTCGTTTTTAGAATTGAAGTCGCCATCGAAAATGGTTTGTTCTTGAATGGGTAAATCCATAGCCTCCTCCTCCTCATCATGACAAAAGCTTTCTGATGATTGCATTTTGAAAAACAAATTGCATTGTTTTAGTTTTCCGAATTGAAATTGCCATCGAAAATGGTTTGTTCTTAAACGGGAAAATCCATAGCCTTCTCATCATCATGTCTAAGTTTTCTACCCCAATATCTCCAACCTCTCAGAGATAGGAATTGTTCTGTTTAAAAAATAATGGAAATTGTATATATAAATGATTGTTTTTGAAAAAAATGGTAAATTTTTGAAAAAAATTCAAAAGGAAAATGCAGGATAAAACCCTCACTCAAGAAACTAATTTTGTATGATAGGTTGCTCACCTAATAATAAGAAAATAATGAATGATTTATATTTAAACAATTATTGAAAGAATTAATGAAAATTGAATAGAATAAAGGAAATATTTTACCAAATAGTCTGTTTTTTTGTAAAGATATACAAACAGATAAAATTTAACCATTTAAAGGATGATTTCTTTTTTTGCAAAAAAATAATGAAGATTTAATGAAATGAAAGAATATTTTACCAAATACCTTGTTTTTTTGTAAATTTATACAATTAGAATAAGAAAATAGTGAATAATGTATATTTAAGCAATTATTGAAAAAATTAATGAAAATTGAATAGAGTAAAGGAAATATTTTACCAAATACCCTGTTTTTTTGTAAAGATATACAAACAGATAAAATTTAACCATTTAAAGGGTGATTTCTTTTTTGCAAAAAAAATAATGAACATTTAATGAAATGAAAGAATATTTTACCAAATACCCTGTTTTTTTTTAAATTTGTACAATTAGATGAAATTTAACCATTTAGAGGATGATTTGTTTTTGTAAAAAATTAATGAAAATTGAATAAATCGAAAAAATATTTCACCAAATACCTCTTTTTTGTAGATGTAAACAAATAGATGAATATCTAACTTTATCCATTTTTTTTCCATTTGGGATCATGTTTTGAAGGTTTTCAAGATAGTTTTTAGTAAAAGCTTATGCATTGATTGTCATTACAAGTTGTAGTGTTTGGTATTATTTAATATTTACTGACTCTAGCTATATTATATGAAATTTTCCCTACTTATTGCACAATAAATGTATATATTCACATATTGTTTCATTTTTAATTACTGTATTTATTCAATGTAGATATAATGAGTCGAATTACAAAAAAATATCAAAACTTAAATGCCATACATTCAAAATCTAGATGCTCTATGAGTTAAAGTTATGTATATAATTATGTACAAGATTATCAAAACTTGAATGCCATACATTCAAAATTTAAAAGCTCAAATTAAGTAAAAAAATAATCAAAACTCAAATGCCACTTAAATGCCATTCAAATGCCACTCAAGTACCCCTCAAGTAAAATACAATATAAACTCGGCGAATTCATCCAACGCCGTAACCCATTGTCTCAACTCCAAGGTCCAATCCACAAAAAAACACTTGGTAGGGAGATCTGCTCATATATTACTACTGACATTATATGTAAAAGATCTCATTCCAAAGATCTATTGTAAATACATACGAAACACTATGATCGTTTGAGAGGAGTGGTATACCAGGTCAAATTTCAGGCAACACTAATTTGCGCTATACAACATATGCTAGGTAAGGGAAAATTTCATTGAGAAGTCTCTGAGAAACAGTATGTTTGGAATGCTGTGGGTTTTTTATGGAGATAAGCAAAAACAGTTTTGAGCCTCTTCTACGGATGACAAACATTGTAAACAATTATAGGTATTCGAAGAAAATAAAAACAAGGGTGTGATACAAAACTCTTTTTCAAAAACTAATTTAATGGATTTGAACTAATGAGTTCTGGTCTAAAATCCAACCACATGTAAGCAGATACCCAAAAATAAAGGGACAGGTAAATCTCTCTGTACATTCTTTTGAGATAATGGTACAGATGTTCAATGCTTGTTTATAATTTTTCTTCTTATATAATAGAGTTTGACAAAAATAGTCTTTATACAATGCTCAGACCCCCAATGTAAATCATCATACAGACCCTAACAAAAAACAACCCATACACAATCAACACTTAATTTATCATAGAATTACATACTAAGTAACAACAACTGAAGTACAAAAAAGTACCAAGGTTCTCATACCACATTTATAGAGTAATCGAACCCATGCATCTAAACCAACATGCAAATCACAACACAAACAAACCCAAAAAAAACTTAATTCAAAAATAAATATTAAACATTCAATGATAACACCCTGTGTACACAAAAAAAGGTACCTCAGAGTTTCTCATAGTAATTGTTGCAAACTTCAAAGCGCATGGAACCAGGAAAACCTTGTCCCTAGACTCCGTGACAGATATCTGCTCCGGGATTACTACTACTGACTCTCAAATAATAAGTTACAATCTTTCTCATACCAACGCATTGGAACATATATAGCGTTCAATTTAAACAATACCTTCATTTGCAGACTTTCCAACAGGTATATATGTATTATGCAAATAGTTTTCTGTCAGACTACTTATAAAAAGGGCTGATTCTGTTCATACTCATTTCATTGCACTGTGTCTTTTCTATCACCCTAGTGGTTAATCACCCTAGGATTTTGATTCCTGAAGAATATAGCAAGTATTCAAACAGCACTTGGTGTAGTTTGTCTGAGCCGTGGGCTCTGTGCTTGCCAACTGATCAGGCAGTAACTGATAATATTTGTCACTGTCATACCGGCACAGTGCCCCCTCTGGAGAGCGGTAAAATACTTAGGACTAGTGGAAGTTTTTGGTAACCAGATCAAAATTCATTGCAATAAATTGCTATTTTGGGCTCCGTTTTATAGTGTCACAATGTTGTGACATCAGTGTGATGAAAAAAGGTTTTGTGAAGTTTGAAAGGATATTCTAACTAAGATTTTTATTTTGATGCTGGTAGAAAGAACAAGATGTTGATTACTAGAAAAATATTTTTTGTTTTTTTTATTGCAGAAACTGTAGAAAATGGTGCAATCATGAAGTTTGTTTAAATCCTACAGGCTCCAAGCAAAAGAAGATTTTTTTTTCTGCAAAACAACCCAAATATTTCAGTCAAATGCAAGAAAAGCATATTTCACCAAAATAATGGTGTAAAGGTTCAAAGTACTGCCAAACCATAAAAAATATAGTTATGCCATTTTTCAAAATTGGTGGAGACACAAACCTGCAAACTATGCGAGAAGATCTAAAATGGTACTTTTCTTTAAGGTCTGGAAAGACAAACAGATAGGTAAAAAGGAACAGTTGTACTGGTAGATATATTAAAAATTGAACATTTTTCCCAGCTTTGTTTTATTGGGTATCTAACAAAGCTTTCTCACCCTCATCGCCGCTGCTTGCGTACTACTCAATTTTGAGAGAAATGAGCAAAAATTTTAGACCGACTCTTGGGATCTGTTTAATCAGCAAACTTGGAGCTGATTTTCATCCCCTGATCAGAGATAGAAATTCAAGATTGTGGGAAATTTTTGCATTAAATTTGGTCAAAATCCGAACCTTTTTCCACCTTCTTTATTAAGTTTCCCCTACACCATTTACATTCTTTATACGGACCTGGGACTCCATTTCACCCACACTGAATATCTGCTCTCCTAGGTTAAGGCAGCCAGTTCTACCGGGTCATATTAAAGGTCTACTTTAATCCTGGATCCATCATATATAACAAAGAGAACCTACTCTGGGCCAGTATTCAGACTTAGTTAGCCACACATAGCTGGCAAAAAGGGTCTGAGCACCAGATGACTAAATAGCAATTTATCAAGGATGACAACATGAGCTGGAATGCAAAGGGACAGAATCAGAGGAACAAGGACCAACTTATAAGGACCAGCCACTTCCACTTCTTTATGATTGGCTGAAAGGAGAGCAGGAACTACTCGATCATTTCTGTGTGATATGATTGGATATAATTGTTTTCATCTATTTGTTATATCTATTATTCATTATTTGTATTCATCTATTTGTATTATCTGTATTGGACTTGTGTCCTGTTTTTTTGTTGTTGTTGTGTCTGGCTCACCATTTATTGCGATTGCAATCATGATTGGCTCACCATTAATCATATGATAAAGTTTCATGGTCTCCTTTTATGAAAAGCGCTGCTGTACATTGGGGGGTCAGAAGTCTGATACATTTCATGAGATAAATATTCTCTTTTGCTAAAAGGAATTGTTTACTATGGTTTTTACTCTCTACCATCTGTGTGGAACATCTGGGCCGAGAACCTCATGAAGTTGGTGGCGTCTATTTTGGGTTACACGCTGGGTGTTTGAGAGAGAGGAGTGTGTACAATTAGTCTACATGAAGTGTTAGCCATTTTGTTGGTAGTATACGATGCAAATCTACTGCATTGATGGCAGCCATGGGAACCCAGCAAACAGGAGAACACGATGGAGAGAAGGAAGACATAAGCTATGCACTGCCAGCCATTATCATGTATCTATTCTCCCCTTCTCTAGAAGCTCTACTGAACTAGCCATTACCTTGTATCCAGTGCCCCATTTCCACAATGAACTATGCAGTGCCCACTATTACCCTGTATCCAGTCTCCCTTTCCAAGAAGCTATACAGTACCAGCCATCACCGTGTGTCCGGTGTCTCCTCAGCAAAAGCTAACCTGTGCCAGTATACCCCTGTATGCTTTTTCTACCCTCCCCCATGAGCTCTTTTTAGCCACCATACCCCTGTGTACCAATACCCTTAGTCAGAACTACTGTTCCACACTCAGCAGGTTGCCATTGATCAAATATGGCAACTCAAAGAGCTTCGAGCGCTGACAGACATCCCATTAGACTCCAACCTACCATGGCACTTGACCAAGTTACAGATGCGCTGCGGAGGCTAGTGTAGCCCACTCTTCAAAGCCCAGTATAAAGACCCCTCAGAGGCCCCAAGTACAATACCACTAGAAAAGTTGAATATTTTGTTACTTGCTTTGTCAGAGTCGCAGATGCCAACCACTGGGGGCCAAGCTACCGATCTTTTTCACATTGGTCTCAAATGTGGCCGACCACCCCACGCAAAAGACGTATTTACTGCACTGCATGCACGTTTAGGATGCGCACCACAAGAAGCTCAAGCGAAACTTATCATGCTACCGGTTTAACCAAAACCTCTATACAAGAGCATGCGAATAAGGTGAAAACACAGAATCATGTTGCTTACAATTGCCCAACCCTCCCCTGCAAGAGAATAATTGACCAGACTCTACTGGACTCTTTTTTCAGTACAATAGGCAATGATTACTTACAGCAGCATTTATGATCATTGAAACCAAAGATCTTTTGAATGTGCAGTCAGAGATAGAGTGGAATTTCTCCAGATAATGATAGGTTTTGAAGGCAAACTCTCAAGATTCAGGGTAGTAGAAAGCAATAAAAGAGGAACAGCAACAGGTAAATGGTATTCCACACGCACTATCCCTCAACAGTCAATTTTGATCAACGACCTTACTCAAAGATACTTTGGTCGCACCGATGAAAAACATGCAGGCGCTAACGGAAGCCATTAAGCTCCATTTGGAAGAAATACAGCCCCCAAACACAAACCGACACCCCGCCCCCCCGTCCTAGCCCCTTTAACAGCTAATCAACTGCCCTCTATCCTCCCGGCTGTAGCTGCCTCATTTACTATTGGGGTCTGATTTAGTGCTATTTAACACTCACGGAGGAGCTGCCCCCCCTGACTTCATGATAAGCCAAGACCACCTCTTTTTACCCTCAGTTAAAAATTTGGGGCTCCCAGCAGTAGGGAGATGAGTCTCTAGCTATCCCTTAGCACCCCAGAATTTTCAAATGAAAATAGAGGCATCAGAGCAGTACTACCCCGTACGACCCCATTGACCCAAAAATATGAAACAGCATCCTGTCCAGTTCAGAGAACTTTGACATCTGCCAACTAAAAACGGTTACGTTGCTGGTAAGGTTCAGATGACACAGAGCTGTATCAGTCAGAACAAGACACTGTTAGTGATGCATATTTCCGCTGCTCTACTATCCCTCTACCCCACCCCTCACCCTTTCCCACATATTGAATCTCTTCCCTCATTCACATAGGCAGCGTGTTGTTACCCTCCACTCCCATATTCTTAGGTGATGGTAGTTATGCTATGTACCGCCCAAAATGAGGGCGCTCAACTACACAAACCTTGCCAGGTCTCCCCTGCAGAGAGATGCCCCCCAACACGCCTTTCTGCAACTCCTTCCCCCTCCCTATCAAAAATAATACAAACCACTAAGCACCCCTCCCACCTCTGAGAGAGAACACAGCCATTCTGTAGACTTTCCTATGTCAAGCCAACCAGCACCCTCTACTCCCAGCCAAAACAGTCCTACATAGCAAGCGATTTCGTTCCTAGCTGCAAAGAGGAAAATCCTGTATCGTTTTTGATTGGCACTGAGTGCACCTGCCACATGGTGTCACAACACTTGCTCCTGTTCAACCAGTTGTCTTCTATGACCTAGTATTCCATGCAGGAAAGTGATACCCATGGTGTCGTGTCACGATTGATAAAACTTTTCAAATTTTCCAGTAACCCCATGACTGCCTATCAGTCCATAAGCCATAAAGACAGATGCTACCTTCGTGGCCAATCTTTATCATTGAGTATGATGTTTTAGGTATATATTTTCTTACCTCTCACCATTGTCACAACTTTTGACCAGTTGTTTCTCATCTCTTATTGGCCAAAAGCTCCGGTGTATCTACCAGCAATGCGAAATGCCCACCATAGAAGTGCTATTGAAAACAGACCCTGATATTCCCTCACCCACAGAGTTAGCTTTACCGTAAAAATGTATCAACTCTAGACATATTTTTTTGGTATTGTAGAAGGAGCAGCTGGCTCTCCCCCCCCCCCTCCCCCCAATAGCCACAACCTTCAACACCTCTGTCACCAAGCACCACATGCTTGTGAGGTGTCTAAACCCCTCCAACCAACCACTTGATCTGGCAAGTACACCCTCTTTCCTCTGCCTCCCTCCATTCCCCAAGCCCCTGTAGGAATAACACTCAAAGGTCTTAGACAACTGCTGTACCCCGCAGGAAGTATTTTCTTTGGCCCAGCTTGTGCATACTGACAAATGTTCAGTAATAGAGACAGCGACAAGGGTCGTACAGGCATTTTTACCCAGAGCATTCCCCTCGCCCAGAGTGCTTAGCCAATTATACAACCCCCAACCCTCCCAACCACCAAAAGAGAAAGAAGCAGTAGAGCAAGTGTCCAAAGTGTTGAGACGAGACTCAATGAACCAACCAACAGAGCCTGGCGTTCATTCATGATATCGGCGGAACAGAAAGATGGCTCATAAAAGACTTTACATCAACTTCCGTCACCTGAACTCAGTGGTTCAACAAAGTGCCTGCCCTTCCCCAAGAATGAAAAAGAGACTAGATGCTCTGTATGCTAGCAGCTACATTAATACCCCTACAAGATATCTGCAAGCACTGCATATGCTGAGGCCAGTGATAAATCTACCTCCCTAACCGGTGTGGTTCGTGCAAATGAGCAGTGCTCAAGGTTGGACTAATGTTTGTCCCAGCCACTTTTCAGATATTCCTGGCACAGCACTTCGAAGGTCACCATTAAAGATCTTTCCTCTGTACCTGGTTAATACAATTTTTGTCTTCCCTCACTTCCCCACCCGCCTTCAGCAGCTGTCAGAAGTGCTCCAAAGACTGCATGGAGATGGGAGAAAATTAGGCCTAGCAAGATTGATTTTCTTCAGTCCCAGTTCTGCTACCTTGGCAACATTTTCAGTGACCCGGAGTAGATTACTGTTGTTAGAGATTGGTCATCCCCCCCCCCCCAACTGCATCAAAAACCTACAGGAATTCCTCAAAACATTAGGGTACTACCATCAATGCTCTACCCAGTTTTCTACTGCCGCTAAGCCCTTGGTGAATTGCAAGTGCAAATGCCTTAGACTTGACGCACTATCAGACAAAAATCTCTTAAAGCTGGTCTTATCTCTGCACTCATCCTTGGCAACTTCAGCGCCAACAACTCCTACATATTGTTCACAAATGCCAAGCCCCAGACGCTAAGTTCGGAATAAATCAGTGTTAGTGGTTACTTACCATAGCAAAATGACGATCCCCAGGGCCCAATTATTGTGTGATTAGAAAAAAAGCTGCTTGCCATAGTAAAGGCAATTAGACACTTTAAAACCGTTGTCTACGGATAAGAATTCTGGCTCAGGACCAGCCATGCCTCTATCATGTTGCTTTTTAAGCAAAATATGCCATCCAGAAACGTAAACCAATGACTAGAAGCCCTGTCAGAGTTCCAGTTCATTCAAAATCATCGCAATGACTCCCTACATGAAAACGCTGATGGGCTGAGTGAAATATTCTACAGGACTGTAAACAGTGGGGTCATGCTGAGGCTAGCTAAACTTGACCGAAAAAATAAGAAGTGATTTATGCTTTCCTTGACCTATCTCGCCCCAATATCCCCCAGCCCTTATTCACTGAACCACTCCTCAAGGGGCACCAGGTGACTGCAATCACCCCTTTGTGCCCCACTCCGTGAATCAAACCTTGCAGAGGTCCAGCGAGCCGGTAGACAGCCATGGTTCTCATTTATGCTGCAGCTAGTAACAACTTTCCTGTTGACTCCAAACATCAACAGCTTGGAAGCAACAAGTTACGTCAGTAAGAAACGAGTTATATTTTATGCAACTACAACCAGACTGTGTTAGAAATCCACAATGCCAGACAGAACAAGTCACATTGGTGCCCGGTCTACCTCCTAGATTGAAAGCTGGTGGTGCGAGAAGTGCTTGTCATGATCCAAAAAGGCATTCAGAGGATCTTCACCCAGCTGAACCTGACTTGCTTCTGACCAGGCATGACAGCCAAAGTCAGAGGGGCCATTAACAGCTGTGAGACCTGCCAATATACCTAACAAAATTGTACTAGGGCTAACCTAGCGCAGCGACAAATGTACGTCCAACAGTTGCAGCAAAAACCAGCCAAATACCTTGTTGGCCTGCTCCAGAATGCAAATGGAGAGAATAGGCAGATCCTAGTCTCAACAGACCCCTTCACTCGCTCGCAAGACTTCTATCCTCTTCCTGACACTACAACAGCAGTTGTCATTATCATTTTAGATGGGCATGTAGTTTGCCGTTTAGATTGCCTGAGAAAATGCACACAAACCAGGGTGCTTCATTTAAACTCCTGTAATGACAGAACTGTGCATCCTGTGGAGGGTAGAGAAGATTTGAACCACCATTTTTTACCCGAAGGCCAATGACATCGGCGAACACAATAACCAACTTCTGGGAGATGCATTGTGGTTTGTCCTATCTATAAGGCAGCTTGAGGAGAGGGACTTGGTCCTCTGTCAGATAATGAGAACAACCCGGGCCAACCCCCCCCCCCACTGTACTACATGTGGAACATCAAATTTCTTAATGATAGTTAGAAAGCTGCACCTGCATGATCAACTGACCTACCACCCCACCAACTAAAGGGGTTCCCAAGCAGAACTAGGCTTGGAAGAAGTCCATTCAGCTCTGTGAGCAGATCAGCGCCAAATAAGAAGAGATGATGTAGAGGAACCTCTGCTATTCAAGGCGAAAGGAAAAGCGGCAGAGAAAGGGCGAGAAACCCAATCTGCAGGAAAGGTTTGTTGGGCTACACATCTTTGAAGATGCCTACATCAACCAACTTTCTTGCTCTACAAACATTGACAGCGGTCTTTCTTAATTGGCAGCCACATGATGAAGTAAATGGCATGTCTGGAAACCAGGGGCAAGTACTGGTTGTCATGTAGTTTCATAATAAAATATAGAAATAAGCTCACACAAATGCTGATCTAACAAGAACTTGAACACATTCGCACTAGAAGAATTGTATATCCCAATCGTGTGTCAACCAAACCTTGTGGTGCTCAGCAGTCACGAGGGGTGATGACTAGTGTACAAATGTGACACTCGATAACTAACTACAAACTCCTAATAATGAAATGACTGTTTAATTGTTGTTATGCTTAATGGGGCTGTTATAACTGTTACTATAGCATATAGTGTACCATAAATGAGTTACATTCAAATGCCACTTTGACAGACCCATTTTACACCGGTTTTCATCAATTACTCATAAGCTGTAGCCCAAAAAAATTTGAGCAATTTTTTGTGCATCATGCATCAATTGAAGCTATAGTGAAAATTGAGGATCAAAATGAGTGAAATTAACTTTATTAACTTTATTAACTTCAATAAATTGCTGCAAACATAAACCCTGATGGTAAGCACCAATATTGCAATGGGTATGCCTAGGCCAGCCACTAGCTAGCAGTGGTGTATGTAGAAAACATGTTGATAGTCCTTAAATAAGAACTGGGTGGCACGGCATCATCCTGTTAAGAATGGAGCACGATGGTTGCAATTGCAGAGTAACAGCTCAGCATAAAATAACAGTGAACATTCCAGGGTTAGATTATCGTGTCATATCAAGCCAGCCAATTGGAGAGAAGAATACACAAGTTGGTGTTATAGCTTTGAATAAGCAATATATTGTTTTCTTGAAATACTTGCCCATGTCAGTAGTTAAAAATGGCTGTATCAGAACTTCGACCTACTAAATACCATAACAAATTCTATAGATGAAGTCGGAACGGTTCTTTTTTGCAGTATTATTCAGGGAAATTTACAAACCACAGTGCTCAACAAGTATTTCTTGCGCAGCTGTATCTGCACTGTGAACCTTAATGCATAGTAAAATTCCTTATTTTGAGAGTCTAGCTTTAAAATTGTTGGTCTGACAAGTTGCCATTCTGATAACTGCATATTGAATCTAACTCAGACTTGGGATTCCACAATGTGTTAGAGTGGGCAGTGAGCATCATGCTGTCAGCACAATATTTGTAGTAGTGCTTGGAGCACATTTTTCACAATTTAACTCATTCGTAGAACAAAAAATGTTGCCAGGAATGAGAAAAAAAGTTACATAAACACAGAAGCCCACATGTCAATAAGATTTAAGATCAAAAGAGATCAGTGCAATCAGTGTTATATACTTGTGAATTCAATAGAATTGATCAAATTAAAATGTATTCAAACTAACTGTTCAACATCTGAAACATTTATCGAAATATATAAACGCTGGAGCAATACAAATCTGTTGTGAGTGCACTCGTGGTGCTTACAAAGAAGATACTAATTTTTAACACTTCCAGAAGTTTTATGTTGGCGAGTTTGATGGCGAGTCAAAGTGTTTTCATTGTCAAACTCTTTATTGCAAGATGAAACTAGACACCAGTGCCAGTTACAGTTCTCACAAACTCCTTTAGTTGACTGGTTATCTCTTATCTTTGTCCCTACTTTACAGTTGACACACACATTAGTACTGTTTTTGTGGCAATCTTTCATATGACTTATAATATTACACTTCTTGTTCCTTTCAGTCTCACACCCATCGATGAGACACCAGAAGTAACCACAATCTTTGTTGCTACATTTCATATGTGTCAAACCACTGACTCTATTCTTGAACTCCCCACAAACACAGTGAGTGTAAGGGTTCCTTGCTATCCAGCTTTGACCAGCATGCTGGAGAGTCTGATGATAAGTCACTTTAAATCTTGTATCACTTGTAAAATTGCACCCTTGGTAGGTACAAATATAATGTTTTCTGCATCTCTTACACATAAATACCTTTGTGACATCAAAAGGGATCTTCTCTCCACATGGACATGTGGTTCTTTGGCTAACCTGTTCTGATTTTGTGTTCTGTTGAAAGAAAGTAATTTTGTCAGGTTTAGAAACTTCTCCATGACGAGCGTTGACATGCTTAATCAAACCTCGCGAATGAGATAAATTACTGCTACATCCATCAATTAGACACCAGAAGTAGGTACAAGTTGGATTTGGACACTTCATACTTGATAGTCCAGATTTTCTATCTTTCTCTTCACCACACAAACAGTGTGTCCGATGATTGATGACTTTACCTCCACGATTGGAATGGGTTGCTAGCATATGATAATTGATCAGACCTTTTCTTTCAGTAGTGAAACCACATCCAGAGGTCAGACACACATACATCCTACATTTCTTGCATTGCGAAGTCTTTACATACAGTCGTTTTATTGGCTCACCGCAAACACAAGCTATTCCCCTCTGACCTGGAGAAGTTGAACTAGCTCCATTATTAGCAACTTCTCCAACAAAAACTGGCAGAACGTCTGACAAACTTTGTGGTAATACACTTTTGTCTGTCGCATTGTCTCCATTTAACAAAGATTTCTACAAAAGATTCGTATGAGACAAATAACTCTGAGAGTCCTAAACTTTGTTTGGTTGAGCATTTTAATGGCTTTGAGGCAGAGTCACACTTATTTTTAATTACGCCCAGTCACTGACAGTACTAATGAGGCGCAAATCTCTATCATGGACTCTAAGGACAAGGTTATCACGGTTTGAAGTGTCTTTTAGTTGGTCCCAGTTACCATTAGCACCTGTGAGGTACCTTCCGTGTGCACCAGGTGTTTTAATTTTAGTTTTAATATTTTGTTTGACCTGAGCAATTATTGTTCAAGGTTTGTTTATGTTGTGATTTGTTTATTAACTTAGATGCATGGGTTTGATTGTTTGATCAACATTGTATGAGAACCTGGGTACTCTTATTGTGCACCAGATTTTTGCTGTTTTCAAGTTTGTAGTCGTATGATTAACTAAGCATTTATTGTGCAGGTTTGTACAATGATAAAGATTGGGGGGTTCCAGTATTGGATAAAGATGAAGTGTTGTATTATTTTATTGCTATTGAAAGGTAAGATGTCTAAAGAGGAAGAAATGGAGATGGGAGAGGAGAATGAAAATGATACTAATGATGGTAATGCAAGTGAAATTGTAGATGTTTTACCGAGTTTGAAATGAAGAATGCTAATATTTATTGGGATGGTATCTGTCATAGGGTTTTGGATTGTGGAAAGTGTCACCGAGTTTAAGGTAAATAAAAGTGCTGTCAAAGAAATATGAAAAGTGAAAATCTCTCCTCTTCGAATCATAAATAAAACTATTGCTGAATGACAAATATTGCCTGTATGATGAAAAGTAATGCTGAAAGTTTTGAGGCGAGGATGCGTCCTCCTTTTACGCCAATGGTTGGGGGTCCGACTGGTTCAGGGAACACTTGAGCAATTTTAGAAATGATTGAAACTAGTCGAGTTATAGCTTATTTTTCACTGCTAGAATTAGATTACTGTTATGGAGCCTATCAAAAAGCCTTTGACGATGTACCAAGAGTGATACTTCACGAGTTAATGAGAGACATAGCAACAAGTTTTCCAATAGATGGGCAAATGAGATGGTTAATAAGTGATCGTTTGGTGGATGAACTTTCTTGTAAAGATGGTGCCAAAGCTTTGTATACAAAATATAGTCATCATTGAAAAATAAGTGTATTTTTTAATGCTCAAAGTCCTTGCTTAAAAGGAGACTGCACAACTTTCCTTGAAGAGTCACGATTTTCCTTATTTTCGAAAACCCTAGAGAAGCTTTTGTAATTACCTATCTTGCTTGTCAACGCGTTCGGGAAGGACAAAATACGTACATGAGGATTTTTAACAGCTGACAAAGAAGCCATACTCATATTTACGGATAGATACGACTTAGCGAATTGTTGATCAATACAGTAAAAGGATGTAAATGCAATTGATATTTAATTCATCTTGTAGGTTTTTCTTATTCATCTGTGTAACAAGTTGTTGCTACAATGACTAAAGCTCCGCAAAAAAACTTAACAAGAACTGCAGCACTGTTGTGATCAATCAACACAGCATCAGCTTTGATTCAAAAGTCTGTAACGGCTAATGATGAAAAATAGATCTTGTTACTACCCTAAAGAAATGCGCTGAAGCTATTATAAATGGATCGATACCATGGTTGACTGCTCACTATAGTCAGTTGCAACGGAGCGCTAAGGGTTTTTTCAGTCTGGTTAGGAAATCATCGCTAGGCGATAAAATCATTGTGTTGCAAAAAAGAGGATTTCTAGCTTCCCTGTTAGGACCTATCATCAGCGCAGTAGTTCCTTGATTATCGAAAACTGTGTTAGGAGAAGGATAAAGATGAATTTCTTCAAAAAATTATGAGGAATAGAATGCCTATCTTAGCTCTGGATGACCTGAGTATGAAAAGAAAAAAAATTAGACTCAAAAAAGCTAACTCAGATCTGTTTCAATTGTTGATAGAAACTGTTAAAAACATTACATTAGGTAATGTTCCTCTAGAATCATAACAGTCTTTTGATTCGCAGTGCTACAAGAATGAACTACACAAACTAATTGGATGTTCATAGGCGTAGAACTTTTACTCAGACTGGTACAGGTAATACTTTGGATGCTATAGTATCACTTATTGTATCTGTTTTATTGTTGAAAAAACCAATAAAACTATGAGTCTCCGGTTTTTAAAATTTTCCACACTTTACTTTTTAGTGTCTGAAAATAAATACGCTAGGTTAATGAAAATAGTCAACAGTGAGAAAACTAAACCAAGCCTCTTTTGTATCAAACCCTATGGAAGAAATCACAGTGGGAGATATGAAGAGAAAATGGAATGCTTTGCTGGAAACAGTGCATGACTCCAATTCGACCAAGTAAGAAAAGTTTGATGAAAATACCCAAAACATGGTAGATTTTTCAGCGACGCCAGAGAAAATAAACAATGTCACCAATGAATGAATAACTGGTCTCCCACAAACGAAGCAAATTCAAAAACTAATTTCCTCTTTGCAATTATTACTATTATTGATGACAAGACTGACAGCATTTTACGAATCGAATCTACCTCCTCCACTTCTGTGTAAGAAGCTACTGATGAGATGCATCCAATAAGAAAAAGATTGTTTGATGCTGAGGACTTTTCTGTATCCAATTTTAGTAATTTTACCGATGGAGAAGATTATGACGAGGGTGAAAAGTACTTTTTAGAAAAGTTTGTGAAAAAATTGTTTAGTCTAGCAAACACAAATGGCAATCGAGCGATTGCCTTCAGAATGCTAAAGCTATTGAATGACACCGGCACATACGATTTGGATGAGAATGTAGAGGTAAACTCAGTAGGCTCGCAGCTGTTGTTAGCTATGGTTTTATCAAACGCAGAATGGTTTGTTGTATTGTAAATGGAGTGGTTCTTGACAACATTACATTGTGGCACACACAGTTCTAAAATGGTGGCTGCCGGAAGAAGCAAAACAGCCTACTAGCATGCATTATGAAACGCTGGCCAGTAAAATGAACATCAATGTATTTCTGCTCACCAAGAAAAGATAATCTGTTAAGGGGGATCCAGTATGAGTTGTGCATAATAATTGTTCTCAATCTGCACGCTGTATAGTAATTGATAGCTGGCCTGCAATGCATTTGTAGGGTCAAGGTAATTTGACAACAGCAATACAACCTGGGAAGAACTCCTGTATTTTTGCTGTCATATCCAATTTTGCAGAAAATTTTTTCATCAACATCAAAGTGCTATTGAGACTCTTCTCTAGAAGAGACCCTGCTGGTATTGCTGGTGCTGCTAGGCCACTAACATTTTGCAATTATTGCATAGACCACTGCTCAGACATGCCAGTCAAGTTTCTGGTGTATAACAACGTCAATTTGATTGCTATACTGATCTAAGGTAAATAACCATTGGTTAGAGCATAAGTCATACAAGAGCAAAGTGCAATTGCAAAGGCTACAGGTAGGTCCGGCGCTCTATAGGCTGGAGCACAACAAGTAGATAGAGTAGTGGTAAATAAGTTGCCTAGAACATGAGTTATTGCCAAACAATGGTGCAGGAAGTCATACAGTAGGATTCAATATACTCTGCAGCAACCTACAGAGCACATACACTTAATTGGAGCGCCTGGTAGTGAGAGACGGAGTCAATAGGTATCAGCTATCTTCAGTTGCCTTTAAATCTTTTAGTAAAAATCTCTAGCTCATTATGGCTGATGGTCTGTATGCATCTAGTCCTTAGGGCTGTTAAGTGGTGGATAGGGTGGTATTGTTATGTCAAGCAAAGGAAACACTTATCGGACTTTGCAATTATCTGGAGCTAGCCTTGCATGACTCAACATTCGCAAGGTAACGGTCAATGCAGATCATGTACGGGGTTTGATGCTGTGCTGGCAACTCCAGTCAAAAGAGGCGACCAGTCACTTGTCAGTATTTTTTATTAGCACAAAATGTGTCTCTACTCAATGATGTCATACATAGACAAGCTTCCACTGACTTTATTTTATGTAAATTTACAAAAACATATCGATCTGTTTGCTGACTGCCAATGATAGTCCATTAATCTTGTAATTGAAAATACTACAGTGTATTAGATAAAGTGATAGATTGTTGCAGTAGAACATTTGACCTGAAAACACCATTGACACCCACTAACTACACATATAGCGTTTTTGATTATTTATTGCTGTTTATTTAAACATTGTAGCGAGTAATGGCCAAAAACTGATGACAACATTTCTCCAAGAAATTGCCATCCTTTTCCTTCACGATGGTTGGTATACATCATTAAAGCAACAGCAATTTAAGGCATTCAGTAACTAGATTTAGGCTGTAAATGAGGATAAATTTTTTCAAAGTACAAGGTTCAAAGCATAGGGTACAATTTTTATCTGTTATGCCGAGTCGATAGGACTTTTGATATTCTTGCAAGTTTTATCAAACTTACAGAATGCTGATCTTATTTAGAGGAACATAAAACCTAAAAATATATATCTGTGGATCAGAGCCAGCGGAGACAAATCAACCTAAACTAAACCCTGAAGTCCATTGTACAGCAATTCTTGTTGACGGCTTTTAATATGAGTAATCAAGTTTCAACGATCATATGAAGATAATTTTTATTCTTAAAAATGTTTTTGAAGACTAAAGCCACACAACCAAAGCAGAAAAAACCAATCAGTTTTTTTTCATTTTCAGTTTGGATGAATCAGGAACACTGTGCTAGATTTTGGTGGAAGTCAGTGATAAACTGGTTGTTTACTACTCTAACATCCACATCATCGCTTTGAGATTCCACAAACAACCATAGTAAAAATGTTGTATCGGTGGAATGGCTTACTGTGCCAGTGGCACAGCATGCATCGCCGTTCTTCAACCTTGCAAGGCCGGTATTGACCCCTGACTGACCCGGTATTGTAGTATTGAACTGGTACACGATGGCTGCCATAGTTGAGGATTATTAAAACCATATAGGGAGTTACTCTAGTGCAGGAGCGGGAAGTACCCTTCCTCGGGATGTTAGACAAAATTAGCACATGTTAGATGTAGCTTTGAAGCCTTGCAGAGCTTATGATTGGATAAAGGAAACGAGTATCCACCCTTCAGCCACTCGGCACCACTTACATTAAGTTCTTATTCATTGTATGAGTTGTTCACTATTTATATAATTGTTCTTAATGGTTCATTTACTTCCTGCGAAATTACTCTTATATGTATTATGCAAATAGGTTTCTGTCAGACTATTTACAAAAAATCTGATTTTGTTCCTTTTATTGCATTGCATTGTGTCTTATCTATCACCCTGATGCATAATCACCCTAGGATTTTGGGTCATGATGAATGTAGCAAGCATTCAAAAAACACTATATGTAGTTTGTTTGAGCAGTGGGCTTTGTGATTTCAAACTGATTCGGCAGTAACTGATAATAGTTGTCACTGTCACACAGGCACAGTGTCCCCTCTGGTGAGAGGTAGAGTACTCAAAACTAGTGGGATTTTTTAGTAACCAAACCGAAATCATTTACAATACTAAACATGATTGACTACATCTACATAAGAAATAAGTCTCACCCATCCCCCAGAAGCTTCAACTTTTCTATTTATGGTATCTCCATCACTATTAACTGTAGTATATTCCAAGTACCCAGTTAGGCCATCTAACAAGCTTATATGTTGTGGTCGCTGTATGATTATATAACTTGTCAGTTCCATTATCTGTGAAAATTCGCATTGTGTTAAAGTACGAAAGTTTCAACACTATTCATATATATGGTTATCAGTGGCAATCATATATGTGATTCGTGGAAGTGAATCCTTGCATCAATGCTGATCTCATCCATAAGTATATTTTTTTATTGACAACAGCTTGTGAAAAATGAACTGTCTATTGAGAAGGAATTCTAGAGCAAGTTTAACTCCGAAATTTATCAATGATTAAAGTTTAACACTCTGAAAGTCGAAAGGCAAATTTGTGTTCTTTAAAAAATCTAACCAAACATGAGGTGTAAAACCTGCTGGACTTTTACGGGCACTAAAAGTGAAATCTTTCTAATAGTTTCAGGAGTTGTCCATTGGGTTGTGTACAAGTATACCAAACAAGTAACCAAACATTTTGTGATGTTTCCGGTTCTGTAGATAGAAGTTTTACATCTTCTGCTCTGTGATTGTTATCATATCAATTTACGATGAAGGATTTGCACGAATCATTACTAAACACACTCAAGAAGTATGTACAAAAAAGTGCCCACTTTTCTCTTAAGTGCAGACACTAGATAATAATGCTGAACAAAAATCCTGAATCTGGCTATATTTTGCTTCTGTTAGAATGGCATGCCCCTGCCCTCTCCCAAATTAACTAGATAGTTTCATGAAATTCAGAAAAAAAACATTTAGCTGCTACTATAACTGGGGCTCTGAATCAATTACCTAAGGCATATAATATTGATTCACGCAACTCTAAGCCGTTCTGTGCAAAAACTAGTTCAAAATTTACAAAAAAGAACAATGCAGTTTTTGTTTTTGTTTTTGGAAGTACAAATATGTAAATGATGTGATCAAGTTCAGAGAAAACCGTTGTCGGACTTGTATTAACAGGTCACAAATGGGTAACTGTTAAAATTTTATAACAAATACAAGCCAGTCAGTTAATGCAGTACAAGTTTTCCAACCTGGTACCAATAGATATGCTTATAGTAAGATACATTCTTCCTATTTTGACCCAAAAACAGCTCAACATACTGCAGGGGACTCAGGCCCATATTAATTTACTAAATAAAACTGTGACCAGCACTTAGTCAAGTTTTCAAGTTGATAGCTGCTGATAGCTTTCTGCCACCAATCGCTTTTCTGCTAGAAACAAATTTTTGGCTGTACGGCACTTAGTCAGAAGTGCAGGAGTACTCTCAACTCCAAAACAAGTGAAAAGCCTTTGTCTCAGATATAATAATCATAGGATTTCAGTGGAATGCGCTTACCCTATAAAAATAATAACAATGGGGCAAAAGACATAATAAAATGCCTTTTATGAGCGAAGCACAGAAAGTAAAACATACAATTTCCCATACAATTGCATACAATATGTAAGCACTAGTGAATGAAATAACAAAAAGCGACTTAAAACTTTTTCAAGGTCTACTACGAGCAATGTTCGTAGTGGAGTTATCTGTCCAATTTTTTTTCTACGAGCAATGCTCGTAGCAAAAACCGTCACGTTTTCGGAAAGGATTGCAAACGTTTGTGTAGACTGAAATAAATAATTTTTATACCATCGTGTAGAGCAGAAAATTGCCTATTTTCTGGTTTTTATTTGAAGACTGTACGACTTTATAAACGGAAACAGTTCCAAATATCCTTGACCCATCATTTCCTGTTTTCAATTTCGGAATATTTTTGATAATTATGGAAACAAATTTTCTGGCAAGGAGCAAGCACATGGTTTTCTTCTTCTGATTTAGTTAGGTTATTAACATTTTAGCTTGTTTGAGCTCTCTGATATTGAAATTGAAGGTTACTAAGCTAGTATTTAATTATCTAGATACGGCATTGATAACAAATAATTAATTGTGGCGGACGGCGCCGACAGTAAACACTCACCTATTATTCTATGCTCACACTGTAACACTATTTACTCGTTCTATGTTTTGTACCGTCTTAATTGTTTATTCTATGTCTACACTCAAAGACTATTCACTCTATGTTTATATCGCATCAATTCTATTTACACACAATCATATATGTAACCCATGTGAGTGCATCCAGCCGTAGCTGTGAAGCCAGCCTATTTTATGTACACCCAATTTCTATTTGCTAAGCCTTTCTTAACAGGCGTGTCCTACAACTTTCTTTTGTCATGTCTTGTTTACATATTTACTGGTTATGTAACTCCTTTTATAAATAGCCGTGTTAAGGCAACAATAAAGCAGAGTCAGCTTGCCCCACTCTCAGAAGTTTCTTTGTTCTTTAGCAATAATAACTTCACAGCGCTAGTACATGCACAGTACACCGAATGCTCTATTACTCGAGTAGTAATATATAAGCAGATCAGCCTGAACCTCTGCTGGCCGAACCTAGCTCTGACTAGTTCGCCTTCAAAGTTCGGTCACTGACTTGCACTCAGCAGAACAGTTCGAACCTCTGCTGGCCGAACCTAGCTTGCCTAGTTCGCCTTCAAAGTTCGACCTCTGCCTTGCACATTGAAACAAGCTAACGCAGCCGGCAGTTAGACTAGTAAAATAGGAATGGTTACACACCATTCCCGAGGATACTAGTCGACCTGTGGGAGGGCTGTATTGCTCAGCGATAGACACAGTTGCCAACTCAGTTCGGGAAGTTGTGCAGGTAGGCCGAGCTACCAACTCACACAGTGAAATCCTGCACATTGGTGGCAGCAGTGGGATTGGAGACACCCACAAGCAGAACCCAACTGAGCGATGGCACAAAGAAGGAGAGCGCTCAGCATCGACCGAGATGAGCCATCCGGCATGCAGATGATGAACACCCTCACTCACATCTTGGACAGGATGACCATGACCTCGACCAGAAGCAAGTTCAAGGTGCCGCAGTTCGACGGCACAGGAGAAGTAGACTACTTCTTGCAGCGGTTCGGGGAAGTGGCCAACGCCAACCAGTGGCAACCAGATGACCGAGTGATACACTTAAGGCAAGCCTTGATAGGCAAGGCCGAACAGTGTGGAAGAGGAGAGACAGTGGAGGAGGTGACCATGAAGCTGAGAGCTACCTTTGGGCTCACACGTTCCGAAGCACAGGCGAAATTACTGAGCTACAGACGAACGACCAGGGACAGCTTGAGAGATCATGCAAACGCCGTGGAACGCCTCATCAAGGCTGCCCACAACAACCTCCCCAGACAGAACCAAGAGGAGCTGGTGCTCCAGACGTTCCACAGCACGCTGGGACACACTTACCTACAGCGACATCTGTTAGCCGTTCGCCCCCAGAGCTTGGAGGAAGCAATACAAGCAGGCAACGAGTTTCTGCAGGTTCCACACCAGCCACTAGGAGGACCACACGTTCGGACAGTGGAGACCGACCTCTACGACTTGGCACCGACCCCATCTGGAGAGACTGCTCGCTCGCAAGAGGTGCAAGACCCTCTTACGCAGCTCCTCCGCACGGTGGAAGGACTAAGTAAGGAGATAGCGGACCTCAAAGCCGAACAGAAGGAAGACACCCCCAAGAGATGCTGGGGTTGCCAGCAGGTTGGACACCATCGGAAGGCATGCAAAACTGCTCCATGGCCCAGCCGCCAGGGAAACGATTACCGCCCGCAGCAGTAGGGAGACCTGCTGGCTGCGCACGGGCACCTCAAAGGAAGGCGCAGGCACCTCCGAGGAACCAGGATCAAGCGCGACGGGTAACTCCTACTTTGGACCTCCTGACCAGTCCTCCGATCGCTTTACACAACCGATTCTCCAGTCTGTCGACACTCGACAGCCCTGACACACTGGAATCGGAGAGCGAGGAGACTTTCAAGCAGCAGGAATCAACCAGGCCCAAAAAGAAGGACAAGCAGACCCAGACGCCACCATCCAAGGAGGAACGGTTCACACCCAAGCCTGTAAACCTTCAGTCAAACCAAGTGGAGCGACCTTACAGCTCCAGCTACTACCTGCCAGGACGGATAGAGGGAGAAGCAGTCACGCACCTCATCGACACGGGATGCAACACTAACCTGTTGGCAAAACGCGTCTTTGACCGACTACCCTCTCACCTACAGCAGGCCCTACAGCCGTACGACTCGCACGGTCTCATGGCAGATGGAACGAGACTACCCTTTTACGGATTGCTAACCCTGAAAGGACGAATACGGCATGTCAAGTTCACCGAGACCTTCGTGGTGAGTCAAGTTAACGAGGATGTTATTCTCGGGATGCCATTTCTGAAGAGCCAGGAATGCCAGCTAGGGTTCGACCGACCTGTATTGATGATACAGGGGAGAGAGCTGGCCTGCACAGATCGGCATGGAAGGAGCCTTGTCTCCAAAGTACAAGTTCGGCAAGACACCAGTCTGCCCCCACAGACGGAGGTCACCATACCCTGCCACCTGAGTGCCAGGGAAACCTGTCCTCAGGGAGTGATAGAGAGCCTGCAGGGTGGGCTACCGATCGCCACGAGTGTCAACAGGCCGGACGCAAGAGGAAGAGTGTTGGTACGATGCTTAAACCCAACACAGGACACGCTGAGGCTGTCGGCAGGAGAAGTGATTGGCACCTTCACCGGAGTAGATGAAGGTGGAATCCAGACGCTGAACGAGCCCAGGAAGACAGACGAGCGAGCAGCGGCAGGAGGAAGAGTACCCCCCCACCTGCAAGAACTCTTTGACAAGGCCAAGAGAGGGTGTCAGACACCCCAGCAGGAAAGACAGCTCAAAGGGTTACTGCTCCAGTACCAGACGGTGTTCAGCAGCCACAACGGAGACCTGGGCCGAACCACTCTGGCCGAACACTCCATTCCCACCATAGAAGGAGCTCGACCAATCAGGTGCCCCCCCCATCGGCTGGGACCCGAAAAGGAAGCAGAGGCGGAAAGGCAAATCAAGGACCTTCTGGAGAAAGACTTGATAGAGCCAGCAGATGGAGCGTGGAGTTCCCCCGTTGTTTTGGTCAGGAAGAAGGATGACTCGTGGCGGTTCTGTGTCGATTACAGGCGACTGAACGACATTACTAAGCAAGACGCTTACCCTATTCCCCGCATAGACGAGTCTCTGGACGCCTTGGCCGGCAGCAAGTACTTCACAACGCTGGACCTGACCAGCGGGTACTGGCAGGTGCCTCTGGACGCAGACGCTCGGGACAAGTCAGCCTTCACTACACGCAGTGGACTGTGGAAGTGGAAGGTGCTCCCCTTTGGATTGACGTCGGCCCCCGCCACCTTCCAAAGGCTGATGGAGAAAGTGTTGAAGGGCCTACACTGGAAGACGCTGCTGCTGTACCTCGATGATGTCATCATCATCGCCCCGGACTTCGAGACACACCTGCAAAGGCTCGGAGAAGTATTGGGACGCCTACAGCAAGCCAACCTGAAAGTGAAACCCTCCAAGTGTGAGTTGCTTCAGAAGGAAGTGAAGTATCTGGGCCACGTGGTGAGCGCCCAAGGAGTAGCCACCGACCCAAGCAAGGTCGAAGCAGTAAGGAAGTGGGAAGCACCTAGAGAGGTGAAGGAACTGCAGGCATTCCTCGGGACGGCCGGATACTATCGACAGTATCTTCCAGACTATGCAACAATAGCCAAACCGTTGACGGTACTCACCGGAAAGGAGATACCCTGGAAATGGGGAGGAGAGGAACAGGCAGCGTTCGACCAGCTCAAGGCACGACTAACGCAGGCCCCTGTGCTAGGATACCCCGACCCCAGTCTACCCTACACTCTCGACACAGACGCCAGTGCAGTAGGAGTCGGCGCGGTGTTGTCGCAGGTCCAGGAGGGAAAGGAGAGAGTGATAGCCTATTTCAGCAAGACCCTAGCGCCTGCTGAAAGAAATTACTGCGTCACTCGGAAAGAACTGTTGGCAGTGATCAGAGCGGTCAAGCACTTCCGCCCCTACCTCTACGGACGGGAGTTTAAGCTCAGGACCGACCACGCCTCCCTACGCTGGCTGTGTCGACGGAAGGAGCCGTCGAATCAGATCGCCCGTTGGCTGGAAACGCTAGCTGAGTTCCGTTATAAACTTGAACACAGAGCAGGAGTACGCCACGGGAATGCTGATGGGCTCAGTCGCCAAGGTGTGTGCACGGACTGTCGGCAATGCAGTTCCATTGAACGGAGAGACGGAGGACCCTCACACGCAGAGCTCGCTCAAGAAGTCCAGTCGGCCCCGCCGAAGAAGGAGAGAGTCAACATTGCGGTGACCAACCCAATGCAGACCACCAGGGACTTGGCTAAAGAGCAGCAAGAAGGAGGAGGACCAGTGGCTCGAATCTACGCCGAGGTGAAGCGGCCTGGGAGCATATCCGAGAGAGAGCTGGCAGAAGGAGAGCTGGAGTTGAGGACTCTGTACGAGAGACGAGAGGCCATGAGTATTCGGCCAGATGGCATACTCACCATCAAGCTCGCCCACCCCACCAAGCCAAAGCAGTGTGTGATCTGCCCCCCCAGCAGGAGAACACAGGTTGTCTGGGATACACACAAGATGGCTCACACAGGGATACACCGAACCAGACAACGAATCCTTTTGGATTGGTACTGGCCGGGTATCTCTCCGTTGGTGAGGAGACTCATCAAAGACTGTGAGGTGTGTCAGGTGGCGAAGAATGGAAGGAGGACAGAGAACCCCGGGAGACAGCGGATGTACGCAGGACGCCCATTTCAGAAGTTGGCAGTCGACCTGGTCGGCCCCTTGCCACTGACGAAGAGAAAGAACCGCTGGGCACTGGTCTTAACCGACCACTTCACCCGCTGGCAGGATGCCATCGCTCTACCAGACGCCACGGCCCCAACAGTTGCCACAGCACTTGACGAGAGGGTATTCGCATACTGGGGATTGCCCGAACAGCTGCACTCAGATCAGGGTGCGCAGTTCGAGTCGGTGCTCCTGGAAGAACTATGTAGTCTCTGGGGAGTAAAGAAGACTCGCACCACACCATACCATCCGCAAGGAAACGGAGTCGTAGAGAGGCAGAATCGCACTCTGGGAGACGCCCTTCGCACACTAATTCTCACGAAGGGACAAGACGAGTGGGACAGCCTGCTCCCCCAGATCATGCGAGTATGCCGAGGCACACCCCACTCCGCCACAGGAGAGACGGCCAATATGATGATGATGGGACGAGAAGTACGCCTTCCCGACCAGCTGACAGGGACACCCCCCTCGCTGAACCCCCAGAACATCACCGAGTACACGGCCGAAATACAAGAGAACCTGCAGAAGGCGCACGACTACCTCAGAGAGCGCCAGCAAGAAATAAGGAGCCAGGAGAGCGAGGAACCCCCCGTATTCCAGAAAGGAGAATTAGTGGTGCTGGAAAACAAGCGCAGAGTCAAGGGAAGCAACCCCAAGCTCCAGCCACGATTCGTCGGACCCTACCAAGTCGCCGAGGTATTTCCGAACCATACATATAAGCTGGAGAGAAATGGACAATGGTCAATCCAGAACGGCCAACGGCTACGGTCCTACCGCACCTGTGAGGAGCCTGTAGGGCGGGCACCCACGTGTCGGGAGCCGGCTCTGATGCCAAACATGAAAGGAGCCAGGAGAGGTCGACCACCCAAGAAGAAGCACTTTCCAACAGGACCAGAAGAAGCCGTCGCTCCATTGCCAATGCCACTACACTGGATAGAGCGGCCACCCGCCCATGAAGAGCGTGCGCCAACACCTCTACCCACGTATGAAGAACGTGCGCCGACACCACCACCCAACAATGAAGAAGAATCCCCAGCGGTAGTCACCGAAGAGAGAAGGGTGCCAGAGAGCACCGACACTATAGAAGAAGAGACGTT
Organism: Cryptosula pallasiana; assembly: GCA_945261195.1. Classification (NCBI taxonomy): domain Eukaryota; kingdom Metazoa; phylum Bryozoa; class Gymnolaemata; order Cheilostomatida; family Cryptosulidae; genus Cryptosula; species Cryptosula pallasiana. Next base: position 15,983,921 of record OX183131.1, on the reverse strand, counting down.
GCCACTAGAAGAGGAGCAACAGCCAGCAGAAGGGAGAAGGAACGAGACGCCTCCCCCTGAGGTCACTAGAAGGTCAACAGTGACCCCTGACCTGGACGCCAACGAGTGGCCACCACTCAACCCCACAGGAACCACAACCTCCCCATTAAACCGGCCTACAAGGGAAAGGAATCGACCGAAGAGATTCGATGACTACCAGTGTTATCAAACAGGAAGTCATCCCAGCCCGAAAACACCAACTGGCCAAACCCAGGGAGGAGAGAGAGACAAGGCACCAGGAGACACCAACCCAACCATCAAAACTGCAAAGAATTGCGAGGAAAACGGTTGGGTACTGGTAGAGAGAAAGAAAAAATGGAGGAGTCACGATCCAAAACAACAAAAGAGTGCAGACGAGAAAATCAACAAAACACATGGGTAGATAAACCCTACTGACGCTTCACCCAGAAACCCCGCCATACCACGTCACGGAGTACCAACCGCAGAAACGACGCAGGAGGAAACAACCCCCAAGAAAACCGTCGATGAAAACTCCAAAGTAACCGCGGAGTTGCGTCACCCAGAACTCGTCACGTGGGAAGCAATACTGAAGGAACACGTGGGAAGCAGAGCCAATAGTGTTAAAGAGCGAGGACGAGCCCGCCACCGTTCAGTTCCCAGCCAGCAACGAAGCCAGCAACAGCAACCTTCTCACAACATCGAAACACAGCTACAACAATTATTATTAGCAGCCATGGCAAGAACAACCGAGCAGTATGAGCGACTGGATATCACCTCAACCACTAGTGAACCAGTACCCAGGGTGTCGGTAGAATCACTGACACAAGCACTAGAACAACCACTGAAGAGGCTATCAGCTAGGATTCCCCACAAAGAGATGATGTCGGACATCACCACCAACGTCAACCGAATACACTTGACAGATGAACCCTCACACATCAAACCACCGACAGAGAAAGTCAAAGAAAGCTGGATCAGCAGCAAAACAGTAGAAGACATCAAGGGAGCCATGACCGCTGGAAAGGGAGAACTCTGGACATGTAAACAATGTAAGTTTCAGCAAGTCAAGCGGCGGGTGGCATACCACATCTGTCAACATTACACGTTTTTCTTCTGTCGATGTGGGAGAAAAAGTTCATCTAGAGATACGATATTGAAACATATCCGTACACAAGGGGGGACAACTGAGCATGGAGGAAAAGGAAAGCCCCTATACGAAGTCGACGCCAGTCAGTACGGCACATTCTGCCAAGCTATGGGTTGGACATCGCCACCACCATTCGGGGTGCCCACGCCGAGCATGGAAAAAGACGGCAGCTTACCCATCAAGCAAAGACTAGGGCCAACAGTCGACACGCCTAAGCCAAGCCAGAAGAGAAGGTTGTCGCCAGCCAGAACCACAACACCACCAAGAAAGACGCACACATACTGGCGAGCAGAGAGAGAGCAGTCAGAGGAAGAAGAGCGGCAGAGAAAACGACAATGCCGAATAAAGAAGCTAGAGGAGTACGACAAAGAGGTACATCGACTGACCAGAGAAGCCTTCGAGATGCTAGAAAAAGCCGAAAAAGTAAAGGAAAAGATGAGGAAGCTTAACGAGTAAACAACAGGTACGACGCCGCCGACTTATTGTTAATTGGCCACCGTCGCCAATGGGGCGGAGTGTGTGGCGGACGGCGCCGACAGTAAACACTCACCTATTATTCTATGCTCACACTGTAACACTATTTACTCATTCTATGTTTTGTACCGTCTTAATTGTTTATTCTATGTCTACACTCAAAGACTATTCACTCTATGTTTATATCGCATCAATTCTATTTACACACAATCATATATGTAACCCATGTGAGTGCATCCAGCCGTAGCTGTGAAGCCAGCCTATTTTATGTACACCCAATTTCTATTTGCTAAGCCTTTCTTAACAGGCGTGTCCTACAACTTTCTTTTGTCATGTCTTGTTTACATATTTACTGGTTATGTAACTCCTTTTATAAATAGCCGTGTTAAGGCAACAATAAAGCAGAGTCAGCTTGCCCCACTCTCAGAAGTTTCTTTGTTCTTTAGCAATAATAACTTCACAGCGCTAGTACATGCACAGTACACCGAATGCTCTATTACTCGAGTAGTAATATATAAGCAGATCAGCCTGAACCTCTGCTGGCCGAACCTAGCTCTGACTAGTTCGCCTTCAAAGTTCGGTCACTGACTTGCACTCAGCAGAACAGTTCGAACCTCTGCTGGCCGAACCTAGCTTGCCTAGTTCGCCTTCAAAGTTCGACCTCTGCCTTGCACATTGAAACAAGCTAACGCAGCCGGCAGTTAGACTAGTAAAATAGGAATGGTTACACACCATTCCCGAGGATACTAGTCGACCTGTGGGAGGGCTGTATTGCTCAGCGATAGACACAGTTGCCAACTCAGTTCGGGAAGTTGTGCAGGTAGGCCGAGCTACCAACTCACACAGTGAAATCCTGCACATAATTTTAATTTTTTTATTATTTTTGAAAATTTGTTGATTGATGTTGTTCTTTACATCAAAATGTAGCTTCAAATGCTTCTAGTTCATTCGTGCTCCAATGAGGGCTTTATTATTGCCGTTAATGGAAATAATATTTATTTTCAGAAAAAAAAATTTCCGAATTTTTTGGCCATTTGTGCAACAAGTGTCAGATTGTTGTTGCAGTGTTCTAACACTTCTCTTGCATATTTTTGCTTCAAATTTGGCTAGTCGTATTAGAATTTTGTCTTCTTTTCAGCTGTGCTATCAGTTTCACGTTTAGTGTGTTATTTTTTTTGGAACTGGTTGATCTGTTGAGATCAATACAAAAAATGGTCTACGAACTAAAAAAATAATAAAAAGAGTTTAGGCTGGTGGAATCAATATGTTATTAATTCTCCTAAGAGAAGAGAGAATGCTGATTCATATGAGCATAAATATGTTACCATATCATGTATAGATGAATTTTAATTAAATTTTAAAAATTGAACTTTTTTTGCAAAAAGCGGGTGGATGCTGAGGTAATTTATTGGTCTAAGCGGATGAAATTCAAAGAGTTTTAAATCTAAGTGGGTCCAGAAATTGAAGTGGTGTCATAGGCTCACTAGCCAATCCTGAGCTTTTGCACGTTCTATGGTAAGTTCGGTCTTTGTGAACTTTTATTTCAGTTCCCTTGGTTATACAGGTAGAGTGTAAGGAAGACATGTGCTACTTATTCATCAAAGGCTACTTTGCATTCTAAGTCTAAGGTAGCCATCACGCTGCCTGCCCCGCGTGGCCTCCTAAGGTCGGTTTACCCTGAATTTGCAAGGTCACAGAGCTCAGGATGTATGAAAACTGCTGTTCTGGCAATCCAATCGCTATGCATGTATGTTTGATTCCAGAACAATCAGTAGGTAAACAAACACTAGTAATGGTCTCAAAAATCTACTAGAACTCACACATGTTGGTGGTCCAATGCCTCTATTTGATTACCAATGGAACCTCTCTTGCCCTACACTGTGAGTGATGCAACCCCGATGACAGTTTCACAACAATGATGATATATAATTATATAAATATATAAATCTTTAGTTGTCAATCATTGGTCATGCACAGTGCAGTTAAGACAAGTGTTAACCTTTCTAGATTTTCAGCACATTAGTCTAAAAATCTATGGCAGCCGAATTGGAAAAAGACAAAGAGTGTTTAATTAATGGAGGATTCAGTATTAAGAATAATGAAATTCACTCAGAGTCTTTCAAACAACCCTGATTTCCATACTTGAGAAAAACAGTGGAGCCTCGGAGTTTGGTTCTACATTTAACATCAATCTGTCTTTGTTTGATATGTGATGACCTATGTAGTGATGGGGCTGGTTTATTCACCAGTCCGTGGAAACAGTGCTCAGGCTGTTGAGCTTTCTTTACGTAGTTGGCACACATATTGTCAAGGATGTTGACTATGGGTGTAATACTCATAAGTAGTGTTCGTGTGCTGGGTATATGATTATCATATTAAACTTTTCCACCCGAGCTAGCTTATCAATGGCATTAGGTGATGGAACAGTTAAACATGCGGCACAGCTGTAACTCATATTTGGTCTTATACATGAGCTGTAGTAATTTAAGAGAGCATCCTGTGGAATTTCTGCATTTTAGTTTAAGTAGCACATACTTGAGTGGTCTGATGCCACTACTTATTTGGTTTATGTGAGCGTCAAAGCTCAAGTTTTTATCAATGGTTACCCCAAGGAACTTGGTTGCCGACACTGATTGAATCTGCTCAGTTTTCAATGAGAATGTCATTCTGCTGATAGATTTGTCTACTTGATGTATACATAGTACTTATGTAAAGTAGGGCACCAAAAGTTTTGGCTGTTCTTTTTGTCGTCTTTGGTTTGGTTTGGTTGTGTCATAATCTTTTGTCGAAGATCGTCCAAAGAATACATTTTATTGCCATTTAGATTGATGCCTTATAGTTTCAGGGTCCCTGGCATTTTGTATAGATTATTGAGACAAAGGCTTAGAAAAACTTTGATATTTATTTTATTGAGTTTTACCCTTATCATCATTTTCACGAACCAGCAAAAATTTAGTTCGAGCTCGAATTTTTTTGAGGAAAAAGGTCATTTTCTTCAAGTGACTGTCAAAAACAGATTTTTCAGGACATTCTACAGAAATATCTGTAAAAATTTTGATTTATGCCATTTTAGTTTGGTTTTCTAAGAGATTGTTATAGGCGCATCAAAGGAACACCTCGTCACTGTTAGCAGAAAGCATGAAGACTGGTTTGATGAGAACAGTGCTGAACTAGAAGAACTCATTGAGAACAGAAACCAGGCAAGTGCAGTTGTGCTCTACAGAAATACCCATTCCAGCAAATCAAGATACAGAGTGGCCAGTAAAAAGCTTACAGGCATATTTCGGAACTCAAGGACGAATGGTTGCTTGAAAAAGCTGCTGAACTACAGCTGTTTGCTGACGCGGATGCCATGAAAGTATTCTTTCAAAGTATGAAGACCACCTGGGGCCAATGCGTGAGCCCTCCTGGCCAGTTATTGGCCAGTGAGAGTGTAACACTCCTGACAGAAAAACGAAACCTGCTCACAAGATGGACTAAGCACTTCAGTAAGCTACTGAATGACACACCAGAGATTGAAAAGGACGTTGTTGAAGATCCGAGACAAGTCCCAAATCCAAAGCCGGATGGACAAATGCCTTGTAATAGATGAGATCAGTCAGGCAATTGAGATGCTAAGTGAAGAGAAATCACCTGGCTCTGATGGCATCCACACTGAGGTTATCCAACGGGGAGGGCCCAAACTACTAAGTGCTCTTCATAAAATAATAGAGGGAGCATGGAAAACTGCTGTAGTCCCTCACGTTTGAAAATATGCCCAAGTTGAAAACATCTTCAAAAAGGTGATCGCAATGTGTGTGGCAACTACAACGGAATTTTATTGCTATCTCTACCTGGTAAAGTTTACGCACGCGTCCTTCTCAATAGATTGAAATCATATGCAGACAACTTCTTGCCTGAGACTCAGCGTGGATTCTGAAATGTAAAAGGAACAGCAGACAAGATAATTGCACTGAAGCAAATCCAAGAAAAGTGCATCAAACAAAAAATGTCTGTGCATATGCTCTTTGTCGACTTCACCAAAGCGTTCGATACTGTCAACCGACCAACTCTCTGGAAGATCCTACAGAAACTTGGTTTTTCCGGTCACATTACCTTACCTTACCTTACACAGACATGAAAACTTCAGTTAAGCTGAAGGTCAAACTGTCGAACCCATTCCAGTTCAACAACGATGTAAAACAGGGTTGTCTGCTGGCTACTATGCTTTTTTTCCATTTTTCTCTCAGTTGTTCTTCGATGCGCTTTTAAACGTCGTGACAAAGGCGTCTGGATACAAAGTAGGTCTGGAGCTGATCTGTTCAATGTTAATCAATACGAGTCTGCAACAAGAACACGGAAGATCCTGGTTAGAGAACTCATTATTGCTGATGACACTGCCTTTGTTGCACACAGCCATCACAATGCACAGGTAATAGCCAGCAAATTTGCTGGATCTGCCAAAGCCTTAGGGCTGAAGATTAACATCAAGAAGACAGAATGTTTTACCAGCCCGCCCCTGGAGTACATGATATAGGTCAGAGTACTCATATCAACGATGAAGAACTGGTCAGTGTAGCAACGTTCAGATACCTCGGATTGACAGTTATGAGTAACAACAAAATGGACTACGAGATGAATACCAGGATGTCCAATGCCTCAATCTCCTTTGGCCGACTCAAGTCAAAGGTTTGGTAGAACAATGATCTGACATTAAAAACACAATGTTCGGTTTATCGAGTTATTGTTCTTTCATTTCTGTTATACAGAGCTGAGACCTGGCCAGTATACAGGTTAGCTGCTCACAAATTTAAAACCTATATGATGAGACATCTACATCAGATTTTAAATGTGAAGTTGGTTGCCTTCCTTTCGAATGAGGAGATTCTTGCTCTGGCCAGCCTATCAAGCGTGCATGAACTCCTCATTCAAAGAAACCTGAACTGGGTTGGACATGTGTACAGAATTGAGAAGATTAGGCTACCCAAACAGATCCTTTATTCACAACTCAAAGAAGGGGCCCGAAGTATTGGCAGACCGAGACTGAGTTTCAAAGACACTGTAAAATGGAACCTCAAGGACAAAAACATCCCAGTTGGAAACTGGAATTCTCTCAGCAAAGACCAAAGCCAATGGGAAAGTGTGGTTCACCGGAGGTATTCTTCGGATACGAAGGACGGCTGATGATGTATGTTGCTAAGAACACCCAAACAAGCACGGCATGAGGAAAGGAGTTGTCTCAAGTTTCAGGAGAGTGCCTCACTGCAGAGGCCAATCACAGTCAGTTATTGGCTGCGCATTGTGTAAAGCCCATCATCAACATTTAACATATCAATCACTAGAAAATCAGATGTTTCCCAGGCTAATTTGATAAATGCAATGTGTTCCGTGTAAATTGAGCAGCAAACGTGTGAAATAAACAGTCATATAGCCTGACCTTAACCGCAATTACTTTAAAGAAAATTGTATTAATGTTAGATTTTATTGTAGTTGTAACTGTGAGCAAAAGTATAATTGAAACACTCCATTTGAAACAGCGAAACTGCATTGAGACAGATGACTAATGAAGGGTTGTTAAAGCAAAGAAACTATAAATTTTGTCTCATATGTAGAAAAAAAAAAGTTGGAAAATCATTCAACAGTCTGAAAAAGTGCGAATTGTTCACAAGTTCAAAGTATTTGATGTGAGAATGAATAATTACTACTTACAGAAGCAATTCTCTCCCAGTACACTAACCCATCATCAAACATTATTTTGATTGAAGTCTTTAACGACTTCATTACTTCAACAGTTGATATATCACAACAGTGCTCAGCTACGTCATTCATATTGGCTATATCAATAGCCGTCCAGTTAGACTCTCCTGTAACAAAACAACATACCAGCTGAATTAGAGTTGAGACACTGAGAGCAATACATTATATTATAGCTTAACATTGACAATGGATTCTACCCAGACACAAATCTTTAACAAGCACTCTAAGGTGTATAGGTGTTGACTTTGAGTTCATGTAAGTGCCAACATTGCACAAAGATCAATTCTGGCATTTTTCTTATGTCAGACTTTTAATGAAAATGTAGGTTAGCTGCTAATCATTTCTACACTAAGTTATGGCTTCCCATCTTTTTTTTCCAATTCCTAGTTCAATTTTTGCTCTACACCAATTTTGACCTACCTCTTTCTACAACTAGACCCACAAAGTGAACCAAGCAGCCCCAAAAAAATCTCCCACTTACCACTTTCTCAAATTGATTTTGTGACACTCCCGCTCTAGTGGACCCCTTTACCACTACCACTGACTTAAGTTCTCTTGTCCTTTGGTATAAGTTTCAACTTTCTACTTTAAACAGAAATCCCTCTGGTCCTGTTTGAATATTGGCATTAACAAACAATTATTCTAGCCAAGTCTTTCCCTTCTGAGAACATAACTCCCTACATCAGACCAACTACAGAATCTAAAATGACAGGGGACAAGGACAGCTGTACTAAACACTGTTCGCAAACACATATGGTCCAGCCAGTGCATTGGGGAAAAAAGTTGCCGTATGAACATGGGCTTCTTCAAGAATAACGGATCAGATGGTTGTAACCCAACTGTACCCAAACTCTGTTAACTCGTGATTAAGTTACATTTGCTTCAGCAGGTATCTCGCTGTAATAAGTGAATGTCATATATCCCACTTTTTTAACATTAGAGTGCATTCAAACATGATTTGCTTTCACCATTCGCTTGGTTGTCTGGCTGGCTGTAATTATTGCAGCTGGTGCTGGTCAGTATGACGTCTTGGTAGTGGGTTCAGCTTACATGTAGGTCTAGGTAATTTTTAGGCGAAGCTGTCCACCTGACTTAAAATCACCTTAAGAGCTTTTTATTAATATCATTGTCAGTAGTCAACTGTCTCAATCTTCAGATTACAACTCTTTGTCTCATATACAACTTGAACAGCGAGAGAAGAGACTGGAATTATCAAAGCAATCAACCAAAACAAACAGCGTAAAAATAAATTACACTAGTCCAGTTTTTTAGAGCATTGATCTGGCGGGCCAGTTCACTGTAATTTATATTATAAGTTCAACATAGCTCTGATAACTTGACGTTTTCTTACGAACCTATTTACTTCAGTTGATTCCAAGAATCACAACCTTATTTAAGATTTGAAAAAGAAAACATCTTGGTTGATAAATGAGTCTATTTTATTAAAAAGGATTCATCACTTTTACCAACAATTTTTGACCAATAAATAAGTCTTTGTCATCAAACAGGTGAGCTAGGACATGAGAAAAACATTATGCTTACTATAAAACCAGAAAAATTCTATGGATAGTCACAAAAAGCTTCATTGGCTGATGAAAGTACAAAATAGTTTAGGTACCACTAAGCCTAAAAAATTGTGAAAAAACCTTTGACTACAACTTGGAAACCTTTTCCTAAAAAAGCTGTGTGTACTTATTTTGTTATTGAGGGAAGTTATAGACGGAAAGGTATTCGTCCAACTCATACCAATGTCTTGAAGACAATCAATAAAAGCGGAAACACACAGGAGAGAGTCTTACATTGCGCAAATGTTCAACTGAATGCGCAAGGCAGTTACAGTTCATGGCCAATGGTTGTTTGAAGTATTAGTCCCCCATATATCACTAAAAAGCATGATGCTTATGAGGGAAGCCGATACATTGATGGGAATCTGGAGGGATTAAGTTAACCGGTACATTCAGCTGTTTTATGCTCATTCTTATCGATTCGTTGCTTACAAACACTTTTGTCAAAAGTGAAGAGCACCTGCAAACGAGGGATATATCAAATAGTGTGGTGTTATTCTTGCGTATCTCACAGAAAGGGTTAGGGGTGATGAAGAATGAAACTTTACGCTACGGTGACAACTAGTTTTATTATTTTACTGGCGAGTCTCTTCCAGCATGGACTTTCGAGCAAGATTGACTCCGGCTATGTTACAGTAACTCATAATCAGATTGTTCTTCACCTAGAACCGCGCCCTGGTCCTGCACAGTTAGACAGACGTGCATACAGCGACTTTCACTAATTGATGATTTTTCAACGGTAGAGAAGGATAAACTGGTTTGTTTAGATGCTATGATTGACCAGAATGAGTATCGTATCTTTAAACTATGATGAGAAGTGAGGAGTAAGTAATTTACAAACCTTTACTACGACATCTGGTTCTATTTACAAATTCAGTAGGTAGAAGAGGTGGGATTTTGTAAATAGTGTCTATTTCTGAGATGAACAAATATACAGATAGACAAAAGTTTAGTCTCAGAATAGAATTGAGCAAATCAAGCAAATATTGAGCCATTGAACCTAGTGTCAAGTCCATTCGAACACTATCTACATCACTTGACTTCAAATTTTGCTGGTAAGTGAGCGACTTGTTGTTGAAACAATACTGAGTTCCCATGCCAACTGACAGCAGAAGTAATCAATGACAGGCACACAAGCAACATGAAAAGTAAACTTAACAGAACTAACTGTTCAACATAACAATTAGAGAATACTAGAGTTCAATAACAAAGCTTACGCAAGTTGATTAAATAAGGAACGGCATAGTTGAAATACAGCATTCTCATTGGTCCAATGTAAGCTGACCAATTATAACCCTTAAATAAGAGCCTGTTAGCAGAGCCAGCTTGTGCATGTGTTTGCCATTTGATAAACTACTGGTACATCTGCACTGCATGTTCTCAGATCCGGCTGTTTAGTTTGAATTTCCCTGGATGAGTTATACCTCTGGTAAAACAACTCCTGTGATAAACACTGTATGTGAAAGTAACATTTACATATGGCTTAGGAGTAGACAAGATAAGCATGCTAGAGATTCAAAACTTGCAGGGTGGAGAGGGAGAAGATATGGGCGTATCGCCTAGATCTTGTGGGGTTGTTTATGTAGGGTAGGGTTGAGGGTTGTATGAGGGCTCATTTGTTATATGTATAGACTAATTAGCTATTATATGTTTGGAAAAATTGTATTTGGTTTGGTGATGCTCCAGGACTGTTTTCAAACTTTTGCGCAGTAAGGCAAGTCCCATGTGACTCTTTTTAGTCAAATGCTCACAACTCCCTGTTCGGAAACGGCTGTGCAATTTTCGTACGTCCCTCTGTACCGTTTTCAACTCTTAGTATGCAGTGTTCTTCATTTTGACCATGTTTTTTAAAGTATTACTGTAATGCCTAATACCGCACCAGAGTTTAACAGCTTACTGGATGTTTATTAATAGAACCGTAAACTACAACAATAAATGTGCTGTCAACAGCAATAAAACAAAAACAAACTCAAAGCACAAGTAGAGTTGCAGTCAACATAAACGAAAAGTACACAAAGAAACAAAACAAAACCCACTAAGAATAAGTAGCAACAAACCTCTATTGGCTCCTGTTGGTGCTAAGCATTAATAAAACAGCAAAATCATGTCCCGGTGCACTCTAATGAAAATTTCTAGCAACAATGAAAAATGATCTGTTGGGTGATGCTTACAAACAAAAATAGCCAGCTGATAAAAAAGGCATGAAATAGCTGGAACAAATAGCTGAGCACTTAGCAGTAACACAAGCGGGATAAACACAGTAAAACACACGCCAGGGGCCCCATAGCCCCTGCAGCACAGAGCGCCACACACCCCACCGGGACTATCCCGGATGATTTCTTGGCAGATGCCACCAATAATTGACAGTTATACAAACTACTAATTGATGTCATACAGGACCAACTTTAGAAACAATAAAGTTGTGGAGAGAGACGCATTTTGTCTCATCAACATAGACCAAAGGCATAGACACAAACAACGCAAAGATCAAGAAAGGTAAACAAGCAAACATTACAATTGCGACACCTAAACCACCGATACATTATGGAAAGCTGTTGCGTTTATTGGCTGGAGATACAGACTAACTTAACTTGAACCTTCAGCTAGTAAGATCAGTTTTGTAACGTGTTTGTCAATTATCTTTGATGAGCTAACTCGACGCCCATGACTATCTAGAGCAGAACCAATTTTCACGCTAACTGTTCTTTCCAAGTTGTCCTTTCCAACCTCCGTTGCTTCTGCAAGACCCATCTTTCATTCACTTCACCGTGTTTTCATCCTTTACCAACACCAGATCTCCCACTTGCAGGTTTCTCTTCACTCCCTTCCATTTCTGTTGGCCCTGTATACTTTGCAGGTGTAATGTCTCCATTTCTTGCAGAAGAGGTTAGCCAGGTTTTGTACCTTATGCCAGCATTTTTTTGTGTAACTGACGTCATAAAATTTTCCTGGTGGTGGTATCACCAGTGAGGATTTCATGAGCAGAAGATCATTTGGCATCAGCAATTTGATTGAAGTAGGATCATCTAGAGACTCATAGGTTATTGGCCTACGATTAATGATTCCCATTGCTTCATACATGAGAACTCGCAGTGTGGTGGTGTCTACCGATGTGACGAGTGTATCTAAAGTGGCCCTTAAAACAATTCGGATCGTAAGGATCTGTCTTTCCCATACACCACCTCTGTGTGAAGATGATTGAGTATTGAAGTCAAATTCAACCTGATGGTTTGTTAAAAAGTTCTTGAGTGCTCTCTTTGGCAAATTGTTTAGGGCAGATTGAAGTTCTGTATATGCTACTTTAAAATTTGTTCTACAATCTGATACAAGCTTCTTCAGTGAGCCACGAATAGAAATCAGACATCTCAAACTGTTTATAAAGGCATCCGTAGACCAATCATCGATTACTACTATGTGCACTGCTCTTGAAGCAAGGTATGTATAAATGACTCAGTATCTTTTTATGGACCGTCTACAAAGGGGCTGAAATAATCCTTTCCTGTGTAATGAAACGGTCCCAGCTCCTCCAACCTAAAGAGTGGTAACTCTCCCATTTTTTGTCCACATGCATCCGCTCTATGTTTATGACAACTAAAGCAATGATGGATGAAAGATTTGACAGCAGTTGAGTATCCAAGAATTCGAAAACCATTTTTCCTTAATTTGGAAATGGTGAAGCCTCGTCCTTGATGGTATATTTGCTCATGGGCCTCTTGTGCTACCAGTGTTATAACATGTGATCATTGTGGAAGGATAAGAGAATGCATATCATCATATGGTAAATCCATGGCATGCTTCAACCTTCCCCCAGCTGTCAACAGACCCTCTTCAACAAGGAAGGAGTCAAGATGTGACAACATACTGCGCTTTAGCATGCATTTGTCTGCTGTGAGGCAGTCTACCTCTTCTGCAAAGCCAACCAGCTGCGTCTGGCGATCAATGAACTTGAGTGCCTTGTCATAATTCCTATTTTTGACAGATGACAAAGAATTGGCATGCTTTTGGGGCACCTCAATGGCTCAGATGAGTGAGTTCAAGTTTGAGAATTTTTCGAAGATTTTATCGAACGCGACTGATTGTACGTGCATTACAGTTCGAGAAACAGTACGCACATTAAGATCTTCTTTCTGAATTGGATATTTCTCATGAGATTGAGGAACAAAAAAGGGGTTCTGTAAAAAATCTGGTCTCAAAAACCAGTGAGAATTTAAAAGGGACTCTAACGGTGCAAAATCTGCTGGGTTAATTTTTGAGTGTACATGGTTTCACTGCTTGACCATTGTCATGGTCCTAATCTGCTGCACTCGATTTGCTACAGAGGTGTGGAATCTTTTACCTTCATTGGTAAGGTGTCCACTAACGATATTTGAGTCAGTGTAAAAGCATTCTTGCAAGTTGTCCAATTTCAATTCTTGAGACACAGAATGACTGAGTTTCGTAGCCAAAATGGCAGCTTGCAGTTCCAGCCTATGAATGGTGGCAATATTTTGTGGGGAAACAACACATGATTTACCCATGACAAAGGCATTAGCAGCCTTTCCGGTGCTGTCCTTCAAATGTAGGTATGTGCATAAACTGTAACCAAGTTCTGAAGCATCTGCAAAGGTATGCAGCTTGTGGTAAGTGGCTATATTGAAATCTTTCGGTTTTACACATCTCCTAATAATCATTTTATGGAGACCTTGCGCATCAATTTTCCATGCTTGCCACCTATCATAAATTTCATCGGGAATGGGATCATCCCATCCAAACTTCAAATCCCAAAGTTTCTTTAGGATTTGCTTGCCCGTCAGAATGAAAGGTGTAATTAGTCCACGGGGATCGTAAATTGAACTTACAGTAGATAGCACCCATCTTCTAGTATAAACATTTTCCTTCAAGCAAGGAAGAAAGGTAAACGAATCTTCAGTTGTCAACCAAGTGATACCAAGAGCCGATTCAATAGCTTCTTATGGCAAGTGTCTTTTAGATTTGAGAGGTGCTCTCTCCAATTTTGGAATACAATCCATTAGAGCAGGACCATTGCTGATAAATTTACACAGCCTGATCTTTGCTTTCTGGCACATTGTAATGGAGCTTTTGGCCAAGAGCACTGCTTCTTCCATACTGTCAGTGGAGAATAGCCCACCATCGACATAAAAATTATTCAACACAAACTCTGAAGCTGTTGGGTATTTTGTATGGTAGTCCTTTTCTAACTGATGTTAATCAGATATTGCATAACCAGGTGAGCTAGTAGCTCCAAAGAGATGGATGTTCATTTTATAACTCTTCAACTCGCCCGCTTTGTCAATCTACAAGAAGCGCAAAAGATCCCTATCTTCAGGAGCACTCCTAAACTGACGGAAAATACGTTCCTTGTCACAAGACAAGGCAATAGGTCTCAACCAAAACCTCAAAAGCATGCCCAAGAGACTGTTGTGTAAATCGGGTCCCTGTAGTAGTACGTCGTTGAGGGATACCCCCTGAAATTTTCAGCTACAGTCAAAAACCACTCTTAGTTTACCGGTGTTTTGTGGATGAGTCACTCCGTGGTGAGGTAAGTACCATGTTTTAGTTGGACTTTCATCTTGCACCAACTCGGCCTCTCCACGCTCCAACATGCCATTCATAGATTAATGATGTTTTTTTGCATACCAATCTGCTTTATCCAGTCTTTTGAAGAGATTTTTTTAAACGTTTTTTCGTCACCCAATATGAAAAGCAGGGTTATTAACCATTGTCGAACTCTTTGACTCGGAGTTATTCAAGTGTTTACCTATAAGTTGGATCAAACTCTAAGAAACAGAATACGGTCGTTGATATCAAAATTACCTTTCGGACATCCATTCACTTACCTAAATAATTGTCGCGTAGCAGGTTTCTAAAAGCCTCAAGGCCAATATGCAAAATTTCATCATCTTAACAGGAATGTTTTCTTATGCAGTTGCATGCTACACTTACAAAAGTTTTATGTGAAAAGTAACAAATGCTTGTCTGCCAGGTCTGTGAGCAATCCAACAAATGTAAAAGCCATAAACAAATCTGCTGTGATGACAGGTCTGTTTTTCATGTAGATCTGTTACTACTGTAGTACTTATATCGAAGTGTGGAATGCTTATTTAATGACCCTTAATGAGAGAACAGACAGGAATGCCTTGACCAAAATTAATATAAATGTTTCTTTTTTTACCATTTCAAATATGTTTACTCACCTATGAGTGTCAACCTCCTAGCTATTTCGGACAAAGTAGTTGATGCAGAAAAGTTTTCTTTTTTCATGAACTTGTCAATCAGCGCCTGGTGAGCTGAATAGACATCTGGGGCCTTGTTAGTCAGCCTGTAAAAATGGACTGACTATGGAGCTGAAGTTTTTAACGGTATCAATAGTCTTGTTTTACTACAGGAGAAAAACGTCACTTAGTTATTCATTCAAGTCCCCAAATTTGAAACAAACATAGATTGATAACGTACAATGCAACAAAAAATGGGAAACCAAAAATTAACATAAGTAAATTTCTACCTATGTAACAGATAGCCCTTTACAACATCTTTAGACTGCAGGTCAATTGAATCGGCAGCCTGCCGCCTATTCTCCGTATCCATGTTCTGTCATTCACTTTTGGTTGATTATATTGTTGGTATTTCAGTAATGTCGGTACTTTGTATCAGCTATGCTAAAAATTTTAATAGTATGCTTGTTTCAAGGTAAGAAATGCGTTTTTTTTTTCAGAAAAATTCATCAACAAAACAAATTAGCCTCAAACAAATTACTTCAACTCCACAACAACATCCGTAACAGTAAAAGCCTGAGTCAACTTTTTCAGATATCTGCCTAGCTGCTAAAATAATGATATCTCCGAGGATGAGAAATGCTGGTGATGTGAGGTTTGATGGAGTGGCATTGGATTTGTGCACTTTGGTGTGAAAACAGTGTTAGAGTGCTAAATGATCAATATATGGGAGATAAAGTAATCAATGGTGATTAGCACAAAAAAGCTAGCCAAGCTGATGCAACAGATTTTTTACAATGATTTGCTGTTGATTTTGCTGTGTTTAACCACCGAATACCACAATGTTGATGTGGTATAACAGAAGGAACAAGACTAGTATGGTCAGTGACACCTGGTACTCTCTAAAGTCGTGACTGCATATATCGCTAGATATAAATACAAGCTTTCAGTGACAAATGAAGGTGTGCTATATTTGCTATAGGGACACTGGGTGGCATGCGGGGCCAAAACTGGTCGTTAAAAGGCAGGCATCGACTCCTGATGAGTCAATATAATTTTTGCAGGACCAGTGAGCTCGGCTGGTATAAGAGCCATTTTAGTCAAGGAGTACAAAAATAGCCTAGTTGTTTAACAAAAAAACTTCTTCGGGACGGTGACATTGAATTTGAGGCAGTTTGTTCAAATCTTTGATTGGAAAGGGGAAATAACTCGGTAAAAGTTCATTTTCAATGATGAATTTCATACCCATGTGCAATAATAGTAATAATATAAATATACTGAAGGTTATGGCAATATAAAATGGATCTATTTTTGTTTGATAACAGGACAATGACAGATTTGGTACAAAATGAGTGCTAGCAACTATATATATATAGATCAACGAACCATTTCCTCTATTTCATGTGAGACCTAAGTAATCTTCTAAGAAAAAAAGAACATCAGTACATGTGCTACTTCCTAGTGGTAAGATCCAACAACTTTAGCGAAAATCATATCCTCAGAACAAATTAAGGAGGTCAACAGAACACCAATATTTCATCAGGGCTGTGACTCCCCCTACTTACCACTAGGTACCTATTCTATTTATTTACTCGTGGGGTTATTTGATTTGTTAGCATTCTTAACCCTCTTGTTGATCGAATGCAAGTTTGTATGTCATAAATTGTCTTCTCATTGGACAGATCACACGTCTGCGGCTGTATTGAAATGCACATAAATTCCCATTTCGATATACTTTTGTATTTTGAGTAAGCCCTTCCGTATTATTTGTAATACCCATTTCACATCCCTCTTGATTCAAAACGTATTTTGTTGTAGTATTACAAGACACAGCATCTGTAGAAGTTGTGTCCTTGCAGATCCAAAAAGCGCTTTGAGGGATGAAAAAACCACAATATAATAAGTCAGGAGGGTAGAGTCGCGCACAGTTTTTTCCATTTTCATCTTTATATCGTATAGTCCTTTCGAAAGGTGAAAAAACCAAGACATCATTTTTATCCATAGCTCCGGCACCACATTCATCAATTTCGTTGGTATAGAATACTCAACTAACATTGGGAAATGTTAGTGCCAGTAGCAAGATAAATACGCAGCTCATTTTTTAAAATGTTTTTGCTTTCAGTGTTGAAAGTTGAATACTTTCTTTCTTGATGTTCTTTCTATTTATACGTAAGCGGCTAGTGGCTTGTTCAGCTCTCTCAGCTGATTTTGAAGATGTGAAACAATTTCATCAAAGTGGTTACCAAAATGTAAGTATGGTTCCAATCGAGATTGAGACAAAAGAACATGTGTTCCTGTCCAGCGAAATGAAGTCAAACCTCTTAAAATCGAAATATCTATCAAATCACCCAGTTCAGCATCTTTCAAACATTGCTTTATATCAATCAGTTCGATCGCTCTTTCGAGATCTTGAAAATCTATCAACTTGTCTTGCGGACAGCATACTTTTGGATCAAAGCTCCTAGAACAGTTTAGGCATTCGAGAGGATTTGCTCTTGAAATACAATTACAGCTCAAAAGCATGCTTTGTATTGATTTACGAACTAGATTGAATCCTAACACAAAATAAAATACTTCTTCGGTGATGAGTTGAACAAAAAGAGGATTCGAACGCCGTAAAGGAATGTGTTCAAAATGAGTCCTTATGAACTTAGGAACAAAATCAGCCAATGTAGCAATTGACTTGAATCCTTGAGTTTTTCCACTCATGTTTCTTCTGTAGTTCAAAGATAAATGAAGCAACACTTTTTGTAGCAGTTCTTTTATGAGTCCTCAGATATATTTTTCGAACCAATAGGTATTATTGGGTTGACTGAGTCTTCTTTTTCATCGGTAGTATAAGCATATGGATATCCTAGTTTTTTTCAGATAAGTTTCATTTCTTCAGTGTCATTGTTGTGCGTTATTTGTTTTACTTTTTCTCGCGATATTTTTCAACCCGTCGCTTACACCTTTTGCCTTTTTCCGTTCGCATGTAAACATCCTCAACATACTCTTCACCTTTACTCCTGAGTAAAAAAGAACAGCCTGGGAACCATCGACAGTGTTCCTCCCACGGTAGATCACTCTCTTCCCATTCTTTAAGTTCACCTGAGCAAAAGAAGCATTTTACACTATCTCCGAACTTAGTATAGTAAAAACCTGCATTGGAAAGGAGTTTCATGGAAACTTTACCCTTCCATTGTTTAAAACTGTCTTCTCTAGATGTTTCAGTGGCAAAACGTGGTGTACCAGCACGATCAATTGATATACCTAGAGGTAATAGTTCTGCAGTTAAATCTCCTCTTCTAGTTTTTTGTTCTTCCATCGTATAACTTTTGACAATTGAGATGTTTTTCATTTCATCTGCAAGTAGTTTCCTAGGTCTATACACACGATTGTGAGTGTTAAATCCTCTAACAAATCGACAAAACGGGAAACTTTTAGCATGTTCTTTCATCGGATGTTCATCTTCATCCTTCCAGTTTAGTAATACCCCTCGGCAAAAAGCACATCGAACAGCGTTGTCTTTTTCAAGGTTATAGAAACCAGCTCCAGTCATGTTTTCACCACAATGTCTACCTACTCGTCTCCAGTTTGTAAGAAATGATTTTCTTCGATAACTTTCATCAAGCATTAAAGTTTCTCTTTCATAAAAAGAGAGTTCATTGTAAATGAACTTGAAAAAGTCCGTTGGGGAATGTTCCGCAATAGTTTTTTGTAATTTTAATGACAAAAGACTACAGTGATTATCCGGATAAGTTGCGACGACATAAGTTATTGTAGTGGTATCAGGAAAAGTTCGTTGTAAAAACAACGAGGAAGTAACAAGTAAATTATCATCTATCCATCCGATGGAGTCTTTAGTATTTTCAAAGCAATTCCGACTTTTTTTCCTCTCTTTTTTTCATTATAAATAGTGTTTGTTACATATCTGTTGTTTGTTACCCGACACATTATTTATATATAATATAAGTAGTAGCTTCAGTTATTACTCAAATTGAAGTTTTGTTGGAAAGTTCTTTCCCTTTGATCTAGTTCCTTGTTATTCTAAAAAAAAATGATAATGCTTTATAGCAAAAAATAAAAAAAGACTAAGGTTTCAATTTTTTTCAATATACTTGAATTGATTACTATTGTAATAGAATGTAAATACTTACATCAGAAATGAAGACTTGTCTTTCTTTGAATTAGATGAATGATATTCATAGTTAGTAGTAATATATGAGCAGATCTCCCTACCAAGTGTTTTTTTGTGGATCTGACCTTGGAGTTGAGACAATGGGTTACGGCGTTGGATGAATTCGCCGAGTTTATATTGTATTTTATTTGAGGGGTATTTGAGTGGCACTTGAGTGGCATTTAAGTGGCATTTGAGTTTTGATCAGTTTTTTACTTAATTTGAACTTATATGGCATATAGATTTTGAATGTATGGCATTCAAGTTTTGATAACTTTTTTACATAACTCGAACTCATATGGTATCTTGAGAGAGAGGGGAGAGGAGAGAGGAGAAAGGAGAGATGGGAGATGAGAGAGGAGAGAGAGAGGAGAGAGATTTTTTAGTTTTCTATACATTCATGTATTTATGGTTAATTATGTACATATTTATGGCTATATTTATATCTACATAGAGAGAGAGGAGAGAGGAGATATATCTAAATTGAATAAATACATTGATTGAAAATGAATCATTGTATGATTATATACATTTATTACATAATAAGTAAGGAAAATCTCCCCATATAATATAGCTAGAGTCAGTAAATACTAAGTAATACAAAGCACTACAACTTGTAATAAAGACAAAGTAATAACAGTTAATGCATAGTTTGTTCCTTTACAATGATGTCTTTGATGTACTGATGTTATATCTTAGGAAGGAAGACTTCTGTTCTATGTGCTTTTAATTTCGTAATGAACTAAAATAAAAAAAGTTATGTATTAGTATAGAATGATTAAGCAAAAATGTAAAATAATTACATGAATTTGAATTATAGTTCTAGTTACATTGGATAGCTTACATTATTAGAAAAGGGAAATAACTCACCAAGTTACATTGTTCAGCTTGTTCTTTCTTCAACATTATTCTCACCAAGTGCTTTCGATTATCTTTTATCTATCTAAAAGCAAACAAAAAATACTTGCTCTATAAGTATGCTGTAATAAATACACTAATTACACCAAAAAAGTGCTTTTTTAACATGGAAAAACGTATATATACAACATTTTGTTGTAAAAACTACATTAATTACACCAAAAAGTCCTTTTTTTCACCTTTAACATGTATATATTCAGCATTTTGTTGCAAAAAATACACTAATTACACCAAAAAAGTCCTTTTTTCACCTGGAAAATGTATATATTCAGCATTTTGTTGTAAAAAAATACATTATTTACACTAAAACAGTCCTTTTTTCACCTGGAAAATGTATATATTCAGCATTTTGTTGTAAAAAATACATTATTTACACCAAAACAGTCCTTTTTTCGCCTGAAAAATGTAGATATTCAGCATTTTGTTGTAAAAATACACTAATTTCAAAAAAAGTCTTTTTTTCACTTGGAAAACGTATATATTCAGCATTTTGTTTAATTTATGGTAAAAATTAGTAAAACTCACCTCTAGTGATATGATTGCCATGAGTTATAGATTAGCTTCTTGAGCTCTTGTTCTGGACAGTTTTTTTCAGCATCATCGAAGTATAATCCAAGTAGTTGAGTCTTCATTGGTTTGGTATCATCTAAGCAGGAGAGGAAGTAATGTTGTGTAACATTGACTCTTCATTGGTTTGGTATCATCTTGTCTTCAAAATCGATGTAGTTTGAGTCTTCATTGCTTTGTCATCATCTAAGCAGGTGGTAGATCTTGAAAGGAATTCCTGCTGTGTTGGAGAAATATGCTGCCTTCAAAATCCATGTAGTTTGAGTCTTCATTGGTTTTGTATCATCTAAGTAGGTGGTAGATCTTGAAAGGAATTCTTGCTGTGTTGGAGAAGTGTGCTGTCTTCAAAATCCATATAGTTTGAGTGTTCATTGGTTTGGCATCATATAAGTAAGTAGTAATATATGAGCAGATCTCCCTACCAAGTGTTTTTTTGAGGATTACACCTTGGGGTTTAGGCAATGGGTTACGACGTTGAATGAATTCGCCGAGTTTATATTGTATTTCATTTGAGGGGTATTTGTGTGGCATTTGAGTGGTATTTAAGTGGCATTTGAGTTTTGATTATTTTTTTACTTAATTTGAACTCATATGGCAGCTAGATTTTGAATGTATGGCATTCAAGTTTTGATAATTTTTTTACATAATTATATACATAATTCTAACTCATAGGGTATATAGATTTTGAATGTATGACATTTAAGTTTTGATAAATTTTTTAATTCCTACTCATATGATATCTTGAGAGAGAGGAGAAAGGGAAGCATTAGTTATCTTTAGAGAGAGGAGAGAGAGAGGAGAGAGAGAGGAGAGAGGAGCTACATCTACACTGAATAAATCCGATGATTAAAAATAAAACAATATGTGAATATATACATTTATTGTATAATAAGTAGGGATACATAAAGAGAACATATTAAATATTGTGAGCTTGAAATAGTTCCAATATCATTTCAA
Source organism: Cryptosula pallasiana (assembly GCA_945261195.1). Classification (NCBI taxonomy): domain Eukaryota; kingdom Metazoa; phylum Bryozoa; class Gymnolaemata; order Cheilostomatida; family Cryptosulidae; genus Cryptosula; species Cryptosula pallasiana. The sequence continues at coordinate 15,962,186 of OX183131.1, read as the reverse complement.
ATGAAATAGTGGATGATGAGAGATTTTCATCCATTTGTATGTATCTATTGTTGTACTGATGTTATAACTTAGGAAGGAAGACTTCTGTTCTATGTACTTTTGATTCCATAATGAACTAAAACAAAAAGTTATGTATTAGTATAGGATGATTAAACAAAAATGTAAAATAATTACATGAATTTGAATTATAGTTCTTTTTACATTGGTTAGTTAACATTATATAGTAAAGGGAAGTAACTCACCAAGTTATATTGTTCGGTTTGTTTTTTCTTGAGCATAATTTTCATCAAGTGTTTTTGATTCTCTCTCTTCTATCTAAAGCAAAACAAAAAAACAATTACTTTATAAATAAATTCTATCTAATTGGAAGTATTACTTATATCAGTTAGTTTACATTAAATAAGAAACACTCACTAGGTTGTGTTGTCTGACTTGCTTTTCTTGAGTATAGTTTTCACCAAGGGGTGTTGGTTCTCTCAAAGATGTAGAAGATGTGTTTCCCGCTCCCATTGAAAGCACTAAGACCTTGTTCTCAACAACCTCATCTGTAGTAAGGTACTTCATCTGGTTGGAATCATCAAGTTTGTTGGATAGGTTTTGAGCCGTTTCTATCGCTTGTAATGCTGTGAATGTGATTATATCATGTCGATGATAACCAAATCTACTAACTTCACGATTTCTTACAAGTATGACTCCTGTTCCAATTCGTTTGACATCACTAGCATGTTTTTCAGGTATATATAGAACTCCCATCATCAAACCATCGTATTGCAAACATCTGCAGTTTACCAGTAGCGCATCCATCACCACTTCTCCGTTAGGTAATGTTAACTGAGTTGATATTTGAGGAGATTCAAAACTGATTACACTTCCAACAGCAAATTGAGAGAGTGTTGCGATACGAACCATACTGATCAACTGACTAGGTGTTTTTTTTTTTATTAATCTACTTAGCTGTTTAGCTTCCTCAAGGGAAATATTGGATGGAAAGTTGATAGGGTGAAAGATTGGATGTTTGTCTGAATCGAATCCCATAAAAACCACCAGTTTTGGAACATCCGGTTGTGTTGGAGCTAATTTGTTATAATCCTCATTTCTCACCATGGATCTCACTTGTCGCCTGTTGCCAAATGTTTCGACATTGTAGCGGATAATGCATAAGTTTTTATATACATCCTCAGCTGGTCTTTCGATGGAAATTATCTCGAGAAGTGATGGTGTTTGATTTAAGTGAAGTGGTTGAAACCTTCCAATCATTACTCTGTCATTGGTATCGCAAGAATTGAGCAAACTAGCAGCATTTTTTGACAAGCAGGAAAGATGAGAAAGAGATGGTGCTTTCAAAGTCCAAGCATAGTCAATCGTTTTATTTCTATCCGAATCCCATGGCTTTGGTCGAACTGTTTTCAGTTTCCTTTTTATTATATGTGAATCGGGAGGGATATTTTCTTTATCATCAGAGTATGGTTCGAATGTTGAGAGAAATGAGGTATTACGGTCTTCATTCATATTCAGAGCGTTCAGTGAAAAGTTGGAACTGAAAAGAGAGTAAAAAAATATGTAACAGATGGTTGGAATTTTGAAAAATATTTGAAAAGAATAAACTACCTAGATATTTATAAAATAAACACATAATCAAAACCAAAAATAATTTTTCTGATGTGTTATGGTAAAACTATTTGATCTTTTATTAATATGTTGGAACTGAAAAGAGAGTAAAAAATATGTAACAGATGGTTGGAATTTGAAAAATATTTGAAAAGAATAAACTAACTAGATATTTATAAAATAAACACATGATCTTTTATTAATAAGAACAAAATATTAAAACATAAAATTAACTTTCTGAAGTATTATAGCAAATCTAGTTGAAGTTTTCTATCAATATATGTTAAAGAATTATTTAGTGATTCTCACCTTATTGACTGAAAGTCTTTCTATAGTTTCAAGTAAATGTAGTAGTTGGTGTGTAGATGTTGCTTCCTTGCTAGCTATTGTAGAACTGGATGCTTTCTGTGTGAAAACACTGGTTCGTAAATAGCTAAAGCTGTACTAATTAACCCTATGAAACCTTCTTTATAATATATCTATGACTCAGCAGTTTTTTCTTGCGATATTCCAGCGAAAGCTTTGGTTTTTATTCGCGTGAAAATTATTTTTTTTACTCCCGCGAAAGCAACGGTTTTATCCCTATTGAAATAATTGTTTTATTCCCGCGAAAGCATTGATTTCTATCCGCGTAAAATAAAACGTTCATTCCCGCAAAAGCAATGGTTTCTATTCGCGTGAAAATAAACTATTTATTCCCGAGAAAACATTGGTTTGTATTCGCGTGAAAATAAAATATTTATTCCCGCGAAAGCAACGGTTTCCATTCGCGTGAAAATGAAGTATTGATTCCCGCGAAAGCTTTGGTTTGTATTCGCGGGAAAATAAAATTTCTATTCCCGCGAAAGCAACGGTTTCCATCCGTGTGAAAATAAATTATTTATTCCCGCGAAAACATTGGTTTGTATTCGCGTGAAAATAAAATATTTATTCCCGCGAAAGCAACGGTTTCCATTCGCGTGAAAATAAAGTATTGATTCCCGCGAAAGCTTTGGTTTGTATTCGCGGGAAAATAAAATTTCTATTCCCGCGAAAGCAACGATTTCCATCCGTGTGAAAATAAATTATTTATTCCCGCGAAAACATTGGTTTGTATTCGCGTGAAAATAAAATATTTATTCCCGCGAAAGCAACGGTTTCCATTCGCGTGAAAATAAAGTATTGATTCCCGCGAAAGCTTTGGTTTGTATTCGCGGGAAAATAAAATTTCTATTCCCGCGAAAGCAACGATTTCCATCCGTGTGAAAATAAATTATTTATTCCCGCGAAAACATTGGTTTGTATTCGCGTGAAAATAAAATATTTATTCGCGCGAAAGCAACGGTTTCCATTCGCGTGAAAATAAAGTATTGATTCCCGCGAAAGCTTTGGTTTGTATTCGCAGGAAAATAAAATTTTTATTCCCGCGAAAGCAACGGTTTCCATCCGTGTGAAAATAAATTATATATTCCCGCGAAAACATTAGTTTGTATTCGCGTGAAAATAAAATATTTATTCCCGCGAAAGCAACGGTTTCCATTCGCGTGAAAATAAAGTATTGATTCCCGCGAAAGCTTTGGTTTGTATTCGCGGGAAAATAAAATTTCTATTCCCGCGAAAGCAACGGTTTCCATCCGTGTGAAAATAAAATATTTATTCCCGCGAAAGCAACGGTTTCCATTCGCGTGAAAATAAAGTATTGATTCCCGCGAAAGCTTTGGTTTGTATTCGCGGGAAAATAAAATTTCTATTCCCGCGAAAGCAACGCTTTCCATTCGCGTGAAAATAAATTATCTATTCCCGCAAAAACATTGGTTTGTATTCGCGTGAAAATAAAATATTTATTCCCGCGAAAGCAACGGTTTCCATTCGCGTGAAAATAAAATATTGATTCCCGCGAAAGCATTGGTTTGTATTTGCGGGAAAATAAAATTTCTATTCCCGCGAAAGCAACGGTTTCCATTCGTGTAAAAATAAATTATCTATTCCTGCGAAAACATTGGTTTGTATTCGCGTGAAAATAATTTTGTTATTCCCGCGAAACCAACGGTTTCCATTCATGTGAAAATAATGCTGATTCATAGCAGTGCAACTTAAGCTATATAAGAATTACTGTTTTCATACAGAAAGCATTCACTTCATCGTTAGTAACTGAAGGAAGAAGATCTACTACATCATCATCTACTACAGCCCTCCTTCTTCATCATTTGAGTTACATAGGAAACAGCTGAAGTTCAAACAACTATGTATATAATTCATCTAATTCAAAGAAAAACAAGTCTTCATTTGTGATGTAAGTATTTATATTTGGTTTTAACTCTTACAAATTCGTCTGCTTTATGCCTGATTGATTTGCTGGTCTCATGCGCTTTTGAAAAAAATCATCAAACTTTGAGAATTTTTTAAAATTGAGCTGTTGGTGTTACAGAGTTAAAAAGAAAATCATCAGACTCACTAATACCTATTCTATGAGTAGATTTTTAGATAAAGGTAACTTTGTACTTGTGAAGAGGTAAAAATATTTTTTTATTGACCCTACTTTTTTTCAAATTTCTGAAAATTGGCATTTTTGCTTTGAAAAAACACAAAAAGTAAAGCTTCAAACAAAAAACTGAGGCAACCGATAGAAAGGAAATTCAATTCTTATGCATGTAGGTAATTTTGAAGAATTAATGGGCCACCACATTAGCCATAACATGTCAATCAAAGTTGGCCTTGTTTTTGCGAAAATCCCGGACATTTTTTCAGAGAATATTATTAATTTTTTTTTTTCTATTCAAGCTAGCACCTGACTTTTTACACCACTGAATAGAGAATTTCAAGCGCTATCTCGTGATATAAAGAACCATAATAATAAACGTTTTCAAAAAAAAATGAAAAATAATAAAAAATTACAAGTCAACAATATCGTCGTCATCCAAATAATTAATTTCTAGCATACTACCTGTCATTTCCACTTATAAACATTTCCAGCATGCCTAAATAAATATAATCTAACCATTTATCAGAACAAATCTCATCCGTGGAGGTTCTCTGCAAAAAATATTATTTCAAACTATCTCAGCAAGAAAAATTATTTCTTGCCCGACAAGGAAGGGAGTGCGGTTCTCATGGCGCGGTTTCCGTTTAGACTGGCTGATTCACCTCAAACAAAGATCAGAAAATAGAAGAGATTCTGCTTTACACGATGATATAAAAATTTGTATTGTAGGTCTACTAGAAATACTAGAAAACTCTCTCGCAAATTCTCGCGACAGCTGTCGTAATTGATCATTGAAGAGTGGACAACTCCGGCGACAACTGTCGTAATAGATATATGAAAAGTTAATTGTAATCAATTTAAGCGTGAAGACATTTTCTGAACAAAAAAACAAGATTATTCACTATTTAAGATATCAAAAAATGCTGTATGTAAGTTTTAATTATGTTTGTTCTTATTATTTCAGGGCTTCAAAATGAAAAAAGTACTCCTTCTTCATCCGAATTTTATAGAAAGCAGCTCTCAAGTTCAAACTACTAGGAATATCATTCATTTTAATTCAAAAGAAAGACAAGTCTTCATTTCTGATGTAAGTATTTACATTCTATTACAATAGTAATCAATTCAAGTATATTGAAAAAAAATTGAAACCTTAGTCTTTTTTTATTTTTTTGCTATAAAGCATTATCATTTTTTTTTTAGAATAACAATGAACTAGATCAAAAGGAAAGAACTTTTTAACAAAACTTCAACTTGAGTAATAACTGAAGCTACTACTTGTATTATATATAAATAATGTGTCGAGTAACAAACAACAGATTTTTAGCAAACACTATTTATAATGAAAAAAAAGAAATGCGAAAAACTCGGAATTGCTTTGAAAATACTAAAGTCTGCACCGAATGGATAGATGATAGTTTACTCGTTACTTCGTCGTTGTTTTTACAACGAAATTTTCCTGATACCACTGCAATCACTTATGTCGTCGCAACTTATCCGGATAATCACTGTAGTCTTTTGTCATTAAAATTACAAAAAACTATTGCGCAACTTTCCCCAGCGGACTTTTTCAAGTTCATTTGCAATGAACTCTGTTTTTATGAAAGAGAGACTTTAATGCTTGATGAAAGTTATCGAAGAAAATCATTTCTTACAAATTGGAGACGAGTAGGTAAACATTGTGGTGAAAACATGGCTGCAGCTGGTTTCTATAACCTTGAAAAAGACAACGCTGTTCGATGTGTTTTTTGCCAAGGGGTATTACTAAACTGGAAGGATGAAGATGAACATCCGATGGAAGAACACGCTAAAAGTTTTCCGTTTTGTCGATTTGTTAGAGGATTTAACACTCACAATCGTCTGTATAGACCTAGGAAACTACTTGCAGATGAAATGAAAAACATCTCAATTGTCAAAAGTTATACGATGGAAGAACAAAAGACCAGAAGAGGAGATTTAACTGCAGAAGTATTACCTCTAGGTATATCAATTGATCGTGCTGATACACCACGTTTTGCTACTGAAACATCTAGAGAAGACAGTTTCAAACAATGGAAGGGTAAAATCTCCATGAAACTCCTTTCCAATGCAGGTTTCTACTATACTAAGTTCGGAGATAGTGTAAAATGCTTCTTTTGCTCAGGTGAACTTAAAGAATGGGAAGAGAGTGATCTACCGTGGGAGGAACACTGTCGATGGTTCCCAGACTGCTATTTTTTACTCGGGAGTAAAGGTGAAAAGTATGTTGAGGATGTTTACATGCGAACGGAAAAAGGCAAAAGGTGTAAGCGACGGGTTGAAAAATATCGAGAAAAAGTAAAACAAGTAATGCACAACAATGACACCGAAGAAATGAAACTTATTTGCAAAAAACTAGGATACAGTCAAAACGATATCGAACAAGTTTTAGTGCTAAATGGAAAACCTTTTGAGCGAATAGGTTTTATGATTGAAGCCTTACATATTTTTGAAAATGATTTTACAACTGTTGAGAATTCGTCAACACTGTTAAAAAATGATGCTAAATCAATTGATTCGTTAAAAAAAGATAAAGATCAGACTAAGCAAAGCAAACTCGCTCAATGTGTGTCTGAGACGCATGAAAAAAAGTAATTGCAAATCATATCTCTCTTCCATGTGGTCATCTCATTTACTGTAGTGAGTGTAAGGAAAAAGCACTTACTGAATGCTCATCAGAAGTAAAACCTTGCCCAATCGATGGTTGTCAGGTTGAAATTAAAGCATTTATGAAGATCTACATGAGCTAGCATAACAGTTAACCTCAAAAAAAAGAAAAAGTAATGAATGATTAAATAGGTGTTTCAATTTGAAAACGTATCATTCGCGTTTTGTAATTTAACGGAATAACAACAAATATGTTACGTGTTGAAGACTTTGCTCACCAAGAAGCTTCCGATGCTATAGGACCTAGGACTTTTTTGGCTGAGGTTTCTGATGAAATGTTGAGGAGTTATTTTACGGAGGAATGTGTATACTGTGTACTAGGAGGAAGTTTTTACAAGCAAGCAACCAATCTATCGCTACTAAACTGTTACTGTTCACACGTTGATGACAAATGTATCACTTGTAAAAGATATGCTGAAATGGTTGAAGGTGCTACACCTACCAAAAAAGAATTGGGTGATGCTATCGACTGGATTGATAGAAGACAAGTTTTGAAAAATGCTAAAATGGGTTTTTTGGTGCATGATGAATGGATTAATGCTTTTTTGGATCTTTCCACTGATGATTTGAAGTCTCCCTTTTTGTTAACAAATTTGAGAGCACGATTAAATCCCTACCTATTACCTACTAGTCAGAGCAAACTGGCTTATCAACGACTAAAGGATAAATTACTTGCGATAGCGGAAGGATATCCATACGCTCACACTCTTGATGAAAAAGAAGACTCAGTCAACCCGATAATAACTATTGATTCGACAAATATATCTGAAGACTCATAAAAGAACTGCTACAAAAAAAGTTGCTTCATTTATCTCTGAACTACAGCAGAAACATGAGTGGAAAAACTCAAGGATTCAAGTCAATTGGTACATTGGCTGATTTTGTTCCTAAGTTCATAAGGGCTCATTTTGAACACATTCCTTTAGAGCGTTCGAATCCTCTTTTTGTTCAACTCATCACCGAAGAAGTATTTTATTTTGTGTTAGGATTCAATCTAGTTCGTAAATCAACACAAAGCATGCTTTTGAGCTGTAATTGTATTTCAAGAGCAAATCCTCTCGAATGCTTAAACTGTTCTAGGAGCTTTGATCCAAAAGTATGCTGTCCGCAAGCCAAGTTGATAGATTTTGAAGATCTCAAAAGAGCGATCGAACTGATTGATATAAAGCAATGTTTGAAAGATGCTGAACTGGGTGATTTGATAGATATTTCGATTTTAAGAGGTTTGACTTCATTTCGCTGGACAGAAACACATGTTCTTTTGTCTCAATCTCGATTGGAACCATACTTACATTTTGGTAACCACTTTGATGAGATTGTTTCACATCTTCAAAATCGGTTGAGAGAGCTGAACAAGCCGCTAGCCACTTACGTATAAATAGGAAAAACATCAAGAAAGAAAGTATTCAACTTTCAACACTGAAAGCGAAAACATTTTAAAAAATGAGCTGCGTATTTATCTTGCTACTGGCACTAACATTTCCCAATGTTAGTTGAGTATTCTATACCAACGAAATTGATGAATGTATAGCCGGAGCTATGGATAAAAATGATGTCTTGGTTTTTTCACCTTTCGAAAGGACTATACGATATAAAGACGAAAATGGAAAAAACTGTGTGCAACTCTACCCTCCCGACTTAATATATTGTGGTTTTTTCATCCCTCAAAGCGCTTCTTGGATCTGCAAGGACACAACTTCTACAGATTCTGTGCCTTGTGATACTACAACAAAATATGTTTTGAATCAAGCGGAATGTGAAATGGGTATTACAAATAATACGGAAGGACTTACTCAAAATACAAAAGTATATCGAAATGGGGGTTTATGTGCATTTCAATACAACAGCAGACGTGTGATCTGTCCAATAAGAAGACAGTTTGAGACATTCAAATTTGCATGCATGCAATGCGCTCATTCCGATCATTCGATCAACAAGGAGCCTACAGATACCCTGACCTGTAATACACCAACAAAATACACTCTGAATCAGGAGGAATGCGCAATAGGGGTTAAAAATAATACGGAAGGTCTTACTCAAAACACAAAACTATTTTGGAATGATGAATTATGTGTATTTGAATACAACACCTCACGTTTGATTTGTCCACCAACAGAAGAGTTTGAGACAACCAACTTTGCATGTGTGGAATGCAATCGTTTGACCAACGAGGAGCCAAAAATAGCTACTATCATCACTAACATCAATGGTATTGAAGGTGTTAATTTGTCATTTTTGAGTTTTGAAAGTTTGAAGTCTGTTCAAAACAAGATTATCATCAGTATCACATGTCAAGGAGATACCAAAGACAAATGCAATCCCAAGGTTATATATATAGAGCTTTTGTTGAAGCATATTAACCAAAGACCACCGAAATGCAAGACAGTTAACTCTAGATGATGAAAGCTTAAACTAGGTTAAAAGTCTCTCTCTCTGAATAAAAAAATGAGATATCGCATCTATCTCCTATTATTCCCAATCCTAAGCGGTTATTGTCTTGTAACAGAGATTAAACCATTCACTTTATCTCATAGAGCGTCTGGATGTCTTCGGGGAATTCTTAATATGGAAGCGGTTGATTCAGTAACTCGTATTTTAAGAAAAAACTTAAAATATTGTATGCTTAGACTCACATGTTTCATGGAACCTGCTCACCTACGTAGAAGCTGTGACACTCATGATATGTGACTTCAACACTACTTTGTTTGCAAAACCGCTGAAGCTTTAAATTACATCCGTTTATACGATGAGGGATTACTAACTACGATTCGAAGAACAACTTCAACAACAACCACTGCAACTCCACATACAACGACAAAAATCACCACAACTCCGCAGACAACGACGATGACAACCACTACAACTTCAATGTCGACAAAAACTACAAACAACCCAGTAGTTCCAGCTTTATCACCATCAATTCCATCTCTTCCACAAGCTCTGGGTTTGGTCGATTTAATTTTGGAACAGCCAAGCCCTACAAACTCTACTATATACAATTCTGAAGAAATCGATACTAATACTGATTGTGTGTGTGATAGATACATCATATGCGAAAACAATTCAGTATCAATTACAAATTCAACACCGTCGATTTATAGAGTTTTTATTTATAATGATTTGGAGGGTTTTTCAAAGCTTTCTCTGTCTATATCGGAAAATAGTAAACTTAAGCTTGAAGAAAATCTTCTCATCATCATTGAACCTGAATGTGATGATATTTCTTGTAAAGTCATCAAATACTTTACAAATTAAAAAGTTTTTATAGACTTTAACTCTATATATTCAACTTATTACACTCTATTATGATATCTATTTTATTACATTCTCCTTTTTTGTAAATTTGTACAATTAGATGAAATTTAACCATTTAGAGAATAATTTCTTTTTGCAATAAATTAATGAAAATTGAATGAAATGAAAAAATATTTCACCAAATACCTCTTTTTTGTCAAAGAAAGGTGTAGAAAAAAGAGCTCACTCAAAAATTGATTTCAATACAATGGACTACTGAATTATTATATCATTTTCAATCAGATATATATAGATACATACAAACGGATGAAAATCTCTCATCATCCACTTTTTCATTTGAAATGATATTGGAACTATTTCAAGCTCACAATATTTAACATGTTCTCTTTATGTATCCCTACTTATTATACAATAAATGTATATATTCACATATTGTTTCATTTTTAATCATTGGATTTATTCACTGTAGATGTATCTGTAGAATTATCAAAACTTAAATGTCATACATTCAAAATCTATAAGTTCAAAGTAAGTAAAAAAATAATCAAAAACTCAAATGCCACTTAAATGCCACTCAAATGCCACTCAAGTACCCCTCAAATGAAATACAATATAAACTCGGCGAATTCATCCAACGCCGTAACCCATTGCATAACCCCAGATTATGACCCCACAAAAAAACACTTGGTAGGGAGATCTGCTCATATATTACTACTTAAGTAGGTGGTAGATCTTGAAAGGAATTCTTGCTGTGTTGGAGAAGTGTGCTGTCTTCAAAAATCCATGTAGTTTGAGCCTTCATTGGTTTGGTATCATCTAAGTAGGTGGTAGATCTTGAAAGGAATTCTTGCTGTGCTGGAGAAGTGCGCTGTTTTCAAAATCCATGTAGTTTGAGTCTTCATTGATTTGGTATCATCTAAGTAGGAGGTAGATCTTGAAAGGAATTCTTGCTGTGTTGGAGAAGTATGCTGTCTTCATAATCCATGTAGTTTGAGTCTTCATTGGTTTGGTATCATCTAAGTAGGTGGTAGATCTTAAAATGAATTCTTGCTGTGTTGGAGAAAGGTGCTGTCTTTAAAAATCCATGTAGTTTGAGTCTTCATTGGTTTGTTATCATCTAAGTAGGTGGTAGATCTTGAAAGGAATTCTTGCTGTGTTGGAGAAGTGTGCTGTCTTCAAAATCCATGTAGTTTGAGTCTTTATTGGTTTGGAATCATCTAAGTAGGTGGTAGATTTTGAAATGAATTCTTGCTGTGTTGGAGAAGTATGCTGTCTTCAAAATCCATGTAGTTTGAGTCTTCATTGGTTTGGTTCAAAATCGATGTAGTTTGAGTCTTCATTGATTTGGTATCATCTAATTAAGTCGTAGATCTTGAAAGGAATTCTTGCTGTGTTGGAGAAGTATGCTGTCTTCAAAATTCATGTAGTTTGAGTCTTCATTGGTTTGGTATCATTTAAGTAGGTGGTAGATCTTGAAATGAATTTTTGCTGTGTTGGAGAAGTATGCTGTCTTCAAAATTCATGTAGTTTGAGCCTTCATTGGTTTGGTATCATCTAAGTAGGTGGTAGATCTTGAAAGGAGTTCTTGCTGTGTTGGAGAAGTCGACTGTCTTCAAAATTCATGTAGTTTGAGTCTTCATTGGTTTGGTATCATCTAAGTAGGTGGTAGATCTTAAAATGAATTCTTGCTGTGTTGGAGAAGTGTGCTGTCTTCAAAATTGATGTAGTTTGAGTCTTCATTGGTTTGGTATCATCTAAGTAGGTGGTAGATCTTGAAAGAAATTCTTGCTGTGTTGGAGAAGTGTGCTGTCTTCATCTTCATTAGCTTGGTATCATCTAAGTAGGTGGTAGATCTTGAAATGGATTCTTGCTGCGTTGGAGAAGTGTGCTGTCTTCAAAATTGATGTAGTTTGAGTCTTCATTGGTTTGGTATCATCTAAGTAGGTGGTAGATCTTGAAACGAATTCTTGCTGTGTTGGAGAAGTGCGCTGTCTTCAAAATCGATGTAGTTTGAGTCTTCATTGATTTGGTATCATCTAATTAAGTCGTAGATCTTGAAAGGAAATCTTGCTGTGTTGGAGAAGTATGCTGTCTTCAAAATTCATGTAGTTTGAGTCTTCACTGGTTTGGTATCATTTAAGTAGGTGGTAGATCTTGAAATGAATTTTCGCTGTGTTGGAGAAGTATGCTGTCTTCAAAATTCATGTAGTTTGAGTCTTCATTGGTTTGGTATCATCTAAGTAGGTGGTAGATCTTGAAAGGAGTTCTTGCTGTGTTGGAGAAGTCGACTGTCTTCAAAATTCATGTAGTTTGAGTCTTCATTGGTTTGGTATCATCTAAGTAGGTGGTAGATTTTGAAATGAATTCTTGCTGTGTTGGAGAAGTGTGCTGTCTTCAAAATTGATGTAGTTTGAGTCTTCATTGGTTTGGTATCATCTAAGTAGGTGGTAGATCTTGAAAGGAATTCTTGCTGTGTTGGAGAAGTGTGCTGTCTTCATCTTCATTAGCTTGGTATCATCTAAGTAGGTGGTAGATCTTGAAATGAATTTTTGCTGTGTTTGGGAAGTATGCTGTCTTCAAAATCTATGTAGTTTAAGTCTTCATTGGTTTGGTATCATCTAAGTAGGTGGTAGATCTTGAAAGGAATTCTTGCTGTGTTGGAGAAGTGTGCTGTCTTGAAAATTGATGTAGTTTGAGTCTTCATTGGTTTGGCATCATCTAAGTAGGTGGATCTTGAAAGGAATTCTTGCTGTGTCACATAAGTAGGAGAAAAAGTCATGTTGTTTTACATCTATCGTTGGTGTTGGTAGATCTTGACCACATGTTTATAGTCTTTGCTACTGCTGCATTTCGTCTCAAACAAGAGTCCAAAGTAGACATCATAACTACAAAATACAAAAAATTGTTAGTTACAATTGATTCATTTATTTTCATTGGCTTTATCTACATAGAGTAGCGAAGAAAATGTTTGTGTGAGTATAAAACTATCTAGTAGAGACAAATTTATATCTAGGTTCAACTAGCATTGAATAATTATTATTATTTTGTTAATAATAAATAAGTAGTGTCGGCTACTTTACTAGAGCTTGGACAAACACTTATTTTAAGAATGAATAATTAGAGCTTTCTACTAGTGTTAAATAACTATTGATAATAATTTACCTTATCACCACTTAGAGCCAGATGATTTAATTAACTAAAGACAAATGATTATTTTAGCAATTCTTACCTTGATGCTGGATGTTCTCCTAGTAGCTGTAGTAGATGATGGTTCTCCGCTTGCTGTTGAAGAACTGGATGCTTTCTGTGTGAAAACAGTGGCTCTTAAATAGCTAAAGTTGCACTGATTAAACCCTATGAATCAGCATTTTTTTCCACGGCTTTCGCGGGAATAAATAGTTTATTTTCACGCGAATAGAAACCGTTGCTTTCGCGGGAATAAATAATTTATTTTCACGCGAATAGAAACAGTTGCTTTCGCGGGAATAAATAGTTTATTTTCACGCGAATAGAAACCATTGCTTTCGCGGGAATAAATAATTTATTTTCACGCGAATAGAAACAGTTGCTTTTGCGGGAATAAATAATTTATTTTCACGCGAATAGAAACAGTTGCTTTCGCGGGAATAAATAGTTTATTTTCACGCGAATAGAAACTGTTGCTTTCGCGGGAATAAATAGTTTATTTTCACGCGAATAGAAACTGTTGCTTTCGCGGGAATAAATATTTTATTTTCACGCAAATAGAAACAGTTGCTTTTGCGGGAATAAATAGTTTATTTTCACGCGAATAGAAACTGTTGCTTTCGCGGGAATAAATAGTTTATTTTCACGCGAATAGAAACCGTTGCTTTCGCGGGAATAAATACTTTATTTTCACGCGAATAGAAACAGTTGCTTTCGCGGGAATAAATAGTTTATTTTCGCGCGAATAGAAACCGTTGCTTTCGCGGGAATAAATAATTTATTTTCACGCGAATAGAAACAGTTGCTTTTGCGGGAATAAATAATTTATTTTCACGCGAATAGAAACAGTTGCTTTCGCGGGAACAAATAGTTTCTTTTCACACGAATAGAAACTGTTGCTTTCGCAGGAATAAATAATTTATTTTCACGCGAATAGAAACCGTTGCTTTCGCGGGAATAAATAATTTATTTTCACACGAATAGAAACAGTTGCTTTCGCGGGAATAAATAGTTTATTTTCACGCGAATAGAAACTGTTGCTTTCGCGGGAATAAATAGTTTATTTTCACGCGAATAGAAACCGTTGCTTTCGCGGGAATAAAGAATTTATTTTCACGCGAATGGAAACCGTTACTTTCGCGGGAATAAACAGTTTTTCTTCCCGCGAAAGCATTGGAAAAAATGCTGATTCATAGGGTTTACTCAGTGCAACTTTAGCTATTTAAGAGCCACTGTTTTCACACAGAAAGCATCCAGTTCTTCAACAGCAAGCGGAGAAGCATCATCTACTACAGCTACTAGGAGAGCATCAAGGTAAGAAACGCTAAAATAATTATTTGTCTTTAGTTAATTAAATCATCTGGCTCTAAGTGGTGATAAGGTAAAAATTAATCAATAATCATTTAACACTAGTAGAAAGCTCTAATTATTTATTTTTAAAATAATTATAAAAAACTTGTGAAAATGAACTGGTAACATTACGTCGACTGAAATAATGCCTAAAACGTCTCGCATAAATTTTGGTCTGACCAAAAACGGACTGAAAACCTTTACCTTTAGAGCGAGTACAAAATTATCATAACTTGGTCAAGAGAACGACTCCATATCGTAATAGGAGGATAACTCCACAATGCAACTAGTTGAGTTCTTCAACTAGTGTTAAATAATAATTTTAATCACTTACCTCAATACAGAAAGTCTCCTAGTAGTTGTAGTAGATGTTGATACTTCAGTCACTGTTGTTGGAGTGGATGCTTTCTGTGTAAAAGCGATGCTTCTTATATAGCTAGGTTGTACTAGGTACCGATTGACACGAGCTGATTCCAATGAAAAGCCTTTATAATGTATAAGGTCTTTACGTAGAAAACTCACGCGAAAACTAAAAAAAAAACATTCTTCGCGGGAGTTTTCCGTCTTATATGTTATAAAGGCTTTACGCAAAAAACTCACGCGAAAACCAAAACTATATAAAAACTTCTTCGCGGGAGTTTTCCTTCTTATGCGTTATGACAGCTTTATGCAAAAAACTCACGCAAAAACGGAAAAATAAAAAAACTTCTTCGCGGGAGTTTTCCTTCTATGTACTATAAAGGCCTTACGCGGAAAACTAACGGTAAAAAAAATTCCGTGAGTTTTCTGCATAAAGCCTTTATAACATAAAAGAAGGAAAACTCCCGCGAAAGAATTGTTTTGTATTTCCCGTTTTCGCGTGCGTTTTCCGTGTAAAGCTTTTATAGTATATAGAAGGAAAACTCCCGCGAAGAGAATTTTTTTACTGTTCGACTTTTCGCGTGAGTTTTCCGTGTAAAACGTTTATGACTTATAAGAAGGAAAACTCCCGCGAAGAATTTTTTTTAGTTTCGGTTTTCGCGTGAGTTTTCCGCGTAAAGACCTGCTTATATATTATAAAGGCTTTTCATTGGAATCAACTCGTGTCAATCGGTACCTAGTACAACCTAGCTATATAAGAAGCACCGCTTTCACACGGAAAGCATCCACTTCAACAACAGTGACTGAAGGATCAACATCTACTACAACTACTAGGAGACTTTCTGTATTAAGGTAAGGAATAATAAATAACTATTTAACACTAGTTGGAGAACTCAACTAGTTGCACTATGGGGTTATCTTCATATTACGATATGGAGTCGTTCTCTTGACCATAGAAGTATCTCTCCTAGATAATTTTATGCTCATAGAACCTATCCTGTTTCCGCTCAAGATCGCAGTCTTTTGGCATTGATTGACAGAATTGTCGTAGGTCCGAGAGAAAAAATAGGTTAGCCTTAAATGACATCTTGAACGACAGGTTGATTTAGAACTTTACAGCCAAAAAAGGATTACAACTTTCATTATTGTATTGTTTTACTTTATTATCAACATATAACAGTTATTATTCATTGTATTTAATATGAAAAATAATTTTTACTGATAATGATTATTATTTTTATTATTATTACTATTGTTAATATTATTGTGATTTCATTTGGTTTTCATTGTTACTTTATTGAATTTTGTTCAAGTCTTGTGATCTAAATAATAAAAGAATGATAAATATTTATTTACCACTAGTTGAAAAACTTACCTACTTGCACTATGGAGAAAATAGCCTCCTACAACCAAATCCGTTTGTGTTACAAACCCTGTCTTTTGATATTGATAAAAATGTTATCTTCTTTGTATTATGATTAAATAATAATAAATATTTCACATTTTTTAAAATATTTCTTATTTTTTGTCTTTTTAGATTGGATAGTTAAGATGGCAATTTTTGTATTTTGTAGACACGATGCCTACTTTGGACTCTTGTTTGAGACAAAACGCAGCAGCAGTAAAGACTATAAAACATCTGGATCAGATCCAATTGAAGTAATTGCAGATAACTAAAGGAATAACATGTACTACAGCATACAGAGTGAACAAGGTGTGTGTAGATTATTACTCAGTCTCATTACACTACTATTACTAAGAATTATTGTAGGTGTTGGATAAAGGATTAAGCAGTAATGTATTAGCAAGCATTAGCAATAAACATAGACTTTTCAACAATGACATTAACCAAAAAAAATAGTATAACAAAGTCATGTTTGAGCTAATACGTTGTTGCTAAGATGTTTGAATTAACAACTAGGTAGCTAAAATAAGTTTTTCACGAGGATCTCCTGACAGTTGTGATTCCTTGAGTGGTGAGCAGACTTTTAAATCTACTGTAGTTATCTTTTGTTGATCTTATTGAGTCTTTATCAGTTAGTACATCTTGCAACAAATTCTTTGATAGCTTAGCGCTAAGCCATCTTCCCTTGAGTTTTATCCTGTCAGTATCCAGATCGTATTTTCCAGAATCTCTCAATTGATACAATATTTTTACACCTAACGCTTGATTGTCTTTACTAGCTGTCATGTCGGATACTTTCTGTTTAAACTCTTCTAATTGTTGCATCATTCTCTCCGAATCTCTATTGCTATCATCGTCAATTGTGTTTCTATCAAACGATGATGGTGAGAGCTTTTGTGTTTTAGCAGAGCTCCAGCTCTTTGGTTGCTTGTACTCTCCCCTAATCTTTCCAACATCACTCCGATAGGTTTTTGTGCTTTGAACATTTTCATTTGTCTTTTTGCGCTCAAGCAACTCGTTTTTGATTCCCATTACTATTTCATTCGTTTCAACCAAAATATTTTGGATTTTCTCGATATCTCTCACCATTTTGTCTTTTGTCGGGTTGTCATACAATGATGACGCAAACTTGTCTTGGTCGGTTGATTTAGCCCCACTGATCTTTTCCATGAAACTATGATACTCCTCTTCTGGTATAGCAAAATAACGTTCATCATATTTTAAAGGCGGAAGATTCATTTTGTATTGATATTAAAACCTGTGCAATCAGGATGATTATAGGGTCTAAAAAAAGCTACCTCTCCCAATCTGCATTAAAATTTGTTGTTTGTCAGCAATCAGTGTTTGTACCTCCTTGAAGCGCTACTACCTAATAAACTGAGTTGTGTACTGATTAGTTATTTGTAGCTCTTTTTGAAGCCTCCTCTCTCCTCTCTCCTCTACCAAATACTCCTCTCTCCTCTCTTGCAGTTATTTCCCAAATACTGTAAATTTTAACCATCTAGAGTACTAATTTGGTGATTTTCCAACATATTTTATAGCATTCAATATAGTTATTATGTCATAAATGTATGTTATTCAATCTAGATATAAATATATCCATAAATATGTACATAATTATCCATATATACATGGTTGTATAAAAAACTAAAAAATCTCTCTCTCCTCTCTTCTCTCTCCTCTGTACATAGCTATAAAATGTTAATATGGACATGAATTTGGACATGCGCATGTACATAAATATGAACATAGGTATGTACATAAATGGACATGAATATGGACATGTACATAAATGAACATGAATATGGACATGAATATGGACATGAATATGGACATGAATATGGACATGTACATGAATATGGACATATGCGTATTTACTGACTCTAGCTATATTATATAGGAAGATTTTCCCTACTTATTATGTAATAAATGTATATAATCATACAATGATTCATTTTTGATCAATGTATTTATTCAATGTAGATAGATCTCCTCTCTCCTCTCTCTATGTAGATATAAATATACCCACTCTCCTCTCTCCTCTCTCTATGTAGATATAAATATACCCATAAATATGTACATAATTAACCATATATACATGAATGTATAGAAGACTCAAGGTACCATATGTATGTATGTATGCATTGATTGTCATTACAAGTTGTAGTGTATGTATGTATTACTTAGTATTTACTGACTCTAGCTATATTATATAGGAGGATTTTCCCTACTTATTATGTAATCAATGTATATAATCTTATAATGTTTCATTTTTGATCAATATATTTATTCAATGTAGATAAAACTCCTCTCTCCTCTCTCTCTCTCTTCTTTCTCCTCTCTCTCAAGATGCCATATGAGTTCGAATTATGTAAAAAACTTATCAAAACTTAAATGCCATACATTCAAAATCTAGCTGCCATATGAGTTCAAATTAAGTAAAAAAAATAATCAAAACTCAAATGCCACTTAAATGCCACTCAAATGCCACTCAAATGCCCCTCAAATAAAATACAATATAAACTCGGCGAAGTCATCCAACGTCGTAACTCATTGCATAACCCCCAAGGCCAGATCCACAAAAAAACACTTGGTAGGGAGATCTGCTCATATATTACTACTATAGTTGTTTGAACTTGAGCTGCTTTCTATAAAATTCGGATGAAGGAGTACTTTTTTCATTTTGAAGTCCTGAAATAATAATAATAATAAAACATAATTAAAACTTACATACAACATTTTTTGATATCTTAAATAGTGAATAATCATGTTTTTTTTTCAGAAAATGTTTTCACGTTTAAATTGATTACAATTAAAACAAAATATAAATACTTAAATTACAAATCAAGACTTGTTTTCTTTGAATTAGATGAATTATATACATAGTTGTTTGATCTTCAGCTGTTTCCTATGGAATTCAAATGATGAAAAAGGAGTGCTGTAGTAGATGATGATGTAGTAGATCTTGTTCCTTCAGTTACTAACGATGAAGTGAATGCTTTCTGTATGAAAACAGTGCTTCTTATATAGCTTAAGTTGCACTGCTATGAATCAGCATTATTTTCAGGCGAATGGAAACCGTTGCTTTCGCGGGAAAAAAAAAAATTATTTTCACGCGAATACAAACCAATGCTTTCGCGGGAAAAAATAATATATTTTCATGCGAATAGAAACTGATGCTTTTGCGAGAATAAGTAATTTATTTTCACGCGAATAAAAACCAATGTTTTTGCGGGAATAAACTAAACTATTTATTCCCGCGAATAGAAACCAATGCTGTCGCGGGAATAAATAATTTATTTTCACGCGAATACAAACCAATGCTTTCGCGGGAATAAATAATATGTTTTCCCGCGAATATAACCTAATGTTTTCGCGGGAATAAATAATGTATTTTCACGCGAATAGAAACCGTTGCTTTCGCGGGAATAAATAATTTATTTTCACGCGGATACAAGCCAATGCTTTCGCAGGAATAAATAATATGTTTTCCCGCGAATATAACCCAATGTGTTCGTGGGAATAAATAATATATTTTCACTCGAATAGGAAGCGTTGCTTTCGCGGGAATAAATAATTTATTTTCACGCGGATACAAACCAATGCTTTCGCGGGAATAAATAATGTATTTTCCCGCGAATACAACCCAATGTTTTCGCGGGAATAAATAATATATTTTCACGCAAATAAAAACCGTTGTTTTTGCTGGAATAAATAGTTTATTTTCACGTGAATAGAAACTGTTGCTTTCGCGGGAATAAATAATATATTTTCACGCGAATGGAAACCGATGCTTTTGCGGGAACAAATAATTTATTTTCACGCGAATACAACTCAATGTTTTTGCGGGAATAAATAATTTATTTTCACGCGAATGGAAACCGTTGCTTTCGCGGGAATAAATATTTTATTTTCACGCGATTACAAACCAATGTTTTCACCGGAATAAATAAGTTATTTTCACGCGAATGGAAACCGTGGCTTTCGCGGGAATAAATATTTTATTTTCATGCGAATACAAACCAATGTTTTCGCGGGAATAAATAATTTATTTTCACCCGAATAAAAACCAATGTTTTCGCGGTAAGAAATAGTTTATTTTTACGCGAATAGAAACCGTTGCTTTTGCGGGAAGAAATTTTTATTTTCATACGGATAGAAACAAATGCTTTCGCGGGAACAAAACAATTATTTCCATAGGGATAAAATCGTTGCTTTCGCGGGAGTAAAAAAAATAGTTTTCATGCGAATAAAAACCAATGCTTTCGCGGGAATATCGCATGAAAAACTGCTGAGTCATAGTTATGTTATAAAGAAGGTTTCACGAGATGGTTTTCATAGGGATAATCAGTACAGCTTTAGCTATTTAAGAACCAGTGTTTTCACACAGAAAGCATCCAGTTCTACAATAGGTAGCGAAGAAGCAACATCTACACACCAACTACTACATTTACTTGAAACTATAGAAAGACTTTCAGTCAATAAGGTGAGAATCACTAAATAATTCTTTAACATATATTGATAGAAAACTTCAACTAGATTTGCTATAATACTTTGAAAGTTAATTTTATGTTTTACTATTTTGTTCTTATTAATAAAAGATCAAATAGTTTCACCATAATGCATCAGAAAAATTATTTTGGTTTTGATTATGTGTTTATTTTATAAATATCTAGTTAGTTTCTTCTTTTCAAATATTTTTCAAATTCCAACCATCTGTTACATATTTTTTACTCTCTTTTCAGTTCCAACTTCTCACTGAACGCTCTGAATATGAATGAAGACCGTAATACCTCATTTCTCTCAACATTCGAACCATACTCTGATGATAAAGAAAATATCCCTCCTGATTCACATATAATAAGAAGGAAACTGAATACAGTTCGACCAAAGCCATGGGATTCGGATAGAAATAAAACGATTGACTATGCTTGGACTTTGAAAGCACCATCTCTTTCTCATCTTTCCTGCTTGTCAAAAAATGCTGCTAGTTTGCTCAATTTTTGCGATACCAATGACAGAGTAATGATTGGAAAATTTCAACCACTTCACTTAAATCAAACGCCATCACTTCTTGAGATAATCTTCATCGAAAGACCAGCTGAGGATGTATATAAAAACTTATGCATTATCCGCTACAATGTCGAAACATTTGGCAACAGACGATAAGTTAGGTCCATGGTGAGAAATGAGGATTACAACAAATTAGCTCCAACACAACCGGATGTTCAAAAACTGGTGGTTTTTATGGGATTCGATTCAGACAAGCATCCAATCTTTCACCCTATCAACTTCCCATCCAATATTTCCCTTGAGGAAGCTAAACAACTGAGTAGATTAATAAAAAAAATTACCTAGTCAGTTGATCAGTATGGTTCGTATCGCAACACTCTCTCAATTGGCTGTTGGAAGTGTAATCAGTTTTGAATCTCCTCAAATATCAACTCAGTTAACATTACCTAATGGAGAAGTGGTGATGGATGCGCTACTGGTAAACTACAGATGTTTGCAATACGATGGTTTGATGATGGGAATTCTATATATACCTGAGAAAGATGCTAGCGACGTCAAACGAATTGGAACAGGAGTCATACTTGTAAGAAATCGTGAAGTTAGTAGATTTGGTTATCATCGACATGATATAATCACATTCACAGCATTACAAGTGATAGAAACGGCTCAAAACCTATCCAACAAACTTGATGATTCCAACCAGATGAAGTACTTTACTACAGATGACGTTGTTGAGAACAAGGTCTTAGTGCTTTCAATGGGAGCGGGAAACACATCTTCTACATCTTTGAGAGGACCAACACCCCCTGGTGAAAACTGTATTTAAGAAGAGCAAGTCAGACAACGCAACCTAGTGAGTGTTTTTTATTTAATGTAAACTAACTGATATAGGTAATACTTCCAATTAGATAAAATTTATTTATAAAGCAATTATTTTTTGTTTTGCTTTAGATAGAAGAGAGAGAATCAAAAACACTTGATGAAAATTATGCTCAAGAAAAAACAAACCGAACAATATAACTTGGTGAGTTACTTCCCTCTACTATATAATGTTAACTGACCAATGTAAAAAGAACTATAATTCAAATTCATGTAATTATTTTACATTTTTGTTTAATCATCCTATACTAATACATAACTTTTTGTTTTAGTTCATTATGGAATCAAAAGTACATAGAACAGAAGTCTTCCTTCCTAAGTTATAACATCAGTACAACAATGACGACATTGTAAAGAAAAAGACTATCATCCATTGATTGTCATTACAAGTTGTAGTGCTTTGTATTACTTAGTATTTACTAACTCTAGCTATATTATACAAGGATATTTCCCTACTTATTATGTAATAAATGTATATAATCATATATTGATTCAATGTAGTTATATCTCCTCGTTCTTCTCTCCTCTCTCTTAAAATATCATATGAGTTCGAGTTATGTAAAAAAATTATCAAAACTTGAATGTCATGCATTCAAAATCTATATGCCATATAAGTTCAAATTAAGTAAAAAAATAATCAAAACTCAAATGCCACTTAAATGCCACTCAAATGCCACTCTAATGCCTCTCAAATGAAATACAATATTAACTCGGCGAATTCATTCAACGCCGTAACCCATTGCCTCAACTCCGAGGTCTGACCCACAAAAAAACACTTGGTAGGGAGATCTGCTCATATATTACTACTCACGTCTAATTTTTTGGTAACCCCACGACTGCCTATCAGTCCATAAGACATCAGGACTTACGCTACCTTCATTGTCAATCCACATCAATGAGTATGGCATTTTAGGCTTATACTTTCTTACTTCTCATCATTGTCACCAATTTTGACCAGTTTTTCCTCATTTCTTATTGGCCAAAAGCTCCCCTGTATCTACCAGCAATGCAAAATGCTCACCTTAGAAGTGCTAGTGATAACAGACCCTGACATTCCCTCACCCACAAAGATGGTTGAACCGTAGGAAATTGTCAACTCTAGAAATCTTCTTCTTGGTGTTGTATTGTATTAAAGTACTACTATTAATGTGCTACCCAATTTTCTACTGCCGCTAAACTCCTGGTGAAGTGCAAGTGCAAATGCCTTAGAATGGATGCACTATCAGAGAAAAATCTCTTAAAGCTGGTCTTATCTTTGCACTCATCCTTGGCAACCTCAGCGCCAACAACTCCTACATATTGTTCACAAGCGCGAAACCCCAGATGCCAAGTTCACAGTGAAAAAATGTTAGTGATTACTTACCATAGCAAAATGATGACCCCCTAAGGCCCAACTTTGGTGTGACTATAAAAAAGCTGCTTGCCATAGTAAATGCAGTAAGAAACTTCAAAACCGATGTCTACGAATAAGAATTCTGGCTCAGAACCGACCGTACCTCTATCGTGTTGCTTTTTAAGCAAAGTAAGCCATCCAGAAACGTAACCCAAAGTTTAGAAGCCCTGTGAGAGTTCCAGTTCACTCAAAATTACTGCAATGACCCCCTGCATGAAAATCCTGATGAGCTTAGTGAAATATTCTCCAGGACGGTAAACGTGGGGTCACACTGAGGCTAGAGAAACTGGACCAACAAAGTAGGAAGTGATTTATGCTTTCCTTGACCTATCTCGCCCCAATATCCCCAGCCCCTATTTACTGAACCACTCCTCAAGGAGCCCCAGGTGACTGCAATCACCTTTTTGCGCCCCATGTTCTGAATCAGACCTTGCAGAGGTCCAACGACCCGGTAGACACTCATGGTACTCATTTATGCTGCAGCCAGTAACAACTTTCTTGTTGACCCTAAACAACAAAAGGTTGGAAACAACAAGTTACGTATGTTAAAGAGGATATATATTTTATGCAGCTACAACCAGACTGTGTTCGAAATCCCCTATGCCTGACAGAACAAGTCGCGCTGGTGCACGGTGTACCTCCTAGCTTGAAAGGCTAGGTGGTGTGAGAAGTGCATGTCATGGTCCACCAAGGCATTCAAAGGACCTTCACCCAGTTGAATCTGACTTGCTTCTGACCAGGCATGACAGCCACAGTAAGAGGGGCCATTAACAGCTGTGGGACCTGCCAATAAACCAAAAAAAATGGTGCTAGGGCTAACGTAGCGCAGTGCCGAATGTATGTCAAGCAGTTCTCTAGCAAACACCTGCCAAATACTTTGTTGGCTTGCTCCAAAATTCAAATAGAGGAAATAAGCAGATCCTTGTCTCAACAGACCCCTTTACCCGATGGCAAGATGTCTATCCTCTTCCTGACACTACAACACCAGTTATCATTATCCTTTTAGATGGGCACATAGTTTACCATTTATATTGCTTGAGCAAATGTACACAGACCAGGATGTTTCATTTAAACGCCCTGTTATGAGAGAGCTGTGCACCCTGTGGAGGGTAGAGAAGACTTGAACCACGTTTTATCACCTTCAGGCCAATGACATTGTAGAACACAATAACCAAGTGTTGGGAGATGCATTGTAGTGTTTTCTATCTATGAGATAGTTTGAGGAGATGGACTTGGTCATCTGTCAGAAAATGAAAGCATTCCAGGCCACCCCCTGCCCTTCTACTACATGTGAAACATCAGATATCCTGATGATGGTTAGAAAGCTGCACCTGCCTGATCAACTGACCTACCACCCCCACCAACTGAAAGCGTACAGAACCAGGCTTGGAAGAAGTCAATGAAGCTCTGTGAACAGATCAGCACCAAGTAAGAAGAGATGATGTAGAGGAACCTCCGCTATTCAACGCGGAAGGAAAAGCGGCAGAGAAAGGGTGAAAAACCCAATCCGCAGGACAAGTTTATTTGGCTCTACATCTTTGAAGGTGCTTTCATCAGAGAATCTTCTTGGTTTACAAGCATTGATGGCGGTCTCTCTTAATTGGCAGCCACCTGATGAAGTAAAGGGCATGCCTGGACAACCAGGGAGAGTACTGGTTGTCATGTAGTTTCATAACAAAATACAGAGATATGCTCACATATATGCTGATCTAACAAGGACTTGACCAATTTTACACTTGAAGACTGGTATGTCCCAATTGTGTGTCAACCAAACCTGGTAGTGCACAGCAGTCAAAGGATTGTGATGTGGTGACTAGTGTGCAAATGTGACACTCGATAACTAACTACTAAATCCTAATAATGAAATGGCTGTTCAATTGTTGTTATGCTTATTGGTGCTGCTATGACTGTTATTAAAGCATATTTTGTACCATAAATGAGTTACATTCAAATGACACTTTTACAGACCCGTTTGACACCGGTTTTCTTCAATTATTATTATTATTACTGTAGCCCAAAAAAAGTTGAGCAAATTATTGTGCATCATACATCAATTGAAGCTATAGTTTGCATTGTGGATCAAAGTGAGTGAAATTCATTTCGTTAATTTCCATAAAATGCTGTAGAAATAAACCCTGATGGCAAGCACCAATATTGCAATGAATATGCATAGGCAAGCCACTAGCTAGCTGTGGTTGGTGTAAAAAGCATGTTGATAATGCTTCAATATGAACTGGCTGGTATGGATCATCCTGTTAAGAATAGAGTACTTGTATACACACTAACACAATGGTTGCATTGGCAGAGTACCAGTTCAGATTAAAAGAGGAGTGAACATTCTAGGGTTAGATTATTGTGTCATATCAAGCCAGCCAATCAGAGAGAAAAATACACTAGTTTGTGTTCTAGCGCTGAATAAGCAATATATTGTTTTCTCGAAATATTTGCCCAGGTAAGTAGTTAAAAATGGCTGTATCAGAACTTCAACTTGCTAAGTACCATAACACATTCAATAGATAGTCAGTATTGTTCATTTTGTAGTGTTACTTAGGGACATTTACATATCACAATGCTCAGCAAGTATTGGTTGTGCATCTGTATCTGCGCTGTTAACCCTAATGGATAGTGAAATTCCTCAATTTGAAAGTCTAGCTATAAACCTATTGGTCCGGCAAGTTGCCATTTTGATAACTACGGATATAATCTAGCTCGGACTTTGGCTTTCAAAATGTGTGAGAGTGGGCAGTGAACATCATGCTGTCAGCACAATCTCTTTAGTAGTATTTGGAGTAGCTTCTTCACAACTTCACTGGGTCATAGAACAGAAAAACAGGAATTACGTAAACACAGAAGCCCACATTTCAATAAGACTTAAAATCAGATCAAGAGAGATCAGTGCAATCAGTGTTATACACCAGTGATTTCAAAACGATTGATCAAATTAAAATGTAATAAAACTAATCGTTCAACTTCTGAAACATTTATCGGAATATGAAAATGCTGGAGTGATACAAAGTTGTTGTGAATACACTCATGCTGCTTACAAAGTAGATACTATTTTTTATCACTTCTAGAAAGTTTATGTTGGCGAGTTTGATGTCGATTCAAAGTGTTTTCGTTGTCAAATTCTTTATTACAAGCTGAAACTAGACACCAGTGCCGGTTACAGTTCTCACATACTCCTTTAGTTGTGAGGCTATCTCTTATCTTTGTGCCTACTTTACAGTTGACACACACATCAGTACCAATTCTGTGGGAATTTTTCATATGACTGATAATATTATTCCTCCGGTTCCTTTCAATCTCACACCCATCAATAAGACACCAGAAGTAACCACATTCTTTGTTGCTACATCTCGTATGTGTCAAACCACTGTCTCTATTCTTTAACCCTCCACAAACACAGTGAGTGTAACGGTTCCTTGCTATCCAACTTTGACCAGCATGCTGGAGAGTCTGATGATAAGTCACTTTGAAACTTGTATTGCCAGTATAATTGCACCCTTTGTATGTGCAAATATATTGTTTCCTGCATCTCTTACACATAAATACTTTTGTGACATCAAAAGGTATCTTCTCACCACATGGACATGCGGTTCTTTGGCTAACCTGATCTGGTTTTGTGGTTTGTGCAAAGGAAGTACTTTGGTTGGGTTTAGAAACTTTTCTATGACGTTCGTTGACATGATTGTTCAAACTTCGCACATGAGCTAAATTACTGCTACATCCATCTATTAGACACCAGATGTTTGTACAATTTGGATTTGGACATTTCATACTTGATAGTCCAAATTTTCTATCTTTCTCTTCACCACAGACACAGTGCGTCTGATGATTGATGACTTTACCTCCAGGATTGGGATGGACTGTTTGCAAATGATAACGGATCACACTTTTTTTTTCAGCAGTGAAACCACATCCAGAAGTCAGACACATATATATCCTACATTTCTTGCATCGCGACGTCTTTAAATGCAGTTGTTATATTGGCTCACCACAAACACACTCTATTTCCGTATGACGTGGAGAAGTTGAACCAGCCTCATCATAAGCAATTTTTCCAACAATTTCTGGCAGAATGTTTGACAAACTTTGGAGTAATACGCTTGTGTCTGTCGCATTGTCTCCAATTAACAAAGATTTCTACAAAAGATTTGTATGAGATCAATAACTCTGAGAGTCCTAAACTTTGCTTGGTTGAGCATTTTAATGGCATTTAGGCAAAGGCACACTCATTTTTAATTACGGTCAGTCACTGACATTACTAATGAGGCGCAAATCGCTATCATGGAGTCTAAGGACAAGGTTTTCACGGTTTGAGGTGTCTTTTAGTTGGCACCAATTACTATGAGCACCTGTGATGTACCTTCTGTGTGCACCAGGGTGTTATAGTTTCAATTTTAATGTTTTTGTTAGACCTAAGCAATTATTGTTCAAGGTTTGTTTATATTGTGATTTGTATGTTAATTTAGATGCATTGGTTTGATTGTTTGATCAACTTTGTATGAAAACCTGAGTACTCCTATTGTGCGCCAGTCTCTTGTTGTTTTCAAGTTTGTGATTGTATGATTAACTAAGCATTTATTGTGTAGGGGTTGTTGTTATTGGGGTTTGTATAAGGATGAACATTGGAGGGTTTGAGTATCGTAAAAAAATGAAGTGTTTTTTTATTGTATTGCTATTGAAAGGTAAGATGTCGATAGGTAAAAATATGGAGATGGGAGAAGGGAATGAAAATGATACTGATGATGGTACTGTGAGTGAAAGTGTTGATGTTTTACCGAGTCTGAAATTAAAATTTCTAATATTTATTAGGATGGTATCTGTCATAGGATTTTGTAGTTTTGAATGCATCACTGAGTTAAGTGTAAGCAAGAGTTCTGTCAAAGAAATATGAACAGCAAGAACCTCTCCCTCTCAAATCATAAATAAAACTATTACTGGATGAAAAATAACTCCTACATTATGAATGATAATGCTGAAAGTTTTGAGGCGAGTATGCGTTCTCCTTTTAACTCATAAAAGTCCTCGATCGAGCATTGCTCGATTTGGAGTTATGTGACCAAAAATCCTTGATCGAGCGGTGCTCGGACAATATTTTGTTCGGTTTTTGGAACTTATTGCTCAAGTTTGTGTAAAATGACATAAATAATTCTTAAAACACCATGTAGAACACGGTCCTGCCTATTTTCTGGTTATTTTTTAGACTCTACGACCTTCTAAGCGGAAACAGTTCAAAATATACCTGACCCTATCACTTCCTATATTCAATTTCTGTAATTTTTTGATAATAATGGTCAGGTTTTTTTTCTGACAAACAGCTAGCACACTGTTTCTACTTTCTGGTATAATTAGTATATTATTGTTATATAAGCTTGTTTGAGCTTTCTGATTGTGGAAACAAAGGCTGGTAAGCTGTTAATTAATTATTTAGAAATTGCATTGATAATGAATAATTAAATTTAATTTTGTTATTATCCTTGTAAATTTGCTAGTGTTGTTTTTTATATAAAATTCTAGCTCTGGATGTTTCTAGTTCATTCGTACAACAATAAGAGCTTTATCTTAGCTATTAATCAAATTATTAATTATTTTCAAAGAAAAACCTCCGAAAATTTCGGTATTTTCTGCAGCCATTGCTAGATTGTTGTTGCAGTGGTCTAACTTTTGTTTTGCATACTGCTGCTCCAGATTTTGCTAGTCTTCTGAAAATTTTGTTCTCTTTTTAGCTGCGCTATCAGTTTTACATTTAGCACATTACTTATTATTTTGCTGGTCGATCTGTTAAGATCATTACTAAAAAATGCTCTCAGAACTAACAAAATAATAAAACTAGCTTAGATTTGTGGAATCAATAGGTTATTGATTCTCCTCAGAGAAAACAAAATGCTGATTTATATGAGATTAAATTTGTTAGCCTATCTTATATAGAGCGATTTTAATAAAATTTTGAAAATTGAAGTTTTTTTAATAAAGCCGGTGAGCTAGGTTATTAGTGGAAGCGATTGAAATTCAAAGAGTTTTAAGGCAATGATTGCCGGTCCGACTGGTTCAGGGAAGACTCGAGCAATTTTACAAATGATTGAAACTAGTTGGACTGTAGCTTTTTTTTCACTCCTAAAATTACATTTCTGTTATGGAGCCTAATGAACAGCCTTTGACGATGTACCCAGAGTGATACTTCACGAGTTAATGGTAGGCATAGCAACAAGTTTTCCCAGAGATGGACAAAATAGATGGTTGATAATTGATAGTTTGGTGGATGAAGTTTCTTGTAAAAATGATGCCAAAGCTTTGTATACAAAATATAGTCCTCATTGAAACATAAGTGTATTTTTTGATGTTCAAAGTCTGTTCTTAATAGGAGACTGTAAATATTTTCTTGAAGAGTCACGATTTTCCTTCTTTTTGAAAACCCTAGAGAAGCTTCTTCAATTACCTATCTTGCTCGTCAATGCTTTTTGGAAGGACAAAATACGTACAAGAGGCTTTTGAACAACTGACGAAGAAGCCATACTCATTTCTATGGATAGATACGACTCAGCGAACGAATGATCATCACAGACTATTGAAAAACTATGCATTGGCTCAACCTATGATATTATATGCAAACAAGTAAAACGATGTAAATACAAATACTATTTAAGTCATCTCGTAGGTATTTCGTTATTCATCTGTGTAAAAAGTTGTTGCTGCATTGAGTAAAGCTCTGCAAAAAATAAATTTAAAAAGAAATGCGGAGCTGTTGTCATCACTCAACACAGCATCCGTTTGAATCAAACGTCTGTAATGGCTAATGCAAAAAAAAGATCTTGTTATGACCCTAAAGAGGTGCGCTGAAGTTATTATAAATGGATCGATACCATTGTCGACTGCTGAGTATAATCAGTTGCAACGGAGCGCAGAGGAACTTTCTAGTCTGGTTAGAAATTCACCGATAGGCGATAAAAACATTGCGTTGCAAAAAAGAGGATTTCTAGCTTCTCTGTTTGGACCTATAATCAGCCCAGTAGTTCCTCGAATACTGAAAACTGTGATAGGAGGAGGATAAAGATGAAATTCTTCAAAAAAATTATGAGGAATAGAATGGCTATTTTAGCTCTGGATGACCTAAGTATCGGAGAAAAAATGGTTAGAGTCAAAAAGGCCAACTCAGATCTGTTTCAATTGTTGATAGAAACTGTTAAAAACATTACATTAGGTAATCTTCCTCTACAATCGAAACAGTCTCTTGATTTGCAGTGCTACAAGAAGGAACTACGCAAAGTGATTGGTTGCTCGTAGACGTAGAAATTTTCCTCAGACTGTTACGTACAAGTAATCTTTTGGATGCTATAAATAGCACTTATTGTATCTGTTTTATTGTTGAGAAAACCAATAAAACTATGAGTCTCCGGCTATTAAAATTTTCCCTCCTTTACTTTTTAGTTTCTGAATATGAATACGCTAGCTTAACGAAAAAAAATTCAACAGTGAGAAAAAGAAAGGGGAAAATTAAACCAAGCCTTCTTTGTATCACAGCCCTATGGAAACATTAACAGTGGGAGATATGAAGAGAAAATAAACTGCTTTGCCGAAAACAGCGCATGGCTCCGATTCGACCAAGGAAGAAAAGTATGATGAAAATACTTAAGACATGGTAGATATTTCAGCTACACCAGATAAATTAAACATTGTCACCAATGAATGAATAACTAGTCTCCCACGAACAAAGCAAATTTACCACTTATTTCTGTCTTTGCAATTATTACCATTATTGATGACAAGACTGACAGCGTTTTACAAATCGAATCTACCTCGTTTGTTTCTGTGTAAGATGCTAATGAGATGGATCCAATAAGAAAAGATTGTTTGATGCTAAGGAGTTTTCCGTGTTCAATTTTGTTAATTTTACTGATGGAGAAGGTTATGATGAGGGTGAAAAAGGACTTATTAGAAAAAATTTTGAAAAGAAGTATCTAGTCTAGCAAACACAAATGGCGATCGAGCGATTGCCTTCAGAATGTTAAAGCTATTAAATGACATCGGCACGTACGCTTTGGATGAGAGTGTACTCAAAATCAGAGACGACTGATTGAATACTAGGACGTCCAAAACTTTGTTGCGAGACGTTCTAACTGATGGAGGTGCAGTAAGATCGGTAAAAACAAACTACAGCAAATTTGAAAGCCTTTTTATGGAAGTTAGGGGCCGAAAATGTCAAGAGATCACCACGAGAAACACATAGGGAGTTACCTTTTGTCATTCGGGTACGGGGAAATTGACGTTGATGCGTTAACAGAGCTGTATTACAATCCCGCGTTGCATGCATCTCTATGATAAGCTAGAGCTTCGCTGCAAGCTTGTAGACAATGGCAGGGAGCAAAAATAATTTGCAAATGGCCGAGTGCAGAGTTTAAAACGTCATCCCGTAATTGTTGCAGGATTAGGGTAGTGGATTCAAGTAAGTTCGATGGATGGGCGTTCTCGAAAAGAAGTATACGGCAACACAGAATTTTTACTCACAGTTGTTGTTTCTCTGTCCAGGAAAGGTTGGGCTGCTCTACTCATTTCCAAAGCTGGTCACATTGTAGCCAGATGGTTGAGAAGGACACTGGGTGGACAAAACTACCAGGGTTCACAATCAGATAAAAGTTGGATAGTTCGACAATCCTAATGCCAAGAGTCTGCTGGCTGAGAAGAAAGTCACAGGCTTTCAACAGAAAATGAGACAATAAAAGCATCGGTGGTGGAAGGTTTTAACAGGACTTTGAAACAGAAGATTAAAATATATCTGACGTAATACTAAGTTGTGACAGATACATTGATGTTTTGGTGTGAAACCAGGCGATGTAAATTCTCAAAACCAGGAGCTCGTGTGGAATCGATTTTATAAAGGAGGTGAGCACAGTTCAGCCAAAAAATCGAAGATCTTCGATTTTTCGGCTAAACTCTGCTCGCCTCCTTCATAAACTTGATTCCACACAAGCTCCTGGTTTTGGAGATGGAGATAGCGGGAGAATCAACAAGGCAAGCGGGACATTTGAGAAGATGCACCCCGAAATGGATCGTTGAAATCTTTATAATTACCTATGTGCTAACCCATGAAATAACCTATTGCATACCCAGCGAAAAATCTGCCTGAAAGGATGAGTGATGAGCTCTTTTATAAATTCGTGTTGCAAAACGTAAAAAAACCTACAATTTTCTGAATCGAAAAGATACTGGGAAGAAGAACAAGTATAGGTAACAGATACTGGTCAAGTGGTTGGGTTTCGGAGGAAAACTCAATGAGTGTCTGGTTTAACAGCTTATAAGGAATGAACGCTCGCTGTAACAATCATTTGGTGGTGAAATGACTATGCTAGTAACTTTACCCTCCAACTCTAGTGCACAAGAGTTCCCCAGCAACAGCAGCTTTGATTTTACAGTGAGACTGTATCAATGTCATGATGTCACCAGGTGTAAATGGGAGGCAGCTTTGCTAGATATACCGTACTCCAATAATTAGAAAAATGTGACTAATGATAAAACATAGCTCGAAAAGACGAATGTCTTTGGCGGATGCGAAAAGTCATTCATCCTAATCGGTAATGAGAGATACACTAGTGCGAAAGAGTTGGAGGAGATTATACAGAAGATAATGCGTGAAATGAGATCACACAGAAATTTTCCTATGACAAGGTAACCAACACAAGTTTCCTGACTAAAAGCTATCGTGATACCACAATGAGCGTTTTGAAAGACATGGCATACATCTTTGGATTCAAAAAGAATGGAAAGAATACATATTCCTGAGGTAGATACAACAATGTCGCATCACCTGATATAAGCTTTAGTATAATCTCTTTGTACAGCTATTCCAACAGTGTCGACAATAGGATGATAGGCGATACGAATGAACATTTGCTAAAACTAGTACCAGTACAAGGGAATAAGAAAATGAGAGTTGAAAGAGTTTAAAAGCCTGCATTACGTCAGTGCTTCATCACTGAATAGCCATCTGGGCCAAGTGCATTTAACAAGCGACGACGGTGAGGGAAAAACATTTGACGGTGGAAGGGCCGTGCTGACAGTTACCGTTAGAGAATGAAAAGCACAATGAGCTCGGTACCATACAGCCTAAAACACTCAAAAGATTTTTTTAAAGAGTACTAAAAAATGTGGGCTTGAAATGGAATTGGAGTGTATAGCGGAAAGCAAGTGATGCCTAGTAAGAGAGGTAACCGGCTTAGTATTATTATTTTCACTTATATTCAAATTGGCAACACCTCTGCTAAAGATAGGAGCAATAAGTCTGGGTAAGAGGGCTCTCTCTGTAAGTTGTAACATAGCGCATGATGTTATCGACTAACATAGTTTTTCATCATCTGAAGAGGACTAGAAGACCTCAAAG
Source organism: Cryptosula pallasiana (assembly GCA_945261195.1). NCBI lineage: Eukaryota > Metazoa > Bryozoa > Gymnolaemata > Cheilostomatida > Cryptosulidae > Cryptosula > Cryptosula pallasiana. The sequence continues at coordinate 15,928,219 of OX183131.1, read as the reverse complement.
ATCGCGGAGGAGATGTCCACAGTGTGCAGGTCGTCTTGATCGCATCAGGAGGAGAAAAAACTTGGTTCCAGGAAAGAAGAGATGTTCAGGCAGACTTGGTCAGCTCATACTTTAAAACGCATATGACCTATAAAGATGCTGATGGACGACATTTGATTTCATTAGGTGACATCGGTTCAAACAAAATATCGCTAGCACAAAGAATGCTAGTCTAAATGGAACAACATATGGCAAATTTGAAGGTTCTTCCTGCAACATACACCCTGCGCTGGATGTGTTTGCGACAGAGCCTACGAATATATTGGTGGAGAGATCAGGTTACGGCGCCATCAGACCCGATCAGTTGGATTCTTACTAATGGATCGAGTTGACCGCATAAGGGAGTACTGAGCACTACACAGATGTTGACAACTCGTTTCTGCAAAGCCGCATTTGTCAAAGACAGTGAAAGTGATATTGCGGGTAGCAGTGACAATGCAGTTGTGTGGATAGAAGACTCAACTCAGGCAAATTTCAAAAAGATGCAAGTGTATATAGAAGGCCATTCAGTCAAATATGCCAATAATTATGGTTTGCGCTCCTACTTTTGGCATCTACTCGAAACTAACGCAAGTGTGAAAGAAACACGCGAGGCGGCATAAGGGTTGGGTGTAAGACAACTCAAGTGGTAAAGATGCCGCTCAACACAACGCAGATGCAGTCAAGTTTTCCGGCAAACCCAGCTGTAAAGAGACCTTCTTGAGAAAACTTTTCGTAGTCTAAATAAACAACATTTTTTGTTTGCGACAAACGACATTTTCTCTGCAAAAAAGACAGCATTTTTTGCTCAAAAATCTTTTTATTTATAATATATATAACTATTTTAACTTGAAATTCTATTGTGCTTACGCAAAAAATTTGTATATATCATAACGGGATTTTTATGTAAAGCAAAAACATTTTTTGTTCGAGAAAAAACATTATTTGCTTGAAAAACCAGAGTTTTTTGCCCAAAAATCTCTTTACAATATACATAAAAACTGTCTTGCCAACATATTTTTTATTTTCAAGAATAATCTGTATATATTTTAATGAGATTTTTTTGTGCAAAACAAGATTTTTTTTGCACAAAAGCAGCATTTGTCTGAAAAAATTCACCTTTTTGCCGCGAACAAAACAACATTCTTCATTTGCAAAATACAACAATGTTCACGCTAAGAACAGCATTATTCGGGCAAAAGCCCGTTTGTAATATATATGAAAATTTTTGCACGAATCAAGTTTCATTTGCACTGAAAACCTCTATCTATCTTAAAGGGATTTTTGTAGGAAAAAATACAAAAAAAAAACATTTTTTCTACAAAAACAACAACTTTCACGCCACAAATAACATTCTTTGCCCAAAAATCCCATTGTAACTTACATGAAGCTTTTTTTGCTGGAAACGCTTCTTGTTTGCACAAAATATCTGTGTATTTTATTCAGGGATTTTCATGAGAGAAACAACATTTTTTGCTTGTATGAGAAAGCAAGCTATGTTCAATTGAAAAAAACACTTTTCTTCGAAAATCCCTCCAAAAGATCGATGAAATTTTTTGCTGAAACATTGTGTTTTATCAGGTTGAAAAGTCTGTATGTAATATAACGGGATTTTTTTGCTAAGAACAACATTCTTGCACCCATAAATCATTCTTTGTTCAAAAAACAATTTATGTGCTAAAAAAACATCTTTTGTGCAAAAAACTCCATTTACAACATTTATAATACAATCTTTTGCGTTTATTAATTGCTAGAAAAATCTGTATCTATAATTATGAAGGGATTTCGAGTGAAGAAATTCCTTATAAATTATGAAGCGCTTTTTTAACAAGATTTTTCTCATTTGTTGTAGCGTTAATCGGTGCTACTTTTACTGTTTAAAAAAGCACTCTCCTTACCAAAAAATAACTCACTCCAGCAACAACATCTGAAGAACAACACCTACTACAGTGTCTATTACACTGCTGCTAGTAAGAGTAATGACAAGAAAAATAAGAAGTAAGGAAAAAGTACTATTTAAGACTAGTTATAAAAAGAGAAACTTTTTAGTCATTACTACTTTACTTTAATGTTTACTGCCCTTCAACAGTATTTTTCTTTTTATTTGGGAACAATATGATGACAAAGACATTTCATGTAAAAGACCTTATTCCAAAGATCTGTTGAAAATAAAAACAAAACAATTTGATCGTTGGAGAGGAGTTGGTATAGCTAGTCACAATTCAGGCACCACTATTTCGTGCTATGCTAGGTAAGGAAGAATTACATGGAGAAATCTAAAAGAAACAACATGCTAGGAGTGCAGTAGATGTTTTTTTATGGAGATTAAACAAACACAATTTTGAATCTCTTCTACGGATGGCAAACATCGTAATAGATAAAGGTATTCAAGGAAAAAAAACGAGTGCATGAGATAAAACGCTTTTTCAAAAACTAATTTAATGGAATTGAGCAAATGAGTTTCTGGTCTAAAATCCAACCACATGTATGCAGATACCCAAAAATAAATGGACAGGTAAATCTCTCTGTACATTCTTTTGAGATAATGGTGCAGATGTTCAATGCTTATCTGTGATGTTTCTTGCAATATAAAGCAAGTTGACAAAACAAATCCTCCGCATACAATACTCGAACGCCCCAATCTGAGTTATCCTACAAATCCTAATAAAAAAAAATCCCTGCAAAATAAACAAAAATTATACAATTACAAACTAAGTAATAATACAAACTGATGCACAACAAATTAACAAGGTTCTCATACCATGTTTATCAAATAATCAAATCCATGCATCTAAACCAACATAAAAATCACAATACAAACAAGCTCTACAAAATAAATGCTGTAATTGAATTGTGTGAGTGCCAGTGTGGGGACAGCCAAGCTAGAGTTATCTTACTTAAAGGAAGCAGCTGATTCCTCAAATGGAGCCTCCATTCCTACTTAGCCAAGAAAACCTAGCCAAAAAAGACCAAGCTAAGGAAACCAAGCTAAGACTGTTTCGGTAGCCATCTTGCTTTGTAGTTATCTAATTATTATCATTGTTGTGCGTAGTTCGTAACACACTTGTTTAATTATATGTATATTACTATGTTTTGGCGTTGTTAGTGCGCCTGTTGGTGTCCACCAATCATCTTGTGTCTCTATTAGCCGATTGTACCTGGTGACTTTTGACTGCTTTATTTACATATTATAATGTATAAAGAGGAGGGCAGAATGTCCAGTGAGTCAGAGTTTGTAATAGTTGTGTTGATACACTGGAAACGTTAGAGTAACGTTGTGTATTCTTGTACCTCAGACTGGATTATTAGTGGGATGTAATATTGTCAGCTATTGTACAATTCGAATCACTTCTCGTTGTCAGGTTTGCTATCTTTACGTTCAATACATTGTTGCTGATAATCTGCAACTCTTCTTATACTGTCAGTGACTTGCATACAGTATTACAATGTTGATAACAAAAATTCTTATAGACTACGATACACCTTTGGACATTGTCACAAAGCTGCCTAACACATTTCTGTGAACTATACACGTGCTTGCAATTAATTTGTGAATCTAAAGTGAAACCGGATCTGTGTGCAATTAAATGGATCTCCGTATTGAGAGAAGAGGAAGTCTCTGGATCGATACATCAGAGTTATTACCACAAGGATAGTAGTCCTGTATGACGGCTCGTTGCCTTGACACTATGCAGCTAAGCTGCCAGTAACAGATCTAGTGCTGTCGTGTGCTTTACTTAGTACACCCCGCTATTCTCGGACAGGTGTCGGTGAAGGCTCTGTGAGAAGCCACACAGTAAACTTTTACGATACTTAGTTCAACAATAAATATTAACATTAAATTATCACACCTGGTGTGCACAAAAAGGTACTTCACATGCTCCCATGGTAAATGGTGCCAACTAAAAAACACTTGAAATCAGGAGAACCTTGTCCTTAGACTCCATGACAAAGATCTGCCCCGAAATCACTACTACTGACTCTCCAATCATAAGTTTCAATGCTTCTCCCACTAACAAATTGGATCATGTAATGTTCAGTTTAAATAATACATTCATTTGCTGACTTTCCAGTAATATCTAATCATCAAAGCCTAGATATAAAACAATCAGTGAAAAATGGAAACAAAAATAAGCCGGTCAAGGCAAAGTGGAAACGCATATGCACATGGTTTTAAATATCTTTAAGTGATTTTGGGTAAAACACATTAATTATTTCAACTGAAGTGAGAAGACTTTGGCATCAATAACCACAAAAGGCTTTTAGTCTGAAGTTTTCTCCAGAGGGGAGACTGCAGGAATGGCCAATGGCACTTGGTTAATAGAAGTAACAACCTGGGAGAAAATCTCTGTCATGGAGTCTGAGGATAAAAATCTCCTGGTTTCAGGTGTACTTCTAGTTAGCCCCATTTGCCATGAGAACCTCTAAGGTACTTTTTGGTGTGCACCAGGTGTTAAAACTTTGAATGTTTGCTAAGTATTTATTGTGTAGAATTTGTTTATAATGTGATTTTGATGTTGACTCAAATGCATGAGTTTGATTATTGTATGATGATTTAAACTGGGGGTTTGAGTGGAGTGTAATAATGAAGAGTTGTATTATTGTATTGCTATTGAATGGTAAGATGTTGACAGAGAAAGATGTGGAGATGCAAGTGAAGAATGAAAATTATACTGTTGATGGTATGATATTTTGCCTAGTCTGAATTGGAAAGTGCTGATAGTTATGACGATCTTGGTATTTGTCATAGTATTTTGTACTTTTGGAGGCATTACTGAGTTTAGTATATACAAAAACGCTGTGAACGAAACGCGAATAGTGAGAAACTCTCCCCTTCGAATCATAAAGAAAACCATTGTTGAATGATGAACAGTTCCTTTATCATGAATGCTGAAAATTTTGACACTAGGCTGCGTTCGCCCTTTACAGCGATGTTTGCGGAACCAACCGGATCGGGGAAGACGCAAGCAATTATACAAATAATTGGAACTAGTCAAACGATAGTTTGTCCTCCACTGGTAGAGTTACATTATTGCTATGGATGCCCCAAAAAGCCTTTGACGATGTAAGCGGAATAATATTTCATGAGGGGATGATAGATATAACGTCACGTTTTTCCAGAGATGGACAAAACAGATAGTTGATAATTTGATAAATGAAGTTTCTGGTGAAGCAAATGCCGATGCTTTGTATAGGAAAGATAGTCATCATTCGAACATAATTGTCTTTTTTATTGTTTAGAATCTGGTTTTAAAAGGAGCTCGTACAATTTTTTTGAAGAGTCACTATATTTTTATTTATCTATTTAGCTTTGCAATGCTTTCCCAGAGAGACAAATTATATACAAGGGGCTGTTGAACAAGCGACAAAGAAACGGTACTTTCTCCTGCAGATAGATAAAACTCAGCGAGCGGATGATCAACACAGACTATTGGGGAACTTTAAATCTTCTGAATCAACGATATTTATATACCCAACTAAAATCATATAAATTCAATTACCATTCATTTCATCCTACACATGTTTTGTTATTCAACTGTGCAAGACATTGGTACCATAATGACTAAAGCTCTGCAACAAAATTAAGGAAAAGTGGTCCGCTTCAATTCGAAAGTGTGTAATAGCTAATGCAAAAAACATCTTATTATGACCTCAATGGAAGGTGCTAAAGCTATTGAAAAATGAACGATAACATTGTCAACTCCTCAGTGTAATCAACTGCAACGAAGCGCGAAGGATGCTTCTAGTCTGGTGAGGAAATCAACGGTAGACGATAAAAAACTGTGATGCAAAAAGAAAGATTTATAGCTTCCCTACTAAGACCGATCATCAGTTCAGTTGTTCATGGAATACTTAAAACCGTATTAGGAGGAGGACAAAGATGAATCTTTCAACGAGAAGCATGAGGAATGGAATGGCTGTTTTAGCTCTGACTGATTTGAGTAAGAGAGGAAAAATTGCGCTAGTCGAAAAGTGCACCTCGGGTCTGATTGATTCATTGATGGAAACGGTAAAAAATACTGTATTAGGTAATTTTCCTCTATAATCAGGACAGTTTTGTGAGTTGCAACGCTACAGGAATGAACTACGAAACTAATTGCTAAAGGAACATTTGGCGACAAGCATAAAAATCTGAATCAGACGGGTAGAGGTTATATCTCTTCCTGTACCTATTTTATCATCAGTAAAATAGAAACTATGAGTCTCCAACCTTTAAAATTTTCTAGAGGTTACTGTTAGTGTCTGAAAAGGAGTACAGTAACCTAATGAAAAAAACAGGAAATGAATGAGTGACAGAAGAAACTGAAAATACACCTCCCTTGTTTTATAATCCTATGGAAAATTTAGCGGTGAGAAATATGATGAAAACGCGAAATGCGCTTCTCGAGACAATGCATAAATCCAAATCCGATATTGTTTGAGCACGGAAAGTGAGTTGAGAAACTTTTAAAACATGCGTAAGTATTTGTGTGAGATCCGAAACTTAAAAAAAAACCATCAACAAATGGATAACTGGTCTCCTACCAGGAAGCAAAAAGCACAATCCAAATCTTCTTTGGTTAATAGTACAGTTATTAATGAAAAAACTGTTGAGCTTTTACCAAGTGAATTTACCTCCTCTATTTTATTTTTACACGCTAGTGAGATACCTCCTATAAGAACAAGATTGTTTGATGCCGCTGATGACTTATCCCGGATAGAGAGTGTGATCATTGAGAAATAGTGCCTAATAATATCACTCTTGTTTTAGGAAACTAGCAATCAGAATCAGACTTTATCTCCCAGTTTCACTTTGGAATCTATTGTACATACAATGAGTTTACCCAGTGAATCTATGTCAACCAGCTTGGACTATACTGTACTATCCATCATTCAACCAAGCTAATGGTTAGTTTCACAGATGTTGTTCCCTATACTTTTGGTGGGATTTATTCTGTTATGCCTGTATTTCTTTTTTAAAATGGTAATGTACTAATCAAAGTTTTTTCACTCAATACAAGTTGCCTTCACATTCCGAAATATGTTCTGTAATTTTCTGCCCACTACATCCAATACAGAAGACTTAACTCCAACTGAAGTCACTTTCAGTGTTTAACTGCTCTCTGAGAAAAAAAAGGGTACCGACATAGCACCAAACAAAGATTAATTTGAGGCTATTGTGCTCCAATTAATAATCATCGTATGATTAAAGGCCAGTGTACACAGTGGGTAGGAATGATGTTGTTTTTAATTCCTTCTAGATTAACCGAATCAAAATCAAAATTTTAATCCCAAGTGATTAAATTTGGGGTATTTAGTACACTGATAACGGTGATAGATCAATCCTTGTTTAATCATTTGCCAATCTTACAGGTGATTACTTTTGCGGATAGTAAGAGTTGATTGAAATTTGATCAAAACTCATTCAAATTTTTCTGTGAGCGTTCTATGGGTTGGAGTATAGAAAGAAAATGACATTATAACCGCTGAAATGCCTCGAGTAAAATTGACAGACAATCGACGGTACATGATGTGATTCTACCAGTCAGGCAATATAGTTGGAGCTACCCCAATTGACTACACAGTACACATCTACTTAAGTAGAGTATCTGGTAGTGAGAGGGGAGTCAATATTTATGAGCTATCATTAGGTGCCTCTAAGTCTTCTGGTAAAACCTCTGACTGGATATATATGTTGAACTGCATATATCCACTCGTTAGGGTGGTATAGTACTGGATAGGGGTGTTCTTGATTTCTCGTGGCAAATATTTTCACCTCAGGCTAGAGAGCAATTCGTGATAGCTCTGAAGGACTTCTACCAACACTTTGTCCCTCAATGCCGAGTATGCAAGTTGTTAGTGCCACGTTACTTTCACCGGCCAACATACCGCTAGCAACAGATACAACCAGTCAATTGTTGATAATGTCATTCAGCACCGAAGATTGCCTCTGAGCCACAGAAACAGCCTCTATTTAAGTTGTGGTTTGTAGATACGTGTTGTTACAAGCTTTTGTTTGAATAAATCAACACCACGCCTTTATCTATTGAAAGGCATGTCTTCCATCCCAACTATAAATGATTAAGGAGGACATGGGGAAGTCTCCTACACTGTTTTCATAACTCTATTTGAGGTTACTCCATTGAAAAGTTTCCTTGGCAAAAAAAACCACCTTCAAAGCTCCCCACATTGTGGATAATGTCACTCCATAGGTTCAAGGAAGAATACAACACATTTTCGCAAAAGATGTCAAAGCTCACCAGAAAAGTGAATCTACTGCATCCATGTTGCTGCTATTCTGCACAACCCCATGTGAAATACCTTTGGCTGCATGCATTAAAGAGACTCATCCAAGAACAGTAACACTCTGTGTGACCTCAATTATTTCAGGCTCTCCATTTTACCAAGGAAGGGGAGTACCACAGGAGGTTATTTCTGTCTGGATAGAGAGACTAAGCCACTTATCCCGGAGCAGGTTCACCGAGTTGCATGATTTTCCACCTTAGGCACTCCCAACCGGTTTATCTTGTAGCAAACTACCATTGTCATGCAGTGGTCTGTCATGTTTATCCATGTATGGAAATTGGCTGCCTAGTTTGACAGATTTTTGGTCAGTCCACTTCCAGAGCGCTGAAGGTGGCACTATTGCTGGCAGTGAACGCTACTCGCCTGGATTGCACTGTTAGTCTTCCAGTGTTGTCTCTGCGTCCTGTAAAAGGTGCTTAGTACATGTCTTATGTTGCCACATCCCTAACACCGGGGTGTGGCGGTATTCTCCATCACTGATAGAAGGACAATATGTCGACTTTTTTTTAGTCATTTTACTTCCTGGGTTAACGCCTTTATGTTATCCATCATTGCAGCAACTAAAAACTGAGTAGCAGGTGTAAAAGGGGTATGTTCTTGTGAAACTGTTGAGTAACAGAGTACCAAGTAGGTAAGATATTGTCAGTAGCAATCTGATAGTAGACATGGTTGTCAGTGTATTTTTCAATGTTCTGTGTATCAGTGGATCACCTTTCATGAGTTATCCATATATACAGACCACCATTACTGGCTCTCAAAGCAACTACCAGTCGTACTGGTTGTTTGGTAGGTATATGCTTTTGTAAGTTAATATTCCCAATAGCTTCACAGTTATGTGTAATAGTTTTTTCCACATTGATCGAAAGTGAAGCTTAGCAAATGCCACAAGTACCAAACACTAAACCACCCTGGCACGCTCATATAGCATTCTCTTGAACGCTGCTGCTGTTTCAAGCCAAAACAAGCTCTTACAGTAGAAAACATACCCTATATGTACTGAGGTTTTTCACAGTATAAATTGCTTCCCCACAGCGCCTCCTGTGAAGGAAGCATTGCAGTGTTATTGTTCCATTCATTAGCTCCTGTTACTTCTACAAAATAAGTTGCTGAAATATTTTTTAACAGTAGTTCTTCAATCCTGAGTGGCTTGAAAACTGCAGGCGCATTGCAAGGGCTTTGCCACATGCTAGCCTGTGAGGCTTCAGTAAAGTGGTCCATTGCCACAACTTTCAGATTGGGACGGGTGCTTGTTCATCACTATGAGCTATCGGTTTAACACAGCTGTGGTAGTGAAAGAAAAAACTCCACCCCAGTGTAACCTATGATTACGAATAACTGTACTGTTGGCTGGAATCGGTCTGGTTCAAGGCTCTGGCAGTTACAGAAGCTGGAAGCTGAAGTATTGTGACAGTATCCATTAGCTTTGTTGTGCGGTCATTGCTGGTGAGGTGAAACTGTCTGAACCTACAATCCATGGTAAAGGGACTTACATACTGACACAGAGATTGAAAAAGGGTCGTTGGTGGCTACTGGTTATTGGCAGCGGGTTATTAGCTAATGGTGCTTGTATGTATGCAGTACACTTGTTAGATTTCTTACATTGGTAGCCAATTTACTCTGATTAGTAGAGTGTGGTGGCTACTGCTAAAGGGTAGAGTGAAACTCACTAGGCTCGCAGAATGGTTTGTTGTATTGTAAATGGAGTGGTTCTTGACAACATTACATTGTGGCACACCCAGATCTATAATGGTTGCTGCCAGAAGAGGCAAAATATCCTACTGGCCTGCCGTATGAATGGCTGGCCAGTAAAATGAAAACCATTGTATTTCTGCTCACCAAGAAAGTATAATCTCTCCAGGGGGATTAAGTGTGGTTTGTGCACAAGATTTTTTCTCAATCTGCACTCTGTATATTAATTGATAGCTGGCCTGCAATGCATTTGTAGGGCCAAGGTAATTTGACAACGGCAAAACAAAATGGGGAAAACTTTTTGTATTTTTGCTGCCATATCCAATGTTGCAAAACAAATGTTTTATCACCATCAAAGTGCTATTATTCTTAAGTATTGCACTTCTCTCTAGAGGAGACCCTGCTGGTATCGCTGGTGCTGCTAGGCCAATAACATTTTGTAACTATTACATAGATCATTGCTCAGACATGTCACTCAAGTTTCTGGTGTATAACAACGTGAATTTGTTTCCATTACTGATGTAGGGTAGATTTCCATGGGTAAGAGCATAAGCAAAGTGCAAGTGCAAAGGCTACAGGAAGGTCTGGCTCTCTATAGGCTGCAGCACAAGAAGTAGATAAAGTAATGGAAAATAATTTGCCTAGAACGAGGATTACTGCCAAACAATGGTGCATGAAGTGACTTTACAAGACGTACAGAAAGGGTTCAATATATCCTACAGCAACTTACAGAGCACATCTACTTAAATGGAGCATTTGGTAGTGAAACGCAGATTCAATAGGTATCAGCTATCTTGAGTTGCCTTAAAGTCTTTTAGTAAAAATCCCTAGCTCATTATGGCTGTTGGTCTGTACGCATCTAGTCCTTAGGGCTTTTAAGTGATGGATAGGATGGTATCTCAAGCAAAGGAAACACTTATCCGACTAGGCATTTATCTGATGCTAGCCTCGCATGACTCAACATTAGCAAGGTAACGGTCAATGCAGGTCCTGTACGGGGCTTAATGCTGGGCTGGCAACTCCAGCCGAAAGATGCGACCAGTGACTTGTTGGTAATTTTTATTAGCACAAAATGTGTCTCTACTCAATGATGTCATATGTAGACAAGCCTCCGCTGGCTTTTTTTATATAATTTACAAAAACATATTGAATTGTTTGCTGACTGCCACTGGCAGTCAGGTAATCTTGTTATTGAAAAGACTACATTGTATTGAATAAAGTGTTCAATGGTTGCAGTGGAGCATTTGACCTGAAAGCACCATTGACAGATACTAGCTAAACAAATAAAGGTTTTGATAAATTATTGCCGTTGATTAAACTTTGTAGCAATTAAAACTGATGACAAGGTTTCTCCAAGCACTTGCCATTCTTTCCCTTGACAACAGGCTGGTATGCATTGTTATAGCATTAGCATCATCAGGCATTCAGTAACTAGATTTAGGTCGTAAATGAGGATTAACTTCGTCGAAGTACAAAGGTCAAAGCATAGGGTACAATTTTTGGCTGTTATGTCGAGTCGATTGGACTTTGGATATTCTTGCAAATTTTTATAAAACCTACGGAATGCTGCTCAGCATTTAAATGAACATGAAACTTAAAATTATACATTTGTTCATCGGAGCCAGCTGATTGCAAAAATGAAACAAATGAACACATAAACTAAACCCTGAAATCCGTTGAACAGCAATTCTTGTTGACCGCTTTTAACATGAGTAATCAAGGTTCAACGATCAACATGAAGATAATTTTTACACTTAAAAATGTTTTTGAAGACTAAAGCCACACAACCAAAGCAGAAAAACCCATCAGTTTTTTTCAGTTTTAAGTTTGAATGAATCAGGAACCCTGTGCTAGATTTTGGGGGAAGTCAGTGGTAAACTGGTTGTTTACTACTCAAAAATACACATCATCGCTTGGAGATTCATTCCACACACAACCATAGTAAAAATTTGGTAATGGTGGAACGCCTTACTGTGCCAGTGGCACAGCATGCAGCGCCCTTATTGAACCTTGCGGGGCCGGTTTTGACCCCTTACTGAATAGGTATTGTGGTACTGAACTGGTAAAAGATGGCTGCCATATTTGAGGAATATTAAAAAGATCTAGGAACTTACTCTAGTGCATGAGCGGGAAGTACCCTTCCTTGGAATGCTAGATAAAATGACCAAAAGCTAGATTTAGCCTTGGAGCATTGCAGAGCTCATGATTGGATAAAAGAAACAGGAATCCAGCCAGCATTCAAACAACACTATACTTAGCTTATCCGAACAGTGGGCTCTGTGATTGCCAATTGATTGGGCAGTAACTGAGACTAGTTGTCACTGTCATACAGGCACAGTGCCCCCTCTGGAGAGAGGTAAAACACTCAAGACTAATGGGATGTTTTAGTAACCAAACCGAAATCCATTGCAATACTAAACATCATTGACTACATTTACATAAGAAATCAGTCTCACCCATCCACCAGAAGCTTCAACCTTTCTATCTATAGTATCTCCATCACTATTAACGACAGTATGCCCAAAGTACCTGGTTAGGCCATCTATCAAGCTTATATGTTGTGGTCGCTGTATGATTATATAACTTGACAGCTCCATTATCTGTGAAAATCTGCATTGTGTTAAAGCACGAAAGTTTCAGTAATATTCATATCTATTGTTCTCAGTGGCTATCATATGTATTATTCATGAAAGTAATTCGTTGCATCACTGCTGTTTCACCCATAAGTATGCTCTTTTATTGACACCAGCTTGTGACAACTGAACTGTCTATTGAGAAGGAATTCTAGAGCAAGCTTAACTGCGAAATCGATCAACGGTTAAAGTTTAACACTCTGAAAGTCGATAGGCAAACTTGTGTTATTTAATAAATTTAACCAAACATGTGGTGTAAAACCTGCCTGAATTTTACGAGCCCTAAAAGTGAAATATTTCTAATAGTGTCAAGAGTTGTTCGTTGGGCAGAGTACAAAAACAACCAATTATCTTATGACGTTTTAGCTTCTGTAGATACAAGTTTTAGATCTTCTGCTCTGTGATTGTAATCATATCGATACACAATGAACGATTTTCAAAGATTGTCTACTAAACACACTAAAGAAGTATTTCCAAAAAAGGTGTCAAATTATCATCAACACTTAACTTATCGATCACTAGAAAATCAGGTCTTTTCCTGGCTAATTTGATGAATGCAATGTGCTCCGTGTAAATTGAGCAGCAAACGTGCGAAAGAAACAATCATATAGAATGGCCTTAACAGCAATTACTTTAAAGAAAATTGTATTAATGTTAGATTTTATTGTAGTTGTAACTGTAAGCAAAAGTATAATTGGAATACTCCATTTGAAACCGCGAAACTGGATTGAGACATATGACTGATGAAAGGTTGCTAAAGCAAATAAACTATAAATTTTGTCTCATATGTAAAACAAAAAACATTGGAAAATCATTCAGTAGTCTGAAAAAGTGCAAATTGTTTACAAGTTCGATTGATTTGATATGAGAAAATGAATAATTACTACTTACAGAAGCAATTCTCTCCCAGTACACTAACCCATCATCAAACATGATTTGGATTGAAGTCTCTAATGACGCCATCACCTCATCAGTTGATATATCACAACAATGCTCAGCTACTTCATTCATGTTAGCTATATCTATAGCCGTCCAGTTAGACTCTCCTATAACAAGACAACATACCAGCTGAAGGAGAGTTGAGATACTGAGAGCATTACATCATACTATAGCTTAATCTTGACAGTGGAATTTACCTAGACACAATTCTTTAACAAACACTCCAAGGTGTATAGGTGTTGACTTTGAGTTCATGTAATTGCCAACATTGCACACAGATCAATTCTGGCATTTTTCTTACATTAGACTTTTTATGAACATTTAGAAAGAAAAATTCAAAGTGCACATCACTAGTTGAAAATCCACGCATCCCGGAGATCCCTCAAGACACTTTGCATGGTGAGGGAAAAAATTGGAGGGAATGCTGCATCTGTGATTGGTGGTGTTTTTGCTGTCATCTTTGTTGTGGTTGTTAATGTAGGGGTCAAAATTTTTTTTCTTCTCTAACTACACTTGGATATATTCCAAACTTCAGCAGATTTGCAAACAAGTTGGTGTTTGTCAATAGTGTCGTTTTTGGAGCAGATTGACAGGAGCCCTTTTGGGGGCATAGCTCATATTGTAGTGGATCGTGCAGGTAGGGCTCCTGGTAGCATCCACTAACAAATGCTGTTCACAGCATGCAGCTCAGGAAACAGAAAATCAACACCTCTCTCCAAAAGGTATTGCAGGGTCAATCAGACCTGCACAGTGCAACAGAGAAGTCGGTAACAATTTCACTACTGGTGAGCCCTTGGCTCAGAAAAACTAGGTACAGTTTTATGTAATGACATACATTTACTGCTAAAATATCAATCTCTAAGGAGGCAATCGTCTAGAGATGTCCACCGCAGTAGCAGTAAGTGAGAACTGGAAAAGTATACTGGCAAAAACAGGTTTTTATAGGCTGGTGACAGTAAGCGTATTGTACTATGATGGTGCAACCAATAATACATAACAGGAAGTGATACAACCTATCAGATAGCAATACATATAATGGTATATAATATGAAAAGGGTAAGGTGCCTAGTGGCACTAAATGAAGCTATATGATTAAGTTATCAGTATAGTTAGCCTTGTAGTCCAGGTAGATGTAAAGTAAAGGTTGCTACGTCAAAGACTAGTCCTCGGGCATCAATATAGATCATCTTTGGAACTCTGGTTATGGCGGCCATCATTTTGCTGGCCCGGTATCTCACTGCAGGGTTTGTAGAGGTCACTCGTGGGTCCGTAAAGGTCACCGCAAGGCCGGTAGGAAAAGCTGCAGGGTCAATATAAAGTTTGCACGACCAGTATAACATATGCAGGGCTGGTAAGGGCAATTCGACTACTTTCAAGTGATGGCAACTTGGTACATCACTTGGGGAGCCCTGTCTGACTGAATACTAGTGTCAGAGTTACCTCTAGGTTAAAGTATTTATATGTGCACCGCAAGTGTGCTGCCTAAATCCACCACAATATTTATGAGCGCCTTTTGTATCCTAAAACTTGACGCAAAATACAGAGCCACAACTTTAGTACCACTGAGTCCAAGAACTCCATGATGATTCCCAATGCTTTAGGAGATGAAGCTAAGGCCAAAAAACGTTGGAGAATGATGGAAGACAGATATGGAATTTAATTTTCCTGCAGTATATACTTTTGCTCTACTTCGCGCATTAAACAGCTAGGTTTACCTGTATCAAACATTGTTTGTGATTGATTAATATGCCGCAGTTGACAGTTTGTATCAAGATGTTGGATTCGCATCTTGCTTTGTCATTTCTTTGACATATAATTGTCTTTAACTGTTATTAAATTTTCAAAACTTGAAAAGATCCTGCTATGCCTCTTATGCCATTGAATCAGCAATGATTGTACTTGGTTTGGTGATGCTTGAGCGACTGTATTTTGCGCATGCAAAGTCAAAGTTTTCAAACTTTTGCGCAGTTAGGCAGGTTCAATGTGACTCTTTGTAGTCAAATGCTCACAACTCCCAATTCGGAAACGGTTGTGCAATTTTTGTATGTCCCTCTGTATCATGTTGAACTCTAAGTAAGCAGTCCTCTTCATTTTGACTTTCTTTAGAGTATTACTAGACTTTACATAGTGTTGACTTTTAGTTTTCTGCTATTCAAAAAAGCTTTTTGAGCTACGAACCACGTGCAATACAAAACTTTGGATGTGTGAAGTCTTACTTAGTATTAAGCATTTCCTCTTTGTGTAGCTCGGTTGACGCATATATCAACGTTGCCGTGTTGAAAGATCCATTCGTGTGGAAACATAAAGTCGTCAATAGCAATACAATTGTGCAGCCGATCTCCAAAATGATGATTATCCCTATGCACTTACCATTGATGATGATGCTGATGACGATGACGGTGACGGTGATAGTGATGATGTTGAGTCTACGTACCCAATGAGTGATGATGAATCAACAGATGCATTGACTCATATACGAAATGACAGAAAGAGTCTACATAATCTATCCTGGCATACTGAAAGTATTATTAGCTCGCGGAAACAGGGCCTAAGTCAATGGCGATACCTGGGGATTGTTTTCCCAAGCTCATAAGAAACCACTCACCTATTAGAGTCAATTTATTTACTATTTCTGACAAAGTAGTTGATGCAAAAAAGTTTTCTTTCTGCATGAACTTGTCAATCAGTTCCTGGTGAGCTGAATAGACATCTGGGGCCTTGTTAGTCAGCCTGTAAAAATGGACTCACTATGGAGTTGAAGTTTTTAGTTGTGTCAATAGCATTGCCGCATTACAGGAATAAAAGTCACTTAGTTATTCACTCCAGTCCCAAAATTTGAAACAGACACAGATTGGTAATGTAAAATGCAACCAAAAAATGAGAAAACAAACATTAACGGAAGTAAATTTCTACCTATGTAACAGATAGCCCTTTACAACATCTTTAGACTGTAGGTTCATTGAACTGGCAGCCTGCTGCTTACTCTCTGAATCCATATTCTGTTATTCACCTGTGGTTGATGGCATTGTTGGTATTCCAGTAATGTCGGTACTTTGTATGAGCTATGCTAAACATTTTATTAGTATGCCTGTTTCAAGGTAAGAAATGCATTTCTTTTCAGAAATGTTTTTTAACAAACAAAGTGCTTCAGTTCAAGTACATAAATATGAACACGGGCATGTACATAAATGGACATGAATGTGTACATGCACATGAATATGGACATGTGCATGAATGGATATGGATATGTACATAATGGAAATTAATATGGACATAGATATATACACGAATGGATATGTACATGGATATGTATATGATCATGTATGAAAACAGCTTAAAAGATGTTATTGTCCAGGAGAAGGCAATGTACCGACTCACATTCCAAGCTATTCTATTATGCATTACACATATAAATATACCCATAAATATGTACATAGTTATACATATATACATGAATGCATAAAAACTGAAAAAAATTATTTACACTCAAGATGCTATAAAAAATGAAATTATATAAAACAAAAATAAAAAAACAAATGCCATAGAATATTAACTCGGCTGCTCTAATTAATGCCGTAACTGATTGCATTCACCCCGGGTTGTCACCCCACAAAAAAACACCTGGTAGGGAGATCTGCTCATATATTACTACTCCGGTAGCATGCGATGAATCCCTCCAAGAAAAGTATATCATATGATTCTAGAAACCTTTTTCCAGCAGTATAGGACACGCTTACCTGCGACGAAACTTGCTGACTGTGCAACTCCACAAACTCGAAGGAGCTATCAGAGAAAGAAACGAATAAATACAGATACAAAAAAACTTCCAGAGTGCTGCTGGTGGAAGACGACAACGACGAGGAGTCGCTCTCTTTCAAAAATTGACCCCTTCTCACAACCTCCCCTAACCAGATTCACCAGGCATCCACCATGTCTAAAGACACTCTCTCCCTCTTGCTGAAAAACATGCAGATACTATCAGAGGCCCGCAAACTCCACAAGGACGAGTTACAGGGAATGCATCAGCAACCAAAACACTCCCTTGCTGCCCTTACCCCATACCTCCAAACCCAATAACCGCCCCTCCCATGTCTGGGGTGCGGTGCCATCGGCCATCCACAAAGAATCAGCACGGTTAACCTCTGGCCATTTGCCTCAACTCCCCCAACCCTTCGCCAAAAACTTGGTGTAACCCGCAGTAGGGAGATCGACCCCCAAATGTCCCCAGGCACCCCGGAACAACAGAAAAAAATTAGCTGAGTTTGAAACACACAACCCTGTGATGCCAAACTCCCTCCCAGAAGAAAAAGCCAACCTGCTGTGCAGACTCCAGAGCCCTAGCAGCTGCCAATGAACAATCGGTATGCCCCTCGCAAGAGTTAGGAGACTTTGAATCCTACCCAGCTCTACTACATACCAGCAGTGAAACTCCACCAGCTTACTTTCCTGTGCCACTGCATACTGCTCACCATCCCCCTCTCTATAGATAACACCCCGCTGTTCAAGCTGACTACGGTCACGAGGTGTACCTCCCCACAGAGGACGCTGGACGAAGCATACCCTGTTGTCACCTAACCCCGCCTATCAATAAGCAGCCATCTTGCCCTTGAGAGCGATACCACCCTGCTCCCAAGCCCTCAGCTGTCAAGCCAGCCACCAACTTATATCCCCCACTTGAGCTCTTACCATGCGAGCTATTTCCTACCTGGTTGAGTGGAGGGAAAACCAGTGTATATGCTTATTGACACCGATACCGCCACCCATCTGCTGTCAAAGCACTTATTCAGTCAGTTGTCTTTTGCCACTCAAAACTCCCTCAAAGAATGAAACTCCCTGGCAGTCCTGATGGATAGATCACACATTGCCTTCTTTGGTACAATCCACCCGCCAATTCATCTTCCAGACATTAAGACTGGGGCCATCTCCGTGGTAGGACAGATGAATGAAGATGCCAACCTGGGCATGTCTTTTCTCACCTCTCAACAATGTCACATGAAGATTATTGAATCAGTTGTTGTAATTGATGGCAAGGAACTTTCATGCACCGACCAACAGGGCTAGATGCTCACTACAGGCATACAGGTATCAAGAGATACCCTAATTCCCCCACGCACAGAGATCACAGTACTGTGCAAAGTCACACACCCCGCACATCTTCCCTTTAGTATGGCAGAAAGTACCTCAGACTTCCCGCCATTAGCTTTAAGTCTCAACACTCCCAATACCAAACACCGACTGTATGCGCTGCCTCAACCCCACCAACTAGCTATTGGCCTGTAGGCTGGAAATACCATCGGCAAGTACACCGGTGTACTTACCAGTGATATAAAGCTGCCTGCAAGGAAAAATGGACCTACAACCTGCCCCCTTTCCCTCCTTTCCCTGTGCCAGAACACGTGCACTTGCAGAAGTTGTACCTGAAGGCTCTCAACAGCTGTCACACTCCACAAGATACGTTTTAGTTAGCCCAACTCTTAAACTCTTTCGAGTTGGTATTCAGAGAGTGAGATCCCAAGATGGGTCACACAGAATTTGTAGCGCACATTATCCCCTTGAAACCTGGAGACCAGCCTATCAAGCAACCCCTCACTGACCAAGTCCCTACAAGGAAAAGGAAGCGGAGAAACAAGTGAACGAGCTGCTTGAAAAAGTGCTGATGGAAACTAGTTCTGTCCTCTGGAGTTCCCTGTTGGTGTTAGTCAAAAGGAAGGACAGCTCTTGGGGGTTTTGTATTGATCACCGATGCTTGAACGCTGTGACACAACAAAACGCTTACCCCTCCCCGAATAGATGAGAGCCTGGATGCTCTGTCAGGCAGTCACTACTCAAGCACTTTTGACTTAGTCAGCGGATATTGGCAGGTTCTCTTAGACGCTGATGCGAGGAACAAGTACGCATTCTCTACCCTGATATGGCCTGTACAAATAAAATGCTGTTCCGGTTGGGTTGAGCTCTGTACTCACCATTTTCTAGAGGCTCATGGAAGGGGTGCTCCATGGCGTCCATTGGAAATCACTCCTGCTGTGCTTGGATGGTATTATCGTCATTGGTTCTGATTTCCACACTCACCTCCATTGTCTAGTCGAAGTGCTACAACGGTTACAGTCAGCCAATCTCAAGCTAAAGCCCAGCAAGTGTGAACTTGTGCAGTCACCAGTTCACTACGTGGGCCACATAGTTAGAGAAGGTAGTGTATCTACAGACTCCAAAAAGACAGCAGCAGTCCAAGACTGGCCCACCCCTACCTGCCTGAAGGAGTTACAGGTATTCCTCGTCACCGTCAGGTTTTACCGGCAGTACCTACCTTGGTTCTCCATCGTGATTAAACCACTAACTAAACTTGTCTGCAAGAACGTCCTCTGGGAATGGAATGTCACTTAGATAAAGCTTTTGTACAGCTCAAGGCTGGGCTGCTCTCCGCCCCATCATCAGCTACCTCAATGCACATAACCCGTACATACTGCATACCGATGCAAGTGATGATGGTGCTGAAGCCGTCCTCTCTCATATACAAAATTGTGACGAGCGAGTAATTGTATATTATAGTAAGAGACTGAGTCTCCCTGAACGCAACTATTGGGTCACTCGAAAAGAGTTACTAGCCGTGGTCAAAGTTACCAAGCACTTTAGACCTTACCTCTATGGGGAGACCTTTTGGATTAGGACAGACAATGCCCTCTCATGTGGCTATGTAAAAGGAACAAACTGTTCAGCTAAGTAAATCTATGGCTCGAGACCCTGTTTGAGCTCCAGTTCATGATTGAAAATTGTAGTGGACACCTGCATGGGAATGCAGGCAGACTCAGTTGACGATGTTGCCCGGACTGCAGACAGTGTAGACACATTGAAGCCAGAGATGGCAGACCTACAAAAAAGAAATAGTTCAAACTCTCCCCACCTTCCCCCTACTCCCCATCCCGAACCCACCCTGTAAAAACCGTTCCCCCCAGTCCTCAAGTAGATGCTGTCACCTGCTCATTCCCCCTACCCCTGATACCGTCTAAATGGAAGCCCAGAGTACTGGCCGTAACCCCGTGGCAGTCATTTGTGAAGCCATCAAGACTAACTCCCCCATAGATCGCTCCCACCTAAAACTAGGCAGCATAGAATTACAAGAACTAGAGAAGCATTGACATTCTATGCAACTCCTACCAGATGGTATCCTGGAGATACACCAAGTCAGACAACACATATCACTGGTGTGCTGTATGCCCCTCCCCCCCCAGTCTCAGAAGCAAGGTGGTCTTGGAGACTCACATCTTGGCCCACCAGAGTATCTAATGTACCTTCAAAAGGGTCATCTTTACTTGGCATTAGCCGGACAAGACCGCGGATGTACAAAAAGCAATCAAAAGCTGTGAGAGTTACCAGCGAGCCAAACACAATGGAACAAAATGTAACCCAGCCCGGGAACGAATGTATGCCGGCCAGCCATGGCAGAAGTTGGAAGTAGATCTAGTCAGAGTCTTACCCGGGACAGATAGGAATAACAAGTGGATACTTAGTTTACCAGATCATTTCACCCGCTGGCAAAATGACCTTCTCATCTCGACGCTACAGCCCCAGTAGTTGCCAGAGCCATACATGAGCACGTATTTGTTACTTTTGACTAGTTGAACACTTCCAGACCAATCAGGATGCTCAGTTTGGGTCTAGTTTTGTGCATGAATTGTGTACCCACTGGCAAGTCAAAAAGACCCGGATTACTCCCTGCCACCCCCGAGCCAATGGAGTTGTAGAATGCAAAAATCGGTGCTCAGAGATGCACTTCGTTCTCTCTAACTGAAGACCTAGCTGGAGGAGTGGGACGTGATCCTTCTGCAACTAATGCAAGCATTTTGTGCCACACCCCTTTCTACCACGAAAGTGACCCCCAACTTTTTTATGTTGCGCAAAAAACTGTGTCTGCCAGACCAATTGACTTACATTTCCCCTTAGTTGAGTGTGTACCAGTGCATGAGTATGCTCAAGCATTACAGCAGAGGCTCAAGAAAGTGCACGAAACCCTCAGAACCAAAAAAGACAGATAAGAGGTGACGATAGAAAACAATTCTCCCTATTTCAAGCAAGCGATGAGGTATGGCTAGAGAACAAGAGGAGACAGAAGGGTGAAAACCCCAAACTTCAGTCTAAGTTTGTCGGATATTACCTAGTGGAAGAGGCCTATAGTAATCATACTTACTTGATCAGCAGACATTGACAGCAATCTATGTAAAATGCCAGTTGCCTCAAGCCATGCAAAGTCCGTCTGAAGCCATAAGACAAGTTGCTGCAGCCTTAGAGACAGTCCACCACCCAAAGATTGCGTGGTGCTGCTCGCCGGACACAAAAAGTCCCCCTGCACCCGTCCAAGACGTCCCCCCTCCCCTTCCTGGAACTACTCTCGCCCCAAAACAAAAGACAAGATTAGCGATAATAAAAAATTGCACAAGCAACTGAATTTGAAATAGTCGGAAGAAAGTTTCTTTTTTTTAGAATACTAAACAGTCAAAATGTTGATCAAAAAGGAACAGTTATTGAAGCTGTAGGTGAAAGAATCCAAGGAAAACTCACATGCATAAATCAAATGTTGAAATGTAAGCTGATAATGATATTGAGCAAGCAGCAGCCACTGGAGTCAATGATTAAAGAAAGGCCAAAAATAAAACTCTGCGAGAATTGGAGAAGATATGAACATCACAGATGATGAAACGCCGATGTGCGAATGTCTACTTTTATGCAATGATAGCATTCCACTGGCTTTTGACAATGAAAAATGAAATTAACTGATAGCTGGGTATTAGGAGTTATGCAAACTAAATACAGATACTCAGAGGCTTCGAAGAAAAAACTTAATTCCGATAACAAACGTGGAAGAACAGGCTAGAGTTTGCACTTTTTCCACTTGCTTGACTGACTTTGAAAAACTCAGTAAAATGAAATGGCACAGGTTTCATGCTCAATGGCTACAAAGTTTTTTGAAGGAAAACATTTTCTGATGAAAACGTTTTCCAAAACTGAAATAATCTTTGAAATAACCATCAACAGTGATGATCATTTGGCTGTTTATCTAAATTTTGTCACATATGGTATTGAGTGCACACTACTGGGGAGAAAAACGATTGAGACGATTCTGCAACAATCATATAGAAAAGCAAATATTCTTCTAAATATTTTCATTCATGTTATGTAATTGCTTTGAACCACTTCACTGCATAGCCCAAAAAAGCAATGACAGAAGTTGTACTGGTGATTCCTTGCAATACTTGGAACGTACTGTCAAAAAAGCATGCGAGCAAGACATAGCCACTTTTTTGACAATTACCGAGTGTTTAAAGATGAAGCAAGTCAACAGAAACAGCAAAGCACAACACAAAAATTGAGTTTAAAAACTCTTGGATTAACTGGAAAGGAGTATGCGGCAAGTTCATATTTTGGGTTCCATTTCATAGTTTCACAGGTTGTGACATCAGTGTGATGAAAGAAAGTTTTTTGTGAAGATTGAAAGAATACTCGAATTAAGATTTTTCTTTTGATGCTAATAGAAGGAACAAGATATTGATGACTACAATAACATCTTTTTTGCTTTTCTACTGAAAAAACTGTAGGAAATGATGCAGTCATGAAGTTTATTTTAAAGCCTACAGGCTCAACGAAAAGAATAATTCTTTTCCTGCAAAATAAATCAGATCTTTCAGTCAAATGCAAGAAAAGCATATATCACCCAGAAAGTTCAAAGTACTGACAAACCATAAAAAAGATAAATATGCCATTATTCAAAATTGGTGGAGACACACACCTGGAAATTATGGGGGAATATCTAAAATGCTACTTTTCTCTAAGGTCCGGAAAGAAAAAAAGGTTTATAAAAAGAACAGCTGAGCAGGTAGATATGTTAAAAATTGAATAGTTTCCGTACCTGGTTTTATTGGCCGTCCAACAAAGCTTTCATACCCTCATCTCCGCTGCTTGCGTACAATTCAATTTTGGGAGATATGAGCAATCATTTTAGACCATCTCTTGCAATCTGCTTGATCAGCAAACCTAATGCTGATTTGTATCCCCTGATCAGAGTTAAAAACTCGAGACTGTGGGATATTTTTGCATTAAATTTGGTCAAAATCCCAACAACTTTCTACCTTTTGCATTATGTTTCCCCTACACTCTTTGCCCATTACCAGGACACTCTTTATATGGACCTTGGACCCCGGTTCACCCATACTATATATATATGCTCTTCTAGGTTAAGGCAGCCAGTTCTATCAGATCCTACTACGAGTCTATGTTAATCCTGAATCCATCACATATAACAAAGAGAACCAACTCTGGGCCGGTATTCAGACTTAGTTAGCCACATTTAGCTGGAACAAAGAGTCTGAGCACCAGATGACGAAATAGCAATTTATCAAGGATAACGACAGTAGCTGGAATTCAAAAGAACAGAATCTGAGGAGCAAGGACCAACTTATAAGGACCAGCCGCTTCCACTTCCTTACAATTGGCTGAAAGGAGAGCAGGAACTACCCGACCATGTCTGTGTGGTATAATTGAGTATAATTGTTTTCATCTATTTGCATTATCTATTATCTATTATTTGTATTATTCTATTTTTACTATCTGTATTAGAATTGTCTTCTGTTTTTATGTTGTTGCTGTGACTGGCTCACCATATATTGCGATTGTGATCATGATTGGCTCATCACTAATAATATGAAAAGGTTTCCTGGTTTCCTCTTATGAAAACAGCTGCTGTACATCGGGAGGTCAGAAGTCTTATAGATTTTATGGAGTCGATATTCTCATCTGCTAGACGGAAATGTTTACTAAAGTGTTTACTATCTGTAATCTGTGTGGTACGTCTGGGTCGAGGACCACATGAAGTTAGTGGCGTCTATGTCGGGTTACATGCCGGGCGTTTGAGAGAGAGAGAGGAGTGTGTACAATTAGTCTACATGAAGTGTTAGCCATTGTTTTGGTGGTATATAATGCAAATCTACTGCATTGATGGCAGCAATGGGAACCCAGCAAACAGAAAAACACTACGGAGAGAAGAAGGAAGATATAAGCTATGCACTGCCAGCCATTACCCTGTATCGATTCTCCCTTTCCAAGAAGCTATACATTACGAGTCATTACCATGTGTCCGGTCTCTCCTCAACAGAAGCTAACCTGTGCCAGTATACCCCTGTATGCTTTTTCTACACTTCCCACAAGCTATTCCTAGCCACCATACCCCTATGTACCAACACCCTCGGTCAGAACTACTGTTCCACACTCGGTAGCTTGCCATTGACCAAACATGGCAGAGCTACGAGCGCTGAGAAAAATCGCATTAGACTCCAACCTACCATGGCACTTGACCAAGTTACAGATGCACTGCAGAGGCTAGTGTAACACACTCTTCAAATCTTCAAAGCCCAGTAAAAAGACCTCTCAGAGGC
The DNA here is from genome assembly GCA_945261195.1 of Cryptosula pallasiana. Classification (NCBI taxonomy): domain Eukaryota; kingdom Metazoa; phylum Bryozoa; class Gymnolaemata; order Cheilostomatida; family Cryptosulidae; genus Cryptosula; species Cryptosula pallasiana. The sequence goes on along the minus strand of OX183131.1, from coordinate 15,903,234 downwards.
TCCAAGTACGAAGCCAATAGAAAGGTTGAATATTTTGTAACTTGCTTTGTCAGAGTCGCAGATGCCTACCACTGGGGCCGAACTACGGATCTTTTTCACTTCGGGAAAGTACCAAGAGATGATGCTCCCAAATGTGGCCAACAACCTCACCTAAAAGACGTATTTACTACACTGCATACACGTTTGGGACTCACACCAAAAGAAGTTCAAGCCAAACATATCATGCTACCTATTTACCCAAAACCTCGATACAAGAACATGCTAATAGCGTGAAAACACAGAATCTTGTTTTTTACAATTATCCAACCCTTCCACGCAGGAGAAGAATCGGCCACAGTCTATTCAAAACTTTTGTCAGTACAGTAGGCAATGATCACTTACAGCAGCATTTATTATCAGTGAAACCAAAGATTTTTAATAGTGCAGTCAGAGGCAGAGTAGAATTTTTCCAAATAATGACAGGTTCGGAAAACAAACCCTCAAGAGTCAAGGTTGTAGAAAGCAAAAAAGAGAGGAACAGCAACCGGTAAACGGTATGCCACACACACTCCCCCTCAACAGTAAATTTTGATCAACTACCTTACTCAAAGATACTTTGGTAGCACAGATGAAAAATATGCAGGTGCTAACAGAAGCCATTAAGCTCCAATTAGAAGAAACTCAGCCCTGAAACACAGGCCGATCCCCACGTCCTAGCCCCTCTAAGAGCTAACCAACTACCCTCTATTCTCCCTGCTATAGCTGCCTCCTTTACTATTGGGGTTTGATACAGCGCCATTTAACACTTACGGAGGAACTGCCCCGTGATTTCATAAGCCAATACTGCCTCTGTTAACTCTCCATTAAAAAGTTGGGGCCCCCAGCAGTAGGGAGACTCGTCTCTAAGTGCACTCAGCACCCCAGATATTTAAAAAAAATTAGATGTATTAGAGCAGTACAACCCCGTACAGCCCCTTGACCCAAAAAAATAAAACAACATCCGGTCCAGTTTAGAAAACTTTGGCATCTGCCAACTAAAAGCCGGTACGTTGTTGGTTAGGTTCAGATCACACAGAGCTGTATCAGTAAGAACCAGACACTGTTAGTGATGCATATTTCCTCTGTTTTCCCATCCCTTTACCCCACACCTCAGTCGTTCCCACATATTAGGTATCTCCCTTCATCCACACAAGCAGCGTGTCGTTACCCTCAACCCCCTTTTTCTTAGGTGATCGTAGTTACGCTATGTACCTCTCAAAAAGAAGACGCTCGACTACACAAAACTGGCCAGGTCTTCCCCACAGAGATATGCCCCCCTTGCTTTTCTGCAACCTTTCCCCCTCCCCGTCAAAAAACGTAAAGACCACTGATCACCCTTCCCACCTTTGAGAGAGAACATAGCCATTCCCTTGACCCTCCTTTGTCAAGCCAACGAGCACCCTATACTCCCAGGCGGAACCGCTCTACATAGCAAGTGATTTCACGCCTGGCTCCAAAGAGGGAAATCTGGTATCGGATCTGATTGGTACTACATGCACCTCCACATTGTATCATAACACTTTATCCTGTTCAACCAGTTGTCTTCTACGACCCAGTATTCCATGCAAGAGTATGATACCCATGGTGTCATGGTAGATAGTTCCCACGTCCAAATTTTTTGGTAACCTTATGACTCCCTATCAGTCCATAAGACATAAACACAGATGCTACCTTCATGGTCAATCCACATCAATGAGTTTGATATTTTAGGCAAATACTTCCTTACCTCTCATCATTGTTTGACCAGTTGTTTCTCATTTCTTATTGGCCAAAAGCTCCTGTGTAGCTACCAGCAATGCAAGATGCTCACTGTGGAAGTGTTAGTGATAACAGACCCTGACATTCCCTCACCCCACAGAGATGGCTGTACCGTAAAAAGTTATCAACCCTAGGCATCTTTTTCTTGGTATTGTAGAAGGTGCATCCAACTCTCCTCCTCCTCCCCCCATCCAAAAGCCACAACCTTCAACACGGCAGTCAACAAGCACCACATGTTTGTGAGGCGTCTAAACCCCTCCAACCAACCATTTGATCTGGCAAGTATACCCTCTTTCCGCCTCCTTCCTCCATTCCCACATCCCCAAGCCCCCGCAAGAATAACACTCAAAGATCTTAGACAACTGGTATATCCCGCAGGAGGTATTTTATTTGGCCCAGCTTGTGCATTCATACTAAAAAATTTTCAGCAATAGAGACCTTGACAAGGGTTGTACAAGCACTGTTGCACAGAGCATTCCCTCACTCAAAGTGCTTAGCCAATTATACAACCCCCAACCCGCACGGCCCCCAATAAAGAAGGAAGCAGAGGAGCAAGTGTCCAAACTGTTGAGACGAGACTCATTGAACCAACTAACAGAGCCTGGAGTTCACCAATGATATTGGTGGAAAAAAAGATGGCTCATGGAAGACGTTGCATCAACTTATGCCACCTGAACTCAGTGGCCCAACAAGGTGCCTACCCTTCCCAAGAAGAAAAACAAAACTAGATGCTTTGTCCGGTAGCAGTTACTTTAATACCCCTAACCGGGTAAGCGGATATTGGCAAGCGCTGCATATGCTGAGGCCAGTGATAAATATACCGTCTCTACCCGGTGTGGTTTGTGCAAATGGATGGTGCTCATGTTTGGAATAATGTTTGTCTCAACCACCTTTCAAAGCCTCCTGGCACACCGCCTCAAAGGCCACTATTAAATATCTTTCCTCTTGTACCTTGATAATACAATTTTTGTCTGCCCACACTTCCCCACCCGCCTTCAGCATCTGTCAGAAGTGCTCCAAAGACTCCATGGAGCTTGGCGCAAATTCGGCTTAGCAAAAGTGACTTTCTGTGGTCCCAAGTCTGCTACCTTGGCAACGTTTTTAGTGACCGGAGTAGATAACTGTTGTTAGAGATTTGTCATCCCCCCATAACTGCATCAAAGACCTACAGGCATTTCTCAAAACATCAGGGTACTACCAGCAATGCCCTACCCAATTTTCTACTGCCGCTAAGCCCCTGGTGAAGTGCAAGTGCAAATGCCTTAGAATGGACCCACTAACAGAAAAAAATCTCTTAAAGCTGGTCTTATCTCTGCACTCATCCTTGGCAACTTCACCGCCAACAACTCCTACAAACATGTATTGTTCACAAACGCAAAACCCCAGATGCCCAGTTGGAAATGAAAAGTATTAGTGATTACTTACCATAGCAGGGCCGTAGCCACATTGAGGCAAGACGAGGCTCTTGCCTCGTCTGAAAGTTTAGGCAAAAATGGGAATTTCCAACTCAGAAAACGGATTTTCCCAAAAAATTCACCCTTTTAGCAGTACTTGGTATTTCCATAGGGATTACCGTTATTGCACGCACGTAGCACTAGTTCTAATACTGTTACTGTGATCACGTTGCTTATCATAAAAACCCAATCGTACATTAGACTCTCAAACTACAACATACCGTTTCCTGTGCATGCTTATTACTACTGCAATAATCTTTTTGCCAAATATTTTTTTCAAGGTATATTTCAATTTTTCTGGATGACTACTGTTGTCTGCTGCATTTTATTTTTAGTTATGGTTAGCACTTCCCACTGCAGAGAGTTCAGGGTACAGCGCAAAGGTGTTTTTTTTTAAATAATGAGAACTAGTAAAAAATAATTAGTAATAATCTAGTGTGATTGATATTAATAAATAATTATTATTATAATTATATGGACTCAAGAAAATAAAAAGCTAGGTATTCATCTAATTCCTTTAATATAACTTTTTCTCTAGTTTTTATATTTTTTTATTTAGTTTTATTTGTCGGTATTAACAACAGATAGTTATTTAATTTAGTTCAATATTTTCTTTTAGTTTTTCTAATCATTATTTTGTACACATACTACTAATTATTATTTATTATTACCATTGAATATTATTTTATTAATAGCAGTTACCAATAATAATTATTATTATTGTTATAATAATAATAATTATTATTGTTAGTGCTATTATTATTATTGTTATTATTATTATAATAATGATGATAATAAATAACACTAACACCAAATACTATCGTTTGTAGTTATATATATCTATATGTGTGAGGGACGCCAGTACTTGTCAAACATTTATTATTTACTACTCGTACTTGGCCTACGCCTTTGACTCAGTATTATCTCACCGTCTATGCATTGTCTCGATATTAACTCACTGTCTACACATCTCAATATGTACTCGCTTATGCTTGTCTATGTTTTGTCCTAGTTCTATTGTTACCTGTGCTACAAGCGTCTGTCTAGAACAGTTCTATGATCTGCCCAAATAATTATTATTGTTATATTTTATACTTTTCCACGGTTTTTATTATACAATTGCATTTTGGTGCTTGATGTAAGTACAAGGCGTGGCTTGTACCAGATTTTACCCAGGCGTGGCTTTACCAGATTTTACCCGCCTACTTTGTATAAATATCTATGTTTGAGCAATAAAGTTCAGAGTTAGCCTGGCTCTCAGAAGATTCTTTCTCTCAAGAAGCAAGCACAGCTAGAAGCAACATAACTACAAGCGCTGACCTGGTCGACTATTGGCAAGCACGAGGCTTGGCGGAAAGTGAGAACGGTTCGCCCTATCACTGCGTATTCCCTCACCACGGTGAGAAGTACGACGCAAAGCACCTGGTGCCCTGATAGTTTGGCTCACAATAAATTTGGACTCCAGAGTTCGGGACAAGACAACGCACCAATAATTCCAGTGCAATTATTGTCGATCTCGACTGAGTCGAAGTAGACAAACAATAATTCCAGCACGATTATTGTCGGTGTCAAAGCTCGCAACAAACTCTAAACTAAACAATAATTCCAGCAAATTATTGTCGGTGGCAACAGTTCGCAACAAACTATAAACTAAACAATAATTACAACACGATTATTGTTGAACATAGCCATGTTCGGATGCAACCAATAATTATAATATAATTATTGTAAACTGCCAGCAATCATTCCACCCCAGATTCGGCCGCACTCGTAACTGCACAAACCAATGCATGCACTCTAACAATAATAACACATTATTGTACGCTGACTTAGGGTAGAGGCAGAACGCGTCGGAAAGATGTACAGGTGGCTACCACCCAGACACAAATTCCTGTACATATGTATGACTTACTTATCATATAAAATAATATATCATTTAATGTGTAAAAATAAAATAACATTAACATAAAACTGCAAAAAAGTAATGATACTATTTATTGAATTGTTATTATAATGACTGTGAGATAAAGTTGTTATCCTATTCAATTCACTGAGCAGCTCCATTATATAAATCTATTACTATAATTAATAATAATGTAAATAATAATAATTTTTTATTCCTGCTATTATTATTTTTCACAGCTAACAATAATATTGATATTATATTATTATAAAACTTATGAAAAAAATGATGATTATCACCATTATAATAAATAAAAATTATTTTACAGCAACACACAACTTGATAAGCTACTCTATTCATTCTTTTATACTAGAGTAGTGGTGGTAGGAGAATTGTTGCACTATTTCCATATACCTACATCTTACAATCATGTTAATTACTACTTCCCTTCTTTGCTTGAGTTATTTGACGTTTTCATTATTTATTATTTTCCTGCCATTTTGTTATTTTCATTAATAATAGCAATAAATTTGTTACCACTGGTAACTAAACGATTATTATAGTTTTTATTATTACTGCAACTACCACTACCATCAACACAAAATTTAGGGAGAAACGTTATTTTTATAGGACACCTAGCAATTGCTAAGTAGTAGACTTACATACATCCTGGCACTCTCTATGGGGTACTGGCACCTGTGATAAATAGCTATCAGCAAGGAAGAAAGAGATAATTATACTAGCAGACATTGCTCACAAATACACTTAGTAACAAAAACTTATTGCTACTGGTATTGCCAGTCAAAGCGCATTCAACTTTGTCTAACATGACCATCATTGCAAGTTCTTTTTATTGGCGAGAAAGATGGAACCAATTAATTGCAACGGGTTCATGACTGCAGAATAGAGCAATCGATCTTGAATTACCTATGTAATATGAGGTTCCACTGCTTTTTCCTCTCTCAGCTTAAGTTCATTTATTGGTATGTAGTAAAACAACAACGCTAGAAAGTTGTCTCACCTGTGTGGGCATACAAATATCTCATATGTACATACATGCCATGTATTCATATGAACTTGGCTCATAGATGTTTCAAATCAATCAAAATTTGTTCATAATATAACCTCTTGCAGATGCTTTGATTTTTAGTCTTTTTATTGTAAAACCTGTAAAATTGCTTTGGCGGCCGGGGCGCTGCCCCGGACCCTGCCGGGGGCCTTGGCGGCCCCCTGGACCCCCGGCCCTGGGTGGGTGATTGCCTCCTCTGATAATAAATCCTGGCTATGGCCCTGCATAGCAAAATGATTACCCCCCTAGTGCCCAACTATTGTGTGACTGGAAAAAAATCAGCTTGCCAGCAGTAAGACACTTCAAGACTCCCTACATAAAAACGCTGATGGGCTGAGTGAAATATTCTCCAGGACCATAAACAGTGGGGTCATACTGAGGTTAGAGAAACTGGACCACCAAAATAAGAAGTGATTTATGCTTTCTTTGACCTATGAGCATTGAGCATTGATGGCGGTCTCTCTTAATTGGCAGCCACCTGATGAAGTAAAGTACATGTGTGGACAACCAGGAGAAAGTACTGGTTATCATGTAGAGTCATAAAAGATACAGAGATATGCTCACATATATGCTGATCTAACAAGGACTTGACCAATTTTACACTTGAAGACTTGTATGTCCCAATTGTGTGTCAATCGAACCTGGTAGTGCTCAGCAGTCAAAGGATTGTGATGTGGCGACTAGTGTGCAAATGTGATACTCGATAACTAACTACTAATTCCTAATAATGAAATGGCTGTTCAATTGTTGTTATGCTTATTGGGGCTGCTATAACTGTTATTATGGCATATATTGTACCATAATGAGTTACATTCACTGCCACTTCGACAAACCCATTTGACACTGGTTTTTTTCAATTATTCATAAACTGTAGCCCAAAAAAAGTTTTGTGCAATTGAAGCTATAGTTTGCATTGTGGATCAAAGTGAGTGAAATTCATTTCATAAACTCCAATAAAATGCTGCAGACATAAACCCTGATGGTAAGCACCAATATTGCAATGAATATACATAGGCTGGCCACTAGCTCGCAGTGGTTGATGTAGAAGACATGTAGATAGTGCTTCAATATGAACTTCCTGGTATGGTATCACCCTGTTAAGAATAGAGCACTAGTATACACACTAACACAATGGTTGCATTGGCAGAGTAACAGCTCAGATTAAAAGAGGAGTGAACATTCTAGGGTTAGATTATTGTGTCATATCAAGCCAGCCAATCAGAGAGAAAAATACACTAGTTTGTGTTCTAGCGCTGAATAAGCAATATATTGTTTTCTTGAAATACTTGCCCAAGTCAGTAGTTAAAAATGTCTGTATCAGAACTTCAACTTACTAAGTACCATAAGACATTCAATAGATAAAGTCAGTATTGTTCATTTTTGCAGTATTATTTAGGGACACTTACATATCACAATGTTCAGCAAGTATTGTTTGTGCATTTGTATCTGCACTGTGAACCCTAATGTATGGTGAAATTCCTTATTTTTGCAGTATAGCTGTAAACTTGTTGGTCTGGCAAGTTACCATTCTGATAACCACCTATTGAATCGAACTTGGACTTTGGCTCCACAATGTGTGAGAGTGGGCAATGAGCATCATGCTGTCAGCACAATCTCTTCAGTAGTGTTTGGAGCAGCTTCTTCACAACTTCACTGAGTCATAGAACAGAAAGATTTGCCAGTAATGAAAAAGGAACTACGTAGACACAGAAGCCCACATGTCAATAAGACTTAAGATCAACAGAGATCAGTGCAATCAGTGTTATACACCCGTGATTTCAAACAATTGATCAAAATAAACTGTAATAAAACTAACCGTTCAACTTCTGAAACATTTATCGGAAAATATAAATACTGGAGTAATATAAAGTTAATGTGAGTGCATTCATGGTGCTTACAAAGTAGATACTACTTTTTATGATTGCTAGAAGTTTTATGTTGGCGAGTTTGATGGCGTGTCAAAGTGCTTTCATTGTCAAACTCTTTATTGCAAGTTGAAACTAGACACCAGTGCCGGTTACAGTTCTCACAAACTCCTTTAGTTGAGAGGTTATCTCTTATCTTTGTCCCTACTTTACAGTTGACACACACACTAATACTGTCTTTGTGGGAATCTCTCATGTGACTTATAATATTACTCTTCAGGCTCCTTTCAATCTCACACCCATCAATGAGACACCAGAAGTAACCACATTCTTTGTTGCTACATTTCATATTAGTCAAACCACTGACTCTATTCTTGAACTCTCCACAAACACAGTGAGTGTAAGGGTTCCTTGCTATCCAATTTTGACCAGCATGCTGGAGTGACTGGTGATATTGCACTTTGAAAGTTGTACTGCCAGTAAAATTGCACCCTTTGTATGTGCAAATATATTGTTTCCTGCATCTCTTACACCTAAATACTTTAGTGACATCAAAAGGGATCTTTTCACCACATGGACATGCGGTTCTTTGGCTAACCTGATCTAATTTTGTGGTTTGTGCAAGGGAAGTACTTTGGTTGGGCTTAGAAACTTTTCTATGACGATCGCTGACATGTTTCGTCAAACTTCGCAAATGAGATAAATTACTGCTACATCCATCTATTAGACACCAGATGTAGGTACAATTTGGATTTGGACATTTCATTCTTGATAGTCCAGATTCTCTATCTTTCTCTTCACCACACACACAATGTGTCTGATGATTGATGACTTTACCTCCACGATTGGGATGGGTTGCTAGCATATGATAACTGATCACACCTTTTTTTTCAGTAGTGAAACCACATCCAGAAGTCAGACACATATACATCCTACAGTTCTTGCATCGCAACGTCTTTACATGCAGTTGTTTGATTGGCTCACCGCAAACACAAGCTATTCCCGTGTGACGTGGAGAAGTTGAACTAGCCTCATCATAAGCAACTTTTCCAACAACTTCTGGCAGAATGTTTGACAAACTTTGGGGTAATACGCTTGTGTCTGTTGCATTGTCTCCATTTAACAAAGATTTCTACAAAAGATTTGTATGAGATCAATAACTCTGAGAGTCCTAAATTTGGTTTGGTTGAGCAATTCAATTGGTTTTAGGCAAATTCACACTCAATTTTAATTACGCTCAGTCACTGACGGTACTAATGAGGAGCAAGTCTCTATCATGGAGTCTAAGGACAAGGTTATCATGGTTTGAAGTGTCTTTTAGTTGGCACCAGTTACCATGACAACCTGTGAGGTACCTTCTGTGTGCACCAGGTGTTTTAGTTTTAGTTTTAATATTTTGTTCGACCTAAGCAATTATTGTTCTAGGTTAGTTTATATTGTGATTTGTATATTAACTTAGATGCATGGGTTTGATTATTTGATCAACATTGTATGAGAACCAGGGTAATCTTATTGTGAACCAGTCTTTTGCGGTTTTCAAGTTTGTGTTTGCATGATTAACTAAGCATTTATTGTGCAGGGGTTGTTGTTATTGGGCTTTGTATAATGATGTACATTGGGGGGTTCGAGTTTTGTATAAAAGTGAAGTGTTGTATTATTGCATTGCTATTGAAGGGTAAGATGTAGACAGGTGAAGATGTGGAGATGGGAGAGGGGAATGAAAATGATACTGATGATGGTACCGTGAGTGAAAGTGTGGATGTTTTACCGAGTCTGAAATTAAAAGTGCTAATATTTATTAGGATGGTGTTTGTCACAGGATTTTGTAGTTTTGAAAGCATAACTGAGTTTAGTGTAAACAAAAATTCTGTCAAAGAAATATGAACAGCAAGAACCTCTCCCTTTCCAATCATAAATAAAACTATTACTGGATGACAATTATCTCCTACATCATGAATGATAATGTTGAAAGTTTTGAGGCGAGTATGCGTTCTCTTGTTAAGGCAATGATTGCCGGTCCGACTGGTTCAGGGAAGACTCGAGCAATTGTACGAATGATTGAAACTAGTTCGACTATAGCTTATTTTTCACTGCTAGAATTGCATTCCTGTTATGGAGCCTATTGAACAGCCTTAGAAATAGTAAATATGAACAGCTTTCCCTCACAAGTGTTTTTTGTGGATTTGACTCCGGAGTTGATGCAATGGGTTACGGCGTTGAATAGAGTCGCCGAGTTAATGTTGTATGGCATTTAAGTGGCATTTAGGTGGCATTTAAGTGGCATTTAAGTTTTGATAATTTTTTACTTAATTTGAACTCATATGTCATTTTGAGAGAATTGTATGGCATTTGATTTTTTGAAAGTTTTTTACATTGTATAAAAATGAAACATGGTATGATTGTATTGTTATTGGAAGTTGAGATGTCGACAGAGGATGATGTTGAGATGAGACCGATGAATAAAGTTGATACTGTTGATGGTACTACAAGCGATATGTTAGATGTTTTACCAAGTATGAAGTGTAAAGCATTGATAGTTATGATGATTTCGGTATTTGTCATAGGATTTTCTACTTTTGGAGGTGTTACTGAGTTTAGTACGTATGAAGAAGCTATGCAAGAAATACAAAAAGCGAGAAACTCTCTTGTTGGAATCATAAATGAAACTACCGTTGGTTGATGAACATCTTTTTATGATGAATCGGAAACCTGAAGATTATGACCCAATGATGCGTTATCCTTTTACGGCAATGATTGCAGGACCAACTGGATCGGGAAAGACACAAGCGATTTTTCGAATGATTGAAGCTAGTCAGACTATAGCTCACCCTCCACCAACAGAAATTCACTACTGTTTTGGAGCCTATCAAAAAGCCTTTGATGATGTACCAGGAGTGATTTTTCATGAAGGCATGATAGATATAACAGTGAGTTTTCCCAGAGATGGAAAAAATCGATGGCTGATAATTGATGATCTCATGGATGAAGTTTCTGGTAAAGCCGATGCCAAGGCTCTGTATACAAAACATAGCCATCATTTGAACATAAGTGTGTTTTTTATTGTTCAGAATCTGTTTTTAAAAGGAAATCGTACAATTTCCATGAATAGTCCTAAAGATGCTTTTTCTATTTCCTATTTGGCTCGACAATGTTTTCAATCAAGAGTAAAATATGTACAAGAGGCTTTTGAAGACGCAACAAAGAAACCATACTCTTATCTACGAATAGATACGACTCAGCAAACGAATGATCAACACAGACTATTGGGAAACTTTACATCAGATCTCCCTATGACATTGTATGTACCCAAGTAAAAGGATATAAATACAATTACTATTCGTTTCACCTCAAACATATTTTGTTATTCAACGACGCAACACGAAAGCGTCATAATGACTAAAGCTTTGGATAAAAAACTAAAAAGAAATGCTGCTGTGTTGTTATCACTCAACAATGCAACCTTTGATATTCAAAAGTCTGTTATAGCCAAAGCCAAAAATAAGCTTATTATGACTCTAATGGAATGCGCTAAAGCTATTATAAATAGAACGATACCATCTCAGTATAATCAGTTGCAGCGGAACGCGGAGGATATTAGCCATGTAGTAAGAAGATCAACGTTAGATGATAAGAACTTTGTATTGCAAAAAGGAGGATTTTTATCTGTTTTACTAGAACCTATTATCGGCACTGTAGTTCCTGGGATATTTAAAAGTGTGCTAAGAGGAGTAGGAGGAGCGAAAAGATAAAGATGAAAGTCTCAAGACGAATGATGCGAAATAGAATGGCGATTTTAGCCCTGGATGATCTGAGTAAGAAAGGAAAAATCGCTGTAGTTGAAAAGGCCAACCCAGACTGGTTTCAACCAATGATAGAAAGTGTCAAAAATATTATATTAGGCAATGTTCCTCTTGATTCTGAGCAGTTTATTGAGTTGCAGCGTTACAAGAAGGAACTACGTAAGCTAAGTGCTAGAGGGACAGTTAATGATAAGCGTAAAATTTTGATTCAGACTGGTAGAGGCAATCTTTTGGACGCTATTATAACCCCTATTGTATCTGTTTTGTCATCAATAAAAAGATGAATCGTCAGCCTTTAACCTTTTCAGGGCGTATTTTTATACTCTCTGAAAACAAATACTATAGATTAATGGAAAAGAATGAGAATAAAACGGTGGTAACGGAAGAGAAGACCAGACCCCCATTGTATTATAATCCTATGGAAGCTATAATAGTGAAAAATATGAAGAGAAAGCGAAATGCTCTACTGGAAACAGCTTATGATTCTGACTAATCCTCACACGAAAAGTTAGATGAAAATGTTCAAAACCTGCGTAGGTATTTGTCTGATGTCAAAAAGATTAAAAATAATCAGAATCAGGCACAAGTGGTTGGTTGGAGCTCCATCAAGAAAAAAAGATAGAGTCTACTTCTCCTTTGGCCAATAGCACAGTTATTGATGATAAACCTAACATCTATTCACCAAATGTTGATGAAGACATTGGGTTAGAATCAGTGAAAACAAATGATGATAAAATTGGGTTAGAATCAGTAAAAACGAGGTTGTTTGATAGTGAAGACTCAACCCTATTTGGAAGTACATTTGTCACTGATGGAGAAGATGAGTATGATAGTGAAAGCAAACGTTTAAAAGAGTTTGAAAAAAAGCAACTGATTTAACAACGAAAAAGATTGATCAAACGATTGCTGCCAGCGTGTTGAATAATCTGAGTGAAATTGGTAAATTCGACTCGGCGAAGAACACACTGAAAATTGGTGAGCCTTGGTTGAATCCTAAGATTTCCAAAACTTTACTACGAGATGTTCTAACCAAAGGAGGTAAAATACAATCGGGAAATACCAATTACAGTAAATTTAAAAGATTGCTAGCTTGATGAAGGAATCACAACTGTCAGGAAATCCCCACGTCAAACACGTGAGAGCCAGAAGAAAAAGTTGGTCATTTGCGGTACTAATTCATGGACATCGACGCGCTAAAAGAGCTGTATTACAATCCTGCATTACATACATCTCTACGAGAAGCTAGAGCTTTACTGAAAGCTCGTGGAAAACAAGAGGGAGAAAAAAAAATTTGTGAATGGTTGAGTGGAGAGGATGCCTACACGTTACATAAAAGAGTTGTAACTAAGTTTAAGAGTCGTCCTACAATTGGCTGGAATAGAGGAACAAATACAGGTAGATTAGATGGATGTTCGATCTCGAAAAAAAGAAAATGATAATACAGCATTTTTACTGACCGTTGTTGATTCTCTATCTAGAAAAGGATGGGCTGTGCCGCTCATCTCCAAATCAGGGCAGGTTGTAGCCAGAGGATTGAGAAGAATACTAGAAGGGGAAAACTATAAAGCTTTACAACCCGATAAAGGTAAAGAGTTTGACAATGTTAATGTCAAGACTCTCCTGGCGGAAAAAAATCAAACGCTTTACAACGGAAAATGAGACAATAAAGGCATCAATGGTGGAGCGTTTTAACAGAACTTTAAAAGAGAAGATATATAGATATTTGATGTATAAAGATGACGACAGATACATTGGTGTTTTACCAGAAATGGTTAATGCATACAACAACACAATTCATGGTGCCATAGGTATGAGACCGAATGATGTGAGTTTTCAAAATCAGGAACTTGTATGGAATCATGTATATGAAGGAGGTGAACACAGTTTAACTCAAGAAGCAAAACTAAAGATTGGGGGTTATGTGAGAATAAGTAAAGCAAGAAGAGCGTTTGAAAGAGGATACACCCCGAATTGGACGATTGAGATTTTTATAATCACCGATGTACATATTGATGAAAAACCTGTTGTATATAGGGTGAAAGATTTGGCTGAGGAGATGATCGATGGTACCTTTTACAAAAACCAGTTGCAAAAAGTAAAAAAACCCACGAGTTTCAGAATTGAAAAGATATTGGGAAGAAGAACGAGAAGAGGTAAAAGACAGATTCTGGTTAAGTGGTTAGGGTATGGAGAAAAGTTCAACGAGTGGGTAGATGAATAGTTTATAAGGAAAGAAGGTTCGATATAATCATCATACGTTGGGAAAATGTCGATCCTGATAATTTTACCCTCGAACTCTAGCGCTGAAGAGTTTCCTGATAACAGCAATTCCGATTTTACAGTGAGACTGTATAAATATTTGGTTATCAACTGTGGTAAGTGAGAGGTAGCTCTGCTAGATATGTGTTATTCTAATAATTGGAAGAACGTTATCGACGGGAAAATATATCTAGAAAAGACTAATGTCTCTGGTAAAAACGAAAAGTCCTTCATCTTAATCGGTAATGGAAGATATGATAATTTGGAGGAGTTTGAGGAGATTATATGAAAGAGAATGAGTGAAATGGATTTAGACAAAAAATTCACCATCTCCTACAACAAGGTCACCAACATCAGTTTACTAACTAACAGTGAACCTGATAAAACCATAAGCTTTTCCAGAGAGCTAGCATATATTTTTGGACTTGAACCGAAAACTACGTATCCTCGTGGTAGATACAATAATGTTTCACCTCTCCTGATATAAATTCCGGAATAACATCTCTGTATGTCTATTCCAACATTGTTGATAATAGAATGGTAGGATATACGAATGTACCTTTACTGAGAGTAGGTCCGGTTCAAGGAAAGAAGAATAGTGTTGTGTATCAAGAATTTAAAAAACCTCACTATGTCACCGCTTCATCACTAAATAGTGATCTGATTCAAGTACTTATAACGAGTGACGATGGCCAGCGAATACCATTTGATGGTGGAAAAGTTTTGTTGGCGGTTCACTTTAGAGAGAAACAATCATAATGAGTTTGGTACGATACAACCCTGAGGACTCGAAAGAGTTTTTTGATGAGTACTACAAGATGCAAGCTGGAAATGGAATTGGAGTGTATAGTGGACAACGGGTGATGGGGGGAAATGGACTTGGTAGTATTTTTTCAAGTACAAATACGCAGCACCAATGCTGAAAAGAGGAGCAATTAGCCTGGGGAAGAGAGCACTCTCTGTAGGTGGTAATGTAACGCGAGATGTCATTGATGGACATAACTTTGCAGCATCAGCAAAGAAGAGGGGATTGGAAAAGTTGAATGATCTTGGGGGAGATGTGCTCAGTGCAGTTCGCCTAGATAGTGTGAAAAGGAGAAAACAAGAGGTGGAAAGAAAAAGAGAGGTGTTGGTAAACGTTCCATATTTTAATAGCAGCAGAATCCGGTATAAAGACGCCAGAGCTTGACATCTATATTCATTAGGTGATAATGCTTCAAGCAATCATCACTCGCAAAAGATGACTAGTCTAAATGGAACAACAGGTAATAAGTTGGAAAGTTCTTCCTACAACATAAATCCATCGTTGGATGTATTTTCTACGGAGCCAACAAACATATCGGTAGAGAGATCGGAATACGTTGTCATCAGACCTGATAGGTTAGATCCTTATGGTAGTATTGAGTTAACCTTGTCAGGGAGCACTGAACATTACACAGATCTCTACGACTCGTTTCTGCAAGTTGAAGCTACAGTTGTTCAAGATGATGGAACCAGTATTGCTGGTACTGATGATGCTGCAGCTGTGTGGATGGGAGATTCAATGCATGCATTATTCATTGAGTTGAAAATGTCGATAGAAGGAACTACTGTTGAATACGCTAACAATTACGGTTTACGCTCCTGCTTTTCACAACTACTCGAAAACAGTGCAGACAGAAAGAAATATCAAGGTAAGATGGAAGGATGGTTGTATGCTGATTCAACTAGCAAAGACGTTGCTAATCACAAAACTGCAGATATAAAAACGAGCAGCGCTCTAATCAAAAGTGGAAAGGTAATAGAATTAACTGGAAAACCTCATCTCACGTTATTTCAGCAAAAAAACTTATAATCCTTGTACCTAGTATGCAGCTGGAGTTTGAGCGTGCCTCTAGCAAACTAGCCTTGTTTGCTGCAAATGAGGCGCCTGCAGGAGTAGCGAAGATTAGAATCGATAAATTTGAACTTCATCTTTGAAAAGTTAAGGTAAATCCTACAGTACAAAACTCCCAACTTAGTTTGGCATTGGAAGGTCCCAACTACACTTATCCAGTTGATCGAAAACGGATAAAACTATATGGAATTCGTGCTGGTGTTGCGCAGATTGACATCACTTTGGAAGAAAACAAACAAAAACCTAAACAAAATTATTTAGGTTTAATTGATCACAACGCTATGAACGGACGTTTCGCCTTGAATCCGTATAGAATGCAACACACCAATGTTGATAGCATTGTATTGAGAGTTGGTGATTGTCCAATAGGAAGGAGATTTGAGCCAGATTATGCTAGAGAGCTTTTTGGAAGAGAATATCATCAGTTTCTACACGCTACGGGAACTTTGCTTGATGGTGATAGTCTTGGTATTACAAAAGAACAATACCTTGATGGTACTACACTATATGGATTTGATTTGATTGGTGATTTTCTTAAAGAAGGATTTCACTCTATGACAAATGTCACAACAAGTGTGAAAGTTCGTTTTAGCACTAACACGACTGATGGATCATCCCTGGTAGCATACTTTGTGAAAGAAGGTGTGTTGGAGATAGATAGCATTCTTCAATTAGCTATCACGGGAGACGCAGTGCTGTAAACAGAAAGCTAGAGATGAATACCATACAGGATCGATCGATCTTATCTTCAGACGGTTTATGTCAAAGTGTAGGGATTCACGTTGGAGCTAGAGATCGATTTTGGAAGCAAATTTGCAATTTTCCAATAGAGTGTTTCGTATTCAACACCCATTATTCTCACCAACGTGGAGAGCATGGGTTGGCTGTGTACGCTAATGATTCAGAGGTGGATTTTTTCGACTCGTTTGGACGTTCTGTTTGTTTTTACCCAGATGTAAAAGAAATACTAAGTATTCACGGAGGATATGAAACAATACAAAGTAATGAAACACAACTACAAAATTTTTTGTCAACTGTATGTGGCGATTATTGTGTATACTTTGGTTTACTGAGAAGCAGAGGCTTGAGTATGGATGAAATTGTTAGAAGTTTACGAGATATAGGAGATAGTGAGATGAGAGATCACTCAATACGGAGATTTATCATACAGACTTATCCTAACTTTGAGTTCGTACAAGATAATACAGTAGAAGGAATAGATGGAGTGCATATACAAGAAACTAATTTACTAAGTAAATTGTTAAAATAAATTATTATAATTGACAATTATTTGTTATAACAAATAAAATGAATAAAACACAACTTATCTCAGTATTTGTGCTAAACACTACAGAATCTATAAAAACTATTATTTGTAAGGTTCAAAGCTAATGTTGAGAAATTCATCTCTTGCAAGATGTAAATAAGGTCTTCTCATTTTCTTCCTCAGGAGCGCTCTTTAGTTATATCTAAAAGACATAGTAACTAATGACTCTATCATACATAGTTATATGAATTAATTTTAAAAAAATACTCTGGATCCTTACTTTAAATAGATATGAAACTTACCATCATAGAAGACGAGATATGTCCCTTGTGTTATCGATTAAGGTTTCGATGTGCTCTTCTGGACAATTCTCTTTTTCATTTTCATCAAAGTATGAGAGAAAGTTGTGTTGCAGCCGAGTATCAAACAGTTCAGAGGCTTGAATGAAAGCTCGGAGAGCCGAGAGTAGAATGACATCGTGAAAAATCGTGTTGTTCGTAGTTTGTCTTAGTCCTTTGAATACAATTACACCGCTTTTTTCCGACACCACAGCTGAAACTATTTGAACAGGGGTGTTAATATCTCCAATCAGTAGCTCTCCATTCGCCATACATCTGTAATTAGCCACTAGAATATCAGCAGTCTTGTTCCAACAAGTTTCACATTTTCTTAGCATTCCAGGATTCTCATAAGCTATAGCACTTCCTGATGGAGAATCATGTAGATGAGCAATGCTGAAATAAGCCTGTATTTGTCTCAAACTCTTACCGTATAATGAGTTGAATGGATCGTTGATCTTTCGATTACATCCGTGGCACTCAGCGGAACAAAAAATTGCGTCTCCTGTCTTTCCTTCTCCCATATAAATTAAAACAAATGGGCGTGCTTGCTTAGTTCTATTAACAAGCAGTCCTATTTCGGTTGAAACATCACTCTTCACTCGAGTTCTCTTTTTATCCTTTCGATAGTTGTAAATGATGGTACACTTTAATTCATCACGAAATTCAACAGACAACACCTCCATAACTGTTGGTATTGGTAGTTCGCAGATTTCCATGGATTCTTCAAGCTTTTCTAGACTATCTGGAGAGAGAGAGTTTATTAACCCAGCGCTCTTGTAGGTGAGAGTGGTTAGTTCATTACTTCTGGCATCTTGAAAGCGTATTCTGGTGTGACGAAAAAGTGTGTCGTCTCCAACATCCATCAAAACTCGTTTTTTTGCAGTTCGAGTCAGTTTCAATATCATCTTTTGTCAAATCAATGAAAGGATGTTTTATCACATATGTTCTTTCTGAAGACAGCTTGTTAGTAGGAGATGTGACTGAAGTAAAATCTTGTTGGTATTCCGGTTCATCAACCACCCATTGACTTTCCGGCATATGAAAGATAGGGGAAGGTGCTTGGGAAAGGGTTTGCTGGGATTCCGCTTCTTCGTTCATCGCTTGACTTCCTTTGTCTTGAGTATTCATTCTGAAAAAAAACAACGATTTTGTTGAATTTTTTGCAATTAATTTTAAAGATCATAAAGACCATAAATCCTTCAGCTAGTTGTGTTAGCTAACAGAAAATAAATATTTTTACTCTTACCTTTATGAAGAGGGAGAGCTCCTAGTAGTTTCAATGGAAGGTTTAGTAGATGTTGCTTCGCCACTAGCTGTTGTAGAACTGGATTCTTTCTGTGTGAAAACAGTGGGTCTTAAATAGCTAAAGTTGCACTGATCAAACCCTATGAATACCATCTCGTGTCAACCTCTATGAATCAGCATTTTTTCACGCGAAGGAAATCCAATGCTTTCGGGGAACAAAACATATATTTTCACGCGAATAAAAACCAAAGTTTTCGCGGGAATAAAAAGTTTATTTTCGCGTGACTAAAAAACAATGTTATTGCGGGAAAAAAACATTTATTTTCACGCGAATAAAAAACAATGCTTTTGTGAGAATAAAAAATGTACTTTTGCGCGAATAAAAAACAATGTTTCCACGGGAATAAAACTTTTGATTTCACGCGAGTAAAACCAATGTTTTCATTGGAATAAACAGATTATTTTCACGTGACTAAACACCAATGTTTTCGCGACAATCAAAAAATTATTTTTTTTTTGTGAGTAAAACCTAATGTTTTTGCGGGAATAAAAAAATTATTTCCGCATGGATAAGAACCAATGCTTTTGCGAAAATAAAAAATTTCTTTTCATGCGAATAAAAACCAATGTTTTTGAGGGAATCAAAAAATTGTTGTTATGTGAATAGGAACCAATGTTTTCGCAGGAATAAAAAAATTATTTCCGCGTGAATAAAAACCAATGCTTTCGCGGGAATAACCAATTTATTTTCAAGCGAATAAAATCCAATGCTTTCGCAGGAATAACAAAACTATTTTCACGCGAATGAAAACCAATGTTTTCGCGGGAATGAAAAATTAATTTCCACGTGAATAAAAAACAATGCTTTCGCGTGAATAAAAAACAATGCTTTCGCGGGAATAAAATAATTATTTTCACGCGAATAAAACATGAAAAACAATCTAATTTTTCACGCGAATAACAGTAAATAAAAGTCTCTTTTCTCACGCGAATGCAAACATTTTTCACGCGGATCAAAAAACACTAAAAAAAATATTTTTACGCATAAAGACAAATAATTCTTTCGCAGGAATAAAATAATTATCTTCACGCGAATAAAACAGGAATATTTCACGCGAATAACACTATTATGATAGGGTTTTCGCGTGAGTGTTTTTACTGGTTATAAGCCAAATGAGTAGGTGTGGCTTATAGTACATAAGAACAGCTCTCTCTGCATAGAAATCATTCTCTCCAGCTATAACCTCAGGAGCATCAACTAGTACAGCTGATTTCTTGGTGATAAGGTAAGAATTAATAAAAACACTATTTAATAGAAGTTGAAATGTAATTATTTTACAACACTGTTTAATCATCCTATACTAATACATAACTTTTTTATTTTAGTTAATTATGAGTTCAAAAACATATACAATAAAGGACTTCCTCCGGGAGATATATCGTAAGTATATTAAGGAAAGTTACATCGTACGCGAAAAGGCGAAATATCCATTGACATTACAAGTTGCAGCATTCTGTATAACACAACATTTGCAAACATTAGCGTCATTATATGGAGAACTGTTGCCAATACAATACCGACCATATACATTACATAGATATGCTGACAATCAAGATAGAATATTACGGCTAACGATTCAAAACAATTTTAAGACAGTTTTGAAAATGTCCAAAACCGTAAACATAAATGAGTTTTTTTAAAAAAATTAAAAGAAAGGCGTGGCATCAAGCTCTCACTCAAAGTTTAGTTAAAACCCAATGGACTGAAGAACTATTATGTGATTTTAAGCCCAACATTTTAAGATATATTCAAACAGATGAATGTATAACTTCATCTATTTGTTCGTTTGAGGTTATGCTAGAGCTTTTTCAAGTATGTAAACTTTATTATATACTCATTATGTAATAAATATATGCAATCATACAATGTTTTATTTCTATTCAATGTAGACATGAATATGTACATATATATATATATATATATATATATATATATATATATATATATATATATATATATATATATATATATATATATATATATATATATATATATATATATATATATATATATATATATATATATATAGCTATCAAAAAATTATCAAAACTGACAAGCCATACATTCAAAATTTAGATGCCATATGAGTTAGAACTATGTAAAAAAATTATCAAAACTTAAATGCCATACATTCAAAATCTAGATGCCATATGAGTTCAAATTAATTAAAAAAATTATGAAAACCTAAATGCCAGTTGAATGCCACTTAAATGCCACTTAAATGCCATACAATATTAACTCGGCGACTCTATTCAATGCCGTAACCCATTGCATCAATTCCGGAGTCAAATCCACAAAAAAACACTTGGTAGGGAGATCTGCTCATATTTTACTACTGACGAGTTTCTTTAATACATTCAGCCAAAGGTATTTGACCTGGGGGTTGCGCAGAATAGCAGCTACATGGATGCAGTAGATTCACTTTGCTGACGTGCTTCGAAATCATTTGCCAAAATGTGTTGTATTCTTCTTTGAACCTATGGAGTGACATTATCCACAATGTGAGGAGCTCTTAAAGTGGCTCTTTTGCCAAGGAAACTTTTTTTTAATGGAGTAACCTCAAATAAAGTTATGAAAACAGTGGCACTCCCAACAGGTTTATCTTGTAGCAAACTACCATTGTCATGCAGTGGTCTTTCATGTTTATCCATGCATGGAAATTGTCTGTCTAGTTTGACAGATTTTTGGTCAGTCCACTTTCAGATAGCTGAAGGTTGCACTATTGCTGGCAGTGAACGTTACTCACCTGGATTGCACTGTTAGTCTGCCAGTGTTGTCTCTGCATCCTGTAAAAGGTGCCCAGTACATGTCTTATGTTGCCACATCCCTAACACCGAAGTGTGGCGGTATTCTCCATTACCGATAGAAGGACAATATGTCGGCTTTTCTTTAGTCATTTTACTTCCTGGGTTAACGCCTTTATGTTATCCATCATTGCAGCAACGGAAAACTGAGTAGCAGGTGTAAAAGGGGTATGTTCTTGTGAAACTGTTGAGTAATGGAGTACCAAGTAGGTGAGATATTGTCAGTTGCAATCTGATAATAGTCATGGTTGTCAGTGTATTTTTCAATGATCTGAGTAGATCACCTTACATGAGTTATCCATATGTACAGACAATCATTAATGGCTCTCAAAGCAACTACCAGTCGTACTGGTTGCTTGGTCAGTATATGCCTTTGTAAGTTAATATTCCCAATAGCTTCACGGTTATGTGTAATAGTTTTTTCCGCATTGGTCGAAAGTGAAGTTTAGCAAATGCCATAAGTACCAAACGCTAAACCATCTTGGCACGCTCATATAGCATTCTCTTGAACAATTGATGTGAGTTGGTCAGATCAGACAAAACTTTCTGCAAATTGAAGCCAAAACAGACTCTTACAGTAGCAAACATACCCTATATATATGGAGGTTTTCACAGTCTAAAGTGCTGCCTCACGTGCCTCCTGTAAAAGAAACATTGCAGTGTTATTGTGCCATTCATTAGCTCCTGTTACTTCTACAAAATAAGTTGCTGAAATCTTTTCCAACAAAAGCTCTTTCAACCCTGAGTGGCTTGAAAACTGCGGGAGCGTGGCAAGGGCTTAGCCACAACCCAGCCTATAAGGCTTCAGTAAAGTGGTCCATTGCTGCAGCTTGCAGATTGGAACGAGTGCTTGTTCACCACTACGAGCTATCGTTTTAGCATAGCTGTGGTATTGAGGGAAAAAACTGAACCCCAGTGTAACTTATGATTGGCAGTTTTAGAAGCCAGAAGCTAAAGTACTGTGATAGTATCCATGAGCCTTGTAGTGCGGTCATTGCTGGTGAGGTGAAACTCTAAGAGAGCCATTAATGATTGTCTGTACATATGGACAACTCATGGAAGGTCTATCTACTCAGATCATTGAAAAATACACTTACAACGGTAGATGGACCTGTATGTCGACACAGCGATTGAAAAAGGCTCGTTGGTGGTTACTGATTATTGGCAGCGGTGGTGGTGGTTGTATGTATGCAGTACACTTGCTGGATTTCTCACAGTGGTAGCAAATTCACTCTGATTAGTACAGTGTGGTGGCCACTACTACAGGGTAGAGGTAAACTCAGTTAGCTCGCAGCTGTAGTTAGCTATGGTTGTATGAAACGCAGAATGGTTTGTTGTATTGTAAATGGAGTGGTTCCTGACAACATTACATTATGGCACACACAGATCTATAATGGTTGCTGCCAGAAGAGGCAAAATACCCTACTGGCCTGCAGTATGAATGGCTGGCCAGTAAAATGAGCACCAATGCGTTTCTGCCTACCAAGAAAGTATAATCTCTCCAGGGGTATTAAGTGTGGTTTGTGCGCAATATTTTTTCTCAGTCTGCACTCTGTATATTAATTGATAGCTGGCCTGCAATGCATTTGTAGGGCCAAGGTAATTTGAAAACAGAACACAACATGGGCAGACCTTTGTGTATTTTTGCTGCCATATCCAATGTTGGAAAAAATTTTTTACCACCATCAAAGTGCTACTATTCTTAAGTATTGCACTTCTCTCTAGAGGAGACCTTGCTGGTGTCGCTGGTGCTGCTAAGTCACTAAAATTTTGCAATTATTGCATAGATCATTGCTCAGACATGTCAGTCAAGTTTCTGATTTATATCAACAAGAATTTGGTTCCAATACTGATCTAGGGTAGATATCCACGCGTAAGAGAATGAGTCGTACAACAGCGAAATACAATTGCAAAGGCTACAGCAAGGTCTTGCACTGTATGGGCTGGAGCACAACAAGTAGATAAAGTAATGGAAAATTAGTCGCCTAAAACATGGGTTACTGCCAAACAATGGTGCAGGAATTGACTTTATAAGACATACAGTAGGGTTCAATATACTCTACAGGAACCTACAGAGCACATCTACTTAGATGGAGCATTTGGTAGTGAAACGCAGATTCAATAGGTATCAGCTATCTTGCGTTGCCTTTAAATATTTTAGTAAAAGTCCCTAGCTCATTATGGCTGTTGGTCTGTACGGATCTAATCCTTAGGGCTTTTAAGTGGTGGATAGGGTGTTAATGATATCTCAAGCAAAAGAAACACTTATCGGACTAGGCAATTATCTGGTGCTAGCCTTGCATGACTCAACATTGGCAAGGTAACGGTCAATGCAGACCCTGTACGGGTTTCGTGCTGGGCTGGCAACTCCAGCCGAAAAAGGCAACCAGTGACCTGTTGGTAAGTTTCATTAGCACAAAATGTGTCTCTACTCAATGACATCATATGTAGAAAATCTTCCGCTGGCTTTTTTTATATAAATTTGAAAAAAATATATTGAAATTTTTGCTGACTGCCACTGGCAGTCAGGTAATCTTGTTATTGAAAAGACTACATTGTATGGAATAAAGTGTTCAATGGTTGCAGTGGAACATTTGACCTGAAAGCACCATTGACAGATACTAGCTAAACATATAAAGGTTTTAATTATTTATTGCCGTTGATTAAACGTTGTAGCAAGTAATGGCTATAACTGATAACAAGGTTTCTCCAAGCACTTGCCATTCTTTCCCTTGACCACAGGCTGGTATGCATCGTTATAGCATTAGCAACATAGGGCATTTAGTAATTATAGTCTGGCTGTAAAAGAAGGATTAGTTTCGTCAAAGTACAAGATTCAAAGCATAGGGTACAATTTTTGGCTGTTATTTCGAGTCGATGGGACTTTTGATACCCTTGCAAGTTTTTATAAGACTTACGGAATGCTGCTCAGCATTTAAATGAACATGAAACTTAAAAATATATATTTGTTCATCAGAGCCAGCTGAATGCAAGAAATGAAACAAATGAACACATAAACTAAACCCTGAAATCCGTTGAACAGCAATTCTTGCTGACGGCTTTTAATATGAGTAATCAAGGTTCAATGATCAACACGTGGACAATTTTTAGACTTAAAAATTTTTTTGAGGACTAAAGCCACACAACCAAAGCAGAAAACCCATCAAGTATTTTTTTCAGTTTGAATGAATCAGGAACACTGTGCTAGATTTTGGTGGAAGTCAGTGATAAACTGGTTGTTTACTACTCTAACATCCACATCATCGCTTTGAGATTCCACACACAACCATAGTAAAAATGTTGTATTGGTGGAATGCCTTACTGTGCCAGTGGCACAGCATGCATCGCCGTTATTGAGCCTTGCAGGACCGGTATTGGCCCCTTACCGACCAGGTGTTGTGATACTGAACTGGTAAACGATAGCTGCCATAGTTGAGGATTATTAAAATCATCTAGGGAGTTACTCTAGTGCATGAGCGGGAAATACCCTTCCTTGGAATGCTAGATAAAATGACCACAAGCTAGATGTAGCCTTGGAGCATTGCAAAGCTTATGATTGGATAAAAGAAACAGGAATCCAGCCAGCATTCAAACAACACTATATTTAGTTTGTCCGAACAGTGGGCTCTGTGATTGCCAATTGATGCTGCAGTAACTGAGACTAGTTATCACTGGCATACCGGCACAATGTCCCCTCTGGTGAGAGGGAAAACACTCAAGACTACTGGAATTTTGTGGGAACCAAACCGAACCCCATTACAATACTAAACATTATTGACTACATCTACATAAGAAATAAGTCTCACCCATCCACCAGAAGCTCCAATGTTTCTATTTATAGTGCCTCCATCTTTTTTAACGGCGGTTTGTTCAAAGTACCTGGTTAGGCCATCTAACAAGCTTATATGTTGTGGTCGCTGGATGATTATATAACTTGTCAGCTCCATTATCTGTAAAAATCTGCATTGTGTTGAAGTACGAAAGTTTCAGTAATACTCATATCTATTGTTCTCAGTGGCTATCATATGTATTATTCATGAAAGTAATTCGTTGCATCAATGCTGTTTAACCCATAAGTATGCTCTTTTATTGACACCAGCTTGTGACAACTGGAGTGTTTATTGAGAATGAATTCTAGAGCAACTTTAATTGCAAAATTTATCAATCAATAAAGTTTAACACTCCGAAATTCAAAAAGCAAATTTTGTGTTCTTTAATAAACCTAACCAAACATGATGTAAAACCTGCTGGAATTTTACAAGCACTAAAAGTGAAATCCTCCTAATACTCTCAAGAGTTGTTCATTGGGTAGAGTACAAAAACAAGCGAATATTTTATGATGTTTTAGCTTTTGTAGATAGAAGTTCTACATTTTCTGCTCGGTAATTGATATCATATCAATAGACAATGAAGGACTTTCACAAATCGTCTACTAAACACACTAGAGAAGCATTTCTGAAAAAAAAGTGTCAAATTTTCACTCAAATGCAAGCACTTGACTAGATAGTAATGCTGAACAAAAATCCTGAATCTGGCTATCTACTGCTTCTCCCACGTTAACTGGATGGTTTGATGAAATTCAGAAAAACCATTTAGCTCCTACTATAACTGGGGATCTAAATCGATTGCAAAAGGTATATAAAACTATTTCACACAACTCTAAGCTGTTTTCTGCAGAACCTACTTCGAGAGTGACAAAAAACGATGCAATTTTTGTTTTTGGAAGTGAAAATATGTAAATGAGGTGATCAAGTTGTCTGATTTGTAACAACGGGTTACAAATGGGTAACAGTTTCAAAACTATATAATAAATACAATGCCGTCAGTTATTTCTGTACAAGTTTTCCAACTTGGTACCAATAGATTTGCTTGTAGTAAGGTCCCTTCTCTTATTTTGACCTCACAGCAACACAACATACTGCAGTGGACTTAAGGGTATAATAATTTACTAAATAAAACTGTGACCAGCCAAATTCCTTGATTTTTGGCGCTGTCAAGTTGGTAGCTGCTGATAGCGTTCTGCCACTAATTGCCTTTCTCTGAGAAACAACTCTTTGGCGGTACGGCACTAAGTCAGAAGTGCAGGAGTACTCTCAACTCCACAACAAGTGAAAAGCCTTTGTATCAGATACAATAATCAGAGCATTTCAGTGGAACGCGCTTATCCTATACAAATAATAACAATGAGGCACAAGACCCAATACAATGCAATAAATTATGGTCAAAGCTCAGCTTCTTAAGGGCGGAGCGCAGAGAGTAAAACATCCAAGTGCCCATACAATTGCATACAATATGTAAGCACGAGTGAATGAATAAACAAAAAGCGAGTTAAATCTAAGTGGGTCCAGAACATAAGGTGGTTTATTAGGTTCACTAGCCAATCCTGAGCTTTCGCACTTTCTATGGTAAGTTCTGTCTTTGTAAGCTTTTGGTTCCCTTGGTTATACAGGTAGAGTGTAAGGGAGATATGTGCTACTTATTCAGCGAAGGCTACTTTATATTCTTATTCTAAGGTAGCCATCACGCTGCCCGCCAGGAGTGGCCTCCTAAGGTCGGTCTACCCTGAGTTTGCAAGGTCACATAGCTCAGTATGTATGAAAACTACTGTTCCGGCAATCCAATCCCTATGCATGTATGTTTGATTTCAGAACAGTCAGTAGGTAAATAAAACAATATTAAAGGTCGCGAAAATCTACTACAGACCACAAACTTAGATAGTCCAATGCCTCTATTTAATTACCAATGGAACCCCCTGTGCCCTACAAGGTTTGTGATGCAACTCCAATGAAACTTTCACAAAGTGATGATGTATAATTATATAAATATATAAATCTCCAGTTGTCAACCGTTGGTCATGCACAGTGCAGTTAAGAAAAGTGCAAACCTTCATAGGTTTTCAGGACAGTAGTCTAAAAATCTATGGCAGCCTGAGTTGAAAAAAGACAAAGAGCGGTTAATTAATGGAAGATTCATTTTTAAGAATGATAAAAGTCAATCAGAGTCTTTCAAACAACCCTGATTTCCCTACATGAGAAAAACAGGGGAACCTCGTAGTTTGGTTTTACATTTTACATCAGTCTGTCTTTGTTTGATATGTGATGACCTATGTAGTGATGGGGCTGACTTATTCAGCAGTCGATGGAGACAGTGCTCAAGCTGTTGTACCATGTTTACGTAGTTGGCACATATATTGTCAAGGATGTTGACTACAGGTGTATACTCATAAGTAGTGTTCGTGTGCTGGGCGTATGATTATCAGAATAAACTTTTCCACGCGAGTTAGCTTATCAATGACATTAGGTGATGGAATAGTTAAACATGCTGCGCAGGAGTACCTCATCTTTGGTCTTATACATGAGCTGTAGTATTTTAAGAGAGCATCCTGTGGAATTTCTGCATTTTAGTTTAAGTAGCACATACTTGAGTGGTCTGATGCCACTACTTCTTTGGGGTATGTGAGCGTCAAAGCTCAGATTTTTTATCAATGGTTACCCTAAGGAGCTTGGTTGCCGACACTGATTGGATCTGCTCAGTTTTCAATGAGAATGTCATACTGCTGCTAGAGTTGTCTAATTGATGTATACATAGTACTTATGTAAAGTAGGGCAGCAGAGGTTGTGGCTGTTTTTTGTTTCTGCTTTGATGGTTTCATTGTTTCATTGTGTTTTTTTTTGGAAAATTGTGCAAATGGTAGATTTTATTGTTATTTAGATTGATGCCTGAGAGTTTCAGGTGCTCTGGCATTTTGTATAGATTATTGAGACAACGGCTAGGAAAACCTTTGATATTTGTTTTCATGAGTTTTGCCCTTGTCATCACTTTTACGAATCAGCCAAAAGTAAGTCAAGTTTAAATTTTTTTATTTTTTTATTTTTTATTTTTTTATTCCTATCAAGTAACTGCCATAAGCAGATTTTTCAGGACATTCTACAGAGCATCTGTGAAAAATGTTGATTTATGCCATTTTAATTTGGTTTTCAAAGAGACGGTTCTTGGCGCATTAAAGGAACACCTCGGCACTGTCAGCAGAAAGCATGAACACTGGTTTGGTGAGACCAATGTTGAACTAGAAGAACTCATTGAAAACACAAACCAGGCAAAGGCGGTTGTGCTCTCCAGAAATACCCATTTCAGCAAATCAAGATACAGAGTGGCCAGCAGAAAGCTTACGGCAAACTTTGGAAATCAAGGACAAATGGTGGCTTGCAAAAGCTGCTGAACTACAGCTGTTTGCTGACGTGAATGGCATGAAAGTATTCTTTCGTAGTATGAAGACCATTTGGGGCCAACGCTTGAGCCATCCTGACCAGTTATTGGCCAGTGACATTGTAACACTCCTGACATAAAAACAAGACCTGTTAGCAAGAAGAATTGAGCACTTCAGTAAGCTACTGAATGAGACACCAGATATTGACAAGGACGTTATTGAAGATTCGAGACAAGCCCCAAATCCAAAACTGGATGGACAAATGCCCTGAAATAGATGAGATCAGTGAGGCAATTGAGATGCTAAGTGAAGAGAAATCACCTGGCTCTGATAGCATCCACCCTGAGGTTATCAGACAAGGAGGACCCAAACTACTAAGTGCTCTTCATGAAATAATAGAAGAAGCATGGAAAACTGCTATAGTCCCTCAGGTTTGGAAACATGCCCAGCTTGTAACCATGTTCACAAAAGGTGATCGCAAAGTATGTGGCAACTACAAAAGAATTTTTTCGCTATCGATACCTGGTAAAGTTTACGCACGCGTCCTTCACAATAGATTGACATCATATGCAGACAGCTTCTTGCCTGAGACTCAGTGGGGATTCTGTAGTGTAAGGGGAACAGAAGATATGATAATTTCACTGAAGCAAATCCAAGAAAAGTGCATCAAACAAAACATGCCTGTGTGTATGCTCTTTGTCTACTTCACCAAGGCGTTCGATACTGTCAACCGACCAACTCTCTGGAAGATCTTATAGAAACTTGGTTTTCCCGGTCAATTTACCAATCTCATCAGCGCTGTCTACACAGGCATGAGAGCTTCAGTTAAGCTGAAGGTCAAACTGTCGAACCCATTCAAGGTCAACGACGATGCGAAACAGGGTTGTCTGTGGGCTCCTATGATTTTTTCCATTTTTCTCTCAGTTGTTCTTCGATGCAATTTTGAAAGCTGTGACAAAGGCGTCTGGATACAAAATGGGCCCGGGAGCTGATCTGCTCAATGTTAATCAATACAAGTCTGCAACAAGAACACTGAATATCCTGGTTAGAGAACCCATGATTGCTGATGACACTGCCTTTGTTGCGCACAGCTATCAGGATGCGCAGGTAATAGCCAGATAATTTGCTCGATCTGCCAAAGCCTTAGGACTAAGGATTAACATCAAGAAGACAGAAATGTTGTACCAGCCCACCCCTGGAGTACATGATATAGGTCAGAGTACTCATATCAACGATGAAGAACTGGTCAGTGTCACAATGTTCAAATACCTCGGATTGACAGTTATGAGTAACAACGAAACGGATGACGAGATGAATACCAGGATGTCCAATGCTTCAATCTCCTTTGGCCGACTCAAGTCAAAGGTGTGGTACAACAATGATCTGACATTAAAAACAAAATGCTCGGTTTATCGGGCCATTGTTGTTTCATCTCTGTTATACTGAGCTGAGACCTGGCCAGTATACAGGCTAGCTGCTCACAAACTCAAAACTTATATGATGAGACATTTACGTCAGATTTTAAATGTGAAGTGGTGGGACTTTCGTTCGAATGAGGAGATTATAGCTCAGGCCAGCCTACCAAGCGTGTATGAACTCCTCATTCAAAGAAACCTGAACTAAGTTGGTCATGTGTACATAATTGAGAACACTAGGCTACCCAAACAGATCCTTTATTCACAATTCAAAGAAAGGGTCCAAAGTATTGGCAGACAGAGACTGAGTTTCAAAGACACTGTAAAACGGTACCTCAAGGACAAAAAGATCCCGGTTGGAAACTGGAAGTCTCTCAGCAGAAAACAAAGCCAATGGAAAAGTGTGGTTCACCCATGGATGAAATATACCAGGATTGACAGCTGCGGCTGTGTAATAGAATTTTTGTGATGAGCCAAATGTAGCTGTTTGTGGGAACCACCATACTGCTCCAAAATTTTCAAGACCACTTGGATCTCGTAATCAATGTCGTTTCCTTATTAATTTTTACACATTAATTTCACGCCGTGGGCATACTGCGATAGTTTTGACGATTCAAGTATTGTTACTTACAATACCATATCCGCTCCGAGAACAAAATTGTATGTGCCAATGATAACATATATGCAATCTTTGGTATGTGGCAAACTCGTTTAACAATTTATTGATTTTACGCAGCTTCCGCTCCGAAGCAAAAAAATCAGAACATCACGTTAATACAACTATTTACGATTATTTTTGCGAGGTGCTATAGTAGGTTATGTTTCCGCTCCGAACAACCAATTCAATATAAGCGCCATGGATGACTTCCCATTGGCCAAAATTGGCTACACCCCGTTTGGGTTTCTGGCAATCCTGGTATATTTCATCCATGGGTTCACCGGAGGTAATCTTCGGATACGAAGGACAGCTGATAATGTATGTTGCTAAGAACACCCAAACAAGCGCTGCATGAGGAAAGGAGTTGTCTTAAGTTTCAGGAGAGTGACTCACCACAGAGGTCAATCAAAATCAGTTATTGGCGGTGCGTCGTGTAAAGCCCATCATCAACACCTAACATATCGATCACTAGAAAATCAGATCTTTCCCTGGCTAATTTGATAAATGCAATGTGCTCCGTGTAAATTGAGCAGCAAACGTGTGAAATAAACAATCATATAGCCTGGCCTTAACCGCAATTACTTTAAAGAAAATTGTATTAATGTTAGATTTTATTGTAGTTGTAACTGTAAGCAAAAGTATAATTGGAATACTCCATTTGAAACAGCGAAACTGGATTGAGACATATGACTAATGAAAGGTTTGCTAAAGCAAATAAACTATAAATTTTGTCTCATATGTAGAACAACAAAAAAATTGGAAAATCATTCATTAGTCTGAAAAAGTGCAAATTGCTTACAAGTTTAATTGATTTGATATGAGAATGAATAATTACTACTTACAGAAGCAATTCTCTCCCAGTACACTAATCCATCATCAAACATTATTTTGATTGAAGTCTTTAACGTTTTCACTACTTCAACAGTTGATATATCACAACAATGCTCAGCTACTTCATTCATGTTAGCTATATCTATAGCCGTCCAGTTAGACTCTCCTGTAACAAGACAGCATACCAGCCGAATGAGAGTTGAGATACTGAGAGCATTACATCATACTATAGCTTAATCTTGAGAGTGGAATTTACCTAGACAAACTTCTTTAACAAACACTCTAAGGTGTATAGGTGTTGACTTTGAGTTCATGTAATTGCCAACATTGCACACAGATCAATTCTGGCATTTTTCTTACATTAGACTGTTTATGAACGTTTTTAAAGAAAAATTCAAAGTGCACATTACTAGTCAAAAATCCACGCAGCCAGGAGAGTAGTAATATATGAGCAGATCTCCCTACCAAGTGTTTTTTTGTGGATCTGATCTTGAGGTGATACAATGGGTTACGGCGTTGGATGAATTCGCCGTGTTTATATTGCATTTTATTTGAGGGGCATTCGAGTGGCATTTAAGTGGCATTTAAGTGGCATTTGAGTTTTGATTATTTTTTACTTAATTTGAACTTATATGGCATATAGATTTTGAATGTATGGCATTTAAGTTTTGATAATTCTATACATAATTCGAACTCATATGGTATCTTGAGAGAGAGGAGAGAGGAAAAGAGGAGAGAGAGGAGAGAGGAGATACATCTACATTGAATAAATACATTGATTAAAAATGAAACAATATGCGAATATATACATTTATTGTATAATAAGTAGGGATACATAAAGAGAACATATTAAATATTGTGAGCTTGAAATAGTTCCAATATCATTTCAAATGAAAAAATGGATGATGAGAGATTTTCATCCGTTTGTATGTATCTACATATGTCTGATTGAAAATGATATAATAATTCAGTAGTCCATTGTATTGAAATCAATTTTTGAGTGAGCTCTTTATTCCACACTTTTCTTTGAATTTTCTTTAAGTAATCATTAATACTGACAGTTTTTGACATTTTTACAACTGTTTGAAAATTGTTTTTAGTCATATGCTTAAATACTTCTACTGAATTGTCAACGTATTTATGTGTAGTGTATGGCCGGTATTGTACCGGTGAAAGTTCTCCATGTAAAGAAGCTACAGTTAGCAAATGCTGTGTCATACATAATAATATAGCTTGTAATGTCAAGCGATATCCAATCTTTTCCTGTACTTCAACATTTTCTTTAATATAGCTATGATATATCTTTGGAAGGTAGTCTTTGATTGTGTATCTTTTTGAACTCATAATGAACTAAAATAAAATGTTAAGTATTGGTATATGATGATTAAACAGTGTTGTAAAATAATTACATTTTAACTTTTATTAAATAATTTTTCTATTAATTCTTACCTTATCACCAAGAAATCAGCTGTAGTAGTTGATGAAATCAGTTGTAGTAGTTGATGAAATCAGTTGTAGTAGTTGATGAAATCAGCTGTAGTAGTTGATGTTTTATTGCTGGAGAGAATGATTTCTATGCAGAGAGAGCTGTTCTTATATAGTATAAGCCACTCCTACTCATTTAGCTTATAGCCATTAAAAACACTCACGCGAAAGCTCTATCAGAATAGTGTTATTAGCGTGAAATATTCCTGTTTTATTAGCTTGAAAATAAAAAATTTCATTCCCGCGAAAGCAACGGCTTCCATTCGCGTGAAAATAAAGTATATATTCCCGCGAAAGCATTGGTTTGTATTCGCGTGAAAATAAAATTTTTATTCCCGCGAAAGCAATGGTTTCCATCCGCGTGAAAATAAAATTATTTATTCCCGCGAAAACATTGGTTTGTATTCGCGTGAAAATAAAATGTTTATTCCCGCGAAAGCATTGGTTTGTATTCGCGTGAAAATAAATTATTTATTCCCGCGAAAACATTGGTTTGTATTCGCGTGAAAATAAAATGTTTATTCCCGCGAAAGCATTGGTTTGTATTCGCGTGAAAATAAGTTATTTATTCCCGCGAAAACATTGGTTTGTATTCGCGTGAAAATAAAACGTTTATTCCCGCGAAAGCAACGGTTTCCATTCGCGTGAAAACAAATGATTTATTCCCGCGAAAACATTG
Organism: Cryptosula pallasiana; assembly: GCA_945261195.1. Classification (NCBI taxonomy): domain Eukaryota; kingdom Metazoa; phylum Bryozoa; class Gymnolaemata; order Cheilostomatida; family Cryptosulidae; genus Cryptosula; species Cryptosula pallasiana. The sequence goes on along the minus strand of OX183131.1, from coordinate 15,869,239 downwards.
GTTTGTATTCGCGTGAAAATAAAATGTTTATTCCCGCGAAAGCAACGGTTTCCATTCGCGTGAAAATAATTTATTTATTCCCGCGAAAACATTGGTTTGTATTCGCGTGAAAATAAAACGTTTATTCCCGCGAAAGCAACGGTTTCCATTCGCGTGAAAATAATTTATTTATTCCCGCGAAAACATTGGTTTGTATTCGCGTGAAAATAAAATGTTTATTCCCGCGAAAGCAACGGTTTCCATTCGCGTGAAAATAAATTATTTATTCCCGCGAAAACATTGGTTTGTATTCGCGTGAAAATAAAATGTTTATTCCTGCGAAAGCAACGGTTTCCATTCGCGTGAAAATAAATTATTTATTCCCGCGAAAACATTGGTTTGTATTCGCGTGAAAATAAAATATTTATTCCCGCGAAAGCAACGGTTTCTATTCGCGTGAAACAAAATTATTTACTCCCGCGAAAGCATTGGTTTGTATTCGTGTGAAAATAAAATTGTTATTCCCGCGAAAGCAACGGTAGTAGTAATATATGAGCAGATCTCCCTACCAAGTGTTTTTTTGTGGATTAGACCTTGGGGTTGAGGCAATGGGTCACGACGTTGGATGAATTCGCCGAGTTTATATTGTATTTTACTTGAGGGGTACTTGAGTGGCATTCGAGTGGCATTTAAGCGGCATCTGAGTTTTGATTATTTTTTTACTTAATTTGAACTCATATGGTAGCTAGATTTTGAATGTATGGCATTCAAGTTTTGATAATTATTTTACATAACTCAAACTCATATGATATTTTGAGAGAGAGAGAGAGAGGAGAGAAGAATGAGGAGATATAACTACATTGAATCAATATATGATTATATACATTTATTACATAATAAGTAGGAAAATATTCTTGTATAATATAGCTAGAGTTAGTAAATACTAAGTAGTACAGAGCACTACAACTTGTAATGACAATCAATATATAGTATTTTTCTTTACAATGTAGTCATACAGAGCACTACAACTTGTAATGACAATCAATGCATAGTCTTTGGAGAGAGGGGAGAGGAGAGATGAGAGAGAAGAGAGAGGAGAGAGATTTTTTAGTTTTTTTATACATTTATGTATATATGGATAATTATGTACATATTTATGGATATATTTACATTTACATTGAATAATATACATTTATTACATAATAAGTATATTAAATGCTATAAAATATGTTGGAAAATCACCAAATTAGATCTCTAGATGGTTAAAATCTACAGTATTTGGGAAATAACTGCAAGAGAGGAGAGAGGAGTATTTGGTAGAGGAGAGAGTATGTTGAGAGAGAGAGGAGAGATAAAAAGAGGAGAGAGGAGAGAGGAGATATATCTACATTGAATAAATACAGTGATTAAAAATGAAACAATATGTGAATATATACATTTATTGTGTAATAAGTAGGGAAAATCTCATACAATATAGCTAGAGTCAGTAAGTATTAAATAATACAAACTTAGGAAGGAAGACTTCTGTTCTATGTACTTTTGATTCCATAATGAACTAAAATAAAAAGTTATGTATTAGTATAGAATGGTTAAACAGAAATTTAAAACAACTACAAACTCTTACTAAATAGTACTTTTTTATTAATTATTACCTTATCATCAAAAATTGACTGTTAATCAGATGTTTCTGTAGCTTGTCGTGTCTTACGTTGTTGAGTCCTTACCCTTCTAGCTTGTCTTTGAGCGGACTGTCGTTGCATGTTTCTTCTTTTTAGAGCAAGTTCTTTACGAGCACACTCGATAGAAATTGGTGTGTTTACCTGTTCTAGTTGATATTGTCGTTGTTGTAATACATAATGTAATCTCTGAATGTCTGATGTAACATCATTCCCTAAGAGCTTTAATGTTAGAAAAGATTCAGTTCGAAAACTATTTAGCTGCTCTATCAAGTCTTTCTGTATGAATTTACAATTGTTTGAGATAATTCGCACTCTCTCTTCAATTTTTTTATTGCATATGTTTTGTAAAAGTATCAAGTCCTCTTGAGTCAAAGATTTAGGCTGAGTTTCTGATTCTGTGTTGTTAACTATTTCCATTTTTTTGTCATTGAATCTGAAAAAAGCAAAAAAAACAGATGATTAATTTTGTTCAGTTGTTTTAGTATAATAAATAATATATGAGTAAGAACCGTAATTTATTAAGTTTTTACCTTGATGCTCTTCTAATAGCTGTAGTAGATGTTGCTCCTCTGTTAGTCTCTGTAGAACTGGATGCTTTCTGTGTGAAAACTATGGCTCTTATATAGCTAAAGTTGTACTGATTAAACCCTATGAACACCATCTCGTGTCAATCTCTATGAATCAACATTTGTTCACGCGAAGGAAAGTCAATGCTTTCGCGGGAATAAATGAATTATTTTCACGCGAATACAAACCAATGCTTTCGCGGGAATAAATAAGCTATTTTCACGCGAATGGAAACCGTTGCTTTCGCGGGAATAAATAATTTATTTTCACGCGAATAGAAACCAATACTTTCGCGGGAATAAATAATTTGTTTTCACGCGAATAGAAACCAATTCTTTCGCGGGAATAAATAATTTATTTTCACACGAATAGAAACCAATGCTTTCGCGGGAATAAATGATTTTATTTCCCGCAGATGAAAGTCAATGTTGTCGCGGGAATAAATACTTTATTTTCACGCGAATAGAAACCAATGCTTTCGCGGGAATAAATAATTTATTTTCACGCGAATAGAAACCAATGCTTTCGCGGGAATAAATGATTTTATTTCCCGCGGATGAAAGTCAATGTTGTCGCGGGAATAAATACTTTATTTTCACGCGAATGGAAACCGTTGCTATTCGCGTGAAAATATATTCCCGCGAAAGCAACGGTTTGTATTCGCGTGAAAACAAAGTATTTATTCCCGCGACAACATTTACTTTCATCCGCGGGAAATAAAATCATTTATTCCCGCGAAAGCATTGATTTCTATTCGCGTGAAAATAAAATATTTATTCCCGCGAAAGCAACGGTTTCCATTCGCGGGAAATTAAATCATTTATTCCCGCGAAGGCACCAGTTTGCATTCGTGTGAAAATAAAGTATTTATTCCCGCGAAAGAATTGGTTTCTATTCGCGTGAAAATAAATTATTTATTCCCGCGAAAGCATTGGTTTCTATTCGCGTGAAAATAAATTATTTATTCCCGCGAAAGCAACAGTTTACATTCGCGTGAAAATAGCTTATTTATTCCCGCGAAAGCATTGGTTTGTATTCGCGTGAAAATAATTCATTTATTCCCGCGAAAGCATTGACTTTCCTTCGCGTGAACAAATGTTGATTCATAGAGATTGACACGAGATGGTGTTCATAGGGTACAACTTTAGCTATATAAGAGCCATCGTTTTCACACAGATAGCATCCAGTTCTACAGCGACTAACAGAGGAGCAACATCTACTACAGCTATTAGGAGAGCAACAAGGTAAGAAGCACTAAAATAATTATTTGTTTTTAATTAATTGAAACATCTAGGTTTTTGAATCTTAGTTTTTAAAAACAATCTTTTAATAAAACAATAATTTCAGTATATTTACATCATTAAACTAAGTTCTTTTACTTTTTGCAGGTATGATGACATCACACTCCAAAGCACTTCCTAAGCTCCATATTGAACCAACCACAGCTACCAACAACACTAACGCTATTTCCACTACAACCATCATTTCCACCACCAATGGCATTCACATTGATGATAAAAGATCCAATCCTAACACCTTTAATGATACATCTTCTCGCTCAAACACCAATACTCATGCTGATATAGCAATGAAACATCATGTAGTTTCAGCTGCCTCTCCTTTGAGTCCCACACCGGACTACACATATCTGCATGAGAACAGTGAAGTCAAACGAACGGAGGATATCAAAAAACCGACAGTGACATTATCTCGAGCTTCAATTTCCTTTTTATTCAGCAACAGCAAGAATAATACCGTAAACAAACTTAGAGAGTTTGAATTGCTCGAGATGGCTGGAATAATGACAGGAGCTATGCAGAAAGGAATGTTGAAAATCGGAAATTTTGTGAGTTTGTTGGATTTACCAATTCCTACGATATTGGAGGTTTTCGATGTTAATTACGTTGAAGATTATGGTATATTGGACTATGAATATGTTTTAAAAAACAATCATCGAATTCGAGTCAAGTCACTGATTGACAAAGAACTTACGGTGGAGCTACAGGAACTCGATCCCGGCTCTTCACAAATCCTAGTGTACATGGGAAAGCTAGAAGAAAATCAACCCGATCTGCGTATTGTAGGAGATAATCATCATCAAGGGCTAAAACAACGAGTTAAAGCCAAAATCTTGAGAAAAAAATCATTGAAACAGTTGCAAGCATACTTTGATATTATCACTTTCGATAATATTCCTGTCAACACTCTTCTGACATTCACTAGACTTTCAGTTTGGAAAATTTTGAAGTCGAAGCAGCGAAAACGAAAACAAGATACATCACCTTTACGTATCACTCACACTGTCACTTACAGATACATGATGAATGACGGATCTTTGATGACTGGGAAGGTTGTTGTCCCTCCTGAGAACGTTTTGAAGATCAAAAATCATGAATGTGGTATGATCCACTATAAAAGTACGATGACAACTGAAAGCGGCACAAAGAAACACATTCTCACGATTCTGAGTGTTGAAGAAGCTTTGATGCTTCTATCTACTTCAAGTGAAAAAGAAGGAATAGCTTTCAGACTTTCTCTATTTGATGATGCTGAGCTGATGAAAAGTTATGATGATGATGTTGCTGCTGATGATGCTGCTGATGATGATGATGATGACGATGATAACATTGATGCTTATACTGATGAAGAAGATGATAATATGACGGATGATGGGTCTGAAAACAAAAAATTTGAGGAAAAAGATGAAGTTGTCAACAATGATAGTGAGAAAAGCAATGAAGATGACAATCACATTTCAAGCGAAGCTAGCAGGATTTCAATATCGGAAATTTAATTAAGGTATGTTAATCTTCACTAGTAATAAGTAACTACTAATAGCCGTATTTTTTCACCATAGTATAACGTAGTTGTTATAACGACATCTATGTATGCTTTTAGATAGAATACGTGTACAAGTGAATGACCGTCGGCTCGCCAAATCTATCAGCAACAACTCATGAACATTAAATTATTTATTATTTGTATTGTGCAATAATTTGTATATATTTAGTGTAATAAAGTATTTTATTCATATTTAACATTAGTAATTTAGCCAATTTGTAAAACTTTCGGGGTTACAACTCTAAAATGTTACAAAATTTCAATGTTCCGACACAAAAATAAATATTTCAAGTTATCGTCTCATTTTTCAAAAATGTTAAGACAACTCCCATTTATAATTTCTAAACTTCGTTTTTGAAAAAATATGTAAAAGTTGTCGGCACATTGTGTCAAAATGGTAAGACAACTCCGCTTTTAAACAAAAAAAATTGTGAAAAATGTTTTATAATTTGTTTGAGAAACCAAAACAGTAGAAGACTTTTTACAACCACAAGCATTATACTTTAGGTTTTACAGTTTTGTGAATTGGGTGTTGATAGTTTGTCACGATATGACATAATAATTAAGTAATTATAGTCTTTTTCATAACAATGCTATAGATTCAGTAATACAGATGTGAAATTTACTGTTTCATCACTTGGATGCAGTTTGAAGGTAGTTGATGTAATATTTATTTTGTAATATTATGCAAAGTAATACAGTAAGAATGAAGCGTATGGAGTTCTCAACCACAAAACAAATAAAAATAATGCTTTAGGTAAACTAATGACAGAACAATTCTACATGAAGCGTATACATATGAATAAAGTATTCATAAAAAACACAGACTATTTTTCTGTATATATAATATATATAGAGAGTATTTATAAAAAAACATCCTATTAACTATATATTTTGTGGTAAGAAATTATAAAATAGGATAGTTGCATAAAACCTATTCCAGAGCCATGATAATAATAAAAAATATAGTGAAATAAAAATTTTAAAACTCACCTAAGAGTGCAGTTAGTACAAGAATTTCTTCTTGAGAAAAATCTGAATTTTTTTGCATTTTCTGTCTAATAGACGCTAATTTCAATTTAACACAATCATTAAAACCCTTTTTTTTCAGTCCATCTTTTATATTCAAAATTAATTTAAGTGAAGTTATATCAATCTTTTGGCTTTGCTTTAAGTCTACTTGAGTTTGTGGGTTATCTGTTGTATTAGATTCTAAAACACTGGTTTTTGGACTGCACTGTGAACTAGCAACAGAAATTACGTCATTATTACTTTCTTCAGTTTCTGAAAAATCAGAATCTGAAGATATAAGTGCTCTCATTTTTTTAGGCTGGGTTTTAAGTAAAAGCTTTCGATCTCCAGCAACCGGTTTTTTAGCTATTGCCAACCATTTACACCCTAATCCCTCAAAATCTAAATCGATGTTTCCAGAAAAATAACCTTCTATTGGATAGAGATATACTAACATAAAATTTTTGGGAAAAGTAATGTTCATAACTAACTCAGAATATTTTTTATTAATAAATAAAACAAAATTATCATAACTAGCAATATCAACAACAAAAAACATTTTAGTTTTCAAAATACAAGTATGTTGCTGGAGTTCTCTCAAAGTTGTATGTGATTTTCCGCATAAACAATAAAAAATAAACAAGTGAGCAAAAAAATGTCTTGAAAGAACTCGGCCAGGCTCATGCATCTTCCCTAATTTAAACTTCTTACCACAAAATATACACGAAATACTGTCTTTTTTTTCTTTCAGTGCTTCGCTCAGAGTCTTTGTACAATACGATATCAATAACAACGAAAGCACTGAAAGAAAATAGCTTGTGTTTTTGTTATCGATATCTACAAGCAAAATAAACAAATTCTCATTATATATATATAGATTCCTGTCTTGAGTATGGTATATGTATATAAAGATAACGCATATCACTTACACTTGAAGCACTCCTTATCATCTTTTATCTCTCCATCTATAACACTTCTCCTTCTGTATTGCTCTAGCTGCAGGTTCTCTGCTTGAACTAAAATAGAAAATATGAATGTAATTATGTTAGTTTTTGAAAAAATTTATTAAAATTGAATGAGTATGTAGTAAATAATATTTTTATCATACTTACATTCAAATGTGTGGCGATCATAGGAGAGAAATGATTCATCTTTCCCTACATAGCATGCGCTTGCAATGAATCGTGTAGATGTTTTCTCTACAAAAATAACGTAGTAAATGTAGAGTCGTTATTATTTTACCTACAGAAAAATTTACATTTTTCATAATACAGAAAAATACTTACTCATAGCAATGTGCGTGGTAGGCTTGGTCTTTTTTGGCTTCTCCGTTTCCTTAAAACATTCTTCCAGCCACCTCATTGTTTCATCATCGGTAGAGCTTAATAAAGCAATAAATCAAGATTGTGATTAATTAAAAACTCTATATAATACAGTTGAATAATAAAGTTTCAATAATATACTTACATGGCACTGAAATCTATTTCGTCTATATTTAGTTCTAATGCATCATTTGAGGATGTAGACCTACAAGTAATATATATATATATACATTTGTATAAATTTATAAATGTAACTGCAACAAAATTGTAAAAGATAGTATAAATAACTTACTCATTTGTTGTAGGGATATTGCTAGCCATTGTTGTTTTGCAGAGTAATACTTAGAATGAAGTATAAATGAAAACTGATACTGTTTAAAAAAATAGTTTCTCTTATATACAAAACATTGAAGTCATTTATCAAGATTAATTTGTAGACTGATTTTCTGATTATTACTATGATAAATGATATTGTTTTTTAAAAAAGTGGAAGACGATTAGGAAGTTGGTTAAAAAAATAGGAAGATAGAGATTAAATAGTTTAATAAGCTTAACCACCACAAACACCCCTGTAAACTGTCTTTCCATCTAGCTAAAATTTTTGAATGTAGAGCGTTGGATAAACAAATTTTACAACCTCTTTTAAATATAACTAGCTAGGATGAAACTTACATTTCATTTGAATGACAACTCACATCCTTCAAACATATTTTTATAGCAACAATTTTCATATAGACACATCAACAGCAAAACAATGATGTGGTGTAGTTCCATCTTTATATCATCAGACAGTAAATTAATATGTGAGAGCTTCAATTATAGTTTACACCATTAAGTATGAGTTCGGAATGTAATAAAATACTTTACAGGTACTGATAGCATTTAATAACTAGTTCAATTGCAGTTTATTGATATACTCTACTATAACACACACTACCACAAACAATCATATAGACACATCATCAGCAAAACAATGATGTAGTGTAGCTCCATCTTTATATCATCAGACAGTAAATTAAAATGTGAGAGCTCCAATTATAGTTTACAACATTAAGTATGAGTTAGGAATGTAATAAACACTTTAAAGATATCTGATAGCATTTAAATATGTATATGTAACATATAACTCTTGATTTATTAGACAAAACAGCTTCCTAAAAATAGAAAATATACTATGTATGTTGATACATTATTTGTATTTCACACAAAAAACAATGAGATATTTTAAAAAAAGTAACAGTCTAACTAATAAAACAAGTGGATAAAGTCATGCTTTGCTAATGTTTTTTAGACGATAGCGGAGATAACTAGGATTAAAAGTAAAACCACAAATCCGTTTTGGTGGAAGGCTGTATCTATATTAACTAATATGTAATGAAACAATAAAAAACAGGAGATAGATGCAATCAAGTTCTCTTCCTTTTTAGGTTGAATTTGACCTATAATTCCATCATCTATGAATGTTTGTTGTTTTTGTTTTAAATAGAAATAGCATGATAATAAATAGTGCTTAGGTGTAACTAATGACTTTTCTCGAGCGTCACACTTGATATTAAAAAGATCAAAACATATAGGATTAAGCGAGATGATGATTAATGTCTTTTCTGGAATGAGTTTATTAGTAAAATGACACTTGCGGGGCACTTGCGTTATATTATAATTAATTACTTTTTAAAAATGAACTGGTAACATTACGTCGACTGAAATAATACCTAAAACGTCTCGCATAAATTTTGATCTGACTGAAAATGGACTGAAAACCTTCAAGGTGCGTAAAAATTATCGTAACTCGCTATAGCGGATATTCTAAGAAATATTTATTTTCTCGTTGGTAACTTGACGTAAAATATTTTGTAACGGATGTCACACGATCTCAATCGATTTTTTTCAACTTAAACGCTTAGTTACTCGTAAACATTTGATACTCGCTTGATTTCTTTGATAACAGTAATATCCCAATTGTGTTTATCGTAAATATTTCAAAAACGGATATTGCGCGTTTCAGTTGGTTTTTCCTACTGAATCACTTAGTTACGCGTAAATATTTGAAAATTGTTTGAATTTTTCGTTGATAAAACATGTTGCAAGTATCTTTTAACAAATATTACCCAATTGTGTTTATTGTAAATATTTCAAAACGGTTATTGTGTGCTTCAGTTGATTTTTCCTACTGAATCACTTAGTTAATCGTAATTATTTTGAAAATTGTTTGATTTTTTCGTTGATAAAACATGTCGCAAGTATCTTTTAACAAATATTACCGTAATTTCAATCAGTTTTCTTTACTAGATTACTTAGTAACTCATCAACATTCATAATTGCTTTTATTAATAGTTGTTGCAAAGCAATGTTGTATTTAAATAATATTACTTCAATTCCAACCAATTTCCTTACTGAATTACTTAATTACTCCCCAGTATTTCATAATTTCTTTCACTAATAATTACAAAGTAATATTGTAAATATATAATGGAGTAGCTACCCAGGGCTGATACTCCTTCAAATATACCCACCTGGCTGAGCCAACACTTAAAAAATATGCAACTGCATACCAATTTAGTGCGTATTCTGGAATTGAGAACACTTTACAACAATAGAGTGTAGTATGTAACATGTAACACTTGGTTCATTGGGTAAAATACCCCCTAAAGTAGCAAATCCACTATGTGTGTACCTTGCACAAAAACACCCCCTAAAACTTGTTTTTAGGCTGAGCCTTATGGGTTATTTTAGGGGGAGTATCAGCCTTGGGAGTAGATACTAAATTGACACAAATTTTTTTCATATGAATTTAAAACTTAACTAATGTAGTTTTTTTACCAAACATCAGTACATCAAAAACATTATTGTAAAGGTATATTATATAGGAAGATTTTCCATACTTATTATGTAATAAATGTATATAATCATATAACGATTCATTTTTGATCAATATATTTATTCAATGTAGATATATCTCTTCTCTCCTCTCTCCTCTCTTTCTTCCTCTCTCCTCTCTCTCTCTCTCCTCTCTCTCTTTCTTTATCTCAAGATACCATATGTATGTATACATTGATTGTCATTACAAGTTGTAGTGCTTTGTATTACTTAGTATTTACTGACTCTAGCTATATTATATAGGAAGATTTTCCCTACTTATTATGTAATCAATGTATATAATCATATAATGTTTCATTTTTGATCAATATAGTTATTCAATGTAGATAAAACTCCTCTCTCCTTTCTCTCTCCTCTCTCCTCTCTGTCTTCTCTCTCCTCTCTCTCAAGATGCCATATGAGTTCAAATTATGTGAAAAAAGTATCAAAACTTAAATGCCATACATTCAAAATCTAGCTGCCATATGAGTTCAAATCAAGTAAAAAAATAATCAAAACTCAAATGCCTCTTAAATACCACTCAAATGCCACTCAAATACCTCTCAAATGAAATACAATATAAACTCGGCGAATTCACCCAACGTCGTAACTCATTGCATAACCCCCCAAGACCAGACCCACAAAAAAACACTTGGTAGGGAGATCTGCTCATATATTACTACTAACGGTTTCCATTCGCGTGAAAATAAATTATTTATTCCCGCGAAAGCATTGGGATGTATTCGCGTGAAAAAATGTTGATTCATAGGATTTAATCAGTGCAAGTTTACCTATTTAAGAGCCTCTGTTTTCACACAGAAAGCATCCAGTTCTACAACGGCTAGCGGAGAAGCAACATCTACTAAATCTTTCATTGCAACAACTAGGAGCTCATCTTCTTTATAAAGGTAAGAGTAAAAATATTTATTTTTTGTTAGCTAACACTACTAGCTGAAGGTTTATGATCTTTATGATGTTTTAAAATTAATTACGAAAAATTAAACAAAATGTTTGTTTTTTTAGAATGAATACTCAAGACGAAGGAAGTCAACCGATGAATGAAGAAGCAGGATCCCAGCAAACCCTTTCCCCATCACCTTCTCCTATCTTTGATATGGCAGAAAGTCAATTGGTGGTTGATGAACCAGAATCCCAACAAGATTTTACTTCATTCACATCTCCTACTAACAAGCTGTCTTCAAAAAGAACATCGATGAGGAAACGATCTTTCATTGATTTGACAAAAGATGATATTGAAACTGGCTTGAAGTGCAAAAAACCAGCTTTGTCGACTGTTGGAGAAGAAACGCTTTTTCGTCACGTCAGAATACCCTTTCAAGATGCTGGAAGTAATGAACTAACCACTCTCACCTACAAGAGCGCCGGGTTAACAAACTCTCTCTCTCCAGATAGTCTAGAAAAACTTGAAGAGTCCATGGAAATCTGCGAACTACCAGTACCAACGGTTATGGAGGTGTTGTCTGTTGAATTCCGTGATGAATCAAAGTGTGTCATCATTTACAACTACCGAAAGGATAAAAAGAGAACTCGGGTGAAGAGTGATGTTTCAACCGAAATAGGACTGCTTGTTAATAAAGCTAAGCAAACATGTCCAATTGTTTTAATTTATATGGGAGAAGGAAAGACAGGAGATGCGATTTTTCGTACTGCTGAATCTCAAGGGTGTAATCGAAAGATCAACGATCCATTCAACTCATTGTACAACAAGAGTTTGAGACAAATACAGGCTTATTTCACTGTCGCTCACCTACATGATTTTCCTACAGGAAGTGTTATAGCTTATGAGAATCCTGGAATGCTAAGAAAATGTGATACTCGTTGGAACAAGACTGCCGATATTCTAGTGGCTAATTACAGATGCATGGTGAATGGACAGCTATTGATTGGAGATCTTAGCATCCCTGCTCAAATAGCTTCATCTGTGGTGGCTGAAAAAAGCGGTGTAATCGTATTCAAAGGACTAAGACAAAATACGAACAACATGATTTCCTATGATATCATTCTACTCTCGGCTCTTCAAGCTTTCATTCAAACCTCAGAACTGTTTGATACTTCGCTGCAACACAGCTGTCTCTCCTACTTTGATGAAAATGAAAAAGAGAATTGTCCAGAACAGTACATCGAAGTCTTAATCGATAACACAAAGGATGTGACTCGTCTTTGATGATGGTAAGTTTTATATCTATTTTAAAAAAAAAGCACCGAAGTATTTTTTTGTGAAATTAATTCATATAACTATGTATGATAGAGTCATTAGTTACTATGTCTTTTAGATATAGCTAAAGAGCGCTCCTGAGGAAGAAAATGAGAAGAACTTATTTATTTCTTGCTTGAAACATTACAAAATAATAGTAGTTTTTATAGGTTCTGTAGTGTTTAGCATAAATAATGAGATAAGTTGTATTTTATTCATCTTATTTGTTATATCAAATAAAAATCAATTATAATAATTTATTTTAACAATTTACTTAGTAAATTAGTTCCTTGTATATGTACACCATCTATTCCTTCTACTGTATTATCTTCTATGAACTCAAAGTTAGGATAGGTCTGTATGATAAATCTCCGTATTGAGTGATCTCTCATCTCACTATCTCCTATGTCTCGTAAACTTCTAACAATTTCATCCATACTCCATCCTCTACTTCTCAGTAAACAAAAGTATACACAATAATCGCCACATACAGTTGACAAAAAATTTTGCAGTTGTGTTTCATTACTTCGTATTGTTTCATATCCTCCATGAATACTTAGTATTTCATTTACATCCGGATAAAAGGAAACAGAACGCCCAAATGAGTAAAAAAAATCCACCTCTGAATCATTAGCGTACACAGCCAACCAATGCTCTCCAGGTTGGTGAGAATAATGGGTGTTGAATACGAAACATCCTCTTGGAAAATTGCAAATTTGCTTCCAAAGCTGTTCTCTAGCTCCAACATGAATCCCTACGCTTTGACATAAAACGTCTGAAGATAAGATCGAACGAATTTGCATGGTATTCATCTCTAACTTTCTGTTTAAAGCACTGCGTCTCCCCCGATAGTTAATTGAAGAATGCTATCCATCTCCAGCACACCGTCTTTTACAAAGTATGCTACCAAGGATAATCCATCAGTCGTGTTAGTGCTAAAACGAATTTCCACACTTGTTGTGACATTTTTCATAGAGTGAAAGCCTTCTTTAAGAAAATCACCAGTCAAATCAAATCCATAAAGTGTAGTACCATCAAGGTATTGTTCTTTCGTAATACCGAGACTATCGCCTTCAAGCAAAGTTCCGGTAGCGTGTAGAAACTGATGATATTCTCTTCCAAAAACCCCTCTAGCATAATTTGGCTCAAATCTTCTTCCAATTGGACAATCACCAACTCTCCATACAATACTATCAACATTAGCGTGCGTCATTCTATATGGATTCAAGGCAAAACGTCCGTTCATTGCGATGTGATCAACTAAACCTAAATAGACCTGTTTAGGTTTTTGTTTGTTTTCTTCCAAAGTGATGTCAATCTGCGCAACCCCAGCACGAATTCCATATAGTTTTATCCGTTTTCGATCAACTGGATAAATGTAGTTGTGACCTTCCAACGCCAAACTGAGTTGGGAGTTTTGTATTGTAGGATTCACCTTGACTTTACAAAGATGAAGTTCAAATTTATCAATTCTAATCTTTGCTCCTCCTGCAGGCATCTCATTTGCAGCGAACAAAGCTAGTTTGCCGGAGGCACGCTCAAACTCCAGCTGCATACTAGGACCTGGAATTATTAGTTTTTTCTGCTGAAATAATGCAAGATGAGGTTTTCCAGTTAATTCTATTGTCTTTCCACCTATGATTAGAGCTCTCCTCTTTTTCTTATCCTCGGTTTTGTGATCAGCAGCGTCTTTGCTAGTTGAATCATCATACAGCCATCCTTCCATCTTACCTTGATATTTCTTTCTTTCTGCACTGTTTTCGAGTAGTTGTGAAAAGTAGGAGCGTAAACCGTAGTTGTTAGCGTATTCAACAGTGGTTCCTTCTATCGACATTTTCAACTTGCTGAATAATGTATGCATTGAATCCCCCATCCACACAACTGCATCATCATCATTACCTGTAATATCGGTTCCGTCATCTTGAACAACTGTGGCTTCAACTTGCAGAAACGAGTTGTAGAGATCTGTGTAATGTTCAGTGCTCCCTGACAAGGTTAACTCGATACTACCATAAGGATCTAACCTATCAGGTCTGATGACAACATATTCTGATCTTTCTACCGATATGTTTGTTGGTTCCGTAGCAAATACATCCAACGTTGGATTTATGTTGTAGGAAGAACCTTCCAACTTATTACCTGTTGTTCCATTTAGGCTAGCCATCTTTTGCGAATGATGATTGCTTGAGGTGTTACTGCTTAATGAATATAGTTATCAAGCTCTGCTGTCTTTATAGCGGATTCTACTGCTATTAAAATATACCACGTTTACCAACACCTCTCCTCTTCTTTCCACCTCTTGTTTTTCTCCTTTTCATACTATCTGGACGGACTGCATTGAGCACATCTCCCCCCAGATCATTCAACTCTGCCAATCCCCTCTTCTTTGCTGACGCTGCAAAACTTTGACCATCGATGACATCACGCGCTACATTTCCACCTACAGTCAATGCTCTTTTCCCCAAACTAATTGCTCCTCTTTTCAGCATTGGTGCTGCAGATTTAAGTAAACTTGAAAAAATACGACCAAGTCCATTTCCTCTCATATTAGGCATCACTCGTCGTCCACTATACACTCCAATTCCATTTCCAGCTTGCATCTTGTAGTACTCATCAAAAAAATCTTTTGAATCCTCAGGGGTGTATCGTACCAAACTCATTATAATTCTTTCTCTCTATAGTGAACCGTCAACACAACCTTTCCACCATCAAATGGTATTCGTTGACCGTCGTCACTCGTTATAAGTACTTGAATCATATCACTATTTAGTGATGAAGCGTCAACATAGTGAGGATTTTTAAATTCTTGATACACAACGCTATTCTTCTTTCCTTGAACTGGAACTACTCTCAATAAAGGTACATTCGTATCTCCTACCATTCTATTATCAACAATGTTGGAATAAACATACAGGGATGTTAAACCGGAATTTATATCAGGGGGTGTGATATTATTGTATCTACCACGAGGGTATGTAGTTTTTGATTCAAATCCAAAAATATATGCTATATCTTTGGAAAAGCTTATGGCAGTATCAGGATCACTGTTAGTTAGTAAAGCGGTGTTGGTGATCTTGTTGTAGGAGATGGCGAATTTCTTGTCTAAATCCATTTCATTCATTCTCTTTCGTATAATCTCCTCCAACTCCTCTATAGTATCTTATCTTCCATTACCGATTAGGATGAAGGACTTTTCGCTTTTACCAGAGACATTAGTCTTTTCTAGATATATTTTCCCTTTGGTAACATTTTTCCAATTATTAGAATAAGTCATATCTAGCAGAGCTACCTCCCATTTACCACCATTGATAACCAAATATTTATACAGTCTCACTGTAAATTCGGAATTGTTATTATCAGGAAACTCTTCACCACTAGAGTTTGAGGGTAAAGTTATCAGCATCGACATTTTCCCAATGTATGATGAATATATCAAGTGTTGTTTCCTTATAAACTATTCATCTACCCACTCATTGAACTTTTCTCCATAACCTAACCACTTAACCAGAATCTGTCTTTTACCTCTTCTCATTCTTCTTCCCAGTATCTTTTCAATTCTGAAAATCGTGGGTTTTTTTACTTTTTGCAACTCTTTTTCGTAAAAGGTACCATCAATCATCTCCTCAGCTAAATCTTTCACCCTATATACAACAGGTTTTTCATCAATAAGTACATCGGTGATTATAAAAATCTCAATCGTCCAATTCGGGGTGTATCCTCTTTCAAACACTCCTCTTGCCTTACTTATTCTCACATAATCCCCAACCTTTAGTTTTGCTTCTTGAGTTAAACTATGTTCACCTCCTTCATACACACGATTCCATACAAGTTCTTGATTTTGAAAATTCACATCATTTGGTCTCATACCTATAGCACCATGAATTGTGTTGTTGTATGCATTAACCATTTCTGGTAAAACATCAATGTATCTATCGTCATCTTTATATGTCAAATATCTATATATCTTCTCTTTTAAAGTTCTGTTAAAACGCTCCACCATTGATGCCTTTATCGTTTCATTTTCGGTTGTAAAGCGCTTGATCTTTTTTTCCGCCAGCAGAGTCTTGACATTGACGTTGTCAAACTCTTTACCTTTATCAGATTGTAAAGCTTTATAGTTTTCCCCTTCTAGTATTCTTCTCAATCCTCTTGCTACTACCGGTCCTGATTTGTTGATGAGCGGCACAGCCCAACCTTTTCTAGATAAAGAATCAATAGCAGTCAGTAAAAATGCTGTATTATTATTTTCATCTCTTCGAGATCGAACATCCATCAAATCTACCTGTAGCTGTTCCCCTATTCCAGCTACAATTGTAGGACGACGCTTAAACTTGGTTACAACTTTTTTATGTAACGTGTAGGCATCCTCACCACTCAACCATTCACGGATTCTTTTTTCTCCCTCTCGTTTTCTACGAGCTTTCAGTAAAGCTCTAGCTCCTCGTAGAGATGTATGTAATGCAGGATTGTAATACAACTCTTTTAGCGTGTCGATGTCCATGAATTAGTACCGGGAACGACCAACTTTTTCTTCTGAGTCTTACGTGTTCAATGCGGGGATTTTCTGACAGTTGTGATTCCTTCATCAGTTAGCAGGCTTTTAAATCTACTGTAATTGGTATTTCCCGATTGTATTTTACCTCCTTCGGTTAGAACGTCTCGTAGTAAAGTTTTGGAAGTCCTAGGATTCAACCAATGTTCTCCAATTTTCAGTCTGTTCTTCTCCGAGTCGAATCTACCAATTTTACTCAGATTATTCAACATTCTGACAGCGATCGTTTGATCACTCTTTCTTGTTGTTAAATCAGCTGCTTTTTTTTCAAAATCTTTTAAATTTTCGCTTTCACTATCGTGCTCATCTTCTCCATCAGTAAGAAATGTACTTCCTAGTAAGGTTGTGTCTTCAGTATCAAACAACCTTCCTTTTATTAATTCCATCCCAATATCATCATCATCAACCACTTTCACTGATTCTAACTCATTGTCTTTATCAACATTTGGTGAAAAGACATTAGGTTTATTATCAATAACTGTGCTATTGGCCAAAGGAAAAGTAGACTCTATCTTTTTTTTCTTAATAAGATTCCAACTATCCTTTTGTGTCTGGTTTTGGTTATTTTTAATCTTTTTGACATCAGACAAATACCTACGTAGGTTTTCAACATTTTCATCTAACTTTTCGTATGAGGATAAGTCAGAATCATAAGCCGTTTCCAGTAGATCATTTCGCTTTCGCTTCATATTTCTCACTGTTATAGCTTCCATAGGATTATAATACAATGGAGGTCTGGTTTTCTCTTCCTTTACCACTGTTTTATTATCCTTTCTTTCCGTTAATCTATAGTATTCATCTTCAGTGAGTATAAAATTACGCCTGGAGAATGTTAAAGGCTGACGATTCATCTTTTTATTGATGATAAAACAGATACAATAGGTGTTATAATAGCATCCAAAAGATTCCCTCTACCACTCTGAATCAAAATTTTACGCTTATCATCAACTGTCCCTCTACCACTAAGTTTATGTAGCTCCTTCTTGTAACGCTGCAACTCAATAAACTGCTCAGAATCAAGAGGAACATTACCTAATATAATATTTTTAACACTTTCTATCAATGATTGAAACAAATCTGAGTTGGCCTTTTCGACTATAGCGATTTTTCCTTTCTTACTCAGATCATCCAGAGCTAAAATCGCCATTCTATTTCGCATCATTCGTGTTGAGACTTTCATCTTTATCTTCTCCCTCCGCCTAGCACACTTTTAAGTAACCCAGGAACTATATTGCTGATGATAGGTCCTAGTAGAGCGCCTAAAAATCCTCCTTTTTGCAATACAGCTTTCTTATCATCTAACGTTGATTTTCTTACTAAAGCGCTAATATCCTTCACGTTTCGCTGCAACTCATTATACTGAGATGATGTCAATGGTATCGTTCCATTTATAATAGCTTTAGCGCATTCCATTAGAGTCATAATAAACTCCTTTTTGGCTTTGGCTATAACAGACTTTTGAATAGCAAACGTTGTATTGTTGAGCGATAACAACACAGCTGCATTTTTTGTTAATTTTTTCTCCAAAGCTTTAGACATTATAACGCTTTCGTGTTGCGTCGTTGAATAACAAAATATGATTGAGGCGAAGTGAATAGTAATTGTATTTATATCCTTTTACTTGGGTACATATAATATCATAGGGAGAACTGATGTAAAATTTCCCAATAGTCTATGTTGATCATTCGTTTGTTGAGTCGTATCTATTCGTAAATAAGAGTATGGTTTCTTTGTCGCATCTTCAAAAGCCTCTTGTACATATTTTATTTTTGATGGAAAACATTGTCGAGCCAAATAGGAAATAGAAGAAGCATCTCTAGGGTTTTTAAAAAGAAAAAAATAATGACTATTCAAGGAAATTGTACGATTTCCTTTTAAAAACAGATTCTGAACAATAAAAAACACACTTATGTTCAAATGATGACTATGTTTTGTATACAAAGCATTAGCATCGGCTTTACCAGAAACTTCATCCATGAGATCATCAATTATCAGCCATCGATTTTTACCATCTCTGGGAAAACTCACTGTTATATCTATCATGCCTTCATGAAAAATCACTCCTGATACATCATCAAAGGCTTTTTGGTAGGCTCCATAACAGTAGTGAATCTCTGTTGGTGGAGGGTGTGCTATAGTCTGACTAGCTTCAATCATTCGAAAAATCGCTTGCGTCTTTCCCGATCCAGTTGGTCCTGCAATCATTGCTGTAAAAGGAGATCGCATCCTCGGGTCATAATCTTCAGGTTTCCCATTCACCATAAAAAGATGTTCATCAATCAACAGTAGTTTCATTTATAATTCCAACAGGAGAGTTTCTCGCTTTTTGTATTTTTTCCATAGCTTCTTCATACATACTAAACTCAGTAACACCTCCAAAAGTGGAAAGCCCTACGACAAATACCAAAATTATCATAATTATCAACGCTTTACGCTTCATACTCGGTAAAACATCTATCATATCACGTTCA
Source organism: Cryptosula pallasiana (assembly GCA_945261195.1). Classification (NCBI taxonomy): domain Eukaryota; kingdom Metazoa; phylum Bryozoa; class Gymnolaemata; order Cheilostomatida; family Cryptosulidae; genus Cryptosula; species Cryptosula pallasiana. The sequence continues at coordinate 15,849,746 of OX183131.1, read as the reverse complement.
GTACCATCAATAGTATCAACTTCATTCATCGGTCTCATCTCAACATCATCCTCTGTCGACATCTTAACTTCCAATAACCATACAATCTTATCACGTTTTCATTTATATACAATGTTAAAACTATCAAAAAAATCAAATGCCATACATGCAAAATCTAGCTGCCATATGAGTTCAAATTAAGTAAAAAAATAATCAAAACTCAAATGCCACTTAAATGCCACTCAAATGCCACTCAAATGCCCCTCAAGTAAAATACAATATAAACTCGGCGAATTCATCCAACGTCGTAACCCATTGCCTCAACTCCAAGATCTAATCCACAAAAAAACACTTGGTAGGGAGATCTGCTCATATATTACTACTCAGGAGATCCCTCAAGACATCTTGCATGGTGAGGGAAAAAATTGGAGGGAATGCTGCATCTGTGATTAGTGGTGTTTTTGCTGTCATCTTTGTTGTGGTTGTTAATGTCGGGGTCAAAATTTTTTTTCTTCTCTAACTACACTTGGATATATTCCAAGCTTCAGCAGATTTGCAAACAAGTTGGTATTTGTCAATAGTGTCGTTTTTGGAGCAGATTGACAGGAGCCCTCTGGGGGCATAGCTCATATTGTAGTGGATCGTGCCGGTAGGGCTCCTGGTAGCATCCACTAACAAATGCTGTTCACAGCATGCAGCTCAGGAAACAGAAAATCTCCAAAAGGTAATACAGGGTCAATCAGACCTGCACAGTGCAACAGAGAAGTCCGTAACAATTTCACTACTGGTGAGCCCTTGGCTCAGAAAAACTAGGTAGAGTTTTATGTAATGACATACATTTACTGCCAAAATATCAATCTCTAAGGAGGCAATCCTCTAGAGATGTCCACCGCAGTAGCAGTAAGTGAGAACTGGAAAAGTATACTGGTAAAAACAGGTTTTTATAGGCTGGTGACAGGAAGCGTATTGTACCATGATGGTGCAACCAGTAATACATAACAGGAAGTGATATACCCTATCAAACAACAATACATATAATGGCATATAATACGAAAAGAGTAAGGTGCCTAGTGGCAATGAACAAAGCTATATGATTAAATTATCAATCTAGTTAGCCTTGTAGTCCAGGTAGATGTAAAGTAAAGGTTGCTACGTCAAAGACTAGTCCTCGGGCATCAATATAGATCATCTTTGGAACTCTGGTTATGGCGGCCATCATTTTGCTGGCCCGGTATCTCACTGCAGGGTTTGTAGAGGTCACTCCTGGGTCCGTAAAGGTCACCGCAAGGCCGGTAGGAAAAGCTGCAGGGTCAATATAGAGTTTGCAGGACCGGTATAACATATGCAGGGCTGGTAAGGGCAATTCGTCTACTTTCAAGTGACGGCAACTTGGTACATCACTTGGGGAGCCCTGTCTGACTGAATACTAGTGTCAGAGTTACCTCTAGGTTAAAGTATTTATATGTGCATCGCAAGTGTGCTGCCTAAATCCACCACAATATTTATGAGCGCTTTTGGTATCCTAAAACTTGACACAAAAGACAGAGCCACTACTTTAGTACCACTGAGTCCAAGAACTCCATGATGATTCCCAATGCTTCAGGAGATGAAAATAAGGCCAAAAAACGTTAGAGAATGACGGAAGACAGCTATGGAATTTAATTTTCCTGCAATATATACTTTTGCTCTACTTTGCGCATCAAACAACTAGGTTTACCTGTATCAAACATCGTCTGTGATTGATTAATATGCTGCAGTTGACAGTTTGTTTCAAGATGTTGGATTCGCATTTTGCTTAGTCATTTCTTTGACATATAAATGCGTTTAACTGCTATTAAATTTTCAAAGCTTAAAAAGATCCTGCTATGCCTCTTATGCCATTGAATCAGCAATGATTGTACTTGGTTTGGTGATGCTTGAGCGACTGTATTTTGCGCAAGCAAAGTCAAAGTTTTCAAAATTTTGCGCAGTTAGGCAGGTTCAATGTGACTCTTTGTAGTCAAATGCTCACAACTCCCAATTCGGAAACGGTTGTGCAATTTTTGTATGTCCCTCTGTATCATGTTCAACTCTAAGTATGCAGTCCTTTTCATTTTGACTTTCTTTAGAGTATTACAGGATTTTACATGGTGTTGACTTTTAGTTTTCTGCTATTCCAAAAAGCTTTTTGAGCTACGAAACCAAGTGCAATACAGAACTTTGGATGTGTGAAGTCTTACTTAGTATAAAGCATTTCCTCTTTGTATAGCTCGGTTGACGGGTATATCAACGTTGCCGGTGTCGAAAGATCCATTCGTGTGGAAATATAAAGTCCTCAAAGTAGTAATATATGAGCAGATCTCCCTACCAAGTGTTTTTTTGTGGATTAGACCTTGGGGTGAAAACAATGGGTTACGGCGTTGGATGGATTCGCCGAGTTTATATTGTATTTCATTTGAGGGGTACTTGAGTGGCATTTGAGTGGCATTTAAGTGGCATTTGAGTTTTGATTATTTTTTTTACTTGATTTGAACTTATATGACATATAGATTTTGAATGTATGGCATTCAAGTTTTGATAATTTTTTTACATAATTATATACATACTTGAGAGAAAGAAAGAGATAGAGGAGAGAGAGGGAGGAGAGAGGGAGAGAGAGAGGAGAGAGAGATTTTTTAGTTTTCTATACATTCATGTATATATGGTTTATTATGGATGTATTTATGGGTATATTTATATCTACATAGAGAGAGGAGATATATCTACATTGAACAAATATATTGATCAAAAATGAAAACTATATGATTATATACCTGATTACATAATAAGTAGGGAAAATCTTCCTATATAATATAGCTATCCTATATAATATAGCTAGAGTCAGTAAATACTAAGTAATACAAAGCACTACAACCTGTAACGAAAATCAATACATACATACATACATATGGTATCTTGAGAGAAAGAAAGAGATAGAGGAGAGAGGGAGAGAGAGGAGAGAGAGGAGAGGGAGATTCTTTAGTTTTCTATACATTCCTATATATATATATGGTTAATTATGTACATATTTATGGATATATTTATATCTACATAGAGAGAGAGGAGATATATCTACATTGAATAAATATATTGATCAAAAATGAAACATTATCTGATTATATACCTGATTACATAATAAGTAGGGAAAATCTTCCTATATAACATAGCTAGAGTCAGTAAATACTAAGTAATACAAAGCACCACAACTCGTAATGACAATCAATGCATACATACATACATATGGTATCATGAGAGAAAGAAAGAGAGAGAGGAGAGAGAGAGGAGAGAGATTTTTTAGTTTTCTATACATTCATGTATATATGGTTGATTATGTACATATTTATGAGTATATTTATATCTACATAGAGAGATGAGAGAGGAGATATATCTAAATTGAATAAATATATTGATCGAAAATGAATCATTGTATGATTATATACATTTATTACATAATAAGTAGGGAAAATCTTCCTATATAATATAGCTAGAGTCAGTAAATACGCACATGTCCATATTCATGTACATGTGCATAAATGGACATGAATAGGTACATGTCCATATTCATGTCCATATTCATGTCCATATTCATGTCCATATTCATGTCCATATTCATGTCCATATTCATGTCCATATTCATGTCCATATTCATGTCCATTTATGTACATGTCCATATTCATGTCCATTTATGTACATACCTATGTCCATATTCATGTCCATATTCATGTCCATATTCATGTCCATATTCATGTCCATTTATGTACATGTCCATATTCATGTCCATTTATGTACATACCTATGTCCATATTTATGTACATGCGCATGTCCAAATTCATGTCCATATTAACATTTTATAGCTATGTACAGAGGAGAGAGAAGAGAGGAGAGAGAGAGAGATTTTTTAGTTTTTTATACAACCATGTATATATGGATAATTATGTACATATTTACGGATATATTTATATCTAGAATGAATAATATACATCTATGACATAATAACTATATCGGATATATTTATATCTAGATTGAATAATATACATCTATGACATAATAACTATATTGAATGCTATAAAATATGTTGGAAAATCACCAAATTAGTCCTCTAGATGGTTAAAATTTACAGTATTTGGGAAATAACTGCAAGAGAGGAGAGAGGAGTATTTGGTAGAGGAGAGAGGAGGCTTCAAAAAAGAGCTACAAAAAACTAATCAGTACACAACTCAGTTTATTAGGTAGTAGCGCTTCAAGGAGGTACAAACACTGATTGCTGACAAACAACAAATTTTAATGCGGATTGGGAGAGGTAGCTTTTTTTAGACCCTATAATCATCCTGATTGCACAGGTTTTAATATCAATACAAAATGAATCTTCCTCCTTTAAAATATGGTGAATGTTATTTTGTTATACCAGAAGAGGAGTATCATAGTTTGATGGAAAAGAACAGTGGGGCTAAATCAACAGACCAAGACAAGTTTGCGTCATCATTGTATGACAACTCGACAAAAGACAAAATGGTGAGAGATATCGAGAAAATCCAGAATATTTTGGTTGAAACGAATGAAATAGTAATGGGAATCAAAAACGAGTTGCTTGAGCGCAAAAAGACAAATGAAAATGTTCAAAGCACAAAAACCTATCGGAGTGATGTTGGAAAGATTAGGGGAGAGTACAAGCAACCAAAGAGCTGGAGCTTTGCTAAAACACCAAAGCTCTCACCATCATCGTTTGATAGAAACACATTTGACGATGATAGCAATAGAGATTCGGAGAGAATGATGCAACAATTAGAAGAGTTTAAAAAGAAAGTATCAGACATGACAGCTAGTAAAGACAATCAAGCGTTAGGTGTAAAAATATTGTATCAATTGAGAGATTCTGGAAAATACGATCTGGATACTGACAGGATAAAACTCAAGGGAAGATGGCTTAGCGCTAAGCTATCAAAGAATTTGTTGCAAGATGTACTAACTGATAAAGACTCAATAAGATCAACAAAAGATAACTACAGTAGATTTAAAAGTCTGCTCACCACTCAAGGAATCACAACTGTCAGGAGATCCTCATGAAAAACTTATTTTAGCTACCTAGTTGTTAATTCAAACATCTTAGCAACAACTTATTAGCTCAAACATGACTTTGTTATACTCAATCCTTTATCCAACACCTACAATAATTCTTAGTAATAGTAGTGTAATGAGACTGAGTAATAATCTACACACACCTTGTTCACTCTGTATGCTGTAGCACATGTTTTTCCTTTAGTTATCTGCAGTTACTTCAATTGGATCTTATCCAGATGTTTTATAGTCTTTGCTGCTACTGCGTTTTGTCTCAAACAAGAGTCCAAAGTAGGCATTGTGTCTACAAAATACAATTAAATTGATTGTTACAATTGTTTCATTTATTTTCATTGGCTTTATCTTCATATACATAAAGTAGCGAAGAAACAGTTTGTGTGAGTATGAAACTATCTAGTAGAGATAAATTAATATCTAGGTTCAACTAGCATTAAATATTAATTACTTTGTTAACAATAAATAATTAGAGTCAGTTACTTTACTAGTGCTCGGACAAACACACAATTTTGTTAATGTCAAAGTCTGCGATCTTACAAAGAAATAACTTAGATACTATTACTATTAGCATAAAATTATCTAGTAAAGATAAATTACCTAGGAGTGAATTCTAGTTGAGGTTCGATTATTTTAAATATAAATAATTAAAACCAAATTGATTGGAATCGTAGTAATATTTTTAAATACAACATTGCTTTGCAACGACTATTAATGAAAGCGATTATGAAATGTTGATGAGTAACTAAGTAATCTAGTAAGGAAAACTGATTGAAATCACGGTAATATTTGTTAATAGATACTTGCGACATGTTTTATCAACGAAAAAATCAAGCGATTTTCAAATGTTTACGAGTAACTAAGCGATTTGGTAGAAAATACTAACAGAAATCACTCGATATCCGTTTTTGAAATATTTACGATAAACCAAATTGGGATATTGCTGTTATCAACCAAAAAATCAAGCGAGTATCAAATGTTTACGAGTAACTAAGTGTTTCAGTTGACAAAAACCGATTGAGATCATGTGACATCCGTTACAAATATTTACGTTAAGTTAGCAACGGAAAAAACAAATATTTCTTAGAATATTCGCTATAGCAAGTTATGATAATTTTGTACTCGCTCTAAAGGTAAAGGTTTTCAGTCCGTTTTTGGTCAGACCAAAATTTATGCGAGTCGTTTTAGGCATTATTTCAGTCGACGTAATGTTACCAGTTCATTTCCACAAGTTTTTAATATTTATTTTAAAAATAAATAATTAGAGCTTTCTACTAGTGTTAAATGATTGTTGATTATTTTTTACCTTATCACCACTTAGAGCCAGATGATTTAATTAACTAAAGACAAATAATTATTTTAGCATTTCTTACCTTGATGCTCTCCTAGTAGCTGTAGTAGATGATGCTTCTCCGCTTGCTGTTGAAGAACTGGATGCTTTCTAAGTGAAAACAGTGGCTCTTAAATAGCTAAAGTTGCACTGATTAAACCCTATGAATCAGCATTTTTTCCAATGCTTTCGCGGGAATAAAAACTGTTTATTCCCGCGAAAGCAACTGTTTCTATTCGCGTGAAAATAAACTATTTATTCCCGCGAAAGCAACTGTTTCTATTCGCGTGAAAATAAATTATTTATTCCCGCGAAAGCAACTGTTTCTATTCGCGTGAAAATAAACTATTTATTCCCGCGAAAGCAACAGTTTCTATTTGCGTGAAAATAAACTATTTATTCCCGCGAAAGCAACTGTTTCTATTCGCGTGAAAATAAACTATTTATTCCCGCGAAAGCAACTGTTTCTATTCGCGTGAAAATAAACTATTTATTCCCGCGAAAGCAACTGTTTCTATCCGCGTGAAAATAAACTATTTATTCCCGCGAAAGCAACTGTTTCTATTCGTGTGAAAATAAATTATTTATTCCCGCGAAAGCAACTGTTTCTATTCGTGTGAAAATAAATTATTTATTCCCGCGAAAGCAACTGTTTCTATCCGCGTGAAAATAAACTATTTATTCCCGCGAAAGCAACTGTTTCTATTCGTGTGAAAATAAATTATTTATTCCCGCGAAAGCAACTGTTTCTATTCGCGTGAAAATAAACTATTTATTCCCGCAAAAGCAACTGTTTCTATCCGCGTGAAAATAAACTGTTTATTCCCGCGAAAGCAACTGTTTCTATTCGTGTGAAAATAAATTATTTATTCCCGCGAAAGCAACTGTTTCTATTCGTGTGAAAATAAATTATTTATTCCCGCGAAAGCAACTGTTTCTATCCGCGTGAAAATAAACTATTTATTCCCGCGAAAGCAACTGTTTCTATTCGTGTGAAAATAAATTATTTATTCCCGCGAAAGCAACTGTTTCTATTCGCGTGAAAATAAACTATTTATTCCCGCGAAAGCAACTGTTTCTATTTGTGTGAAAATAAATTATTTATTCCCGCGAAAGCAACTGTTTCTATCCGCGTGAAAATAAACTGTTTATTCCCGCGAAAGCAACTGTTTCTATTCGTGTGAAAATAAATTATTTATTCCCGCGAAAGCAACTGTTTCTATCCGCGTGAAAATAAACTATTTATTCCCGCGAAAGCAACTGTTTCTATTCGTGTGAAAATAAATTATTTATTCCCGCGAAAGCAACTGTTTCTATTCGCTTGAAAATAAACTATTTATTCCCGCGAAAGCAACTGTTTCTATTCGTGTGAAAATAAATTATTTATTCCCGCGAAAGCAACTGTTTCTATTCGCGTGAAAATAAACTATTTATTCCCGCGAAAGCAACAGTTTCTATTCGCGTGAAAATAAACTATTTATTCCCGCGAAAGCATTGGAAAAAATGCTGATTCATAGGGTTTAATCAGTGCAACTTTAGCTATTTAAGAGCCACTGTTTTCACACAGAAAGCATCCAGTTCTTCAACAGCAAGCGGAGAACCATCATCTACTACAGCTACTAGGAGAACATCCAGCATCAAGGTAAGAAACGCTAAAATAATTATTTGTCTTTAGTTAATTAAATCATCTGGCTCTAAGTGGTGATAAGGTAAATTATTATCAATAATTATTTAACACTAGTAGAAAGCTCTAATTATTCATTTTTAAAATAAGTGTTTGTCCAAGCTCTAGTAAAGTAGCAGACTCTACTTATTTATTATTAACAAAATAATAATAATTATTCAATGCTAGTTGAACCTAGATATAAATTTATCTCTACTAGATAGTTTTATACTCACACAAACTTTTTCTTCGCTACTCTATGTAGATAAAGCTAAAGCCAATGAAAATAAATGAATCAATTGTAACAATCAATTTTTTTGTATTTTGTAGTTATGATGTCTACTTTGGAGTCTTGTTTGAGACGAAATGCAGCAGTAGCAAAGACTATAAACATGTGGTCAAGATCTACCAACACCAATGATAGATGTAAAACAACATGAGTTTCTCTCCTACTTATGTGACACAGCAAGAATTCCTTTCAAGATCCACCTACTTAGATGATACCAAACCAATGAAGACTCAAACTACATCAATTTTCAAGACAGCACACTTCTCCAACACAGCAAGAGCAAGAATTCCTTTCAAGATCTACCACCTACTTAGATGATACCAAACCAATGAAGACTCAAACTACATAGATTTTGAAGACAGCATACTTCCCCAACACAACAAGAATTCATTTCAAGATCTACCACCTACTTAGATGATACCAAGCCAATGAAGATGAAGACATCACACTTCTCCAACACAGCAAGAATTTCTTTCAAGATCTACCTCCTACTTAGATGATACCAAACCAATGAAGACTCAAACTACATCAATTTTGAAGACAGCACACTTCTCCAACACAGCAAGAATTCATTTCAAGATCTACCACCTACTTAGATGATACCAAACCAATGAAGACTCAAACTACATGAATTTTGAAGACAGTCGACTTCTCCAACACAGCAAGAACTCCTTTCAAGATCTACCACCTACTTAGATGATACCAAACCAATGAAGACTCAAACTACATGAATTTTGAAGACAGCATACTTCTCCAACACAGCAAATATTTATTCATTTCAAGATCTACCACCTACTTAAATGATACCAAACCAATGAAGACTCAAACTACATGAATTTTGAAGACAGCATACTTCTCCAACACAGCAAGAATTCCTTTCAAGATCTACGACTTAATTAGATGATACCTGATACCAAATCAATGAAGACTCAAACTACATCGATTTTGAAGACAGCGCACTTCTCCAACACAGCAAGAATTCATTTCAAGATCTACCACCTACTTAGATGATACCAAACCAATGAAGACTCAAACTACATGAATTTTGAAGACAGTCGACTTTTCCAACACAGCAAGAATTTCTTTCAAGATCTACCACCTACTTAGATGATACCAAACCAATGAAGACTCAAACTACATCAATTTTGAAGACAGCGCACTTCTCCAACACAGCAAGAATTCATTTCAAGATCTACCACCTGCTTAGATGATACCAAACCAATGAAGACTCAAACTACATGAATTTTGAAGACAGTCGACTTCTCCAACACAGCAAGAATTTCTTTCAAGATCTACCACCTACTTAGATGATACCAAACCAATGAAGACTCAAACTACATGAATTTTGAAGACAGCACACTTCTCCAACACAGCAAGAGTTCATTTCAAGATCTACCACCTACTTAGATGATACCAAACCAATGAAGACTCAAACTACATGAATTTTGAAGACAGCCGACTTCTCCAACACAGCAAGAACTCCTTTCAAGATCTACCACCTACTTAGATGATACCAAACCAATGAAGACTCAAACTACATCAATTTTGAAGACAGCACACTTCTCCAACACAGCAAAAATTCATTTCAAGATCTACCACCTACTTAAATGATACCAAACCAATGAAGACTGAAACTACATGAATTTTGAAGACAGTATACTTCTCCAACACAGCAAGAATTCCTTTCAAGATCTACGACTTAATTAGATGATACCAAATCAATGAAGACTCAAACTACATTGATTTTGAAGACAGCGCACTTCTCCAACACAGCAAGAATTCATTTCAAGATCTACCACCTACTTAGATGATACCAAACCAATGAAGACTCAAACTACATGAATTTTGAAGACAGCATACTTCTCCAACACAGAAAGAATTCCTTTCAAGCTCTATCACCTACTTATATGATACCAAACCAATGAAGACTCAAACTACATGAATTTTGAAGACAGCATACTTCTCCAACACAGCAAAAATTCATTTCAAGATCTACCACCTACTTAAATGATACCAAACCAATGAAGACTCAAACTACATGAATTTTGAAGACAGTCTACTTCTCCAACACAGCAAGAATTCCTTTCAAGATCTACGACTTACTTAGATGATACCAAATCAATGAAGACTCAAACTACATGGATTCTGAAGACAGCACACTTCTCCAACACAGCAAGAATTTCTTTCAAGATCTATCACCTACTTAGATGATACCAAACCAATGAAGACTCAAACTACATGAATTTTGAAGACAGCATACTTCTCCAACACAGCAAAAATTCATTTCAAGATCTACCACCTACTTAAATGATACCAAACCAATGAAGACTCAAACTACATGAATTTTGAAGACAGTCTACTTCTCCAACACAGCAAGAATTCCTTTCAAGATCTACGACTTACTTAGATGATACCAAATCAATGAAGACTCAAACTACATGGATTCTGAAGACAGCACACTTCTCCAACACAGCAAAAATTTCTTTCAAGATCTATCACCTACTTAGATGATACCAAACCAATGAAGACTCTAAAAATTACTTATATTATATTTCGATGATGCTGAAAAAACTGTCCAGAACAAGAGTTCAAAAAGCTAATCTATAACTCAAGGCAATCATATCACTATTGGTGAGTTTTACTAATTTTTACCATAAATTAAACAAAATGCTGAATATATACATTTTCTAGGTGAAAAAAGGACTTTTTTGATGTAATTAGTGTATTTTTTACAACAAAATGCTGAATATATACATTTTCATGGTAAAGAAAAGGACTTTTTGGGTGTAATTAACGTAGTTTTTACAACAAAAATGTTGAACATATACATTTTTTTCAGGTAAAAAAAAAAGCACTTTTTTGGTGTAATTAGTGTATTTTTTTACAACATATTTATAAAGCAAGTATTTTTTGTTTTGTTTTAGATAGATGAAAGAGAATCAAAAGCACTTGGTGAAAATAATGCTCAAGAAAGAACAAGTTGAACAATGTAACTTGGTGAGTTATTTCCCTTTTCTAATAATGTAAACTATCTAATGTAACTAGAACTATAATTCAAATTCATGTAATTATTTTACATTTTTGCTTAATCATTCTATACTAATACATAATTTTTTTATTTTAGTTCATTACGAAATTAAAAGCACATAGAACAGAAGTCTTCCTTCCTAAGATATAACATCAGTACATCAAAGACAACATTGTAAAGGAACAAACTATGCATTAACTGTTATTACTTTGTATTTATTACAAGTTGTAGCGCTTTGTATTACGTAGTATTTACTGACTCTAGCTATATTATGTGGGGAGATTTTCCTTACTTATTATGTAATAAATGTATATAATCATATAATGATTCATTTTTAATCAATGTATTTATTCAATTTAGATATAACTCCTCTCTTCTCTCTCTATGTAGATATAAATATACCCATAAATATGTACATAATTGACCATATATACATTAATTGCTAGAAAACTAAAAGATCTCTCTCCTCTCTCTCTTTCTCTCTCTCAAGATACCATATGTATGTATGTATGAATGCATTGAATGTCATTACAAGTTGTATTGCTTTGTATAACTTAGTATTTACTGACTCTAGCTATATTATATAGGAAGATTTGACCTACTTATTATGTAATCAGGTATATAATCATATAATTTTCATTTTTGATCAATATATTTATTCAATGTAGATATATCTCCTCTCTCTATCTAGATATAAATATATCCATAAATACGTCCATAATTAACCATATATACATGAATGTATAGAAAACTAAAAGATCTCTCTCTCCCTCTCTATGTAGATATAAATATAGCCATAAATATGTACATAATTAACCATATATACATGAATGTATAGAAAACTAAAAAATCTCTCTCCTCTCTCTCTCTCCTCTCTGATCTCCCATCTCTCCTCTCTCCTCTCCCCTCTCTCTCAAGATACCATATGAGTTCGAGTTATGTAAAAAAGTTATTAAAACTTGAAAGCCATACATTCAAAATCTATATGCCATATAAGTTCAAATTAAGTAAAAAAAGAATCAAAACTCAAATGCCACTTAAATGCCACTCAAATGCCACTCAAGTACCCCTCAAATGAAATACAATATAAACTCGGCAAATTCACCCAACGTCGTAACCCATTGCCTAAACTCCAAAATCTAATCCACAAAAAAACACTTGGTAGGGAGATCTGCTCATATATTACTACTCCTCAATAGCAATACAATTGTGCAGCCGATCTCCAAAATGATGATTGTCCCTATGCACTTACCATTGATGATGATGCTGATGATGATGACGGTGACGGTGACGGTGATAGTGATGATGATGAGTCTACGTACCCAATGAGTGATGATGAATCAACAGATGTATTGACTCATATACGAAATGACAGAAAGAGTCTACATAATCTATCATGGCATACTGAAAGTATTATTAGCTCGAGGAAACAGGGCCTTAAGTCAATGGCACTACCTGGCTATTGTTTTCCCAAGCTCATAAAAAACCACTCACCTATTAGAGTCAATTTATTTGCTATTTCTGACAAAGTAGTTGATGTAAAAAAATTTTCTTTCTGCATGAACTTGTCAATCAGTTCCTGGTGAGCTGAATAGACATCCGGGGCCTTGTTAGTCAGCCTGTAAAAATGGACTCACTATGAAGTTGAAGCTTTTAGTTGTGTCAATAGCATTGCCGCATTACAGGAATAAAAGTCACTTAGTTATTCACTCCAGTCCCAAAATTTGAAACAGACACAGATTGGTAATGTACAATGCAACTAGAAAATGAGAAACCAAACATTAACGGAAGTAAATTTCTACCTATGTAACAGATAGCCCTTTACAACATCTTTAGATTGTAGGTTCATTGAACTGGCAGCCTGCTGCTTACTCTCTGAATCCATATTCTGTTATTCACCTTTTGTTGATTATATTGTTGGTATTCCAGTAATGTCGGTACTTTGTATGAGCTATGCTAAACATGTTATTAGTATGCCTGTTTCAAGGTGAGAAATGCGTTTCTTTTCAGAAATGTTTTTTAACAAACAAAGTGCTTCAGTTCAATTACGGTGATTAGGGCGAGTTTTCTTGTTCACCTCCAAAATAACAGATGTAACAGCAAAATCCTGAAACAATTTTTTCAGATATCTGCCTAGCTGCTAAAATAATGAGATGTCTGAGGATGACAAATGCGGGTGACTGATGCATGGTTTGATGAGGTGACAATGGATTTGTGCACTTTGATGTGAAAACAGTGTTAGAGTGCTAATAGATCAATATATGTGAGATAAAGTAATCATTGGTGATTAGCACAAAAAAGCCGGCAAGGCTGATGCAACTGACTTTGTACGATTATTTAATGTTGCGTTTGCTCTGTTTAACCACCGAATACCACAATTTTGAAGTAGCGTAACAGAAAGGACAAAACTAGTATGGTCAGTGACACCTGGTAGTCTCTAAACTTGTTACTCCATATACCGCTAGATATATATATACACACTTTCAGTGACAAATGAAGGTGTCCCATACTTGCTACAGGTACACCTGGTAGCAAGCAGGGCCAAAACTGGATGTTATAAGGCAGATATTGACTCCTGACGAGTCACTAAAATCTTTGCAGGGCCGTTGAGCTTGGCTGGTATAAAAGCCGCATTAGTCAAGCAGTACAAAAATAGCATAATTATCTAACAAAAAACTATGTTTGGGCCAGTGACAATGACTTTGAGGTAATTAATTAAAATCTTAGTTTGGAAAGCGGACATAACTCCACACAAATTACTTTTCAACAACATAATTTTAATAATACTGTGTATTTTCAGTGGCAGGCAATTATCAGAGCAGAGGCGATGATATAGTTCTATTGGCTACACTTAGTATAATAATATGTGTTGTAATGGAAAACATAACTTGTAATAGTCATTTCAATGATAAGTTCCATATCCATGTGCAACAATAGTAATATTATTAATAGACTGAAGATTATGACAATGCGAAATGAGCCAAATTTTGTTTGACAATAGGACAATCACAGATTCGGTACAAAATAAGTGCTAGCAACTATTATATGTTGTGGTAGATTTTGGTGAGTGCTCACATTAAACTGGGAGTTTGCTCCACCATTTCTCCACTCAGTGCGCTGGCAATGCACTACAGCCATTGGTGTGATGCTGTGCCTGTAGCAAAGCCATACTGTGCCAGTAGAACAGTATACAAGGCCGGAACAGGGCCGGTAGTGACCTCTACAGGGTCGATAGTGACCTCTACAGAGCCGGGATGCTGACTCAGGGCTGGCATAAGATGGCTGGGAAGCCGGGAACCAAAGCTACCTACCTTAGCATCTGCGTCAACCAGGACCACAAGCTAACCAGAGCCTTGGGGCGCTGTAGAACAGTCTGATTGGACAATAAGAGACAGGACTCCGCCCTTAGTGCCTTTTTATTTGACATTTATTGATTGTATGATTAGTTAGTTATTTATATAATTCAGTCCATTGGTCAAATAACTTCCTGTGCTCTTATTGTTATATAGAATATGCCAATTAGCTCCTGTGAGCTCTCCTATAAAATGAGAGAGCTTTGCTATCATCCTTGCATTGATTCTCATGTCTTGCCATAAACACCCTAGAGGAATAATTACACTCTAGGACTTTGTTTTGAGAATATAGCCACTTACACAAGCACTGCGCTGTATTGTTTGTCTGAGCCATGGGCTCTTGTTATACTGGGTAATTCGGTTGCCTGAACACAGTTGACCCTGTCAAGCAGCACAGTGTCCCCTCTAGAGAGAGGCATAATACTTGAGCCTAGTGGATGTCCGTGGTAACCAGACCGGAATCCATTACAACATAGATAAACGGAGCATTTCTTCTATTTCATGTGAGACCTAAATAAACTGCTTAAAATAAAAAAAACTATCGGTATATGTGCTACCTCCAAGTGGTAAGATCCAACAGCGTTAACAAAAATAATATCTTCAAGAGAAATTAAGAAGATCAACAAAACTCTGATATGTAATAAGCGCAGTGACTCCGCCCACTTTACCACTAGGTACCTATTCTAAGTGTTTACTTGTGTGGTTAATTGATTCGTTGGCGATTTTAACCTCTTTTTCCTGTTTAAGGTAACTACTCACAACATTGGCTGAATATAGCTTATTGTTAAATAATCATACTTACAGTTTTTCTTAAAAAACAATCAACAGGAGATAAAAATTATCAGAATTAATCCTTCAAATTCTGTGACTTTTATTGAAATATACAAATACTAAACTGGAGTAATACAAAATGGTTGTGAGTGCGTTGATGTTTTTCAAGTAAGTATTAATTTTTATCACTTCTAGATATTTTGTGATAGCGAGTTTGATGGATTTTCAGAGAGATGTCGTTGTCAAATTCCCCGTTACAGCCTGAAACAAAGCACCAGTGCCAGTTACAGTTCTCACAACTCCTTTAGCTGACTGACCATCTAGTGTTGCACGATATCAAAATACACTATGAAACGATTTAAACCGACCATCACTGATCGTTATCGAGATATATCGAACAGTTGGAAGTTGTCTTCTCGGTTTCTACACATCTTGCTAATACTGGCGATGTCCCACTAATACCGAATTATCGAGCTATTTCTAGTCCCGCACAAAAAAGAACACAACTCCAAATACACAAAAATCTCCCGCACAACCAACCAGGTCATATTTATTGCAGTAAGGAACATGGATGAATAACATAAGTAATGCATACATACCCCAATACCATAAGTAATGCATACATATACCAAAGAGGATATGGGAAGAGCATACACTCGCACAATTTCCTTGACAAAGGGAAACTGTCTGCTCCTGTGTCTGGTCCATCTAATGCAAGCACCTTATGTTGCATGTATTGAATAACCCATGTTTCATGATAGATTGATCATAGAAAAATAAAAGCTTGCATTAAGAATTTCTTCAGCTTCTATCAAATTAACCTGTGCTACTTGCATTTATGTATTATGAGACACAGCCAACAAAAAAACAAACAATATGTAGAAACTATTTTATGCAATTAGGATAATGATCTAAAAACTTTTGAGACAATAAAACTAGTACACACACATATCAAGGTGTGTCTAACAATAAACTTTGTAGTCAATCAATATCTAAGCACATGCATGCAACCAAAGCATTCTAAAAATCACCACAGATTTACAATAAAAGCACAGAATATTGCTAAAAGGTTCTGTGTAACAGTAGACTAAGGTAGATCACACAACAACATATGCACACAACGAGGCTTGGTGGTGAAATGATGTAATTCGTAGTGTTGACTTTTATCTCCGTAGTTAACCATCAGACTAACCATCTTCTTGCTCTCTTCCTCGGATGTCATAAGTACTCCAGACAACAACCATGTATCAAACTTCAACTTGGCCTAAAAATAAAGAATATTATTTATGTTGCAGACTAACTTGAACTAAATGGTTCATGCGATTTGCGAATAGCTCATACTATTTCTAAACCGTTTAAACAATCTTCTTTCCTTTCTCTTTTTTTTTTCCATCTGATTCATTGCAAAACCATCTAGATTATTTGAAAAACAACTATACAGTTAGAAATTTTTCATAGTCGTTTGACAGGAAATACAGTTTTATTAATTTTATGTAAATTAATTTCACAATTACCAAGGCTGATATATTTACTGCATTATCACAATTAATTTTAATTTAGAGAAAATGCCTTGCAAAGCGCAGGGACTATGAGCGTCATCTTTTGTTAATTATAACATTTCTTATGTTTTACGAGCGGTGATAAATAATAGAGTAGTTATAGTTGGTGTGGCAGTTACCAACGGTAATCAAAACCGTTATGAGTAATTAATTAATAATCAATAATTATTAATCAATATGATTTTATTACATATTATTATAAAACTATTTCAATGATTATCATCATTAAAATATAATAATAAGAAGTATTACTGTGTAATGAAATTGTTATTATTATCGTTTTTACTGTCGACTATATGAATTAATTATGTAATTAAATATAATTGCCGATGATAATTAATGACATAATTAATTCATATTCATTGTCAACAATAAAAATGATAATAATAACAATTTCATTACATAGATAGTAAATTATTATTATTGATCATAATAATTATTATTATTTATTATTATTAAAATTAATTAATATAATTTTTTTAATATATAATAATAAATCTATTTTAATAATAATGATTATTATCATCATCCCAAATATTATAATAATAACAAGTATTACTTGTTATTATTATTATATTTTTTGGGATGATGATAATAATCATTATTATTATAATGATTATTATTATTAAAATAGATTTATATATTAAAATTATATTAATTATTAATAATTTCTAATAATAAATATTAATTATAATCAATAATAATAATAGTTTACAACTATCTATCTACTATCTATTATTATTATTATCTCAATCAATTAATTGTTATATAATAATAATAATAATAATAATAATAATAACAATTATTAAATTATTATTATTATATCTGATGATGAATTCATGACTCTATTTACTTCTATATTATTCGTAATTCACCTAATAATAATTACAGCTAATTATTATTATTAATTATAAAATGACGATGATAATAATATATATAATAAATTATAATAATAATTAAATAATATACATTAAATTTAATGATATTATTTATTTTATTAATTAATTAATAAAGAAGTCGAAGTTTTGTGAGTAATACATCAACTAATTGCACGCAGTACACAACTTTAATGCCAGCACACAATGATGGGAAGCTGGCACTCAGATAATTTATAAGAAAAAAATTATCGTGTCTCTTCATGTGATGGGGGGACTCGATTAAAGAATAACCTATAAAATAAATGCTCACCTTCCCTCGAGTGCAAAAACGTTGCAGAGAAATATAAGACTTTGCGCATGCGTGTGGGACTAACTGGAACCGGGATATCGAACTAATAAGGCGGTTTTAGGAAACATCGAAAGTCCCGATACCGAGAGCGATTTAACACAATGCCGATCAGTGTAGACCGACAAAAATTATCGTTGGTAATCGAGCAAAATCGTTTAATCGTGCAACACTATGACCATCCTTTATCTTTGTTCTTAGTTTACAGTTCACACACACAGGCTTGCTGTCTGTGTGAAAGCTTCCATATGAGCCAGAATCCTATTTTTTCTAGTTAGCTCATTCTCGCATTCATCAATCAGACACCAGAGTAAACACATTCTTCGTTAGAACATTTCATGTAGGTCAAACTGCTGTCTCTGTTGTTCAATTCTTCATAAACCCATTTGTTTTTAGTGGTTTCTCACTATCCAGCTTTGGCCATCATGCTGGATGCATTGGTGATATTACACTTTTCATCTAGTATCGCTAGTGAAATTGTACTCTTGGTATGTGATAAGGCGTTGTTTTCTGCATTTTTTATACATAAGAAGTTTGGCTACATCACAAGATATCGTTTCACCACAACGACATGCGGTTAATCGGAAAGTTTGATCTACTGCTGTGTTTGGTGTAGAGGAACAGTGTTTTTCTGGTAGAGGGATGTTTATTTATGAAATCGGTTGACATGAACCATTAGACTTTTCAGACTAGTTAAACTACTGCCACATCGATCTATAAGACACCAGATATATGGACAACCAGGATTTGGACATTTCATAC
This sequence comes from Cryptosula pallasiana, assembly GCA_945261195.1. Classification (NCBI taxonomy): domain Eukaryota; kingdom Metazoa; phylum Bryozoa; class Gymnolaemata; order Cheilostomatida; family Cryptosulidae; genus Cryptosula; species Cryptosula pallasiana. Next base: position 15,830,700 of record OX183131.1, on the reverse strand, counting down.
TTGATAGTCCACATTCTCTATTCTTTGGTTCACCACACATACAATGTGTCTCTCTATTCATGGCTTTACTTCCTTGACTAGGATGCTTCTCACTTACATGATAACTGATTCCTGTACAACCTCTACCAATGAAATCACAGCCAAGAAACAAGCACAAGTGCTTCTTACGTTTCTCGCAATGTAGAGTTTTCACAAAGTTTCTTCTCATAGATTCTCTACACTCACAGGCTACTCTGGCAAGAGATAGAGACGGTCAGCATTATTTTTACCATTGTTTTCTGCCACACTTGACGAAAAGTTTAATGGACGGTGTTGCAAGAGATTTGTATAATCTCGAATTGGATTGTAGTTCTCAGTTAGCAGATATGACTACAAGGTGTTCAAATAAATTGAATTTAAAAAAAAAATTGCATTCATCTTAAAAATTGATAAACCAAATGAAGGAACACCGCAACTCTTGTTTACACAATTATCTCTCAAAATAACTCTCACTTCTAACTATAACAATCACTCGTAATTGGTTTTAACAAAAAACTAACTCAGATTCGGATACTATCATACAGTATTGAACCAACATTATTATTGAACCTAAATGTAGGAGGAAGGTGAACATGCACATAGAGACACCGACATGGGAAAGAACAGTTTGAATAAACGAACTCAATGTTTATTGCAACCTTTCAAAGCCACTACCGAAAAAAATGCTGATAATCGCGAACTAGTTAATGATAAAGGTTTGAAGCTTTTTTGATTCACAATCGCAAGGAATAATTATTTTATTCAAGCAAGGAAAGGTGAGAAGGCAAGAGTTTACTAACTCCCTTACTTGTTAGTCTCATATCATACTCGAAACACTTAATAACCAGTCCACTTCCGCCAAAAATGTTCAAACTTGAACATATTTTGACTGGCTCAAGAAAATGCAAGCAAATTATCTGGTAAAATCTTAATATGCCAATTGCCAGTCCAAAGTCCCACTGTTTCATAGTTAGCAATACCTATTTGCTCAACTTCCTATTACACCATCAGTTGAAGTGAAAAAAAGCAGTAAAAAATGAACGAACGCAATTGAAAGGCAAAATTTCAGTCTTTTATTTGTTGTGCTACAGGAAATGATGGAATGATATCAAGTTTAGTCCCATAACGTGTAATATCTTACTATGTTACCCAATAATATCAGTAGTTATAAATACAAAAGAGTTTGGATTAAAGTTATATGGAGGCTGCTGAAGATTAATGGAACCTATAGATTGCTATCTAATCCAGCAGATGTTTGTGTAACATGACTTCTTTTTAATCTTTTTTCTTTGACACGCCTAATTGAATGAATTTCCCCTTTCACGATGGTGAGGCTGAGGGTTACGGTTCTTGAAGTTTCTCATACTGCTCTTAGTTCGACATCAACGTCCATCATCTCAATCCACTTCCCGACAGCATTCAGAGCTATTTGACCCAAGTTGTGGAACTTACACTCAGCTTTAAACCACATGATGGTTTTTATCAAACCGGTTTTTGGTCTTTGTTTTTCACTTATGTTGTAGAGTCTAGTCACTTATGTTGTAGAGTCTGGTCACTTATGTTGTAGAGTCTAGTCACTTATGTTGTAGAGTCTGGTCACTTATGTTGTAGAGTCTAGTCACTTATGTTGTAGAGTCTAGTCACTTATGTTGTAGGGTCTAGTCACTTATGTTGTAGAGTCTAGTCACTTATGTTGTAGGGTCTAGTCACTTATGTTGTAGAGTCTAGTCACTTATGTTGTAGAGTCTGGTCACTTATGTTGTAGAGTCTGGTCACTTATGTTGTAGAGTCTAGTCACTTATGTTGTAGAGTCTAGTCACTTATATTGTAGAGTCTGGTCACTTATGTTGTAGGGTCTAGTCACTTATATTGTAGAGTCTAGTCACTTATGTTGTAGAGTCTAGTCACTTATGTTGTAGAGTCTGGTCACTTATGTTGTAGAGTCTAGTCACTTATGTTGTAGAGTCTAGTCACTTATATTGTAGAGTCTGGTCACTTATGTTGTAGAGTCTAGTCACTTATGTTGTAGAGTCTAGTCACTTATGTTGTAGAGTCTGGTCACTTATGTTGTAGAGTCTGGTCACTTATGTTGTAGAGTCTAGTCACTTATGTTGTAGAGTCTGGTCACTTATGTTGTAGAGTCTGGTCACTTATGTTGTAGAGTCTAGTCACTTATATTGTAGAGTCTGGTCACTTATGTTGTAGAGTCTAGTCACTTATGTTGTAGAGTCTGGTCACTTATGTTGTAGAGTCTAGTCACTTATGTTGTAGAGTCTAGTCACTTATGTTGTAGAGTCTAGTCACTTATGTTGTAGAGTCTAGTCACTTATGTTGTAGAGTCTAGTCACTTATATTGTAGAGTCTAGTCACTTATGTTGTAGAGTCTAGTCACTTATGTTGTAGAGTCTGGTCACTTATGTTGTAGAGTCTGGTCACTTATGTTGTAGAGTCTAGTCACTTATGTTGTAGAGTCTGGTCACTTATGTTGTAGAGTCTGGTCACTTATGTTGTAGAGTCTGGTCACTTATGTTGTAGAGTCTGGTCACTTATGTTGTAGAGTCTAGTCACTTATGTTGTAGAGTCTGGTCACTTATGTTGTAGAGTCTGGTCACTTATGTTGTAGAGTCTAGTCACTTATATTGTAGAGTCTGGTCACTTATATTGTAGAGTCTGGTCACTTATGTTGTAGAGTCTAGTCACTTATGTTGTAGGGTCTAGTCACTTATGTTGTAGAGTCTAGTCACTTATGTTGTAGAGTCTAGTCACTTATGTTGTAGGGTCTAGTCACTTATGTTGTAGAGTCTGGTCACTTATGTTGTAGAGTCTAGTCACTTATGTTGTAGAGTCTAGTCACTTATGTTGTAGAGTCTGGTCACTTATGTTGTAGAGTCTGGTCACTTATGTTGTAGAGTCTAGTCACTTATGTTGTAGAGTCTGGTCACTTATGTTGTAGAGTCTGGTCACTTATGTTGTAGAGTCTAGTCACTTATATTGTAGAGTCTGGTCACTTATGTTGTAGAGTCTAGTCACTTATGTTGTAGAGTCTGGTCACTTATGTTGTAGAGTCTGGTCACTTATGTTGTAGAGTCTAGTCACGTATGTTGTAGAGTCTAGTCACTTATGTTGTAGAGTCTAGTCACTTATGTTGTAGAGTCTAGTCACTTATGTTGTAGAGTCTAGTCACTTATATTGTAGAGTCTAGTCACTTATGTTGTAGAGTCTAGTCACTTATGTTGTAGAGTCTGGTCACTTATGTTGTAGAGTCTGGTCACTTATGTTGTAGAGTCTAGTCACTTATGTTGTAGAGTCTGGTCACTTATGTTGTAGAGTCTGGTCACTTATGTTGTAGAGTCTGGTCACTTATGTTGTAGAGTCTGGTCACTTATGTTGTAGAGTCTAGTCACTTATGTTGTAGAGTCTGGTCACTTATGTTGTAGAGTCTGGTCACTTATGTTGTAGAGTCTAGTCACTTATATTGTAGAGTCTGGTCACTTATATTGTAGAGTCTGGTCACTTATGTTGTAGAGTCTAGTCACTTATGTTGTAGGGTCTAGTCACTTATGTTGTAGAGTCTAGTCACTTATGTTGTAGAGTCTAGTCACTTATGTTGTAGGGTCTAGTCACTTATGTTGTAGAGTCTGGTCACTTATGTTGTAGAGTCTAGTCACTTATGTTGTAGGGTCTAGTCACTTATGTTGTAGAGTCTGGTCACTTATGTTGTATTTAATAAGTAAATAGTTATTGTTGGAGAGTGTATTAAATAGTTAGAGTAGATTTTGTTTGCTCAGATCTTAAAACTGGGTTGGTTACTCATTGTCTGAAAACATTAGCTTTTACATATTCAAAGTTACACTCAGTAACCTGCCTCAGAACCAAGCGATATTGATCATTTTCAAATAATCAATAAAAACATTTTTTATTCTGCAAAAACCTATTACTTCAGCAAGTTTATCGGGCAAAAAAAAAGACAGCGGAAGTTTCAGCAAAACAAATAGTTTGTTAGTATCTGAAGTTTTGTATGACAAAATAGATAATTTCGAAATCGATTTGAACAAAACAGGAACAAAAGTAACTAACTTATCAGCAAAAAAATAAATGTTAAAGTAAATAACTCTTGAGCAAAATAGATGACACTTTTGCATAATATTTTCATGAAAGAAGCTGAAAACAGATGAATTTGGGCTCAATGATAAACATTTGAAACAACTAAAGTCCCAGATCACAACAGAAAAATAACAAGAAACCCACTCTACTGCCCCAAGCAACCACGTTTGGTGGGGAAAATGATACTTATGTGAGAAAGTCGGAAACTCTTATCCCAATTCCAAGACCCTATAAAACTGAAGAGGCCTACAGCAACCACACATATATGATTGCAAGAAACAGTCAGAAAATGTAACAAAACAGTTCTCATTTAAAGCTGTATTACTTTTGAGAATAATAGAGACAAAATCAGACTGCTCTGCTACCGGGTCACTGGACCAACATGAAAGATGCAAACAAAAGAGCTGTGGCAAGAAAAGTTGCCTGAACCAGAACCTTCAATGGTGCGGATATACGACGGATAATCTGAAGGAGATATATTCACTGCTTTTTTGAGAAACTTCTCCTACTGCACTTTCTAAGGTAACAATTGCCAAAACCACATCACACCGGCTAAAAAATAACCCAAGTCGTTTACTCCTCTATTGAAAGGAGGTCAGACAAAGCGGAAAGACGAACCTTGCAGAGTGCAGGGCCTTCCACATGATTTAGTGAAATTTGCTGTTACAAAAGAAGGGATGCCAATCCTTTGTATGAAAAGACTTTTGGTATGAAAAGAACCACCTGACCAAGTGACTTTTCACGCTTGTCCATCTACTACCTCCTCTACCCAGTCACACGAAGACCACCCTGAATATAAGATGAACGTATTTTATAATGAAAGTATAAAGTATTTTGTGCTTAGCTGCAACTGGTTGTGCTGAGAATGTGTTTGTGACTAGGTTAGCAATGTATTTTGTGCTTAGCTGCAATTGATTGTACGGGGACGGTGATTATTGCATAGCTCTATTTATAAAACTTTGTTACTCCATTAACATGATAATCAAAAATTTTTCCCTTAAGGTATTAAATATTTCTGAACGACACTAGATGCACAGTTCAGTAACAACAACACAACCGCATTTCAACTCATCTTGCGTTGCAAAATTATGCTCATTGTAGTATCAAATTACTCGTTTAATCAACAAAATGATATGACATGTTTTGAAATGATAGGTTTTTGATTATGTTTTCACTGGTGGAAGTTTAGTGATAGATTTGACATAGTGTACCCTTTGCACTAGCAGATTGCAAATAGTATTTGCTTGCAGCAAACACTGATTTGATTAACTGTACCCATGACTGCATGCGAAGTAAGTCAATGGAATGCGCTAGCAAACACATCAAGCATGCCTAGTTGATAGTTCTACTAGCTGCAGCAGGTGGGCTTCAGTGAAGCTAGTTCTAGTGCTTTCAATGCGGTGCGCTCGGATTTGGTGGCATTGCATAATCCAACACTAACCACAACACAATTCAAGCAAAAACCTCAGGATTTGAAAGGTTGTCTTCCTTGTCAATACTGGCATTTGCAATATAATCAGAAAACTCACTTAACAAAACACCAATTATCAAACATTCTGTTTTGATATCTCTAGGGAAGTTCAAAGTGATGTTGATCTATATTTCATGAAATATTACAACCAACGCATCATAAAAGATGTTGGGAGACACCACAGCAATAACGCATTTTTTACCAGTTAAAGTTGACTTATAGAGTGACAAAGTATTAATCATTCAATAAAATCACCTGTGTATTCCTATATCCCATAGGCCCATTATCATCAGAGTGAAAGTTAATGTGGATGTCGTGTTCCTGTCTTGAAACATACTCTATAGGAATTAGTTGTTCTTCGTTCAATTATCGTTTTATTTATTGTTTGACTGCGAGAGCTTTCCGCATACAGATGGTGGCTACCTCACAGTTTCAATTTGTAGCCCTGGGGATGATTTCAATTAGAAGTTGGCCCTAACCGGTCCTATAACCAATTAGTGACAATTTTAAGACAAGCCTAGACCCAAAATAATCTTGCTTCAATTAGGTGCTCGCTAATTGAGACCGTCGTTAGCTAATAAATAATTGCTGCAGATGATCATTGTGTTGAAGTACAATTATGCCGTTTCACTAACAAGACCAAAATCGAGCCTAGTTAGTCTGTGAATGGACCGAAAACAGGCCCGGTAGATATCTGAAGGACCGAAAACAGGCCCAGTTGATAGTCTGCAGGTGGACCGAAAACAGGCCCGGTAGATAGCTGGAGGACCGAAAACAGGCCCAGTTGATGGTCTAATCTCTTATTATGATTTAACTTGCCGTGTAATTACTCACCACCTCTCTTAGCAGTAATACATGCAAAGGTTTACTCAATGACAAACTAATAGTCTCTATTAACTTGCAGTGTCAATAGACTTGCCCGGCTAAACTGGTGTTAGTGCAGTGGCTACTATGAGACGTAGATTTTTATAACTGCCACGTACTAGAATGGGTGCAGAGGCCTATTAAGCTACAAGCTCTATCTACACTCAATTCCAGCACAATTACTAACTTATAAACTTGCCCAGCTAAACTAGTGTCTATGCAGTTACTACTATGAGACGTAGATTTAATCACTGTTACCTAGTAGAGTGGGTGCTGAGGCTTATAGTTAGATTTGAGAGAAGCAGTATTATTTAAAGTATGAGCACAACTTTATTCACTGGCAACTCTGGCACAAATAATAATAACTCAAGCTTAGATAGAAGTAATACTCAAAATTATGTCCCTGATTGGACAAAATTTTAATATGTCAACTACCTACGTCTGCACACAACCTCTGACAGTAAATATTTGCACCAGAACTGATTAAACAACACTTATAATAATTTTTAACATCCACAACAACACAAATTATTTGTAACTTGTAATAATAATAAAATAATAATATTTAATAGAAAATAATTACAACAATGGAACATTATACAATAATGCATATAGTAGATTACTTTAGACAACGCTGGCTTATTCAACCAGCCCGTTCGCTTGGATGCTTTAAAACTGCTGACGCATCTTATTAGCAGCATCAGTGCTGAACGGCTACCACTAGCAACAACATGTTATTTACTACGAGTGCAGGTTTGAACAGATGTCTCCGGGAATTGGCAAAGCGTGAGTGAGTCCACCGAAGGAGAGGTCATTGTGTAGCCCACGATGTCTACTTCACCTCTAAAGAGAGGGAGGCTGAGGATGAGGTCCTATTCCACAACGGCCCTTTTCCGGGCAACCAACAATTACTAAAGAGCTGAATTGTTCTAGTCCTTCGCTTGTATTAACATTCCAGTGCAGGTTTACTTCATCACCCCCCCCTATGACTTGACTCTGTCCCAGAATTGGTGCAAAATATAAGCAGAAACGGCTCACACCCATGTTCATGAAGTCCAGTATGCAATCATCTAGTCGTTTTGTCAGACAATGCTGCCTCCTGGGTTTGAACTGTTGTTGCTCTTGGATAGCCTCCTGAACCTGGACATGGGTGTTTTCGGGTTCCAGAATAGTTGAGCCTATCACAATTGGTGGGTCTACTTCGAATGCTATCAACACCTCCTCCCCATTGCTGGGCAAAGGTTCACTGGCGTAGTATCAAATACGTCCATCGTGCTGTACAGAAAGTTTCCCATTGCGTTCAACTTCATAGGTTTGGTACGGTAGAGCGGCCCTCACAGTGTAGGGGCCCACATATTTTGAATGTAACTTGGCACCTCGGCCTTGACCCTTATAGAAAGATTTCAACCACACCCTGTCTCCTGGCTTAAAGTTTAGTGGTTCTTCACTCCCTTCGACTCTAGGGGCAAAGCCTTGCAGATTTCGCAGTCGCTCCCCAACTTCAGCCATGTCATTTTGCAGTTGCAGCGCGTACCCATTTACTGGTACGTCCAAGTTATTTGGTTGGGGTAACAACAGACCCTTGGGGAGGACAGTCTCCCTACCCAGCATAAGGTAGTTGGGTGTCTCTCCTGTTATCCGATGAGGGGTGGCCCGTATGGTCCTCATGATTTGTGGCAGCAAGGTGTCCCATTCCCTGTGCTCTATGCCTACTAGCAGTGCACGTCGAGAACTTCCGAGAGTTCGATTCAGTCTCTCCACCACTGAGTTTTCCTGGGGATGATACGGTGCAGCTTTGGTCTTGGCACAGTCCCATAACTCACAACAAGCCTGAAACGGCTCATATTGAAATTGACGTCCTTGATCGGAGTGGATGATTTCTGGTACTCCAAAATAAGCGATGACTCTTTCTTCTAACGCCTGAGCCACTGTGTTTGCATGGCAGTCCCGGATTGGTATGGCATCATACCAGCGTGTGAAATGGTCTGCTAGAACAAGAATCTGAGTGTTTCCACGGTTGGTTTCAGGAAATGGACCGCACAGATCTATGGCTACAACCTGCCAGGGGCGACCAGCCAGAGATGGTTGTCGCCCCGTGAGTTTTGGTGGCTGGCTGCCTTAGCTTGCTGGCATTGTTGACACATTGCTACTTGTCGTCTAACCTCACTGGTCATACCTGGCCAGTACCACTGTTGATGCACCAATTCCAGTGTCTTATTGAAGCCTAGGTGTGCCTGTTGATGCAGGTCTGCAATAACCTGTTGTCTCCAAACCTTCGGACGAACCGGCAAAACATGTGTTCGATTGTTGACATTCAGAGTGATTTGTAGGGTTGTTTCATCTGAAATACTCAACTGGTTTCTTCAATTCAGCAGAGCTGATGAGTTTTCCTAATAGTCTGTGGTGGAATGGCCCCTCCAGTTTTTAGTATGTGGAACACAGGTTCCAACTCGGGGCATCTACGCTGCTCATCTGCCACAGAACACCCGCTGTCAGTGAAGCCAACCTGAGCCACTTGGGTTGCAGTAGGGGTCTTTGGCCACATTGCTTGCAATCTACACAATAAGGTCTGCTGAGTCCATCAGCATTATTGTGTTTAAGTCCCTTGCGGAACTCTAGTCGGAACTGAAACTCCAAGAGCACTTCCATCCATCTAGCCAGCTGCCCAGAGGGGCTGGATGTTTTGAGCAACCATGGCAAGGAAGCGTGATCAGTTCGGAGGATGAACTCACGTCCATAAAGTTGTGGTCGAAAATGCTTAACAGCCTTCACAATCGCTAGCAACTCCTTCCAGGTTACACAATAGTTCTTCTCTTGGGTTGAATAGGTTTTTGAGTAGTAGGCCACCACCCGCTCTGCACCTTCTTGTACTTGTGACAATACGGCCCCCATAGCCACCTGGCTGGCATCAGTGTTCAAGATAAAAGGTGTAGCATAATCAGGGTAAGCCAAGACTGGGGCAGTCACTAGCCTCTTTTTGAGTGCTTCAAAGGCTTCTTGAGATTCCAATATCCAAGTAAATTGTTGCTGCGGTGAACACAACTGAGAAAGAGGTTTTGCTATTCCAGAATAGCTGGCAATGAACCTCCTGTAGTAGCCACAATTTCATAGGAAAGTTTGGAGATCAGTTTTGTGCCACGGTACTGGCCAGTCCTTTACCGCAGTGATTTTCTCCACATCGGCTTCTACCCCTTGGGCACTGACAACATGGCCAAGGTACTGTACTCGATCAGCAAACAGATTACACTTGGATGGTTTTAACTTTAACCCAGCTACCTGGAGTGTGGTGAGGACTTCTTTTAATCTCTCCAGATGAGTATCGAAGTCTGGTGAGAACACAATGATGCCATCCAGATAGATGAGCAGTGTTCGCCAATGTAAACCCCTCAATGCAACTTCCATTAGCCGTTCAAATGTTGAAGGAGCGGAATTAAGTCCAAATGGTAACACCTGCCATTCCCAAAGACCTGAACGCGTCACAAAGGCTGACTTTTCCTTTGCCGAGTCCTGCAACTCTACTTGCCAATAGCCACTTGCTAGGTCAAGCGTGCTAAACAGTTTGCTGCCCCCTAGGGCGTCTAGGCTATCATCAATTCTAGGTAGAGGATACGCGTCTTTCACGGTGAGGTCATTGACTTTCTTGTAGTCAACACAGAAGCGCCAACTGCCATCTTTTTTTTAACGAGCACGACTGGCGAGCTCCAAGCGCCATGTCCTTCTTTGATTAGCCCATTCTCCTTCAACTCTTGAACCTGCTTTTTTATTTCTCGCTTTTGTGCAGGTCCGTAGCAATATGGCCGCTGTTTGAGAGGCTGGGAGCCAGGTAACATGGGAATTTCAGGCCGCACCACTGTGGTTTTGCCCAGGTCATACCTGTCCAAACTAAACACATGTTGGAAGTCTTTCAACAGCTGTTGTGCTCTTTTCCTATGTGGTGTTAATAACCTAGAACACCATGTGTCGCTGGCTTTTTGTAGTGTTTCTGGGAGTATCTGCTCCCGCTGTTCTTGGTTTTCACCTTCTACTTTGTTTACAGATGTACACTTAGCAATGGTGGTGCCTGACTTCAAAATCACAGGCACACCAGTGTAGTTCAGCACTCTAATGTGGATGTCCTGACCACACTGTTGGTGTAAGGAGGTTGCCACTCTCACCCCATGGTTACAACCGAGACCCTCTACGTAAATCATTCCTGGAGAGAGTGCTTGGTTCAATCAGCTAGGAACAATGCATTCTGAGTGGGCTGGTATTGCCATCTCATATTTTATTTGCACCTTTGCTGCCAGCATACCACCGTCATTATCACAGCATTGTACCCGTTGTTGATTAATGATCAGGTCATTAGTGCTGAAGTCTATGCTGCACTGCTGTGTTTTGAAGAAATCGAACACAAGCAAAACATGGTTGTTGAGATCAGCAATAGGAATCTACTAGTGAACTTCAATGGCCCGAGACGAAAAGTGAGAACAGTTTCACCCTTTATCTCTATCTGTTGACCGTCAGCAAGGATTCCTCGAGCGGAGACAGGTTCGGGTTTGGTGTGTGCTTGGGGTGATAATGCTTGCAGTACGTTAGTGGATAATATGGATTGAGAGCGGCCGCTATCCAACAGCATGAAACCTTTTTCTGACCTTCTACTTTAGCAGTCACAAAAAATGCCGATGCATCAGCTTCTAGTACAGCTCCTAGCTGTATATCACCCTTATTAACAGTGTGTTCGACAGTGACAGGCCTTACTCCTGTCGAACCTTCTCGTTTCCCTGTTGTTGAGAACAGGCCCAAACAAAATGCCCTTCCTCCTGGAATTTGAAGCACCGTCGTATTGTTCCACTAGGTAAATGATTGGAGCGTCTCATCAGGTTTTGCATCTGCTGTTGTAGCTGAGCCTGAGAGGCCATCAATTTCTCGAACATCTCGGGTTGTCTTTCAACCACTTTTTGAAGTGGATCCACCTCTATTAGATTGATCCTGTGGTTGCTCTGATTGATTTCACTATAACGTTGTATAGTTTACACAGCTTTGATGAAGGTGCTCGGAACCCGACTGTTAAGCTCCCACACCAATGTCTGACAAGTAGCAGGGAGGCTATTGACTAGCTCTTTTATTGCCTGTGACTCTTTCCGTCCATCGTCCAGGCTGGGGTAGCCAGCGTGCACTAGTTTGCGTACATGAGCAGCAAATTCAGAAATGTTTTCATTTGGCCTCCACCTTAGGGACTTCAGTATGGCTGTTGCACCACTCTCGCTGAGTTTGTACCTTGCTCTGAGTTCCTGGCACATTTCTGGATAGGTTTTGGCCAGTATTTCCTGAGAGGTAGCTCCCTTTATTGCCAATTCAAGTCTCAGGCTGCGCTCCTCTTTTCATTCCAATGATTCAAAGACGATACTGTATCAAATTGTCGTAGGAACTCTTCTACGTCAGAGATCCCCTCAAGGGTGGGGGCAGAAATGGCACTACGTTGTGGTCTTTGTGTGGTAGCAGTAGCAGCCTGAGGGCTGTGTGAATCATACTTGTCTTCCATAAAACTGACATCTTTGTCTTCTCGGTTTTGTCTGGTACTTCTTTTTGGCATAATTCTCGGTAAGGTCGGCCTAGAATTGCTTCTAGAAATATCCCACTGCTGCAAACAATGAAGTAAAATTATGCCGTTTCATTAACAAGACCGAAATTGGGCCCAGTTAGTCTGTGAATGGACCGAAAACAGGTCCAGATGATAGTCCGCAGGTGGACCGAAAACAGGCCTGGTAGATAGCTGGAGGACCGAAAACAAGCCCAGTTGATAGTCTGCAGGTGGACCGAAAACAGGCCCGGTAAATAGCTGGAGGACCGAAAATAGGCCCAGTTGATGGTCTAATCTCTTATTATGATTTAACTTGCCGCGTAATTACTCACCACTTCTATTAGCAGTAATACAGGCAGAGGTTTACTCAATGACAAACTAATAGTCTCTATTAACTTGCAGTGTCAATAGACTTGCCCGGCTAAACTAGTGTCAGTGCAGTGACTACTATGGGACGTAGATTTTTTAACTGCCACGTAGTAGAGTGGGTGCAGAGGCCTATTTAGCTACAAGCTCTTGCTCCAATCAATTCCAGCAAAATTACTAACTTATAAACTTGCCCGGCTAAACTAGTGTCTATGCAGTTACTAATATGAGTCTTAGATTTTATAACTGCCGCGTAGTAGAGTGGGTGCAGAGGCTTATAGTTAGATTCGAGAGAAGCAGAATTATTTAAAGTATGAGCAGAACTTTATTCACTGGCAACTCTGGCACAAATAAAAATAACTCAAGCTTATATAGTAGTAATACTCAAAATTATGTCCCTGATTAGACAAAATTTTAGTATGTCAACTACGTACGTCTGCACACAACCTCTGACAGTAAATATTTACACCAGAACTGATTAAACAACACTTATAACAATTTTTAACATCCACAACAAAACAAGTTATTTGTAACTTGTAATAATAATAAAATAATAATATTTAACAGAAAATAAGTACAACAATGGAACATTATACAATAATGCATATAGTAGATTACTTTAGACACCAGTCCGTTCGCTTGAATGCTTTAAAACTGCCGACACATCTTATTAGCAGCATCAGTGCTGAGCGGCTACCACTAGCAGCAACATGTCATTTACTACAAGTGCAAGTTTGCACAGATGTCTCCGGGAGTTGGCAAAGCGTGAGTGAGTCCACCGAAGGAGAGGTCTATGTGTAGCCCGTGATGTCTACCCCACCTCTAAAGAGAGGGAGGCTGAGGATGAGGTCCTATTCCACAACGGCCCTTTTCCGGGCCACCAACAATTACTAAAGAGTTGAATTGTTCTAGTCCTTCGTTCATATCAACATTCCAGCGCAGGTTTACTTCAGTGTATTAGATCGAAGCACCAGCGACCGCACACAATATGCTTTCTATTGCTTGGCGATGTAGTTGCACTAAGGCGAGACCACTGAAACCACTAAGATTGTTTTAGAAACGGCCGCACTAAAATTTGCTTTGATTATTATTATAACTTTCACATAGCCGCCTTTGAAAATTGATCATTTCTTAGTTCATCAAAGTTAATTGTTTTAAACAATGTATATTGCTGCTATAAATGTTGTTGCTGTTTTTTGAGATAATTTGATTTATGAGTATTAATACAAATGCAAGATAAACAATATAATTGTTTTTGGAAGAAAATGGTCGCAAAAAAATTTGGTTTAGATTGTCATGACTATTTCAAATCATTGTATTTTTTCAATTTTATTTTCTAACCACAATCATTGTTTTACCAGACATTATTTGTCAATATCTCCCACAATTTTTTATTATAATTTAAATGAGATCATTATTACATGCAAATGAATGCCAAGGACCTTTTTATAACCACGAGTGTGTGGTTATAGGATCGGACCTAAACTAGTCATAAAGCAGTGGTTAGATTTTGTAACTGAAGCGGTCCTAAATGACCACGACCAATTAGGTCTAAATTAAAGACCAAAACAGCCTTAGGACACTTTTATGACGCTAATTGAAACCACCCCCTGGACTATTTGCACATTTATTTCTTACAGACAAAGAGATCCTGAAGAAGTTTTGTAATTTGAAGTTGGGCCAGGATGATCCCATTCCAGATAAAATCTCTGATAAGTGCCGAGCATGGAAAATTGATGCGCAAGGTCTTCATAAAATAATTGTTGATGTATGTGTAAAACCAAAAGAGTTCAATGCAACCCCTTACTACGAGCTGCTTGAATTTGCAGATGCTTCAGAACTTAGTTACGGTTCAAGCACATACTTACGTTTGAAGGACAGTATTTGAAAGGTTGCAAATGCCTTTGTCATGGGTAAATCCTTTGTTTTCTCACAAAGGATTACTACCATTCCCAGGCTGGAACCGCAGGCTGCAGTTGTAGCTCCAAAACTCAGTCATTTTGTTCTCAAAAACTGAAATTGGACAAATTGAGAGAATATTTTTACACTGACTAAAGTACCAATCTTGAGTTCCTTACAAATGAAAGATTTCCCACCTTTCGAGAAAATTGAGTAGAGCAAATTAGTTCCATGAGCATTGCGGAGCAGTGGAACTATGTACCCTCACAGACTACCTTGAGCGTCTGGACTGGTATAAGCACGTTAAAAGGAGGAGAGGTAGACCCAAGTAAAGATGGAAAGACACCACAAAGTCAAACAGGAGGTGCTGGGGTTTACGAGATAATGACACTGGAGACAGTGTGGACCGAGTGGCTTTCATTGATATAGTTGCGGGCTTGAAAAATGGCTAGCAGCACAGGAACACAGCTGTCCAGGTGGGAAAGGTGAGAAATTCAACAACAAATGTGTAAAATTAGTTAATTTGCTCTATGTCCATTGATCTATGACTATGTCAATAAAATTACATAGAACCTGTATGTAAAATGTTGATGATCCTTTTGATTCAAGGCCATGTGCTTTGCACACTTTTCCAAATATTTCAAAGTAGTTAAGATTGTTCTAAACAGTTCAGAAAGTGTTAAAATAGTTCACACAATTTATAAATAGCTCGTACTCTTTCTAAAGCATTCATAAAGTCGTTAATTTTCTAAATAATTTGAATTATTTTTTATCCCTCTGAATTATTATGAATGGTTTGCAAAATTTACTATTGCTAGACAGGAAAACAGTTTTATAGCATGAGTCCCGCAACTGCTGAGGCTGATAATTTATTTATTATAACCAGCGAGCCTGTTTTAAACATAGTTTTCTTGGCTCTTTTATGACAATTACCTAACTATTTCCAATGTAAAAGATGATTTGCAAACCGTCAAGACTATTTCAAGCCCGCACATGCTTTGAAAACAAAGCCGTCTAACATTATGAGCACGTATAAGTTACGATCTAATGCAACAAAACCAACAATACTATATCTCTCTTTTATTCTCAACAAACCAACATTACAAATTATTACAGGTATTTTTGTGCACCGTAATATTTGTAGAAGCTACAACTATATTGCATATAATGCAAAACCAATCACCAACACCCAGACATCAAGGGAATAAAATAGTTATCATTCATTTCAATTTCTGATCATCTTTATTAATTGTTATAAATATTATTCCAATAGCAAGAAGAGTCGTTGATAGATAAAAAATAGAAAAAATTAAAAAAATCAAATGCGCAAATTGCATGAATTTTTCGAGATAAATCTACATACAACTTATTGCTTGCTGTAATTCAGAAGCCATAATTTTCAAAATCCAAAAAACGTAAATAACACTCAAAATGGTCTGTACAATTAATAATAATAATAAATAACAATAACGAATGACTTATTAATATTATTAAATATTATCATTTATCCGTTTAGACAGTTGGAAGGGTGCGTATAGATGAAAAAATCTCAGTTCGTGAACTGCAAGGAAAAAAAATTCATGTCTATGTCAAAGACAAAAATCTCAATTTGTACTGTAATTATGGCTAATAAATAGGTAATATCGATATTTTACCACAGTGATAATAAGGTTCACCGAAGCATCACTTTTCATCGAGGCACTATTGCCTATGGCCTTGACCCCCAAAATGACCTAAGTTTTGATAAATGGTTCTAACTTTCAGCAGTTATCAGCTAATTATATTTCTTTAGTTCATCAGCCAGCAAAAGATATCAATCTTACAGCTGCACACTCTTTCTGGCTACTGGGTAATTACACCATAATGCCATAGCATTTGTAGTGAAAGTAATCTGTAAACAGTTTGATCTAACACCTGCTTTCAAGTCACTGACCCTTAATTATGGTCAATTATTGACACACTAATCAATGCAACTATAGACTAAATCTTCATTGTCAACAAAAAACACTAATCTTCATCGCTTCAGTCTTAACAATTAGATCTCTAATAGGGTAAATAGTCAGTGATCAGAAAAGTTTGCTGGGAGCCCCAGATCTGCTAGGGACTCTTTTTTAGCTGGTGTATTTCTTTCCTCTTTGACATGATTGGGTCTCACCACTCTGAGAGCATCTTTTCCAGAATCACTGAGCTCCCAATCTTATATCTTTTGGTGAAAAATCAGATCTGTGTCTGTCAACCTGTTATTGGTTGGTAGATATATCTTTCCTAGATCGATAGGTCCCTTTTTAGCAGCAATATCATTTATTTGAGTGTCAATAAAATAAGACTACAAAACCACTCAAAGCAAGCATCACCAGTTGATTAGTTTACACTTAGACTCCTAGTGGTTGGAACTTTGCAGTGCCTTTTGAAAAACTCTTTATAGTATTTGTTTTTATGTTGACAATTCAATAGTATCTGGTGGCAATTTTCACTCGTTGTAAGCAGTTGAATAAGATACATATGCAGTTTTAATGTAATGAGTTGTAATCGTTTGAGAGATGACAGTATTTTTTTAACTTGGGTTGTCACTTTTAGCACAGATGCGTTTATATTCCTACCATTCTCTTGTCAACGATGTTGGATTAGACTACTAAATGTGTTAAATCAAGACTTATATTTGAAAGTGTGACTTGGCTACATCTAACTGAAGAGCATCAAGCGTTTCAATTCAGTTTAAATCAAAAAGCTGAAGATACTGGGGTCACTGTTTCTGGGTAAACCTTTGTTGGCCCCTTTGCCATCTGAAATTGTGAATTTGATATGTGAGCTCATTTCATGAAGTTTTTTGCATTCGGTTTTCAAACTCTTCTGTGCTTTCACAACTTTGGTTGCTCACCTGGAAGAAAGAGTTGTTGAATATTTAAAAAATTTTTAAATGAACTTCACCCTCGGTTACTAAAACTGTGTTCATCCAGCCACTACAGCCTATTTCATACATCATCCTCGTTTTGAAAGTTTATGTCATTTGGTTTTATTCTGTCAGCTGCCTGAGTTGCACCATTGTACAAGCTGATTGTTTGAGGAAAACTAATATGTAGCTGTGATCATTGGAAAATCTTTTCTTTAACGCCTTGCTGAAACACTACACCATTGGCGCTTTTATTGCTCACTTTTGGAATTAAACCATCCGATTATATTCTCATCCTGTACAATTTTGACATGTTGACTATCCAATTCTTTTTTATCTTAATGTAAGCCTTAATGAAGTCAAGGCTTACATTAATGAAATGACACTGATCATTTGATTACCTTTGCTTGATGTCATGCAGGATACTTTATTTTTAACTTCAACAAACTGTTGTATTGTTTCATTTCACTTTCATCAAGCTGTGGTACTCCTTGACAACAAAACTGCTAACTCGCCAGCTACTGGTGTCAACTCTCTAATTTCTTCTCTGACAGTAACTTCAGGCAAGGCATTTTGGTTTTGTGTCTCTCATCATTATACTTTCAATCGGTTCGAAGATATCAGATGGGAGCTTATATTTTCTCATGTCGTTTTTTTTGTATTCGAATTCTCTTTTTATTCTATAGACAAGGTTCTACGGGTATCTTTGGCAGTTTTAGTTTAAGGAGTTGTCTTCTCAATTCTCCCCCGAGAAAGTACCAGGCTGTAATTGATTTTCTCATATTGTCCACAAGTCAGTGAATTTGTACCCTACTTGAAAAATGCAAAATATGCTCGCTGTTTGTGTGTATGTGTGCAAATTGTTCAAAATTCAATAACCAACGCGCCAGGAGCCCAACTGATAACCGCTCGGTACGTGTTTTGCAGAAATATGCAGCGTTGAAAATCTTTCTTTACAATTCCTTTATGCACATCACCCCACATATGCACAACTACAAGATGTATGTCTTTAAAATAAAGATTTCATCGAAAAGTAGCATCAATTTAGCAATTTAATTTTTCCTGTTTCTAAAGATTTTGAAGACAGCACACTTCTCCAACACAGCAAGGTCTCCTTTAAAAAAAAAAACCGGCTTCAAGTTAACATCTATCAACCATAGATGTTACACAACATGACTTTCTGTCCTACTTAGATGATACCAAACCAATGAAGACTCAAACTACATGGATTTTGAAGACAGCACACTTTTCCGACACACCAAGAACCCATTTTAAAAAAAAACAAGCAACCGGCATCAATTCAAGATCTACCAATACCATCAATAGATGTTACTCAACATGACTTTCTCTCCTACTGAAATGATACCAAGCCAATGAACACTCAAACTACATGGATTTCGAAGGAAGATTCCCTACGAGAAGATTTTGATGATCTTAGGCAGGATACGTTACTGATAAAGAGGACGAGTTGCGAGATAGAACTTGGTTAGTTTTTGTATTTTCTATTTAATAAATTCTAACCATTGTAAATAATTCTTCAACTCAATTTAAATGCAGTTGCAGTTATTTATACTCAAAATAACTTTTTTGTTTTAGCGACAGATAAAAAACAAGTTGGACAATGAGACTTGGTGAGTGATTTTCTCTTTTTTATATAATGTAAACTAGCCAATGTAACTAATACTACAATTAAAATTAGATAAAATTATTTATATGCTGATTTTTTGTTTTATATACACGAAAAGGGAACCAAACAGAGGAACTAGTTTCATTGAGAATTCAGTAAAAACCCCTATAATATCATAGAGTCAAATAGTCAAATCTTATCAAGTAGATTTGATGTCTCTATTGCAACTAATTCCAAAATACTGTAAATTTTAACCATCTAGAGGAGTAATTTGGTGATTTTGATGATTTTTTTTTTAAAAAAAAATTATGAAAACTGTAATTATAAGCGGGTATTTTTTAAAAAAAAGTTAAAAAAGGTGAGTAATAAAAACCTAACTAAAAAATTTACCGAAACCCACTGAAAAGAATTATATCATATCTACTTAGATATATGTGAATACATACAAATGGACAGATGTCTAGGTTCATCTATTTTTTTGTTTTAAAATGATGCTGGAAATGTTTTCAAGAATTTTTATAATACTTATTTCATGTAATACTTATAACAATTAGCAAAATGGATTGAAAAAAAATTATATTGAAGCTATCCTCAGTAAAAACTCCTCTAATATAATTGAATCAATTAGTAAATTCAGTCACTCAAATTCTTTATTATTAAAAAAGACATAATGTTTTCTATTGCAATTATTTCCCATTATTCAATGTAGATATAAATATACCCATAATAGTTTATCACGTCAACAACAAAAAGCATAAATATGGAAATAGTCATAAGCGAACATGTACATAGCTATAAAATGTTAATATGGACATGAACACGGGCATGTACATAAATGGACATGAATATGTACATGTACATGAATATGGACATGTGCATGAATGGATATGGATATGTACATATATGGAAAGTAATATGGACATAGATATATACACGAATGGATATGTACATGAATATGTATATGGTCATGTATGAAAACAGCTGAAAAAATGTTATTGTCAGGAGAAGGCAATGTACCGACTCACATTCCAAGCTATTCTATCATGCATTACACATATAAATATACCCATAAATATGTACATAGTTATACATATATACATGAATGTATAAAAACTGAAAAAAAATGTTTACACTCAAGACGCTATAAAAAGTGAAATTATATAAAACAAATAAAAAAACAAATGCCATAGAATATTAACTCTGCTGCTCTAATCAATGCCGTAACCGATTGCATTCACCCCAGGTGGCCACCCCACAAAAAAACACCTGGTAGGGAGATCTGCTCATATATTACTACTCCGGCAGCATACTACGACTCCCTCTAAGAAGAGTATATCAGATGATTCTAGAAACCTTTGCCAGCAGTATAGGTCACGCTTACCTGCAACGAAACTTGCTGACTGTGCAACTGCACAATCTCGAAGGAGCTATCAGAGAAGAAAACGAATAAATACAGATACAAAAAAACTTCCAGAGTGCTGCTGGTGGACAACGACAACGACGAGGAGTCGCTCTCTTTCAAAAATTGACCCCTTCTCACAACCTCCCCTAACCAGATTCACCAGGCATCCACCATGTCTAAAGACACTCTTTCCCTCTTGCTGAAAAACATGCAGATACTATCAGAGGCCCTCAAACTCCAGAAGGAAGAGTTACAGGGAATGCATCAGCAACCAAAACACTCCCTTGCTGCCCTTACTCCATACCCCCAAACTCAATAACCGCCCCTCCCATGTCTGGGGTGCAGTGCCATCGGCCACCCACAAAGAAGCAGCACGGTTAACCTCTGGCCATCTGCCTCTACTCCCCAACCCTTCGCCAAAACTTGGTGTAACCCGCAGTAGGGAGATCGACCCCCAAATGTCCCCAGGCACCCTGGAGCACGAGAAAAAAATCAGCTGAGTTTGAAACACACAACCCTGTGATGCCAAACTCCCTCCCAGAAGAAAAAGCAAACCTGTTGTGCAGACTCCAGAATCCTAGCAGCTGCCAATCAACAATCGGTATGCCCCTCGCAAGAGTTAGGAGACTTTGAATCCTACCCAGCTCTACTACATACCAGCAAGGACACTCCACCAGCCTGCTTTCCTGTGTCACTGCATACTGCTCACCATCCCCCTCTCTATAGACAACACCCTGCTGTTCAAGCTGACTACGGTCACGAGGTGTACCTCCCCACAGAGGACGCTGGACGAATCATACCCTGTCGTCACCTAACCCTGCCTATCAATAAGCAGCCATCTCGCCCTTGAGAGCGATACCACCCTGCTCCTAAGCCCTCAGCTGTCAAGCCAGCCACTAACTTATATCCCCACTAGAGCTCCTACCTTGCGAGCTATTTCCTATCTTGTTGAGTGGAGGGAAAACCAGTGTATATGCTTACTGACACCTATACCGCCACCCATCTGCTGTAAAAGCACTTATTCAGTCAGTTGTCTTTTGCCACTCAAAACTCCCTCAAAGAATGAAACTCCCTGGCGGTCCCGATGGATAGATCACACATTGCCTTCTTTGGTACAACCCACCCGCCAATTCATCTTACAGACATTAAGACAGGGGCCATCTCCGTGGTAGGACAGATGAATGAAAATGCCAACCATGGCATGCCTTTTCTCACCTCTCAACAATGCCACATGAAGATTATTCAATCAGTTGTTGTAATTGATGGCAAGGAACTTTCATGCACCGACCAACAGGGCTAGATGCTCACTACAGGCATACAGGTATCAAGAGATACCCTAATTCCCCCACGCACAGAGATCACAGTGCTGTGCAAAGTCACACACCCCGCACATCTTCCCTTTGGTATGGCAGAAAGTACCTCAGACTTCCCGTAATTAGCTTCAAGTCTCAACACTCCCAATACCAAACACAGACTGTAGGCGCTGCCTCAACCCCACCAACTAGCTATTGGCCTGAAGGCTGGAAATACCATCGGCAAGTACACCGGTGTACTTACCAGTGATATAGAGCTGCCTGCAAGGAAAAATGGACCTACAACCTGCCCCCTTGCCCCCTGCCCCCTGTGCCAGAACACGTGCACTTGAAGGAGTTGTACCTGAAAGCTCTCATCAGCTGTCACACTCCACAAGTTACGTTTTAGTTAGCCCAACTCTTAAACTCTTTTGAGTTGGTATTCAGAGAGTGAGATCACAAGATGGGTCACACAGAATTTGTGGCGCACATTATCCCCTTGAAACCTGGAGCCCAGCCTATCAAGCAACCCCTCACTGACTAAGTCCCTACAAGGAAAAGGAAGCGGAGAAACAAGTGAACGAGCTGCTTGAAAAAGTGCTGATGGAAACTAGTTCTGTTTCCTGGAGTTCCCTGTTGGTGTTAGTCAAAAGGGAGGACAGCTCTTTGGGGTTTTGTATTGACCACCAATGCTTGAACGCTGTGACACAACAAAACGCTTACCCCTCTCCGAATAGATGAAAGCCTGGATGCTCTGTCAGGCAGTCACTACTCAAGCACTATTGACTTAGTCAGCGGATTTGGCAGGTTCCCTTAGACGCTGATGCGGGGAACAAGTACGCATTCTCTACCCCGATCTGGCCTGTACAAATAGAATGCTGTTCCGGTTGGGTTGAGCCCTGTACTCACCACTTTCTAGAGGCTCATGGAAGGGGTGCTCCATGGCCTCCATTGGAAGTCATTCCTGCTGTGCTTGGATGGTATTATCGTCATTGGTTCTGATTTCCACACTCACCTCCATCGTCTAGTCGAAGTACTACAACGGCTACAGTCAGCCAATCTCAAGCTAAAGCCCAGCAAGTGTGAACATGTGCAGTCACCAGTTTGCTACGTGGGCCACATAGTTAGAGAAGGTAGTGTATCTACAGACTCCGAAAAAACGGCAGCAGTCCAAGACTGGCCCACCCCTACCTGCCTGAAGGAGTTACAGATATTCCAGGTCACCGTCAGGTTTTACCGGCAGTACCTACCTCGGTTCTCCATCGTGATTAAACCACTAACTAAACTTGTCTGCAAGAACATCCTCTGGGAATGGAATCCCCCTTAGATAATGTTTTTGTACAGCTCAAGGCTGGGTTGCTCTCCGCCCCATCATCAGCTACGTCAATGCACATAACCCGTACATACAGCACACCGATGCAAGTGATGATGGTGCTGAAGCCGTCCTCTCTCATATACAAAATTGTGAAGAGCGAGTAATTGCATATTATAGTAAGACGCTGAGTCTCCCTGAATGCAACTATTGCATCACTCGATAAGAGTGAATAGCCGTGGTCAAAGTTACCAAGCACTTTAGACCTTACCTCTATGGGGAGACCTTTTGGATTAGGACAGAAAATTCCCTCTCATGTGGTTATGTAAAAGGAAGGAACTGTTCAGCTAAGTAAATCGATGGCTCGAGACCCTGTTTGAGCTCCAGTTCATGATTGAAAATTGTAGTGTACACCTGCATGGGAATGCAGACAGACTCAGTTGGCAATGTTCCCCGGACTGCAGACAGTGTGGACACATTGAAGCCAGAGATGGCAGACCTACAAAAAAAAATAGTTCAAACCCTCCCCACCTTCCCCCTACTCCCCATCCCGAACCCACCCTGTAAAAACCGTTCCCCCCAGTCCTCAAGTAGATGCTGTCACCTGCTCATTCCCTCCACCCCTGATACCGACTAAATGGAAGCCCAGAATACTGGCCGTCACCCCGTGGCAGTCAATTGTGAAGCCATCAAGACTAACTCCCCCATAGATCGCTCCCAGCTAGAACTAGGCAGTATAGAATTACAAGAACTAGAGAAGCATCGACATTCTATGCAACTCCGACCAGATGGTGTCCTGGAGATACACCAAGCCAGACAACACATATCACTGGTATGCTGTATGCCCCCCCCCCCAGTCTCAGAAGCAAGGTGGTCTTGGACACTCACGTCTTGGCCCACCAGAGTATCCAATGTACCTTCAAAAAAGGCCATCTTTACTTGGCATTAGCCGGACAAGACCGCTGATGTACAAAAAGCAATCAAAAGCTGTGAGAGTTGCCAGCGAGCCAAACACAATGGAACAAAATTTAGCCCAGTCCGGGAATGAATGTATGCCGGCCAGCCATGGCAGAAGTTGGAAGTAGATCTAGTCAGAGTCTTACCCGGGACAGATAGGAGTAACAAGTGGATACTTGGTTTACCAGATCATTTCACCTGCTGGCAAAATGACCTTCTCATCTCGACACTAAAGCCCCAGTAGTTGCCACAGCCATACATGAGCACGTATTTGTTACTTTTGACTAGTTGAACACTTCCAGACCAATCAGGATGCTCAGTTTTGGTCTAGTTTTGTGCATGAATTGTGTACCCACTGGCAAGTCAAAAAGACCCGGATTACTCCCTGCCACCCCAGAGCCAATGGAGTTGTAGAATGCAAAAATCTGTGCTGGGCTTCAAAGCCCAGTAAAAAGACCTCTCAGATGCCCCAAGTACGAAGCCACTAGAAAGGTTAAATATTTTGTTACTTGCTTTGTCAGAGTCGCAGATGCCTACCACAGGGGCCAAACTACGGGTCTGTATCACCTTGGGAAAGCACCAAGAGATGATGCTCCCAAAAGTGGCCAACAACCCAACGTAAAAGACGTATTTACTACACTGCATACACGTTTGGGACTCACACCAAAAGAAGTTCAAACCAAACATATCATGCTACCCCCCTTTACCCAAAACCTCAATACAAGAGCATGCTAATAGCGTGAAAACACAGAATCTTGTTTCTTACAATTATCCAACCCTTCCCCCGCAGGAGAAGAATCGACCACAATCTATTGATAACTTTTCTCAGTACAGTAGGCAATGATCACTTACAGCAGCATTTATCATCAGTGAAAACAAAGATTTTTTAATAGTGCAGTCAGAGCTAGAGTAGAATTTTTCCAAATAATGACAGGTTTGGGAAACAAACCCTCAAGAGTCAGGGTAGTAGAAAGCAAAAAAGAGAGGAGCAGCAACCGGTAAATGGTATGCCACACACACTCCCCCTCAACAGTAAATTTTGATCAACTATCTTACTCAAAGATACTCTGGTAGCACAGATGAAAAATATGCAGGCGCTAACGTAAGCCATTAAGCTCCAATTAGAAGAAATGCAGCCCTGAAACACAGACCGATCCCCACGTCCTAGCCCCTCTAAGAGCTAATCAACTACCCTCTATTCTCCCCGCTATAGCTGCCTCCTTTACTATTGGGGTTTGATACAGCGCCATTTAGCACTTACGGAGGAGCTGCCCTGTGACTTCATAAGCCAATACTGCCTCTCTTAACCCTCAATTAAAAAGTTGGGGCCCCCAGCAGTAGGGAGAATCGTCTTTAAGTGCACTCAGCACCCCAGATACTTAAAGAAAATAGATGTATTAAAGCAGTGTGACCCCGTACAGCCCCTTGACCCAAAAAAAAGAGACAACATCCGGTCCAGTTTAGAAAACTTTGGCATCTGCCAACTAAAAACCGGTACGTTGCTGGTTAGGTTCAGATCACACAGAGCTGTATCAGTAAGAACCCGACACTGTTAGTGATGCATATTTCCGCTGCTTTCCCATCCCTCTACCCCACACTTCAGTCTTTCCCACACATTAAGTATCTCCCTTCGTCCACACAAGCAGTGTGTCGTTACCCTCAACCCCCTTTTTCTTAGGTGGTCGTAGTTAAGCTATGTAGCGCTCAAAAAGAAGACGCTCAACTACAAAAACCTTGCCAGGTCTTCCCCACAGAGATATGCCCACCTTGCTTTTCTGCAACATTTCCCCCTTCATGTCAAAAAACGTAAAAACCACTGAGCACCCTTCCCACCTTTGAGAGAGAACACAGCCATTTCCTAGACTCTCTTCTGTCAAGCCAACCAGCACCCTCTACTCCCAGCCGGAATGGCCCAACATAACGAGTGATTTCACGCCTGGCTGCAAAGAAGGAAATTTGGTATCGGATCTGATTGGTACTGCATGCACCTCCACATTGTGTCATAAAACTTTATCCTGTTCAACCAGTTGTCTTCTGCGACCCAGTATTCCATGAAAAAGTATGATACCCATGGTTTCATGGTAGATAGCTCCCACGTCCAAATTTTTTGGTAACCCTATGACTGCCTATCAGTCCATAAGACATAAAGACAGATGCTACCTTCATGGTCAATGCAGATCAATGAGTTTGATATTTTAGGCATATACTTCCTTACCTCTCATCATTTTTTGACCAGTTTTTCTCATTTCTTATTGGCCAAAAGCTCCTGTGTAGCTACCAGCAATGCAAGATGCTCACCGTGGAAGTGTTAGTGATAACAGACCCTGACATTCCCTCGCCCCACAGAGATGGCTGTACGGTAAAAAGTTATCAATCCTAGGCATCTTTTTCTTGGTATTGTAGAAGGTGCATCCAACTCTCCTCCTCTTCCCCCCCCCCCCCCCCATCCAATAGCCACAACCTTCAACACCGCGGTCACCAAGCACCACTTGTTTGTGAGGTGTCTAAACTCCTCCTACCAACCATTTGATCTGGCAAGTATACCCTCTTTCCGCCTCCTTCCTCCATTCCCACATCCCTAAGCGCCTGCAGGAATAACACTCAAAGATCTTAGACAACTGCTATATCCCGCAGGAGGTATTTTATTTGGCCCAGCTTATGCATTCATACTAAGAAATGTTCAGCAATAGAGACCATGACAAGGGTCGTACAAGCATTGTTGCACAGAGCATTCCCTCCCCAGAGTGCTTAGCCAATTATACAACTTCCAACCCCCACGGCCCCGAATAAAGAAGGAAGCAGAGGAGCAAGTGTCCAAACTGTTGAGATGAGACTCATTGAACCAAATAACAGTGCCTGGAGTTCGCCAATGAGATTGGTGGAAAAAAAGATGGCTCATAGAAGACGCTGCATCAATTTCCGCCACCTGAACCCAGTGGCCCAACAAGGTGCCTACCCTTCCCAAGAAGAAAAACGAGACTAGACGCTCTGTCCAGTAGCAGTTACTTTAATACCCCTAACCGGGTAAGCGGATATTGGCAAGCACTGCATATGCTGAGGCCTGTGATAAATCTACCGTCTCTACCCGGTGTGGTTTGTGCAAATGGATGGTGCTCATGTTTGGAATAATGTTTGTCTCAACCACCTTTCAAAGCCTCCTGGCACACCGCCTCAAAGGCCTTTATTAAATATCATTCTTCCTGTACTTTGATAATACAATTTTTGTCTATCAACACTTCCCCGCCCGCCTTCAACACCTGTCAGAAGTGCTCCAAAGACTCCATGTAGCTTTGCACAAATTCGGCTTTGCAAATGTTATCTTTTGTGGTCCCAAGTCTGCTACCTTGGCACCATTTTTAGTGACTGGAGTAGATAAATGTTGTTAGAAATTGGTCACCCCCCCCACAACTGCATCAAAGACCTACAGGCATTCCTCAAAACATCAGGGTACTACCAGCAACGCCCTACCCAATTTTCTACCGCCGCTAAGCCCCTGGTGAAGTGCAAGTGCAAATGCCTTAGAATGGACCCACTAACAAAAAAATCTCTTAAAGCTGGTCTTATCTCTGCACTCATCCTTGGCAACTTCAGCGCCAACAGCTCCTACATACATGTATTGTTCACAAATGCAAAACCCCAGATGCCCAGTTGGGAATGAAAAGTATTAGTGATTTCTTACCATAGCAAAATTATGACCATCTAGTGCCCAACTATTGTGTGACTGGAAAAAAATCAACTTGCCATAGTAAAGGCAGTAAGACACTTCAAGACTCCCTACATGAAAACGCTGATGGGCTGAGTGAAATATTCTCCAGGAACGTAAACAGTGGGGTCATACTGAGGCTAGAGAAACTGGACCACAAAAATAAGAAGTGATTTATGCTTTCTTTGACCTATCTCGCCCCAATATCCCCTGCCCTTATATACTAAACAACTCCTCAAAGAGCCCCAGGTGACTGCAATCACCCTTTTGGTGCCCCACTCCCTGAAACAGACTTTGCGGAGGTCCAAAGAGCGGGTAAACACCCGTGGTACTCATTTATGCTGCAGCCAGGAACAATTTTACTGTTGACCCCAAACAACAATAGCTTGGAAGCAACAAGTTACGTCAGTTAGAGAGGATATATATTTTGTGCGGCTACAACCAGACTGTGTTAGAAATCCACTATGCCGGACAGAACACGTCGCATTGGTGCGTGGTGTACCTCCAGCTTGAAAGGTGAGGTAGGGTGAGAAGTGCATGTCATGGTCCACCAAGGCATTCAAAGGACCTTCACCCAGTTGAATCTGACTTTTTTCTGACCAGGCATGACAGCCACAGTCAGAGGGGCCATTAACAGCTGTGGGACCTGCCAATAAACCTAACAAAATGTTACTAGGGCTAACCTAGCGCAGCAACGAATGTTCGCCAAACAGTTGTAGCAAAAACCAGCCAAATACCTCGCTGGCCTGCTACAGAATACAAATGGAAGAAATAAGCAGATCCTTGTCTCAACAGACCACTTACCCGCTGGCAAGATGTCTATCCCGTTCCTGACACTACAACACCAGTTGTCATTATCCTTTTAAATGGGTACGTAGTTTGCCATTTATATTGCCTGAGAAAATGAACACAGATCAGGGTGCTTCATTTAAACACCCTTTTATGAGAGAGTTGTGCATATTGTGGAGGGTAGAGAAGATTTGAACCACCATTTATCACCCGGAGGCCAATGAAATTGTAGAACACAATAACTAAGTGCTGCGAGATGCATTGTGGTTTTTCTTAACTATAAGACAGCTTGAGGAGAGGGACTCGGTCCTATGTCAGATTATGAGAAAATTCAGGGCCACTCCTCACTCTACTACATGTGAAACATCAAATATCCTGATGATAGATAGAAAGGTGCACATGCCTGATCAACTGACCTACCACCCCCACCAACTGAAAGTGTTACCTTACAGAACTAGGCTTGGAAGAAGTCAATGAAGCTCTGTGAACAGATCAGCACCAAATAAAAAGAAATGATGTAGAGGAGCTTCCGCTGTTCAAGGCAGAAGGAAAAGCAGCAGAGAAAGGGTGAAAACCCAATCTGCAGGAAAGGTTTCTTGGGCTCTACATCTTTGAAGGTGCCTACAATGGAGAGTTTTTTTGGTTTACAAGCATTGATGGCGGTCTCTTTTAATTGGCAGCCACCTGATGAAGTAAAGTGCATGTGTGGACAACCAGGAGAAAGTACTGGTTGTCATGTAGTTTCATAATAAAATACAGAGATATGCTCACATATATGCTGATCTAACAAGGACTTGACCAATTTTACACTTGAACACTTGTATGTCCCAATTGTGTGTTAACCGAACCTGGTAGTGCTCAGCAGTCAAAGGATTGTGATGTGGTGACTAGTGTACAAATGTGACACTCGATAAATAACTACTAATTCCTAATAATGAAATGGCTGTTCAATTGTTGTTATGCTTATTGAGGCTGCTATAACTGTTATTATAGAATATATTGTACCATAATGATTTACATTCAAATGCCACTTTGACAAACCCATTTGACACTGGTTTTTTTCAATTATTCATAAACTGTAGCCCAAAAAAAGTTGAGCAAAATATTGTGCATCATACATCAATTGAAGCTATAGTTCGAATTGTGGATCAAAGTGCATGAGATTCATTTCATCAACTTCAGTAAAATGCTGCAGACATAAACCCTGATGGTAAGCACCAATATTGCAATGAATATACATAGGCCAGCCACTAGCTAGCAGTGGTTGATGTAGAAGGCATGTAGATAGTGCTTAACTATGAACTGGCTCGCATGGTATCATCCTGTTAAGAATAGAGTACTTGTATACACACTAACACAATGGTTGCATTGGCAGAGTACCAGCTCCGATTAAAAGAGGAGTGGACTTTCCCGGGTTAGATTATTGTGTCATATCAAGCCAGCCAATCAGAGAGAAGAATAGACAAGTTTGTGTTCTACCGCTAAATAAGCAATATATTGTTTTCTTGAAATACTTGCCCAATTCAGTAGTTAAAAATGGCTGTATCAGAACTTCAGATTACTAAGTACCATAAGACATTCAATAGATAAAGTCAGTATTGCTCAATTTTGCAGTACTATTTAGGGACACTTACATATCACAATGTTCAGCAAGTATTGCATGTACATCTGCATATGCACTGTGAACCCTAATGTATAGTGAAATTCTTTATTTTTGCAGTATAGCTGTAAACTTTTGGTCTGGCAAGTTACCATTCTGATAACTACCTATTGAATCGAACTCGACTTTGGCTCCACAATGTGTGAGAGTGGGCAATGAGCATCATGCTGTCAGCACAATCTCTTCAGTAGTGTTTGGAGCAGCTTCTTCACAACTTCACTGAGTCATAGAACAGAAAAATTTGCCAGTAATGAAAAAGGAACTACATAGACACAGAAGCCCACATGTCAATAAGACTTAAGATCAAGAGAGATCAGTGCAATCAGTGTTATACACCGGTGATTTCAAACAATTGATCAAATTAAACTGTAATAAAACTAACCGTTCAACTTCTGAAACATTTATCGGAATGTATAAATACTGGAGTAATATAAAGTTAATGTGAGTGCATTCATGGTGCTTACAAAGTAGATACTACTTTTTATGATTGCTAGAAGTTTTATGTTGGCGAGTTTGATGGCGCGTCAAAGTGCTTTCATTGTCAAACTCTTTATTGCAAGTTGAAACTAGACACCAGTGCCGGTTACAGTTCTCACAAACTCCTTTAGTTGAAAGGTTATCTCTTATCTTTGTACCTACTTTACAGTTGACACACACACTAATACTGTCTTTGTGGGAATCTCTCATGTGACTTATAATATTACTCTTCAGGCTCCTTTCAATCTCACACCCATCAATGAGACACCAGAAGTAACCACATTCTTTGTTGCTACATTTCATATTTGTCAAATCACTGACTCTATTCTTGAACTCTCCACAAACACAGTGAGTGTAAGGGTTCCTTGCTATCCAACTTTGACCAGCATGCTGGAGTGACTGGTGATATTGCACTTTGAAAGTTGTACTGCCAGTAAAATTGCACCCTTTGTATGTGCAAATATATTGTTTCCTGCATCTCTTACACCTAAATACTTTAGTGACATCAAAAGGGATCTTTTCACCACATGGACATGCGGTTCTTTGGCTAACCTGATATGATTTTGTGGTTTGTGCAAAGGAAGTACTTTGGTTGGGCTTAGAAACTTTTCTATGACGATCGCTGACATGTTTCGTCAAACTTCGCAAATGAGATAAATTACTGCTACATCCATCTATTAGACACCAGATGTATGTACAATTTGGATTTGGACATTTCATTCTTGATAGTCCAGATTTTCTATCTTTCTCTTCACCACACACGCAATGTGTCTGATGATTGATGATTTTACCTCCACGATTGGGATGGGTTGCTAGCATATGATAACTGATCACACCTTTTCTTTCAGTAGTGAAACCACATCCAGAAGTCAAACACATATACATCCTACAGTTCTTGCATCGCGACGTCTTTACATGCAGTTGTTTGATTGGCTCACCGCAAACACAAGCTATTCCCGTGTGACGTGGAGAAGTTGAACTAGCCTCATCATAAGCAACTTTTCCAACAACTTCTGGCAGAATGTTTGACAAACTTTGGGGTAATACGCTTGTGTCTGTCGCATTGTCTCCATTTAACAAAGATTTCTACAAAAGATTTGTATGAGATGAATAACTCTGAGAGTCCTAAATTTTGTTTGGTTGAGCATTTCAATGGGTTTTAGGCAAATTCACACTCAATTTTAATTACGGTCAGTCACTGACGGTACTAATGAGGCGCAAATCTCTATCATGGAGTCTAAGGACAAGGTTATCCTGGTTCCAAGTGTCTTTTAGTTGGTCCCAGTTACCATTAGCACCTGTGAGGTACCTTCTGTGTGCACCAGGTGTTTTAATTTTAGTTTTAATATCTTGTTTGACCTAAGCAATTATTGTTCAAGGTTAGTTTATGTTGTGATTTGTATATTAACTTAGATGCATGGGTTTGATTGTTTGATCAACATTGTATGAGAACCAGGGTACTCTTATTGTGCACCAGTCTTTTGCGGTTTTCAAGTTTGTGATTGTATGATTAACTAAGCATTTATTGTGCAGGGGTTGTTGTTATTGGGCTTTGTATAATGATGTACATTGGGGGGTTCGAGTTTTATATAAAAGTGAAGTGTTGTATTATTGCATTGCTATCGAAGGGTAAGATGTAGACAGGTGAAGATGTGGAGATGGGAGAGGGGAATGAAAATGATACTGATGACGGTACCGTGAGTGAAAGTGTGGATGTTTTACCGAGTCTGAAATTAAAAGTGCTAATATTTATTAGGATGGTGTTTGTCACAGGATTTTGATGTTTTGAAAGCATAACTGAGTTTAGTGTAAACAAAATTTCTGTCAAAGAAATATGAACAGCAAGAACCTCTCCCTTTCCAATCATAAATAAAACTATTACTGGATGACAATTATCTCCTACATCATGAATGATAATGTTGAAAGTTTTGAGGCGAGTATGCGTTCTCTTGTTAAGGCAATGATTGCCGGTCCGACTGGTTCAGGGAAGACTCGAGCAATTGTACGAATGATTGAAACTAGTTCGACTATAGCTTATTTTTCACTGCTAGAATTGCATTCCTGTTATGGAGCCTATTGAACAGCCTTAGAAATAGTAAATATGAGCAGCTCTACCTACCAAGTGTTTTTTTGTGGATTTGACTCCGGAGTTGATGCAATGGGTTACGGCGTTGAATAGAGTCGCCGAGTTAATGTTGTATGGCATTTAAGTGGCATTTAGGTGGCATTTAAGTGGCATTTAAGTTTTGATAATTTTTTACATAATTTGAACCCATATGGCATTTTGAGAGAATTGTATGGCATTTGATTTTTTGATAGTTTTTTACATTGTATAAAAATGAAACATGGTATGATTGTATTGTTATTGGAAGTTGAGATGTCGACAGAGGATGATGTTGAGATGAGACCGATGAATAAAGTTGATACTTTTGATGGTACTACAAGCGATATGTTAGATGTTTTACCAAGTATGAAGTGTAAAGCATTGATAGTTATGATGATTTTGGTATTTGTCATAGGATTTTCTACTTTTGGAGGTGTTACTGAGTTTAGTACGTATGAAGAAGCTATGCAAGAAATACAAAAAGCGAGAAACTCTCTTGTTGGAATCATAAATGAAACTACTGTTGGTTGATGAACAACTTTTTATGATGAATGGGAAACCTGAAGATTATGACCCAATGATGCGTTTTCCTTTTACGGCAATGATTGCAGGACCAACTGGATCGGGAAAGACACAAGCGATTTTTCGAATGATTAAAGCTAGTCAGACTATAGCTCACCCTCCACCAACAGAAATTCACTACTGTTTTGGAGCCTATCAAAAAGCCTTTGATGATGTACCAGGAGTGACTTTTCATGAAGGCATGATAGATATAACAGTGAGTTTTCCCAGAGATGAAAAAAATCGATGGCTGATAATTGATGATCTCATGGATGAAGTTTCTGGTAAAGCCGATGCCAAGGCTCTGTATACAAAACATAGTCATCATTTGAACATAAGTGTGTTTTTTATTGTTCAGAATCTGTTTTTAAAAGGAAATCGTACAATTTCCATGAATAGTCATTATTTTTTCTTTTTAAGAATCCTAAAGATGCTTTTTCTATTTCCTATTTGGCTCGACAATGTTTTCAATCAAGAGTAAAATATGTACAAGAGGCTTTTGAAGACGCAACAAAGAAACCATACTCTTATCTACGAATAGATACGACTCAGCAAACGAATGATCAACACAGACTATTGGGAAACTTTACATCAGATCTCCCTATGATATTGTATGTACCCAAGTAAAAGGATATAAATACAATTACTATTCGTTTCACCTCAAACATATTTTGTTATTCAACGACGCAACACGAAAGCGTTATAATGACTAAAGCTTTGGATAAAAAACTAAAAAGAAATGCTGCTGTGTTGTTATCACTCAACAATGCAACCTTTGCTATTCAAAAGTCTGCTATAGCCAAAGCCAAAAAGAAGCTTATTATGACTCTAATGGAATGCGCTAAAGCTATTATAAATGGAACGATACCATCTCAGTATAGTCAGTTGCAGCGGAACGCGGAGGATATTAGCCATTTAGTAAGAAGATCAACGTTAGATGATAAGAAATTTGTATTGCAAAAAGGAGGATTTTTATCTGCTTTACTAGAACCTATTATCGGCACTGTAGTTCCTGGGATATTGAAAAATGTGCTAGGAGGAGTAGGAGGAGCGAGAAGATAAAGATGAAAGTCTCAACACGAATGATCCGAGATAGAATGGCGATTTTAGCCCTGGATGATCTGAGTAAGAAAGGAAAAATCGCTGTAGTTGAAAAGGCCAACTCAGATTTGTTTTAATCATTGATAGAAAGTGTTAAAAATATTATATTAGGCAATGTTCCTCTTGATTCTGAGCAGTTTATTGAGTTGCAGCGTTACAAGAAGAAGCTACATAAGCTAAGTGCTAGAGGGACAGTTAATGATAAGCGTAAAAATTTGATTCAGACTGGTAGAGACAATCTTTTGGACGCTATTATAACCCCTATTGTATCTGTTTTGTTATCAATAAAAAGATGAATCGTCAGCTTTTAACATTTTCAGGACGTATTTTTATACTCTCTGAAAACGAATACTATAGATTAATGGAAAAGAATGAGAATAAAACAGTGGTAAAGGAAGAGAAGACCAGACCCCCATTGTATTATAATCCTATGGAAGCTATAACAGTGAGAGATATGAAGAGAAAGCGAAATGCTCTACTGGAAACAGCTTATGATTCTGACTAATCCTCACACGAAAAGTTAGATGAAAATGTTCAAAACCTGCGTAGGTATTTGTCTGATGTCAAAAAGATTAAAAATAATCAAAATCAGGCACAAGTGGTTGGTTGGAGCTCCATTAAGAAAAAAAGATAGAGTCTACTTCTCCTTTGGCCAAAAGCACAGTTATTGATGATAAACCTAACATCTATTCACCAAATGTTGATGAAGACATTGGGTTAGAATCAGTAAAAACAAATGATGATAACATCGGGTTAGAATCAGTAAAAACGAGGTTGTTTGATAGTGAAGACTCAACCCTACTTGGAAGTACATTTGTCACTGATGGAGAAGATGAGTATGATAGTGAAAGCAAAAGTTTAAAAGAGTTTGAAAAAAAGCAACTGATTTAACAACAAAAAAGAGTGATCAAACGATTGCTGCCAGCATGTTGAATAATCTGAGTAAAATTGGTAAATTCGACTCGGCGAAGAACAAACTGAAAGTTGGTGAACCTTGGTTGAATCCTAAGACTTCCAAAACTTTACTACGAGATGTTCTAACCAAAGGAGGTAAAATACAATCGGGAAATACCAATTACAGTAAATTTAAAAGATTGCTAGCTGATGAAGGAATCACAACTGTCAGGAAATCCCCACGTCAAACACATGAGAGCCAGAAGAAAAAGTTGGTCATTCATGGACATCGACGCGCTAAAAGAGCTGTATTACAATCCTGCATTACATACATCTCTACGAGAAGCTAGAGCTTTACTGAAAGCTCGTGGAAAACGAGAGGGAGAAAAAAAAATTTGTGAATGGTTGAGTGGAGAGGATGCCTACACGTTACATAAAAGAGTTGTAACTAAGTTTAAGCGTCGTCCTACAATTGGCTGGAATAGAGGAA
This sequence comes from Cryptosula pallasiana, assembly GCA_945261195.1. Lineage (NCBI taxonomy): Eukaryota > Metazoa > Bryozoa > Gymnolaemata > Cheilostomatida > Cryptosulidae > Cryptosula > Cryptosula pallasiana. Next base: position 15,795,159 of record OX183131.1, on the reverse strand, counting down.
CATATACAGGTAGATTAGATGGATGTTCGATCTCGCAAAAAAGAAAATGATAACACAGCATTTTTACTGACCGTTGTTGATTCTCTATCTAGAAAAGGATGGGCCCTTACCACTCATCTCCAAATCAGGACAGGTTGTAGCCAGAGGATTGAGAAGAATACTAGAAGGGGAAAACTATAAAGCTTTACAATCCGATAAAGGTAAAGAGTTTGACAATGTCAATGTCAAGACTCTCCTGGCGGAAAAAAATCAAACGCTTTACAACGGAAAATGAGACAATAAAGGCATCAATGGTGGAGCGTTTTAACAGAACTTTAAAAGAGAAGATATATAGATATTTGATGTATAAAGATGACGACAGATACATTGGTGTTTTACCAGAAATGGTTAATGCATACAACAACACAATTCATGGTGCCATAGGTATGAGACCGAATGATGTGAATTTTCAAAATCAAGAACTTGTATGGAATCATGTATATGAAGGAGGTGAACACAGTTTAACTCAAGAAGCAAAACTAAAGATTGGGGGTTATGTGAGAATAAGTAAAGCAAGAAGAGCGTTTGAAAGAGGATACACCCCGAATTGGACGATTGAGATTTTTATAATCACTGATGTACTTATCGATGAAAAACCTGTTGTATATAGGGTGAAAGATTTGGCTGAGGAGATGATCGATGGTACCTTTTACAAAAACCAGTTGCAAAAAGTAAAAACACCCACGAGTTTCAGAATTGAAAAGATATTGGGAAGAAGAACGAGAAGAGGTAAAAGACAAATTCTGGTTAAGTGGTTAGGGTACGGAGAAAAGTTCAACGAGTGGGTAGATGAATAGTTTATAAGGAAAGAACGTTCGATATAATCATCATACGTTGGAAAAATGTCGATGCTGATAACTTTACCCTCGAACTCTAGCGCTGAAGAGTTTCCTGATAACAGCAATTCCGATTTTACAGTGAGACTGTATAAATATTTGGTTATCAACTGTGGTAAGTGGGAGGTAGCTCTGCTAGATATGTGTTATTCTAATAACTGGAAGAATGTTATCAAAGGGAAAATATATCTAGAAAAGACCAATGTCTCTGGTAAAAGCGAGAAGTCCTTCATCTTAATCGGTAATGGAAGATATGATAATTTGGAGGAGTTTGAGGAGATCATATGAAAGAGAATGAGTGAAATGGATTTAGACAAAAAATTCACCATCTCCTACAACAAGATCACCAACATCAGTTTACTAACTAACAGTGAACCTGATAAAACCATAAGCTTTTCCAGAGAGCTAGCATATATTTTTGGACTTGATCTGAAAACTACGTATCCTCGTGGTAGATACAATAATGTTTCACCTCTCCTGATATAAATTCCGGAATAACATCTTTGTATGTCTATTCCAACATTGTTGATAATAGAATGGTAGGATATACGAATGTACCTTTACTGAGAGTAGTTCCGGTTCAAGGAAAGAAGAAGAGTGTTGTGTATCAAGAATTTAAAAATCCTCACTATGTCAACGCTTCATCACTAAATAGTGATGTGATTCAAGTACTTATAACGAGTGATGATGGCCAGCGAATACCATTTGATGGTGGAAAGGTTTCGTTGACTGTTCACTTTAGAGAGAAACAATCATAATGAGTTTGGTACGATACAACCCTGAGGACTCGAAAGAGTTTTTTGATGAGTACTACAAGATGCGAGCTGGAAATGGAATTGGAGTGTATAGTGGACAACGGGTGATGAGGGGAAATGGACTTGGTAGTATTTTTTCAAGTACAAATACGCAGCACCAATGCTGAAAAGAGGAGCAATTAGCCTAGGGAAGAGAGCACTCTCTGTAGGTGGTAATGTAACGTGAGATGTCATCGATGGACATAACTTTGCAGCATCAGCAAAGAAGAGGGGATTGGAAGAGTTGAATGATCTTGGGGGAGATGTGCTCAGTGCAGCTCGCCTAGATAGTGTGAAAAGGAGAAAAACAAGAGGTGGAAACAAAAAGAGAGGTGTTGGTAAGCGTTCCATATTTTAATAGCAGCAGAATCCGGTATAAAGACACCAGAGCTTGATATCTATATTCATTAGGTGATAACGCTTCAAGCAATCATCACTCACAAAAGATGACTAGTCTAAATGGAACAACAGGTAATAAGTTGGAAAGTTCTTCCTACAACATAAATCCATCGTTGGATGTATTTTCTACGGAGCCAACAAACATATCGGTAGAGAGATCGGAATACGTTGTCATCCGACCTGATAGGTTAGATCCTTATGGTAGTAGTGAGTTAACCTTGTCAGGGAGCACTGAACATTACACAGATCTGTACAACTCGTTTCTGCAAGTTGAAGCTACAGTTGTTCAAGATGATGGAACCAATATTGCTGGTACTGATGATGCTGCAGCTGTGTGGATGGGAGGTTCAATGCATGCATTATTCAGTGAGTTGAAAATGTCGATAGAAGGAACTACTGTTGAATACGCTAACAATTACGGTTTACGCTCCTGCTTTTCACAACTACTCGAAAACAGTGCAGACAGAAAGAAATATCAAGGTAAGATGGAAGGATGGTTGTATGATGATTCAACTAGCAAAGACGTTGCTAATCACAAAACTGCAGATAAGAAAACGAGCAGCGCTCTAATCAAAAGTGGAAAGGTAATAGAATTAACTGGAAAACCTCATCTCGCGTTATTTCAGCAAAAAAAACTAATAATCCCTGGACCTAGTATGCAGCTGGAGTTTGAGCCTGCCTCTAGCAAACTAGCCTTGTTTGCTGCAAATGAGGCGCCTGCAGGAGGAGCAAAGATTAGAATTGATAAATTTGAACTTCATCTTTGAAAAGTTAAGGTGAATCCTACAGTACAAAACTCCCAACTTAGTTTGGCATTGGAAGGTCCCAACTACACTTATCCAGTTGATCGAAAACGGATAAAACTATATGGAATTCGTGCTGGTGTTGCGCAGATTGACATCACTTTGGAAGAAAACAAACAAAAACCTAAACAAATTTATTTAGGTTCAATTGATCACAACGCTATGAACGTACGTTTCGCCTTGAATCCGTATAGAATGCAACACACCAATGTTGATAGCATTGTATTGAGAGTTGGTGATTGTCCAATTGAAAGGAGATTTGAGCCAGATTATGCTAGAGAGCTTTTTGGAAGAGAATATCATCAGTTTCTACACGCTACGGGAACTTTGCTCGATGGTGATAGTCTTGGTATTACAAAAGAACAATACCTTGATGGTACTACACTTTATGGATTTGATTGGTGATTTTCTTAAAAAAGGATTTCACTCTATGACAAATGTCACAACAAGTGTGAAAGTTCGTTTTAGCACTAACACGACTGATGGATCATCCCTGGTAGCATACTTTGTGAAAGATGGTGTGTTGGAGATAGATAGCATTCTTCAATTAGCTATCGCGGGAGACGCAGTGCTGTAAACAGAAAGCTAGAGATGAATACCATACAGGATCGATCGATCTTATCTTCAGACGGTTCATGTCAAAGTGTAGGGATTCACGTTGGAGCTAAAGATCGATTTTGGAAGCAACTTTGCAATTTTCCAATAGAGTGTTTCGTATTCAACACCCATTACTCTCACCAACCTGGAGAGCATGGGTTGGCTGTGCACGCTAATGATTCAGAGGTGGATTTTTTCGACTCGTTTGGACGTTCTGTTTCTTTTTACCAAGATATAAAATAAATACTAAGTATTCACAGAGGATATGAAACAATACAAAGTAATAAATCACAACTACAAAATGTTTTGTCAACTGTATGTGGCAATTATTGTGTATACTTTTGTTTACTGAGAAGCAGAGGCTTGAGAATGGATGAAATTGTTAGAAGTTTATGAGATATAGGAGATAGTGAGATGAGAGATCACTCAATACGGAGATTTATCATACAGACTTATCCTAACTTTGAGTTCGTACAAGATAATACAGTAGAAGGAATAGATGGAGTGCATATACAAGGAACTAATTTACTAAGTAAATTGTTAAAATAAATTATTATAATTGACAATTATTCGTTATAACAAATAAAATGAATAAAATACAACTTATCTCAGTATTTGTGCTAAACACTACAGAATCTATAAAAACTATTATTTGTAAGGTTCAAAGCTAATGTTGAGAAATTCATCTCTTGCAAGATGTAAATAAGGTCTTCTCATTTTCTTCCTCAGGAGCGCTCTTTAGTTATATCTAAAAGACATAGTAACTAATGACTCTATCATACATAGTTATATGAATTAATTTTAAAAAAATACTTTGGAACCTACTTTAGATAGATATGAAACTTACCATCATAGAAGACAAGACATGTCCTTTGTGTTATCGATTAAGGTTTTGATGTGCTCTTCTGGACAATTCTCTTTTTCATTTTCATCAAAGTATGAGAGAAAGTTTTGTTGCAGCCAAGTATCAAACAGTTCAGAGGCTTGAATGAAAGCTCGGAGAGCCGAGAGTAGAATGACATCGTAAAAAATCGTGTTGTTCGTAATTTGTCTTAGTCCTTTGAATACAATTACACCGCTTTTTTCCGACACCACAACTGAAACTATTTGAGCAGGGGTGTTAATATCTCCAATCAGTAGCTCTCCATTCGCCATACATCTGTAATTAGCCACTAGAATATCAGCAGTCTTGTTCCAACGAGTATCACATTTTCTTAGCATTCCAGGATTCTCATAAGCTATAGCACTTCCTGATGGAGAATCATGTAGGTGAGCAATGCTGAAATAAGCCTGTATTTGTCTCATACTCTTACCGTATAATGAGTTGAATGGATCGTTGATCTTTCGATTACATCCGTGGCAATCAGCAGAACAAAAAATCGAGTCTCCTGTCTTTCCTTCTCCCATATAAATTAAAACAATTGGGCGTGCTTGCTTAGTTTTATTAACAAGCAGTCCTATTTCGGTTGAAACATCACTCTTCACTCGAGTTCTCTTTTTATCCTTTTGATAGTTGTAAATGATGGTACACTTTGATTCATCACGAAATTCAACAGACAAAACCTCCATAACTGTTGGTATTGGTAGTTCGCAAATTTCCATGGATTCTTCAAGCTTTTTTAGACTATCTGGAGAGAGAGAGTTTATTAACCCGGCGCTCTTGTAGGTGAGAGTGGTTAGTTCATTACTTTTGGCATCTTGAAAGCGTATTCTGGTGTGACGAAAAAGTGTGTCGTCTCCAACATCCATCAAAACTCGTTTTTTGCAGTTTGAGTCAGTTTCAATATCATCTTTTGTCAAATCAATGAAAGGTTGTTTTATCACATATGTTCTTTTTGAAGACAGCTTGTTAGTAGGAGATGTGACTGAAGTAAAATCTTGTTGGGATTCCGGTTTATCAACCACCCATTGACTTTCCGGCATATAAAAGATAGGGGAAGGTGATTGGGAAAGGGTTTGCTGGGATTCCGCTTCTTCGTTCATCGCTTGACTTCCTTTGTCTTGAGTATTCATTCTGAAAAACAACAAAGGTTTTGTAGAACTTTTTGTAATTAATTTTAAAGATCATAAAGACCATAAATCCTTCAGCTAGTTGTGTTAGCTAACAGAAAATAAATATTTTTAATCTTACCTTTATGAAGAGGGAGAGCTCCTAGTAGTTTCAATGGAAGGTTTAGTAGATGTTGCTTCGCCACTAGCTGTTGTAGAACTGGATTCTTTCTGTGTGAAAACAGTGGGTTTTAAATAGCTAAAGTTGCACTGATCAAACCCTATGAATACCATCTCGTGTCAACCTCTATGAATCAGCATTTTTAAACACGAATCAAGTCCAATGCTTTCGCGGGAACAAAACATATATTTTCACGCGAATAAAAACCAAAGTTTTTGCGGGAATAAACGATTTATTTTCACGCGAGTAAAAACCAATGTTGTCGCGGGAATAAAAAGTTTATTTTCGAGTGACTAAAAAACAATGTTATTGCGGGAAAAAAACATTTATTTTCACGCGAATAAAAAACAATGCTTTTGCGAGAATAAAAAATGTATTTTCGCGTGAATAAAAAACAATGTTTCCACGGGAATAAAACATTTATTTTTACACGAGTAAAACCAATGTTTTCACGGGAATAAACAGATTATTTTCACGTGACTATACACCAATGTTTTCGCTGGAATCAAAAAATTATTTTTTGTGAGTAAAACCTTATGTTTTTGCAGGAATAAAAAAATTATTTCCACGTGGATAAAAACCAATACTTTTGCGGGAATAAAAAAAATTTTTTCATGCGAATGAAAACCAATGTTTTTGAGGGAATCAAAAAATTATTGTTATGTGAATAGGAACCAATGTTTTCGCGGGAATAAAAAAATTAATTCCGCGTGAATAAAAACCAATGCTTTCGCGGGAATAACAAAATTATTTTCACGCGAATGAAAACCAATGTTTTCGCGGGAATGAAAAATTTATTTCCACGTGAATAAAAAACAATGCTTTCGCGTGAATAAAAAACAATGCTTTCGCGGGAATGAAATAATTATTTTCAAGCAAATAAAACATGAAAAACAATCTAATTTTTCACGCGAATAACAGTAAATAAAAGTCTCTTTTCTCACGCAAACGCAAACATTTTTCACGCGGATCAAAACACTAAAAAAAATATTTTTACGCATAAAGACAAATAATTCTTTCGCAGGAATAAAATAATTATCTTCACGCGAATAAAACAGGAATATTTCACCCGAAAAACACTATTATGATAGGGTTTTCGCGTGAGTGTTTTTAATGGTTATAAGCCAAATGAGTAGGTGTGGCTTATAGTATATAAGAACAGCTCTCTCTGCATAGAAATCATTCTCTCCAGCTATAACCTCAGGAGCATCAACTAGTACAGCTGATTTCTTGGTGATAAGAAAAGAATTAATAAAAACACTATTTAATAGAAGTTGAAATGTAATTATTTTACGACACTGTTTAATCATCCAATACTAATACATAACTTTTTTATTTTAGTTAATTATGAGTTCAAAAACATATACAATAAAGGACTTCCTCCAGGAGATATATCGTAAGTATATTAAGGAAAGTTACATCATACGCGAAAAGGCGAAATATCCATTGACATTACAAGTTGCAGCATTCTGTATAACACAACATTTGCAAACATTAGCGTCATTATATGGAGAACTGTTGCCAATACAATACCGACCATATACATTATATAGATATGCTGACAATCAAGAAAGAATATTGCGACTAAAGATTCAAAACAATTTTAAGACAGTTTTGAAAATGTCCAAAACCGTAAACATAAATGAGTTTTTTAAAAAAATTAAAAGAAAGGCGTGGCATCGAGCTCTCACTCAAAGTTTAGCTAAAACCCAATGGACTGAAGAACTATTATGTGATTTTAAGCCCAACATTTTAAGATATATTCAAACAGATTAATGTATAACTTCATCTATTTGTTCGTTTGAGGTTATGCTAGAGCTTTTTCAAGTATGTAAACTTTAATATATACTCATTATGTAATAAATATATGCAATCATACAATGTTTTATTTCTATTCAATGTAGACATGAATATGTACATAAATATATATATATATATATATATATATATATATATATATATATATATATATATATATATATATATATATATATATATATATATATATATATATATATATATATATATATATATATATATATATATATATATATA